>CM053785.1:949091314-949746314 GCA_028749045.1 Cupressus sempervirens | reverse complement strand
GCCTCTAATCAGATATTTAAGATCAAACAACCAATCTTTCAAAGATCCACCAATTTCTCAATAAACCCCAAATCGGGTATCCCGAAAATAGTGCCAAAAACTTCACAGCTTCACATATTATTAGTAAATCTGAAAGTGGATATTTTTATAGAAATTTCAGCAGCATAACAGCCTAAAAAATAACATTTTTAGATCTGTATAACATTTATACAATAGCTCCCAAATGAAGGATAAAAACAATGCTCATCGGGCTCCTGAAAATAACATAGAATAGCTCGAAAACACCACAAAAACACTAATAATCTATCACAGAAGTATAATCATGACCAAATACATATATGCAGCTCTATTTTAACATCTTAAAGTCTGAAATACAGCAGCAACCCAAACTGATATGAAATACTCAATCGGAGACACCAAACTCTTACAAAAAAACACACCCGAAAAATCACAAATCTGCACTGTTCAGCACAAAGGAAAACTTTGCATGAGCATTCATATGGAATGGATTCAAAATCTAGTCCTTAGCCTTCCTTGAAACTTGCAAACTCTCATTCTTGGGTCTCCTTCTCCACAGGTTTGGCAGCCTCTAAAGAATAACAAAGAAATGAGCAAAAATCAAGTTGTGGAATCCGCCCAAAATGCCTCCAAACTCCTTAAAAGAGGGCATAACCCTAACTCACATCCAAGAGGGGTTAATAAAACATATTTTAATAATAATTTTCATTTATTAGTCCATTAGCTTCCAAAGATTATCCCCTTTTTCTAAAACTTCACCTTTTTGGGCCTGCCTGCCTTAGAAAAGATTATTATTTTTAATTATTTGAAAAGGGGATGTGACAAGTCCTCCCCTTCCAAATATTGCTTGTCCTCAAGCAATGGCTGAACAATAAACTAATCAATCCACTTGGATCCCAAATGTAGTCATGAACTATACTATTGTCAATTAACACAGGCTCCTGCAATATCCTCTACAATATAACCAAGAGGAATCCATAATCAAACTGACAATTACTGCTCAACCAAACTCCAAAGTCACAACTTCCAAAATCAGAAACCCATGAGACAAAAACTCTTAGAACATCAAAACCCAAGTAAAGTGGACAAATCAAACTACCAACACAGTAAATACCATCAATGCATTCCATTGGCCTATACAGAAAGTACAATCCGACTCTGCAACAATGGTGAATGCTCCCGAATGAAACTGTACCAAATATGGAGAAACCACACACTGTACAACTCCTACAATGAACACAACTTTGTAGATCACCGACCACTGTCTCATAACCATAACTCCCATGCACCCCTGATGGTGAAAAGCCATCACAAGATAAACTGCAAGAATTGGAACTTAAACCAAATTTTCCTGCCATCAACTCCTCAACACAAGGATCAAATGCTAACTGATGTACATACCTTGTAATATAATGTTGGAAAAAAAAAAAAACCTTAGTCAATAGCTCACCATGAACAAGTGATACAATCCACTGTGATTGATCACCAGCTAAGTCAGGAGATGTCATAGCCAAAGGAGTAGAATCAATAACAACACCCGTTGAAGCATCACTTCAAAACTCCTTCTCTAAGTCACATATTATCAAGCTGTCAACTACAGAACCTATCTCCATGTCATGCCCATCACAAATCTCATCCTAAGGCATCAAACTCACAATGTAATGCTGATAGAATGTGCCAATCTTAGTCAGTGGCTCAGACTGCAATCCAGATGTAACTAACTACAATCGATCACTAACCAAGTTGGAACTGACTACTACCTCTAAAGACATCACCAAGGGAGTAGTATTACTAGTAGGAACCATGCCAACTATCGTCTCACCAACATCACACATGGTCTTTGTTACAACATCTCTAGTCTTCGTGCCATTAGTGCTAGAAGTCACCACCATGTCAGGCATACCACAACAATCTGCTGCAGCACCCAACTCAACTAAACTTGACTCTAGTGGGGATGAAATCGATATTCCAATGTTAGTATCAAGGATGGATGCATCCCCATCTCCACTATCTTTGACAATCTCAACCATGGGCATCCTCGGATCATTAGACACCACAACTTGTGACTATAAAGAATCTAGTAAAGACTGTAGTTGCTCTAACTCCATGGTCACCTTAGCCAAATGAAACTATGACTCCTTGAAAGCCAACTGTGTACTCTCAAGAATCTTAGAAGTCACCTCAAGCTGCTCAGTAAGCTCACTCACCTCATCTTCCTTGGCCAACAATGCATCATATGTTGTACTACCCCACTCCATAAGATAATCTCTATCGGCTACCAACTACATATAATCTTGTCTCAGAATCTGGATAGCCTCCCATAAAGAGTGGAACTCTGTCAAGGAAAGATAACTGCCTCCCTGATCATCACTAGTAGGAGAACCCCATCCATAAACTGCTAACAATTGATGAGCAACATCAAAATGTTGGCAAGTGATAGCAATCTCTCACTCACTAACTCTCAACTGATTAGACACATGATGACACTGGCTTGACTTTCTCCTACAAACCTCCTCTGATGTACTATCTAAAGGAGTATCCTCAAAGTTACTAGTCTCTAGAGTATTACCATCCATATCCTGTGAATCAACTCTAAAGCTCATATCAACATACAGAGTATCAAAAACTATAGCACTATTGTCCAACTCCTTTGTACCCAAGGAAACTAATTCTTCAAAACTGCCCAGTGCATCCTCCTAGATGTCATCAATGCAAATATGATCCTGGGACTCATCTGTACACACTGCCAAATATGAAAGATCATCAACACATTCCAGCAAGTATGGTCAACTGGATATATGAACAAAGCCCAACACCGGTGTATAAAAACTAATACCAACATCGAACAAGCTGCTAGCACAAGAAAAGATAACACCATGCAATTTTCTAATCAAATCCATGATAGCACACAAACAAAAAATGCTACCAAAAAGTGTTAAAGATCTCCAGTCAATTGAATCCCAAATGCCAATATAACAATCTCAATTCCATATCTGCAAACTAGAATTAGCTGGTAACTCAAGCAAAATCCTCACTTGAGTAATATGACCAATACCAACTAACTCTACATACCTGTCATGATGAGATAATGAAGTCACAATACTGTCTTTTTTCACTTTCAGCTGGCTAGACAAATCATGTGAAGTACTACCAGCCTCAACCTCATGTGATGAAGCATCTAACTATGCCTGGTACTCTTTCTCAGCAAAGTCATGCATGCTCAATGTCTACTCATCTCTACCAAGTATCTCACCATCATGTACAACAACATCCTCATAATCATCATCTGAACCCACTACGCTGTAGTCACTACCTGTTGTAACTATACTATCCTGAATACCTATGATATCACCCTTTAACGACCTGTATACAATTGTCTCAATTTGAGTATTAAGTTGACCATTACTATCAATCTGCATAATATCCTTTCACACTACCTTCTATGGAAAAGTAGAATCTGAGACCTCTGCCTGACTATAAGCTAGTTTCTCAAACTCGTCATGCAAGTTCTTGGTAATTGTGTCACCTGCCTTATGAGAAAATTTGCCAAATAGAAATCTGGTCAATTTATCCACCTTAGCTGGGTCAGACAACATGTCATTCATCATATGGTGGTGCTCAACCAACTATTCAGACATGTCATGGCTTATTTTCCTAAGTTTATTTTGAATGTCTAAATAACCATCCTTTCTACTGTTTTGACTCTGGATATCAATTGTCCAAGATCATGTCCTCTGATACTATGTACTATACCTATCCATTTTGGATAAAGTAGAGTGTAACCCCAATAGGTTATAACTTCTTCAAAAACCAAGAACTAACATGCAATTGATTAGAAGTAGCATGCAACCATAGATTTTGACATGCAGCTGATTAGAAGCAACATGCAACCACCAAATTCACCAAGAACTAACATGCAAATGATTAGAAGTAGCATGCAACTGATTAGAAGCAACATGAAACCACCAAATTTACCAAGAACTAACATGCAAATGATTAGAAGTAGCATGCAACCATAAATTTTGACATGCAAGATTTGGGTAGTTGTCAAAACTGACATGCAAACTTCTACAAACCCTTAGGCTGGCAAGATCATAGCTTTAATAAAACTAAAATGTCCCTTACTCTCATTTTATATGATATTTCAAACCTCTAATTAGATCTTTAAGATCAAACAACCAATCTTTCAAAGATCCACCAATTTCTCAATAAACCCCAAATTGGGTATGCCGAAAATAGTGCCAAAAACTTCACAGCTTCACATATTATTAGTAAATCTAAAAGTGGACATTTTTATAGAAATTTCAGCAGCATAATAGCCTACAAAATGACATTTTTATATCTGTATAAAATTTATATAATAGCTCCCAAATGGAGGATAAAAACAATGCTCATCGGGCTCCCGAAAACAACATAGAATAGCTCGAAAACACCACAAAAACACTAATAATCTATCACAAAAGTATAATCATGACCAAATACATATATTCAGCTCTATTTTAACATATAAAAGTCTGAAATACAGTAGCAACCCAAACTGATATGAAATACTCAACCAGAAACACCAAACTCTTACAAAAAAACACACCTGAAAAACCACAAATCTGCACTGTTTAGCACAAAGGCAAACTCTGCATGAGCATGCACATAGAATGGCTTCAAAATCCCATCCTTAGCCTTCCTTGAAACCTGAAAACTCCCATTCTTGGGTCTCCTTCTCCACAAGTTTGGCAGCCTCTAAAGAATAACAAAGAAATGAGCAAAAATCAAGTTGTGGAATCTGCCCAAAATGCCTCCAAACTCCTTAAAAGAGGGCATAACCCTAACTCACGTCCAAGAAGGGTTAATAAAACATATTTTAATAATAATTTTCATTTATTAGTCCATTAGCTTCCAAATATTATCCCCTTTTTCTAAAACTTTACCTTTTTTGGCCTGCCTGCATTAGAAAAGATTATTATTTTTAATTATTTGAAAAGGGGACATGACATACTTGATGACCAAATTAGTCATTTTATTTAGTCACTTGTACCTTTAAATTGTAAAAGTTACTAGAATTTGATCAATCTTAGTCACATGACTGAAAGTTTTAGTCTTGTAACTAAAATTTTTAGTCACATAGTCATTTATTTGCCAAAATTATACTAGTGACTTCTATCCCTTTGGGTGAGACAATGTTTCCCAGAAGCTTGCCTAATTTGATGCCAAAAGTGCATTTCTTGGGATTGAGCCTAACTTTTAATGCTTCTAGGTAGGTGAATATCTTGGCTAGCATGGGGAGATGTTCTTCTCAACTATGGGATTTGGCAAGGATGTCATCCACATAATCTTCCATAAAGATATGCATCATATCATGAAAGATAGTATTCATGGCTTGTTGATAGGTGTCCCTAGCATTCTTTAGCCCAAAGGGAATCACATTCAAATAGAATGTGCCCCATGCACAAGTAAAGGTTTTTTTCTCTTGATCTTATAGTGCTATCTTGATCTGATTATACCTTAAAAACATTTCCATGAGTGAAAACATGGAATGGCTTGTTGTCAAGTCTACAATGGTGTCAATATTGGGAAGAGGGAAGTCATATTTGGGACATGCTTTGTTTAAATCTTTAAAATCAATACAAATGTGTGTGCTACCATTTTCCTTTGATATGGGAACAATGTTGGATATCCATAATGCATATGCCAAGGGCTAGATGAAATTGGTGCTGATTAACCTCTCTAACTCTACTTTGACTAGTAGAGCTATATGGTGATGCATCTTTCTAATCTTTTGTTTTATTGGCTTGACCTTTCGAGAAATGTTGAGATGGTCAAGGATTAAAGTTGGGTCTAATTTGGGCATGTCTGCGTAAGACCACACAAAATTTATCTATCTTTCTTCAAAGAAGTGAACAAATGCATTTCTTTCCTCTATGCTTAGAGACTATGCTAAATAAATAACCCTCAGTTTTTGCTTTGTGCCAATGTTGACTTGCTCTATTGGTTTAATCAAGATAGAAGATCATTGATTAGAGTGTTCAATAAGGTATCAGTCACCCTATCTGTGGGTTCCACAATTGGGCTTTCACTTTGGGATGTGTCACTTCTATTTGTTTCTATTTTTTTCTCAAGATTAGCTACAACTTGGTAGTGATCATTAAGGCCATTAAATGAGTGACCTATTCTAGTGTGACTAAGGTGATTCATATCAAACCCAACTATACACATCTCTTCTATTGTTTGTTGATGAGATGGTTCAACCATGTTAAGGTAGATGAAAATGTGATGGTCTATGTCAAAATGAGGAATGTGGTGAGCAAGCCTTGAAAGAGATTTGTGGCATGTCTTGTTCACCATACCCTACCCCTATTTTGGATCTATTGGACCTAAATTGTGCTATTAAAGGTTCAATGATGCATGTCCCTTTCCCTAAGGGATCACTCCCATATATCCCATTTTTTCATGAGATCAAAACCTTTTCCATGTAGGTGGGGGGAGATGTCAACATTTCTTTGACTAATTTTGGAGGTGCTCCACTTGCTTTTATAAAATGTGTGTAATAAGGCTTAGTGGTGGATGATGGTTTCCAATGAGATTTGAGAGAAAGTGGGGGACCAAATAAGGAGACTAAGTACTCGCCCACCTCTTTGCATTGCAATTTACACTTTCTATCAAATTCTTTCATCAATATATCCATTTCTTCATAGTGTGATTGTTTAGGGTCTTTGGATGATAATGGTGAAGGAAGGGAAGGACTTGAACAACCAACTTTCTCTTTTCCCTTAGTTGATGTTGATGACTGGTTGTCATTTCAACCAGTAGAGCATGAAACATCTGTAGAGGTGGATTCGCTAATGTTATCTATCAGTGTGCTAGTTTCTTCCCTATTATGAGGGACAATGGAAATACAATATTGGGCAAAATGTTGATCTCTGGGTATGGTCACCTCTTGACCCATGTAAGGAAATTTAAGACACTTATGCTAAGTAGAGGGAATGGGCTACATGTCATCAATTCATGGTCTTCCCAATAGGATGTTATAAGTTAATTGTAGGTCTATGACATGACAAGCAATTTCTTTCACAATTGGTCCTACTCTGATTGGTAGAATAACCATGCCTTTGGATGATCTCCCCTCATCATCATAGGCTTTGATGGTGATTTTATTTCTTATGTTAATAGCATCCTCTGCATAGTCTAGGGATTTTACTAGATTGAGTGTGCAAATATGGAGGCCTACCCCACCATTGACCAATGCTCTTTTAACTTTGTTTCTGTGGATAAACACTTCAATATGCAAAGGAGAGTTTTGTGGTTGAATGATAGACATGTCATCTTGGGCTGAAAAATATATGCAATGAGGGACAACTAGATTGCTGACCATGTTCTGAAATCTACTCACATCTAGCTCATTTGGCACGAAGGCTTTGGAGAGTATTTCTTTATGCTCCAGGGAGATTTGCAATAGTTCAAAAATGGAGATGTGGGTTAGAGTCTTAAGTAATTGGTTGACTAGCTTGTACTTAGGAAATGAGGAACTTACAATTGAAGGATCAAGATTTTTCATAGGTCCTGGTAGAACAACTTTAGAGGCCTAGCCTTAGGTGATGATATTTGATGATTGTTTCTTTTTTTTTTCCTTAACTATGATAACACTCATGACATCATCAAAATTGGAGATCATGTTAATGGTGTTGTCATAATGATGCATGTAATTAACCTTATTTTGATTACCTCTAGAGGATTCCCCCTTTTCATGGCTCATGAAAGGGTTCTTGAAGGCCATGTGGTCTTCATTATTGGTAAGATTATTTACTTTTATGATTCTATCATTGATTAATTTGTGTATTGCTCCCTTAATGGAAAAACAATTGTTTGATAGCCCCCCCTATTTTGATGGTTAGCACAAATGTGCTTGTCATTCTACCACTTTGGCTTCACTCGGGGTTCATAAGGTTTGGCCTTAGGAAGTAAAATGAGTTCATTAGCCAAGAGGGTTTGCAAGGCACTTTTGTAAGAAACCTTGATAGGAGTATACTCCTTGGGTATATTAGATTGATATGTGTGTGGAGGAGGAGCTTGATTGTAAGTGACTTGTTGATCAAATGTCGAGGGATTTATGCATTACATCTATAGAATGGATGGGCACTGTCTTGTGGAGGTGTGTTTGAGTTGGTGTTGTTGACAAAGGGATATGACTAACCTAGATTTTTGTGAGGTTAGACATGGTTAACTTTAGCTATCCCATCATTAGCAGTGTTCTTGTTGTTGCTTCTCAACCATGACTTTTGTTTGTTAGTTGCTCGATCAGAGAAATTATGAGTATGTGTGGAGTTGTTTGAAAATCCCTTACCATCTTTTGATAGTTTAATGATGTCATTATTTAGTAAGGTCTCTTCTACTATAGTAGCATTTTCTAAGGTAGTTTTGAAATATTTAGGCCCTTGGAGTTGGAGCCAGTAATTCATCAATTTGGAGAGACTATTAATGAAGATGTCAACCTTATCTTTGTATGGTATGTCTCTATGATACTTTGCAACTGTGTGTCTCCACTATTGTAGGAAGGTCTTAAATGACTTGCCAGGGAGTTGTTTCATGTTGCATAAGTCGATCATTGTGACTTCCCTTTCAATATTGTAGGAATATTGGGAGATGATTACAAAAGCCAATTGGTCAAAGATCTTGATATTGGTAGGTATCTTGGAGAACAACTCCATGGCTTGCCCTCCAAGGCTCCTAAGAAACAGACACATTAGGTACATCATGTCATGGACAAATTGCATACTCAGGGTATAGAATTGTCTAAGGTGATCTTGTAGATCTGATGTATTGAAATATTTGTCATATTTTGGTATTTGTAAATTTTGTGGGAAAGGTGTGAAAGTAATGTTCTTATCAAAAGGGAGAGAATGCACCTTTTCAAGGATAAATTTTGTGGGTTGTATTTTTACTCTTTTCATTCTTTCCATTTCCATTTATAGGTCTTGTAATTTTTGTGTGACAACATCTAGGGGTGACTCTTCTTCATCTCATTTCAAGTTGGTCACATAAAAATTGGATGGAAATTTCGCACCTTATTGTGCTAATGCTAGTATATAACGTTCCTTGTGTTTCTCGAGTATGTTGTCCATGATGTCAAAAAGTTGAGAATTTTGTTGAAAGTCTTCAATTTTAATTTCAATACTCTTGTCATCACATGCCTTAGATGAACCCATTATGGAAAAGGATTTAGAATTTTGGTTGGACAAGGGTAACTTTTGAGTAACTGAATTCAGTGAACAATCTATTGATGTAGTAGGTTCAAGGAGATTTAGAATTTTTGTGTGTTTGACGGTTCTGCTAGCTATTGTAGCACTCATTCATATAGGTGATCATTTTGGTTTTGTAGCTATACTAGTTTTATGCTATGCCATGAAATGTGAATTAGATTCCTTTATTTCTTAGGCATTTTTGAAATGTGAAGGTTTCTATTGATTGAGATTCATCTGTAGTGACAAACTAGGTTGGACAAGGTGTTTTCTAATGTTGATGGGATTAGTTTCACTTTTTCAAAGTCAGGTAAAGGACAGATGTGTGTCTCATAATATATCTGGCTTGATACAAAAAATGAATCAATGATAACTATTGTGTTGATAATGATGTTTGCAGCTCTATTTGTTTCAAAATGATATTTTGGGTCAAATATGGAATTTCTCAGGCCTTGTAAAATATAGGTGAGGAAAAGGGTATACAAATTTGTCATTTGTTCTCAATTATCATGCATGCAAATGGCCTTTGTTTTATGTTTTTTCTTAGATGCATCATAGGATTGATCAAATGCACTTTTTAAATGCTTAGATGCACTATTCTAATTGTCATATGCACTGTTAAATGATTCAGATGTGTTGTTTGATTGTGCAAATGCATTGTTTAAAGGTACAGATGTGTTGTTTTACAAGAATATGCATTATAAAAAAGATCAAGAGTATCATAGGAATATTCAAAAGCATTTTTTTATGTAGTATATGTACTTCTTTAGGGTTGTTTAGTAATGTTCTTTTTTTTAATTCTATTTTGTCAATACCAGTTTGAAATTACATCTTTTGGAAGGACAATGATCTACACTAGTGTTTCTTCTTAAATTTTAAAGCACTTCCAAGCACAATAGTAGTAAAATCAAAACAAAATATAAAAACACACACACCTAGAAAATGGAAGAAAATGGCTTCCTAACAAGGTTATCTAAAGCCGACGAGTAGTGGGTTTTAGTGTTTAATTAGCTATGTTTGAATTTACCTCTCTTGTGATAGAGAGCTTCCCACCAAAGATAAGGTTTCAAACATAGGTGGCTTGCATTCAATTGGGGATACAAGATTGTGAGCCAATCTATCTCACCAGTCCTGCTAAGGCAACTCAGGAGGTAGCCTTTCTATGGCTAGATAATCCTACCTAGTGGAAAGCAGAAAATGGAAATCAAAAATAGGTTTGGGAATCTAATAAATTGAGAAGAGTGAGAGCATATCACTACTATTTTGGCTTCTCAAACACAATAGACATAAATTTTTAATCACCAGCCCTTATACTACTAAAGTCAGATGGGCTCCTAGTTAAGCTATGTATGGATTCTTTCCTTGTTCAATTGTGACCAATCTTTACAGAAGGTCAGGCATTTTGATCAACTTGAAGGAGTTGAAAGAATAGGCCTAATTCTATTTTAGATCAGCAAGATTGAACACTTCTATTAATCTATGTTTGGAACTTTGAAATGTCGCATTTTATATTAACAAGAGCCAAGGTCCACTTACCTGATTCGAAGCTAGAAAAGGCTAGGCACATTTAGGAGGGTCTTCATTCCTATCGCACATTGTCTATAATCTAAGAACTTTTGTTAACTTAGAAGGGACTTATAAGAAAACAATATTTGAATCTAGAAGTTATATTCAAGAAACTGTAATTTTTACCAAATGCATTACAAGAAGCTTTATATGCATTGTTTAATCTATCGAATGTGCTATAATAAAAGCAAATGTGCTGTAAAATAGTTTACATATGTTTCATAAATAATTAGATGTGTTACAAATTTTCTTTATAAGTGCTAAAGAAAGATTTAAATGCATCACAAAACTATTTAAAAGTGCTTCAAAAAGATTAAATGCATTAAAACATAGTTCAGAAGTGTTAGAATATCTCTAGGAAGCATTAAAATAGAGCTTAGAAGTGTTAGAAGATTCAAATTTGGCCCTTGTGTGCTCAATGAAGACTTTGGGACTTTACTCTCACTGATACAAAGCCATCAAAATGCTATATAACCTGTAATGAATTAGATCTCCATAAGGAAATAGCAAGAAACATATATCTATACTAAAATGAAAGATTAGATAGAAAGAGTTGAAAATAGAGAGGCTTTGAGCTCAAACCCCATGGTGGGCACCATTTTGTACACAATGTAAATGCATAGTCATGAAACTTTAATGTAGAATGCAGATATATTAACAACAAACTAGACTAAACCCAAGAAATTGTCATCAAAATGTAAATTGTACAAATGTCTCATGTTTCCCTAACTACAACTTCTAAGAAAGCTCCCAGACCAGCATCTCAGTGACAACTCTAGAATAGGAGTATGCTTAGAATGTAGATCTACAAGAATCCATGAAGATCTATGACTATAATGTAGATTATATGAAGATACAAACTATTAGAATGCTATGAAAATGAACATAGAATGAGCTAATATGTAATAAATTATGCTAAATGACATAAAAAAAATGCTGAAATGCTATGAATTTTCTAGAATGATAATGCTAAAATGATAACATAGAGTTTACATTAAGTGCAGATGCCTAAAACTTGGGACCTTTGGCTCTTGGATTTCCCTCCTATTTATAGCATTTCAGAAGGGGTTGAGGTAAAAATCAAGATTTTCACCTTTGACTAGTGGATGAAAGTGAAACTGAAAATATCTCATAAGAGACCAGAAGGAAGAATACAACAAACTTGGTTTTGAGGAAAATGGAGTTATTTCTAATTCTTTTAAATGAAAAAGGGAGATTTCCTCTTTTGTGAGGATAATTTATTTTAATGAATGATTATTTAATTCCAAAACTTTGTCTTTTTCTTCCTCCCTTTTTGAATTTCAGTTTATGAATTTGAATTTTTTTCTCATCTTTTAAAGTTGATTTAGGTCTTCTTGATTTGATTGATAATCAATGACCTGATGTGATTTTGATTTGAAATTTTTTTGTGTTCTTCTAATTTCCTCAATTTTCATTGATTGATCAGAATTGTGTAATTCAAGTCTTTGCCAATTTTTGGGTGTCTACACCTATAGCTAAAGAGGAGGTAGTGGTAGGTATTTTGGATCAGCAAGCTCCAAACCCTACTTAATAATCCTAATATCAAATATTTTCCCCTTTTAGGCTGAACTAGGGAAATTAAACTCAAAGTGATAAAAATAAAGGTTCCATAGACGAACCTTTTGAATTTGTAAAGTCCCTAAATTTTTCCCCTGATCAAACTCTTAGGAGAAAGGGAATGAAAAAGTGTAAAAGTAGCCATGTTTCTCCTACAAAGCCCAAATCAGCTATCACTTCCTTACCAGCTTTAGTTTTACCTAGGACCCTCATCCCTACACACTTTAATAGTCAACCGATCAAATTCTGAATATTAGCCATGGCTACAAATCCTCGGGGTACTCAAGTAGGACCTTTAGCCCTAGGATCTAATCCTAATCCATTATCTAAAGGAGCATAAGAGATTCTTCCTAATTTCAATGGAGATGGGAAGATATCCATTGATGAACATCTAAATGCATTTAATACAACTTGTGGGGTTATTATTGTCACATCTAAAACTGTTTCTGTCAAATTATTTGTGCAAACTTAATAGAAGCTATCACTAATTGGTTCTACCACCTCCCTAATGGGTCTATAACTGATTGGGTTTCCATGAGGACTTTTTTTGAGTCTTGATTCAAATCCACTAATGATGAACACACTCTTTTGTTATAGCTCTCATAGCTAAAAAATGAGGTTTAGCACCCATGCATGATTTCATAGCCAAATTCAATAAGATATTGTAAAAGATCCCTCCCATGAAGAAAGTGAATAATGATAATAGAAAAGTTTCTTTTTGAATGTCATCCATTCTTATATAATATTTCACTTAAGAAGTAACAAAGTGGTAGATGTTGATGAAGCAAAAATTTTTGCAGTGTAATTAGAAGATAATTTCTTGGCTACAAGGAAATGGAGATGGGAGATGCAACATCCCCAAAATCAAGCATCCAGTTCAAGTTCAACTAACTTAGTTGGTCAAAGGTTATTGAATGATGTTTTGTAGATGAAAAGGAAGATGCCTGGGATGACTTATCATGATATCCCTAAAAACTTTAATCCACAAGGAATATAAGGTAGTAAACCACATCTACTACTCGAGAATTACAGATTAACAATTGAGGGAGCTTCCCCTAAGAAAAAAATGCATGTGCATCTTTCATTTGACTAATGAAAATGATGTATTTTCTTGCACAAAAGTGATTCAATATAGAGAAATGGGCATTAACAAATAAGTTATAGAAGAAATACACGTCAGTGAGGAATCCCCTAGAGGACATGGTGAATTTGAAAGTTAATACTTCAAATATGAATCTAACTCAGAATGAGGTGGTGATGTATATACTACTCTATAGGATACCTCCTATATAGTACTCACTAGGAGTAATTGTAATGATAAGGCTCCTATTTCTTCATCCTCTTCTATTCCAAATTCTAAATCGCATGATCAAGATGGACAAGGCAAAGATGAATTTAAACTTCAGTAGAATCTATTTCAAGAAGAAAAGACACCTAAGGAAGGTGGACCCAAGTCAAGTTTCAATACAGTGGAATTTTGTAAGTCTTGCTAAATCCAATTTTCTCCTTTTGATTACCTAAGATCAAATCCTGATGAACTAAACAAATTAGTTGAATGTGTTAAAAGTCTAGTTTAGTGAGACAATTTAGGAAACAATTTTAAAGCATATATTAATCTTGTGGTAGAACTCAATAATGGTGAAACATCTATTCATACTAGAACATCTTAAATGTATGCTAATGCTGAAGAACCCAACACATTTTATGTATCCATATTTTTCCATGGTCATCAAGCAAGAAATTGCATCATTAATTCTAGGCCCTCTGCTAACATTATGTCTGTTATAGTATCTAAAGTCCTAGGCCTACCTTTGACTTAAAACTTTGGTAAATGCTATGCCATGGATTCCAAATAAGTTCCTATCATAGGATAGGTAAAATATTCTCAGGTATCTCTTGTTGAATTCCCTAGAAAAAGGTTCAAATTAACCATCTTAGTTATGAATACCTCTGCCAGCTACAAAATTGTTCTGAGTAGAAATTTTTGTAAAGATTTGGGTGGGGAAGTAAGATTAGACTACTCTTAGGCTACCATTTCAATTAGAGATAAGAAGGTTGTGCTTAAACCTAAAAGTAAAGCCAAATACACAATCCTAGCATCTAAAGATCCTAGATCCAAGATCTTGTACACATAATCTAACTTTTCTAACTATTTTGTTTTAGCTAAAGTGTCAATAGGTTCTAGAGAGGGGTCTAAAGATAGTATGTGGACTTTGGAGTGGAATGGTAGTTGTGCTTCAATTGGTTTAGGTGCTAGAGGTTCAAATTTCACCTTCACATGAGATTATTCCTTAAGATTTCAGACTTAAATTTGAAAACACAAACAATACTATAAAATATGAAGCCCTATTTCTAAGTCTTGAGGAAGCAAAAAGGAAAGGGATTAAGATATTAAGAGATAAAGGAGATGTCAAACTAGTGGTTAAGTAGGTGTGAAATATCTTCGCTATAAATAATCCAAGCTTAACACACTACAAGAACTAGGTCTGGTATGAAATTCAAGGTTTTGAAACATTTTCCATAGATTCTATGCCCAAAGAGTACAACACTAGAGCTAATTCATTGGCTAGGTCTGTAACCTTGATGATACCATACTTGGACTTTCAAAATGATATTTATATGATTGAATTGGTTCATCATCCGAGCGTACCTGATAATGAAAATTCCTAACAATTTTTTTTATAATGACACTCATATTAATGCATTCCTCCAAGGGTATACACCATTTCAATCTTCAGACTTTGAGGGTTTAGGCTCTAAGCATTCCAAGATCCCTATAAACCTTGAAAGTGATCCTGAAAAGGATTTCATTCAACTAAAGGAAAACCATATTCCTAAAGGCTTAGTTACATTGGAGTCATGCTTTTATCATAAGGATTGTCTATTCAATAAAGATATGAGAGAGGCAGAGGAGATTTTAGGAAAATGTGTAAAGGTGAACATTTGTATAGAAGATAATCCTAAGTGGATGAACTTAGACAAATGTACCAATGAGTATAAAAAAATAGATTCCAAAAATTGTTCAAGGATTTTAGTGATGTGCTCGCCTAGTCCTATGAAGATTTGAAATATTTACACCAAGGGAAATTCAAACACGATATTCTCTTGAAGTCAAATGTTGTCCCTTTCTATTAAAAAATTTGAAATTACAACCCCCTAGAGGCTGATGAAATTTTTAAAGAGGTGTTCAAGATGTTGAAAGAACATATAATTTATCCCATTCATCACTCAACATGGGTGGCTAGTATAGTACTTGTCAGGAACAAAAGTGGTGAGATTAGAATCTGTGTTAAATTAAGGAATTTGAATCAAACTAGTCTGAAAAATAATTTTTCTCTCCCACATGTGGATCACATTCTACAAATGGTAGCTAGCTATGTCCATGCTTGACAATTTTTCTAGACAAAATCAGATCAGTGCAGCCCTAGATGACCAACATAAAATTTCTTTTACCAAGCCGTGGGGAAACTTTGCATATAGTAGGATGTCATTTGGGCTCATCAATGCAAGCACCACCTTTTAGAGAGTGATGAATTCATCTTTTGGAAACCTATTGAATAAGATAATCATCATTTCCCTAGATGACATGATTTTTTTCTCAAGAAGAAGGAAGAAACACATGTTTGATCTAGGGTTAGTTCCACAAAGCTGCAAAGAACATGGTATCTCCTTGGACCCCATTAAGTCCATTTTTTGTGTAACTGAACGAAAGCTTTTGGGACACCTAGTGTCAAGAGAGGGGATACAGATGGACCCTAAGCAAGTCAACTCCACTCAAAAGTGGAGCCTTCCATCTAATTAGAATGATATTCATGATTTCTTTGCCCAAATTAATTTTTTGAAATGGAATGAAGAAGCAATGAAAGCATTTGAAGAATTTAATATTGTCATTAATAAAGCAATAGATCTTTCTCACTAAAATTATAAGAGATTTTTTTATCCATTGTTATGCCATCAAACACACAATGTCTACAGTCTTATTGCAAGAGGATACAATAGACTCTAAAGTTTGCATATCATTTATAACTATGTCATTGAAGAAATATGAGATAAGATACTCAGTGGCTAAAAAGAAAGGCTTCTTAGTAATGAAAGTAGTAAAAAACTTTACATATTATATCTTATATTCAAACTCAATAATTTTTTGTGCAAGTTTAGCAGTAAAAGGCATCCTCATCCAGCAAGAAGTGTCATTCAATAATAGATGCACATGGGTGTCAAAAGTTCAATAATTCAATCTTGAAATAAAGCCTAACAAACTAATAAGAGATCAAGGCTTATGTAATTTAATGGATGATCTTAAGGAAGAGTTAGCTAAGGATAAGTCATGTGCATTACTAGTGGGCCTAAAGGATGATTGGTTCTCTAACTTTACTTTTTCTCTTACCTATGGTGAATACCCCAAACACCTCACTAGAAAGGCAAGAAGGAATCTAAAATTGAAGGCTACCAAATATGACATTGTTGATGATGTTCTACATAAGAAAGGCCTTTACAGTGCATTCTTGAGATTCATAGACAAAGATCAAGAAGAGAAATTACTCCATTCTCCTCACAATGAAGCATGTCATGGAAATTTTTCATCCATAGTGATAGCTTCCAAGATATTGAGAAATGGATTTTAGTGGGCTGGAATTTTTTTTGATACATACAAGTGGGTTGGGAAATTTGAGAAGTGCAAATTGTTTGTTGCAAAACCTAGACTTGCAGCACTTCCTTTAAAGTCAATAGTTATTGAGGGGCCTTTCAAAAAATGGGGTTTAGATTTTATAGGGTCTTTCAATCTAGCCTCAAGTGTAGGTCACACCCATATTTTGATAGCCACTGATTGCTTCACCAAGTGGGTTGAGGTGACACCAGTTAGAAAGACTACCTATGAGGTGTGATTAAGTTCCTTATGGAAAACATTCTAGTCAAGATTGGAGTACCTGAGAAATTAATAGTGAATAATGCATAGAACTACTCCTCAAGAGAGCTTCAACACTTTTTCTATGATAATGGAGTTAATATTTCTCATTCTTCTAATTACTTTCTACAAGGGAATGGTTAGGTAGAATCTTCCAACAAGAACCTAATTTCAATCATGAGAATTAGTGAATAATAATGTAAGGTATTGGCATAAAAATTCCTTTGAAGAGCTATGGGCTAATCAAAGTACTTCTATGTGAGTCATCACAATGTCTCCTTTTGAACTGGTACATGGTGTTGAAGCTCAATTGTCTCTACCATTAGAACTAGTTACAGTCAAGCTAAAAAAGGTGATTGAAGATAAAGTGTTTCAAAATTCATTAGAGAAAAGAATTTGTTACCTCACCAAGATTGAAGAAGAGAAAGAGAAAGTGGCTGATCATATAATTGAGGGTTAAAAAGATTTTTATAGGAAGTATAGCCCAAAAAAATTCATGGAGAATGATAAAGTTGTGCTATGGGATAAAAGAAGAGAACCACAAGGATGACATGGAAATTTTAAATCACTTTGGAAAGGACCCTTTGAAATGAGTAAATTCCATGAACCAAATTCTTTCAGGCATAGGCACTTAGATGGCATTGATTTTCCCTTATTTTATAATAGATGGGACCTAAAGCTTTTCCAACTTGAGTGTTTCATGTATTTTCATTTAGTTTTTTTGTGTCTTAGTTTAGGTTTCCCTCAATTTTGGTTGTGTCTTAGCCTAGTTTTTTGTTCTATTATTTTTTGTTTGTCTTAGTGTGAAACTAGAGATTTCTAAACTCCTTTTTAGTCCCTCAGTCTAAATCCCCAATGAGAGGTAGTTGTTACCCATGAATGGTCCACATTTATTTCTAGCACATAATCATGGTAAATATTCAAGCTTTGGTGAAGGGATCATCTATAATTGAAGTCTCATCGTGAGTCTTAATGTTTTCAACATTCCTTTTTTCTAGCTCATCAGTTGAACAAATCCATGACCTAGAACATTGAACACTTTTTAAAAATGTTCAAGGTTCATGAGTTTATCAGTTCCTCCTAGTTGAGTCAGTAAAGGCAATCATCCTATAGGTATTATTGGTCATTGTTAGTATTCAACTTGAACATTCAACACTTTTATCAAGGTTCAAGTTCATGGTTTCATCTTCGTATCTAGTCTATCATTATGAGCATGGTTTCCAATATATTGCAACTATTGAACTTGAACATTGAATTGTTTCATACTTCTACTATTAATGTTCACCTAGTCACAAAGATCGATGCCCTTAATGCCACGTGTCTAGGTGGAAAACTTGACAGAAGTGCAAAGTTTTCCAAATCTACACAAAATATTTGTATTAATAGGGAGTTAAAGGTAATTTTGTTTTTCTATGTTCTGGCACATGTGGATCTTTTATGAGATTTTAATGATGTAAATACTTGTCATGTAATCTATATTGTTACCCATAACATGCTTCAAGTCTAGGTTTATGTTTTAAATGGAAGCCACCTTTTCTTCATTCCCCTACCATTTCTACTTTTGGTAAAGATCATTTTGTCTATCTAGATGTATGCACCATTAGATTAAGCTTTTCTTCTCTACAAGTTTGCATGCACTCAACATGTTGAGTTTCTAATCTTCCATCTTTCAATTCCTATTTCTTTCTACATTACTCTAAGGTTGTGTATTGTTTCCATTTTTTTGCTTTGATTTTGGTTATTTTCTTGTCATGGCCACCCATTTCTTCATGAAGCTACCTGATAAGGTTAGGGAGTCTTTTATCAGTAGTATCATGCCCAATATGGATGACACATTTCTTGCTAAGGAAGACATGAGAAAGTTACTAGTTGTATTTGAAAACCCCATACCATGTTCCATATCTCAGAAGGTCTCAAATAGTGGTCTGCTACAAGTGCCTACCTTCCTCGAAGCCTTCCCTTGTCCTAAATTAGTCTTGGCATGTAGACATAAATATGATGTAGCCAAAAAGAGCATTCGTAAACTCAATGGCGAGTTCCTAGTGTATGTCAATTAGGTTGTTTTCATGGGTGCTCTAAGAATTCCTTAGCATGAAATTTATGAAGACTGGACCATGAGTTCTTCCTATACCCAAATTTCCATAGAATCCACAAAATTTAACAAAAAAATTGCAAAAATATGGATTTTCAACTCAAAGAGAGGGGTTTCCAACCTTGCATGTCCACTAACTAGAGAACACATAATTCCCAAAATTAAAGATGTCATTACACTGTTGATTAGGGTAAAAGGGAACCCACATGCTTTTTATTGGGAGAATTGGATGTGCTTTTTCATTTAGACTATTTTGGGGAAAGACAAGTTCATTCATCAGGTAGACCTAATAGCTACTAGGCTCTAGGAGTAACTCTCTCAAGCTTTTGGAATGTCTAGTTTCTATATGGATTCCTTTTTTTTTTATAGCCTAGCTTGTAGCATAGAATAGAAATGCCTATGACACTCAGATTGGAAATCAAGCATGCCCATTTATGAATATTATCCTCTATTATAGAAGAGTAGAAACCCTATGTTAGAATAAATATGGTCCACTAATATAACTAAGAGGGGAAGGGGTGAAGAATCAGTTACACAACTATTATCACAATCATTATCTTTAAACAATCTTAAACATATTCAAGTAATGTTAACTAAAAGCATAACAAGATACTCATACAAAATTAACACCAGATATGTAACTAGGGAAACCCTTGATCAAAGGGAAAACCTTGGTGGGGATGGTACCCACAAGATGATGTACTAATATAAATATTCCTTGTTAGAGGATAGACCTTGTTAGGATTCTATCACAACATTCAGTACATATTAGTCCCTATTAGGAGACTTTGAATACCGATTAGGAGATTCCAACCCTGTTAGGATTCGAAAAAGAAATCTAGACCCACTACCCAAAAAACTTCAAGGGAAAGACCAAACCACTATCCAAATGATCTCTATATTATTCCTTATAGAATAATAGAACTAAATAGTACTTTGCTCCTTTTCCTCTATCCTATCAACTAAACTTCTGCTCCTCTAAATCTTGTAACCAGATCTCATACTTCATATCTAATTATGATCCCTTGCATTGCTTACATGCATTCAATAAGCATTATTCTCCTTCTTGAACTATACACTAATATTCCGCATTCCACTTGATCCACTCATCCGAGTACACACCACAAGAAAGGAAAACAACATTCATTTATATTGTATCTTCATACTAATTCCTTGAGTTAGCCTTGAGGCTTTCCCAATAAATTAAAATATGATAATTAATTAATTTACAATTACAATAGTAGTTTCAGCTCAAATTCTATACAAAAATTCACACATGTAACTCTAGGTCTTGCATACTTGTTGACACCATCACTTGACTATCTTCTATCTCTGGCTGCTTGAGCATAACCTCATTGTATATTGGCTAAAAGATATAATGAAAAACATCATAAACCACCAAAAAAATGCTCTATTATTGTGCTACTCTTAGTAAATAAACTATAACTTCCATAAAACTTTGTTTCATACTTAATCCTCTTAATGAAGTCACCAAGAAAACCTCAAGAACATGTCCTCCACTATGTGTTATAAAATTACTAATTGCTAATCTTCCAATCTATACAAAATTATTTCTATGTTGACATCAATGACAAATATAGTCATGAATGCAACATATCAATACTCTTCAATGCATAGGATACACCCCTAATGTATTATCATTAGCATTCATGTTAAAACCCCGATGGATTCAAAATAGTCCAAGGCATGTTCCTGGAAAAGTTGGTGTTTGAATTATAAGGAAAGGAAAACACGATGTTGGCAGAAGAAGCTGCCTAGTTAGTTCATATTTATGGCAATTTATTTTCCCAATTTCAAAAATTTACCTATCTCAAGATTGGGGAATATGAAGGTAAGCTATTGAGGCTACCTCAACATTTCCTAGAATGTTTTGTGTTAATCAAAGTATGCAGACAATTGGAGGAGGTTAAGAAGAATTGTAAAACAAGGAAAGGCTTGAGATATACTTTTCTTGTCTAGATTGGACATTATAGATGCAAAACCATTCAAGACACTCACAAGTTCAAAGATGACATCAAATCCATGAGCTTGTTAACTTACTCTACTAGGACTAACTTTGATAGTCAAGAGTTTTCTCTAAATTATTTTGAACTAAATTCTTCTTTTCTCCACATTCCACACTTAGAGGATTTTTGGCCAACTACCAAGATGATTTTGGGGTTAGAAAGAAACTTTGGTCTAGTCTAATTCTTGCATAGATTAAAGATTTCAGCCTCACATTTGACACATCATGGTAACTAAAGAATAAAATGAGGAAATTGTTGACCCTTCTTACATTAAGAAAGTAGAAGCTTACCCATTGCTAGAAATAGACTAGACCTTTCTAGAAGAAGATGAATTGCATACAAGAACCCTACTGATCTTAACTAGAATAGAGCAATGGCTCACAAGAAAGAAACAATCAAGATTGATGACTTGTAATATTCAAGAGGTTTATGATAGTTCAAGTTCACCTTTGGTTGTTCTAGGTTCTAATGAAGTTGGTGTTTCTTCCACTATAGGAAAGACAAAGCCAAGTGTTGAACTTGAACACCCCACTCTAAGTTTAGTTCACCTTCCTCTATCTATCAAGTGGACCTATTCTTGTAGTAGGATGAAGCATGAGAAATTGAAGGGCTTGAAGGAGACTCGAGACAAGCTAATGATGATAGAGATTTAATTAAGAGAGGAGAAAGAAGAAACATGGGAGTCTCAAATTAGTGAGATGAAATAGGGGTGTTAACAAGAGATGGAAGGTGCTAACACTTTGGGTGCAATGTCTCTTAGATTATTACCTATATTGTAGACTTCTCTGAAAATTAATCATGCCATCTCTAATTGGTTTGAGTTATCGGTCGGTAAGAAAAGAAGCATAGTTACAATGACTCTTCCTATGTGTGACATGGTAAGAAAATTACTTGGGAAGACTCCTAAGGCCAAAAAGCCAACTTGATTGAAACTACGTTGAACATCGATGAGGAAGTAGGGAAATGGGTTGCAGAAGTAATGAAGCTAGTGACTAAGAATAGCATACATGAATTTAAACACCAAGATTATGTGATAGGGGAGACTATTCTTGGTCTCACTTCAACGGTCGCTAATATGAAAATATGGAATGCAAGAAACACCAAAATTTCCCAATGGATATGGAATGATTAGAGGGAGATATTATTTAAAATTGGCTATAAGTAGTGATGTAATTGTTGTCATTAATGGTAAAATATTATTTACATGCGATAAAACTTAGTAATAAAGATACTTAGCTTTTGGTACTCAAAAAATTGTCAAAGAATGAAATTAATTTACATCAATACATTTTTTTATATGTAAAATTTCTTTGATGGCATATTATGACTAGAAAAGTTAGATGGAGGTAGTATACATGTCGATGATGATGTGTATAACCTTAGACATCAATACAAATAGTACAAAAAGGAGATATTCACATTTGACCAGTGAAATAGAACAAGAAAAATAAAGGTAAAGGAATTATTTTGTTTAAAAAATAATTACTTGAAAAAATAGGGCTAACTTCCTAGATATTTATGTATTAGCTGACCTAATAGTAATTTGTGAAAAGGTAAAGTATTTATGCAAAGGACATCTTGTGAAAAGAAGTGTGCAATTGTAATTGTAGCATGTGATATACAATTTTTTTGTGATCCAAGATCTAGCTAAGGTCAAAGATTAGTCAATAAAGAAGTTACAACACCTACATACCTGAGGACTTATTACTAGTTTGGGTAGTGATCTCTCCCTGTAATTGGAAGTGCGTATTTGGGAAATGAGCTCTTCTTGCATCTACTATACTACAACTCCTAATATGATTGGAATCTCCTAACAAAGATTAAAAGTCTCCTAATAGGCACTCTCTAAACCCTTATAGGGTCCATCCTCTAACAAGGGACATTTATATTAGTATATTATCTAGTGAGTATTATCCCCACTAGGGTTTTTCATTGGCTAGGGTTTCCCTAGATAAACAAAATATGGTGTTATGAGTTCTCTTTATGCATGCTTATTATTTTTGTTCATCATTACTTGTTTACTTTCTTATGCATGGTACAAAGTAATTAATAATATCTAGTTAGTGACAATTTTTTGTAGAATACTAATTCACCCCACCTATTCTTGTATTCCCTATTTCTAACATAAACAAGAGATAAAGTAATCAATGTGGAATATGGTTGAATACATTTATGAATTTCAAAGCCCACATGCACAAGCCATGCCTACTGTCATTTTTTTCATTAATGTCGAGGCTCCCTTGAACAAAAGTTTCATCATGAAGATTAAAAGAGATTGCTCCATAGCCCAAGATTACAATGAATGGTTAAAAAATATTCATGTTCAAGCAACTAGTTATTTGTCTCATTTTACCAATATTAATGCAAGAGCTGAGAAATCAACAATAGCTTGAGAATAAGAAATGAATGCTTCATAATTTGAGAATACTAAATGGGATGAGTATATCATCAATATTTTTTAAGTTCAGTAATATGGCATAGACAAATTTATGAAAGAAATTATAGGAGCCAAGTTTGATGTTGACTTCATGTTCATTGCTCGAGCTAATATGGTGTCATGAGTTCTCTTTACACATGGTTATTATTTTTGTTCAACATTACTTGTTTACTTTCTTATGCATGGTAGAAAATAATTAATAATATCTAGCTAGAAAAAAAAGTTTATAGAATATTAATTCAGCCCCTCCCCCCTAGAATTCCCTATTTCTAACAATTGGTATTAGAGAAAAATTACTCAAAAGAGGCTTAACAACTTGAGTAAGATCCCTATGGATATGGAACAGTTGACGAAGAACCTTGAAGAGGCACTTGAACAAATTGATCTCCTTACTGAGGAAAGAGATAAGCTAAAAAATAGATATGAAGACTCCAAAGTGTACATTAGACAACTGAAGGACAAAATTGAACATCTCTAATTGAAGCCTAAATCTACTAATGATGATGAATATTCAAAACTAAAATTAGAGTACAAGATCTTGAAGCATGAATTGAACATTACCAATTTAAAGTTGAGTTTGAGGACTAATCATAGCTAAGACAAAAAAATTAGATCTTAGAGTGAGTATAGTGAAGAAGACATTTGAATTTGAAACATCAAAAGACGATCGTGAGGAACTTCATAAGTACAACACTATTGTGAAAGGTGAACTAACTCAGTGCAAACAACAACTTGAAAAGTTTTACCCTAGCAGAGAAAATCTTGATGAATCTATGTCAATACAAAGACCTACCCATGATAAAACAAGTCTTGATTATCTATTTAACATGTCTAGAAAGAAACCCAAAAGAAAATTAGATCCAAATGAAAAAAGAAAAATATGATAATAAGATTGAATCTAGTCAATCTTCTGATAAATCCAAAGAAGTTGAGAAGGAAATTGTGAAATTGGATGAACCTAAGCAAGTGGAATCTCCTAAGGAAACCAAGTATGAATTTAGAGGTAAATATTTTTCATGTAATGAAATAGGTCATATGAAAAGAAATTGTACAAATAGATCATTTAATCATGTTACAAAATTTTACCATCATAATTGTCATGGTATTGTTCATGATGCAATTGATTGTAGAAAACTTAAATATGATAATGATAGGAGAAATAGTAGAATGTTTGGATACACTAACCCCATAGATAGAAGAAGATCTAGTGAAAGGACATGAAGAGAAAGTAGACCTTATGAAGAAAGGAAGTAGATTGTGTGTTATAAGTGTAACAACTTTGGATACATAGCATGGAACTATCAAGAACCTATTGATCAATAGAATCCTAGAAGCAAAACCCTAGTATGCCAGTTATGCAACAACTTTATACATACAAAAAAGTACTATAGAATGCACATAAGAAATAATGGAAGAAACTTTGGAAATGATAGAAATAATCATGGAAGAAATTTCAAAAATAGAAGCAACAATGGGAGGAATTTCTAAAATAACTGAAGGAATCATGAGAATAAATTCAGAACTAAGAAAAATAATGAATAACAAACAAATGTAGTTAGTGAACTTTAGGTAGAACTCAATGAGGCATTCATAAAAGGATTAGATATCTTAGAAGAAAAGCTATATGATGGTGAGATAGGAAAATTGAAGTCAATAATTTAATTTGATTCAACCAAGTTGAATTAAGCTTGTTTACAACATTAGAATTGGAAACTTCATTTAGAGATCAAGCCACTCATAGCAAGGTTGAGGAAAGATGTATCTTGATGAGTTTAGACCATAGTTAAGCTTTCTTTCAATTTAGAGCTTATTGGACCAAGTTATGAAGGAAATAAATGTTATTGTAATAATATAGATAGCTTACTCTATGATAGAAGATGAAGTCTATGTTTCTACAGAAGATTTCATGGAGTGAAGTTTTGTGAAGCATTGTCATGATGAGAGGATGTTGTGGTGAAATTTAGATAGCATTCAAAGTGTTGATATTTTCTGCACTATCAAGTAAAAAAATACCTGATACCAAGATAGTAAAGATCAAAATAATGTACGGATTAGCTATTTCCCATGATCAACTATTTCCTAAGGATTAGCAATACCAAGGTGGGTGCACCTTAGGGATAAAAGATTCAAAAATTGATATTAATTTCATATTTCACTCATTAATGATATTTTATTACAATTATCATCCCCTACAACATATTGGTTAGAATTCTTCTTAGATCTACAAGTAATTCTGAGTAACAACAACTAATTAAAACTCAGAGGTTAAATGTAAACAAGTATTGACCAACTATGACACTCTTTATACATTTAAAGTAAAATTGATTTGATTTTAATATTGAGCTTGATGCTTATCCATGGTCAATTCTTTATATGCAAACTAAACTAATTGACCAGTGCCTCATCCATTGGGATTCAAAGTCTATCCAATTTATTAACCTAATTTACTACATTACAATTAATATTATTAGAATTTCTCACTAAAACTCATTCTTACACATATCCTTCTTATTGCATGGAGATCCTATCATATCCACTGAAGCATTTACTTAATCCATTGAATTAAAAATAATATTGAATTGATATACAACCTATCATACTTACATTCAATTGAGAAAGGCTTTGCCTGCACAACTTCAAAATAATCAGTTAATAAAAATGGAGAGAAGATTTAGAGAGAAAAGATATGGGGATAGTTCATCTTTGTATTAATTCTCTTTGAAAATTATGTAACATTGGAATAGAACTCAAAAAACTCAAGATAAGACACTATCAGTTGTAGAATTTTGGCAAATAAATGACTAGATGACTAAAAATCAGAGTCATGAAACTAAAAACTTTACTCACGTGACTAAAAGTGATCAAATTTTAGTAATATTCTATAATTTATAAGTTTAAGTGACTAAATAAATGACTAATTTGGTCATTAGGTAAAATTACAAGATTAAAAAAAGATAAACAGCTAAATAAATGACTAAACAACTGGTCACTAAGAATTAGTCACCCAAACAAATGACTAAATGAATTATTCATGATACGTTTTATCATATTACTCGATTGTAATGAATGCTACATATTTCATTTATAAATTTATAAGCCACCTAAGTTAAAAGTTATAAATGAATCATTATTACTCATTTATACTAACAGTTTATAATATCTTAGACTTATATTCTTAGAAGTTGCATTTCACCAATACTGCTTATTTAACAATATGCTTATTATATGAACAATCTAACCACTATTTGACAATATCTCTAAACAATAACTATTATTAGTTTATACCTTGATGGGATTCTCTACTTCAGTTCTCTAGTTTAGAAAACCACCATGTACTTTCTCAATCTGTTTTCTAGAGCCCTATGTATTGACATCACCCAATAACTCCATAAGAAAAAAGAATTGAAACAATAACATTGAGCAGTGATGTCCAAAAAGATAGTTTTGAATAACAATATTATTACTTATTTTTAATCCTAGATTAAAAACTTTCTCCAAATCTTAGATTTTATAAAAAACTATTTTAAAAAAAAATCATAAATCACTATTTAAAAAAAAACCTATATAAATAAAACACTTCACTTACAAATCATAATAAACCTCTTCCATGACTAATCCACATACTTGTACATCTCTCACATACTTTAACTAAAAGAGGGGTAAAAAATTTATTGAATACCAAAGAGAGAGAAACAACACAAGAAACAAAGAGAACTACAAAGCTTTATCTTGGTCCACAAATTGAACCAATAGCTGAGATAAATCAAGGGTAAGCATCAATTTAATTACTAAATTTTTAAAAAAATCATAACTAACAATTTTTTTTTAAAAACCTATATAAATAAAACACTTCACTTACAAATCATAATAAATCTCTTCCATGACTAATCCACATACTTGTACATCTCTCACATACTTTAACTAAAAGAGGGGTAAAAGTTTTATTGAATACCAAAAAGAGAAAAACAACACATGAAACAAAGAGAACTATAAAGCTTTATCCTAGTCCACAAGTTGAACCAATAGCTGAGATAAATTAATAGGAAGCATCCTATGATCAATAACGTTCCAAGCTGGCCCATGCTCAAAGGCCCATTTGGCTAGACAATCAGCCACACTGTTCCACTCATGAGGGATATACATAAAAGACACAAAATCCAAAGAATTGCATAACTAAATGATTTGCAGAATAACTAGAGCCAAATGCCAATCCACATGCACAAGGTTCCTTCTATTCAATAAATTCACAACCACCTATGAGTCAGTCTCATAGATAATTCTTTTCCAACCATGTTGACAGCATTGTTCCACTGCAACCAAGATAGCCAATGCTTCTATGACGTTATTAATATGGTAACCCTTGTATATAGAAAATAGAAACTGAATATCACCAGAACTATCATGCCCAACTCCCCCACTACTAGTCAGACCAGGATTTCCCTGAGAAGAACCATCAATGTTGATTTTAATAATGCATGCCTTTGGAGGAGACCCATGCTTCTCACAATTAACATGATGAGAGTGTTGCTTAGCTCTATTCCCAAAGTGATTGTTAGGGATCGAGGGAATGTAGCCCTGAAGAGGAAAGGATAGGCGTGAGTAAATACCAGCATCTCTAGTATCCAAAAATCCACCAATGTCACATTTAGCTAGGAGTGTTTCATGAAGATAATTAACAATTTTCCCCCACAGGTGCCTGATCTCATATTGCACATCATGAAAGATCCTCCTATTCCTCTCAAGCCAAACATGCCATAAAATAAAGGAAGGGATAATAGTCCAAGAAACCTAAAGAAAAGAAGTCTTATAAATGAATACCTACATCAAACCTCATAAATTTGAATTCCATTTATACAACATCCTAGCTTTCCATTCTAATTACATATTATAATTTGAAGTCAAACCCATTTTCCACATTAGTAAAACATTTTTATTTTTTTGGCTGGGGGGAACCTTTCAACCTAATATAATTGATTTTAAAGAAAGCTTCATTCCAAAATACTTTGCATGGCTCTCGAAGAAAATTTTGTGATTGTTATATCCTAATTACAAAGGCTATGAAATCTTGAAATTTGATATGATATTATTCCATTATGATGTTTTCACCATGGATCAAAATTTCAAAAATGGTTTTTATATCGAATAAAAAGAGTGTCACTTCCAACATTTTATATGTGCATACATTGAAATAGAAAATTTTATTCTCTAAATTTCTTGATACATATAATGGCAATGTCAATGGAAATGTTCAATAATTTCATCGTGTATGGAAGACCCTTACAATTTTTGCATGATCCTCTACTATGTTTCCTATAAAGGTATTTGCATTTTAAATGCCCTAAAATCTCTCTTTTACAGCTTTCCTAGATGTCTTTCTACCCTATTTTCATGGTTAGCTTAGAACAATGTTTCATTTACACATTTTATTGGCTAGGGTTTTTAGTATTCCCTATCTTTGTTTTTATAGATATTTGCAAACCCTTTATTAAATTTGATGTGATTATTTTTATTTTCCTTTTTATTTTTTATCATTGGAAGCCCTCATTTTTTATCCTCCAATTTCCAACAACAACATCTAACCAAATGCAATGTGTGTAGGCATGTGCTCCTCAGGCCTTTTATTATAGTTGTAAACCCTAAATTGAAAAGATTGGGGCTAGGATTGACACCAATATGGCTAGATTTTCTAAATGTTATCCTAGATCAAATTAGAATAGTGTCTAGAGGCCATAATAATAATTCATTAAAAAAGGATATAGATAAATGGGTGAAAAGAGTTGTTGCTTTCTCAAGTTCATGCAAAGTTTCTTTATCTTGAGAGTTTTATTTCTTGAAAGAATTTAGTGGCTAAAGAAACCTATTTTCAAAGCTCTCCCTCCAAAACTCATAATATAAGACTGTTGGAATTAGTTCTTCTTTAACTAAGGGTCCATTCATAGATTCTATTAAAGTAAAAAAATTCTCTATATTTTATTAGATTTAAAAGTCTCTGATTTTTTAGTCACTGTCGATTCACCTTTGCTTCCTCTATCTCTTCTTAAAAAGTGGATACAACATATGCCTTAGAGACTGTTGGTTTTTTTTGTGATATGTACATTAGACTATTTTTTCTTCTTCCCTTTTTTTAATAGATATTCTTTAGATATTATTTATTTTTGTTACATTAATTCTAGTATATGCCTTTGAATTCTTGCTTTGTACATCTTTTGTAGTGTGAACCTTATGTACTGGTTTACAAGTCTTCCATATAATATTCTCTCCAACATGTCTCTACCATCACCTCCTAATCCTACACATTTTCAAGTTATACGTTCCCAAAAATAAGAAGATAAACATGACTACCACCTACATGATAGTCAAAAGGAGGAGCAAAATCCCCAACACTACTACTATTTTTGTTATTGCTCATCCTGATATATATTTTTCTCTTGCTAATTTTGTTCTGGATGTTGCTAATGCTCTTGGTAAGGAAATACTGGCTATTTTCTTCTAAGATTTGGGTTATTTTGGATCCTTTTACTGATTTTGACATACATTTTGGTGCTCTTTCTAATGTTATTTCTCTTCCTTAATTATTTACCACAGGCTGGTTTAGCCTCACCATATTTTGTATGCACTCCATTGTCATGTCCTCTGTTTGGAAAGAAAATTTTCTCAAAGGGTAGGAGTTAGGACACATTGTGTAGCTAGACAAAATATTACTTTTATCTATAGTGCAATAATCTATGTTATCCAATTTATCCGTAGAGCAACAATCTATGTTATCGCAAATTCATATCCTTATAATCTTAAGAAAAAATATTAAGGAGAGGTCCTAAGAAGCCTAGGATTAACTTCTATACAAGTTAATGATTAATATATATGTTTATGTAAAAATTACTAGATATTAAATATGTTAATAGTTGTTAGATGACAACATTTTCAAATTTTGTGTCTATTCATTAAAATTTTCTTCTTATTTGTCACATGCTAGTTTAGCCTCACCATATTTTTTATGCACTCCATTGTTAGGTCCTCAGTCTTAGAAAGAAAATTTTCTCAAAGGGTACAATACATTGTGTAGCTAGGAAAAATCTCACTTTTATCTATAGTGTGAGAATCTATGTTATCTTTCCTTTTTATCTATAGAGCAACAATCTATGTTATCCAAAATTCATATTCTTACAATCTTAAGAAACAATACTAAGTAGAGGTCTTAGGAAGTCTAGGATTAATGTAACATTTCCTAAGAGATATGATTGTTTGGGCATGACTATTGGTGATTTTTCATTGGTCACTTTACATATACAAAGTGTTAAGAATCTTTCTGAGGGTGCAACTGATGGTCCACTTATGAAAAATAAAAAACAATTTAGCCTCATCTATCTACTAGTTAACTAATCAAAGTGTAACAAATTAAAAGAAAATATTTTTTTAACTAATATATGAAATTTTTTTTGAAGAGTGAGAAGAAATAGAATAAATATTACTAGAACATCTTGTCTGATCCATGCATAGGAAGCATGTTGTTGTGCAGCCCAAAAAGATGCAAAAGCAATGCAACAAGGCAAAAATGCTATTGATAGCAATGAGGCCTCCCCCAAAACAAGAACCTTCACTCTCATATCAGTGAAGCGGCTTAGTGGCTTAGCAAAAATATCAATTAGATAGGAACAAAATTACATAAGAAAAGCTCATGACATGTCCAATATTAACAACACAAATTATACATTTTAGAGCTCAAGAGAGAAGAGATTATGATAGTACAAATAAAATTAGAAAGAGTTTTGTAGTACCTTGAAAGTAAAGCCATCAAATAAAAATACAAGGCCTATTTGAAATTTTTTGTAACTATTGCTACAAAATGTTTAACACAAATGTTAAAATGGATATAAAATAGATGAAAAAATATCACAAAAAAAGTGAGTGGTGTTATCCTTTTACAAAGCAATATTTCACTTTAAACCCAAAAAACTTGCAATCAAATTCAATTTAGTAGATTTATTTGCAAGAAATAAAAAATTTGGGAAATTCTGGAAGAGTAATCACCCATAAAGTTCTCAAAATTTTGAACTTATTTAAATAAAGAAAGATGATTTTGCCAACAAAATATGGAAGTGAAGGATATGATGGGGCAGTAACCAAAATGATATAATGCATGGTAGTTTGAGATGGATAAATAAAATTTCCTCCACACCCTACCCAATTTGTATTAAATTAAAGATCATTTTATCCTCCAAACAAAGTAATCCTTTGACAATCTTCCAAATAAAAATGCAGTAAATTTGAAGCAAATACCAAACATGCAAATGCTCTAACAAATATGCTTTAGTACATTTACCTTGGGCATGAATTTGTGAAACTATAAATTAATATTGTGTTCCTAACAAAATTATTTTCCAACTAAATTACCATATATAAATAATTAGTACCCTCTATTTCTAAATTTTATTTTTGTATAAAATTTACAAACATATGCTAAACATTTTGTATATAGTTTCCTAGAAACAAATACAATATCGAATATGAGAATGGTATCTGATGCATTTATGGAAAATTTTCAAGTTCTTTTGATACATAATTTTTTAAGTTGGTTGGTTATTTATTAGAGGATTAAATTGTCTCTCCCAAACAACTAATGTCAAATTACTCAACTCAATACATGAGACACTTCAGCGGCCCTCAAGTATAGCTTACATATGTAACTTTAGACAAGTCAAGGCACAACTCCCCTCACCCTTCTTAGCCAAACATCACTAGGCATCATATACTCATTTTTCCACACTACAATTCACATTAGCAAAGATACATGTGAAATTCAAATGAGATTAGTTTGTAGCTTTTGGATTTTGACTGCGTAGTACTTTTTTCCATTAATGTTTTGGATCACAATCCATATTTATTACTTTTTTTTCAAAATGAGATACTTGTAAGGTGACTCTTGGATTCTTATGGGTCTCCTCCTAATAGTCATTTCAGCTTTAGTAAAAACTTACAAATCCGTACACATCTCTTATTGTGCAGTTAGCCAGAACAAAAGTTATCTCCATTACACCCCCACCAACAAAGATATCACAATGCAGCTTACTACTATAGCTTCTGTAGTGTCCCCAAATTTTGTAAGAAAGAATATAATCACAAACTTAAAAAATTTATTGACACCTTCATGTGCCAAGTACCAGTTTTTCTTAGCACAAAGGGGTGCCAAGTGTTAAGGAGATAGTGCCAAGCTAGCTCAACACAAGAAGAAGGTGAGTGAGCTTGGCACCTAGGTTGCTTGACACAATATATTGCCAAGTAAGCTTGAAAATCAAAGGATTCCTAGTGAGCTCAGTCTCCACTAGAAGGAGAAGCTTGGCACATGGGGATGTCGAGTGAGCTCGGCCAGGTCTGCAGAGAGGAAGGTCAGTCAATACTTGATCGAGTGAGCAGAATGAAAAATGACCATTAAAATGCAAAGAACCAAAGGATGAAAATTTCAAAAAGGAACTTCTCAAAAAAAAAATATTCAATGGTGAATAGAAGATGAGGAAAATAGGATATGTAGGCCTTCTTGCTTTTTTTCTTATATTTTATTCAACTAAACTATTACAAAATCTAGGATCATTCAGCTTCAACTAGAAAAACTTGAAATCTTCAAACTGCTAAAACTCAAAACTTAAAATTACACCTCTAATGGCTGCATTCAACAATGCCTAGGGAAAACACTATTTCAACAGGTCAAAAATAACAATAACAACTAACAGAATGACAAAAGATCCAACTCATGCTGAAACCCTTCTGCCTTCTGAACGCTTTACTCTAATCTACTAATCGATTTGCTTCTTTGCAACTGAGTAGAACCTTTTCTCTACTATGCTCTACAACTTCTCTCTATCTCCACTCTTCTTCTTATATCTCTATCTAATCAAATGGATCTGATCATTCCCTTTGTCTTACTAGCAAACAAATTCTCCCTCTCTTTTCTAGATTTGAAAAACTCACCTACTCGCATTAAATTTTTTTATTATTTTGTTGGTCGTCAGGGTTGGTATGTGGATGTTTGGCTCTAGGGGCAACCACCTACTATAATAAATATTCCAACACTCCCCCTTTGTCCTGAGCCAAAAAAACAAGGATCGCTACTAATCCAAATCAACTACACCTAAAAACTCTCTTAGTTGTTCTAAAGTTCCAATGTCTAATGGCTTAGTAAATATGTCTGCTAGTTGCTGCTCTGACTTGCAAAATTCCATTTTGATATCTCCATTCTCCACCAACTCTCTGATGAAGTGATATTTAAGCCCTATATGTTTGCTTCTCTCATGGAAGACTAGATTCTTGAAAAATGCCATTGATGCGATGTTGTCACAATAAATTGTGGTTCCATCCTCTTTCCTTTCATTCAAATCTATCAAGATCCTTCTTAACCAAATAGCTTGACATGATGCTGGATTTTCTACTATGTATTCAACATCTGCTATAGATTGAGCAACAATAGATTTCTTCTTGGATACCCATAAAATTGCACCTAATCCCATATGGAAAATGTATTCAAAAGTGCTCTTTCTATCATATAAGCTTCCAGCCCAATCACTATCTATGTAACCAACCAACCTAAAATCACTATTTACAGTATATGAAATTCTAAATCCCTTGGTACCATTCACATACCTTAGGATCCTCTTTCCCACTTACCAATGGGAATCCTTTGATGTTTCTATAAATCTAGAAATCAAACTTACTACATGCATTATGTGTAGTCGAGTTGTAGTCAAATACATCAAACTTCCAACCATACTCTTGTATAGTGTTGTATTCACACTCTTACTAAAATCTACCTTACTCAATTTTAGACCTACTACTATTGGTGTTGGGGTTGCCTTACTGTTCTACATTTTGAATCTCTCTAAGATCTTCCTTGCATTGTTTTTAAGAGATAAAGATGCCATCATGCATTTTTTTTACTTCTATGCCTAGAAAGTACTTCAAGAGACCTAGGTATGTCATTTCAAATTCATTTTTCATGGCCTCCTTGAACTCACCAATTAGGAAATTATTATTTCTAGTGAAGGTTAAATCATCTACATACAAGACAATAATCAACACATTACCATTTGCTACCTTGATGTAAAGTGTGGGCTCACCATCACTTTTGCTAAAGCCATTGCTCATCAAATATGAGTCACTCCTATTGTATCATGCCTATGGAGCTTACTTGAGCCCATATAGAGCTCTCTTCAATCTATAGACCTTATGTTCTACTCTAACAACTTCATAACTAGGTGGCTGCTTCACATAAACTTCTTCCTTCAATAGACCATTTAGGAAGGTAGACTTCACATCTATTTGATATACCTTCCATTTGTGTTGGGCTGTAATTTCTATGATAGCATGGATGGTTTCCATTCTTGCAACTGGGGCATATGTCTCATCATAATCTCTACCATACTGTTGCTTGTACCCTTTGATGACTAAATGTGCCTTATGCCTATCTATTTTTCCTTCAGCATTGCACTTGATCTTATAAACCCATTTCACTCCAATTACTTGTTTCTTGGGAGGAAATGTAGTTAACCCCATGTCTCATTTCTTTCAATGGCATCTATTTCCTCATCCATTGCATTACACCATTTCTCTTCATTTACAGCTTCCTCAAAATAAATTGGGTCACTACAAGAAAATAGTGTGAAATTTACACTCTCATCATAATATTCCTCATATTTTTCATCTTGGTATATCCCCCTTGTGGGATCTAAATTCTCAATATTATTTCTACTATTCTTTTCCATTATAGCTTAGGGCTGCCTTGAAGTGCTTAGAGTTGTTGCTCGACATGTTAAGGGTTGCTTCCCTTTTTGTCTTTGTCTACAATTCATATTTACTACTCTATCTTCTTGTTGATCACCAATGTCATCTTCTTCCTCTTCAATGTTAGGCACTTTACTTGGAGTGCTTGAGGATTCATCTACCGAGCCATCCCATGATTGATTTTCAAGAAACTCCACATCTCTTGAAATGATGATCTTCTTGTTAATTTGATCATACAATCTATAAGCCTTTGATTTTGAGTAGTAACATTTGAAGATGCACTTGACACCTTTTTCATCTAGCTTTTTCATTTGTTCTTTAGATACATGTACATATGCTACACATCCGAACACTCTCAAGTGCTCAATTGCCCATTTGCCCCTTGACCAAGCCTTAAGAGGTATTTTGTCACAAACTAATTTTGTAGGACACCTATTGATCAAGTACACTATTGTTGCTATAGCTTCTCCCCAATATTTAGTTGGGATCCCTTTTTCTTTCATCATACTTCTTGCCATTTCAACAATGGTCCTATTCTTTCTCTCAACCACTCTATTTTGTTGTGGAGTATAACTAGCTATAAGCTCTTTCTTTATGCCATTTTTTCTACAAAAATTTACAAATATATTGTAGTTATACTCCCCTCCTCTATCTGATCTAAGGACCTTAATATAGTGTCCACATTCTTTTCTAGCTAGGGCTTTAAATTCAACAAACTTTTCAAATGCTTCAAATTTGTTCTTTAAAAAATACACCCATGTCCTACAACTAAAATCATCTATGAATGTCATAAAATAAGTACTCCCCCCAATAGAAGTAGTTTTCATAGGGCCTACCAAATTAGAATGTACCAATTCTAATGGTGCTCTAACCCTTCTAGAATTTCTAGAATTAAAGGGAAGCATATGTTGCTTACCCAATATGAAAGCCTCACACTTGTCATATGAATTTAAAATTTTTGGCAAACAATCTACCATTCTTTTCTTGCACAACAAATTTAAACCAGCAAACCCAAGATGTCCATATCTAAGATGCCAAATCTTGGAGGGTTCTTCAATCATGCTCCTAAGAGCTGATTATTGGTGTACTATTGTACATGCATCCTTGGGAGGTGCAACACTGACTTGAGAAGAGAAGCATGTCTCTATCCTCAATGTGAACATCTAGCTCTTTGTCATTTGGACTGCTACAAGTAATCTATTACTCCCATCCTTCTCATGAATGACACACTTGCCATTTTATATCAGCACTTTATACCCATTTTGAATGAGTTGTCCAACACTCGTCAAATTATGCTTCATATCAGGGGGAAAATACACATTTTGTATCTCCTTCTTCTCACCTTTCTTGCTGTGGACCATAATAGATCTTTTGCACACTATGGGAATAGTTTCATTATTTCCCATTTTAATTTTAGATGTAAAAGTCTTATCAATAAAAGAGAATAAACTTTCATTACCACTCATGTGGTTGTTACATCCCCTATCAAGGTACCATACCTCAGGGCTTCCTTCTTCACCAATGTTACATATGATGAAGGCTATGGGATTGTTTGCATTTCCCATGTTCACATTAGCCACATTAGCACTCTGCTTTGACTGATCACCATGTTTCTTCCAGCATTGACTTTCATAATACACATACTTATGACACTAGTAGCATTCAACATTACTCTTATTGGACTTCTAGTTCTTCTTACCTCCTCTAGGGTTTTTTTGATAAGTGCTTGCTCCCTCTTTGGTTGCTTTCTCTTCCTAAGCTTTCTACACCAGCATTCCTTTGACCATTCCTTCCATGACCTCTACTTCTTGAGTCTCCACCAGAGCCATTTCTACCTCTCCCCCTGCCTCTTGAATTTTTTTGAACCTTGAAAGACTACTCTTGGGAAGTAGTAGATGACCTATTTATTTAGTTCTCATGGGTTTGAAGAGTTCCCATCAACTCATTCATGGTCAATGTGGTGAGGTCCATTGCTTCCTCTATGGTCATGACAAGATTGTCATATTTCTGAGGTAAACTCCTCAATATCTTTTCCACAATCCTTTTCTCATCATACTCTTCTCCATTTGATTTGAGTTGGTTTATCAAAGTGGAGATTCATGAGCTGAACTCTACAATAGGTTCATAGTCCCTCATCTAAAGGTTCTCAAACTCTCTTCTAATCACTTGTAGCTTAACTACTCTAACATTATCAGTTTCCTTGAAGTTTGTCTCAAGGATTTCCCATGCTTCCTTTGCATAATTTTCTATTGCAATCTTACGAAAAAAATTATCTATCATTAGTGCCTCAATTAGACTTAATGCCTTAGCATCTTTTCTCCTTGACTCTTTTAATTGAGTCTTTTGTGGATTTTTGAGAGAAACATATTGTGCTAGGTCTATTACATCAATGAACCCATTTATCAAAAACTCCCATAAATAATTTCCAACCACTATGGTTTTCATCTTCTTTACCCATGTATCATAATTTTGTCCATTAATAGATTGTGGTTGCTGCCATATCTCTTCTGCATCTCTTGCCATGTCAAATATTCTAGAAAAAAAATTCCCTAACTCATTGTGGATGTGGGGCCTCAAAGATTTGATACCATGTAAGAAATAATATAATCACAAACTTAAAATTTTTCTTGGCACCATCATGTGCTAAGTGCCAAGTTTTCCTAGCACAAAGGGGTGCTAAGTGGTAGGGAGATAGTATCAAGCTAGCTCAGCACAAGAAGAAGATGAGTGAGCTAGACACTTGGGCTGCACAAGACAAGACAATGTAGAGTAAGCCTTAAAACCAAAGGATGTTGAGTGAGCTTGGTCTCCACTGAAAGGAGAAGCTTAGCACAAGAGGATGTTGAGTGAGCTTAGCAAGGTCTGCAGAGAGGAAGGTTAGTCAATACTTGATTGAGTGAGCAGAATGATAAACAAATATTGAAACATAGAGAGCCAAAGGATGAAAATTTCAACAAGGAACTTCTCAAACACAAAATATTCAATGGTGAATAGAAGATGAGGAAAATAGGATATGTAGGGCTGCTTGCTTGTTTGCTTATATTATATTCAACTAAACTATTACAAAATCTAGGAGCATTCAACTTCAACCAAAAAAAACTTGAAATCTTCAAATTGCTAAAACTCAAAACTTAAACTTACAGCTCTAATGGCTGCATTCAACAACACCTGGGGCAAACACTACTTCAATAGGTAAAATATAAAAATGACAACTTATAGAATGACAAAAGATCCAACTCATGCTGAAACCCTTATGCCTTATGAATGCTTTACTCTGATCTACTAATCAATTTTCTTCTTTGTAATTGAGTAGAACCTTTTCTCTTCTCTTCTCTACAACTTTTCTCTTACTCCACTCTTCTTCTTCTATCTCTATCTAGTCAAATGGATCTAATTATTCCATTTGTCTTATTGGAAAAATTGTTTTCCCTCTCTTTTCTAGATTTGAAAAACTCACCTACCTGCATTAAATTTTTTGACTGTTCTACAGGCTGTCAGGGGTGGTAGGTGGGCATTTGGCTCTAGGGGCAACCACCTATTGCAATAAATATTCCAAAAAATTTTAGAGAACAATTAACTAAATTAATTTTTTCATTAAGATATCAAAAATGGATGAAATATTTGATGATGACTTAATATTAATTAATTTAATTAACTTAAAATAAAATATTCTTCTGGATGCTTTGAATGTATTTCAAGATGTTAGCAGCAAATGGCTTTTCATGAGTACTCACCTATCTTGGTATGAAATAATCTTGTTTAAACTGATAAAATATATGAATGTTTTATTCAAAATATTTTTGTATATTTGATGGTGGAAGGTTATATTTTCTTGAGCTCCTATCATAAATTAGGAACTTTCATATGAAGACATTATATTCAATAGGCCCTAGTCTAAATAGATGAGAAATGGTGTTTTCTATGGGTCGGTTCTATTAAAAATCCTTTGCCATAAAGCATAGCATATTGAAATAATCGAGGTGATTGTACTAAGTATAGATATTTTAATATAATGCAACTTTATTGATATTGGTGGCAACATATTTATCATCTCACCTATGGTTTAATACTACCTGTGGGCATTCAGAATATTGTTGTTCAATCTCATTGTGCAATTTAGTGGAGAAAAATATGTTTGAAGATTAATAGTTGGGGGCATGTTTATAATTTCTAAATGGTTTTCACCTACTACTTTTTATTTTTTATGCTAGGTGCCATATATGGTCACACTCTAATTTGTAACACTTGAGGAAAGATTGCACTAGGATTCTTAGGGGCATGTTTGGGTATCGAGAGGACATTGGAGCACTTTCTAAAACAAGAACTTTTCTTGGTTATATTGAATGCAATTCCAAGGAGGATATCCCTTATAGACTCAATTTTGGATGATAACCTAGTCTCTCATTCAAAGTGTGCTAACGTAGACAATGTCATCGCATAACTTACCAAAAATTTCTCTTGATGAGGAAACTTCTACAAATGGAAAGGCAAGTGAAAGTGGCATTGTAGCACATTAAGAGTTAAACTTGTTTCTTGGTCTATATGAATCAAACTCTAATTTTGGTTTATATACAATGGAAATGCTTTATTCCACTCATTCCATTAGGATTTATTTGTATTCTGCATTAAACTTCTTGGACAAATCTATGGCTATACCGTAGTTTCTTTCAAAACTCATTGAATCAATAATTATTGTCCTCTTGGTGTATTTATATCACATGTTCTTAGATATTTTATAGTACTTGGTAGGATCCTTAGACTTGTTTCTCATGAACTTTGGGAGTTTCTACCTTGCAACATTTAGACCCATTCAAGGAGTCACCATTTTCCTTGCCTCATGTGTTCCTTCAATGTTAGATTTGATTGGATTATTTTTAACTCTATATTTCAATGCCTACCTTGCACTACCAGTGACATAGGATTCTTATACATGCCCTTTGTCAACATTCCTTGCACTATAATTATCTTCATACTCATTTTCCCACTCCTTGTATTTAGTGTTTCTTTTTTTTTTGTTCTTTGAAAATGAATAATTCTTAGACATGACATATGTTTTTCTCAAAGATTTTGATTAACTCATATGTGGGATTCTTCATTATCTTTATTCCATGTTGACTATAAAAATAGATTTCGTACTTGTTTAGAGGTCTTGGTATGATTTTTCAGGGAGTCTAAGTGGTAGGTGTCTAGATAACAACTCACACTCTCCTTCATATGTACTATATGAAAAATACTTTTAACAAACTATCACTAGGTAGTCCATTAAAAATTAAGGCAATACTATAGTGCATTAAATGTTAGCAGAATATTTTTCTTTGAAATTTCTCTTGTTATCTTTATTTTGACACATTTAATCTCTTAATTTCTATAAATATACAGCTCATTGGGTCAGAATGATAAGAAATGCTTGGTGAAAACGAGCACAGAGTTTGGTGGAATAATAATTGTGGCTAGTTGGATGTTGTTTACTAGACTTGCTTCCAAGTGAGATGTAGATAAGATAAGATAAATTTATTAATGTCTAGCAAGAGACCAATGAGGATCTAAGGGAATATAAATAGTACAAAGGGAAAAACACCTGAAGAGGGAACACAAAATGGCATCCATAGAAAGAACATGAAAGAAAAATAATAAAAGAACCAAGAAAAAGGAATAACGATAGGTAAGAACTCTTCACAAGTGAGAAGTAGTCTAGAAAGGAAAGGTAGACATTAGAAAAATCATGTAATTTAGAAGGTCACTCTGAGGTCTACTAGAGGGACACTATAGAGTGTAATCTATGTGAGGTCTCACAAATTTGGTGTGAACTGGGATAGTGCAGAGAGGTTGCTTCAATCCTGAAGTAGGAACTGTAGGACTAAAAAAAGAGGTGATGAGTTGTATAGGAGTCAAAGTCAAGCAAAGCTAGAGCTATATAGTGTTCTCACAAAGCTATACGGTCTCCTGAAGGTAGAGTACAAGATAGTGCTAGTCAATATATCTAAAGAATGAGGGAAGAGACCAATATTCTCTAAAAAAATAGTAGAATCTCCCTCAGATCTCATAGTAAATGAGACATAAAAAAATAAAGTGAGACTTGGTCTTGACCTCCCCAATGTGACATAGTTGACAGATCCTATCCTCCCTACCAATCTGGTGATTAGTCTAAATATGTAGCCAATGACAACCTACCCTGAAAGAACCCAAGGAGATATGAAGAGTGTGAGTCCAACAACTAGTGAGTAATAGGGATGTAAGATGATCCAATTCTAGATATTAAGAAAGTTCTTAGCATAGAAGACCATGTGCAGATGAAGCCCACTTGGGGATTCCTCCAGGTCATGATAGCATATTGTCTGTAGATATCAAGTCTAACATGCTCACTCAACTCCCACTTAGGTGGAAGAAGATGGGTTGGAGCATCAAAAGAAAATTGGAAGGGGGGAAGATGATCCAAACTAATACCAATTGATCCCAAGAGAGTAGATACCTAGGTGTACCAACAACAAGAACTATGACAAAAATTTGAACCCACAACCTCCATAGATGAACAATAAGCTAAGTAGGAATTTTTGTAGAAATTTTCTAAGGGTCATAACTCATAGCTTGTGAGGGCTCTCAATAACCCCTTACAAAGTTTTGTGAACTCATCTAATTAAAAATTTAAAGTTATAGCAAAAATTGTTCAAAAATGCAAAAATTGCAATTTTGCAACTTTTACAACTTTTTCTTGCAAAGTGAAAATGAGTGCAAAGAGTTAGTTAGGGGTTTGAGCATGACCATACAAGGTTGGAAACACCTATATAAGGTTTGAAATGATAGTGTATTAATGAAACTAGTTTACATAAAAGTTGCATTATATGCAAAATATGGTCGAGAAGGCTAATCATGGGAATGTAAGGGATTATAGGGTTTGTAGTACTATATAGGGTGGAAAATGTCTTATTAGTGCCTTTAGATGTTGATTAGATCAATAATGGGAAAAAAATGTTAAGTGTATGATTAATAAGAAGTAATAAAACAAAGTTTTTTTTGAAATTTGTATCATTTTCCATTAATACACTTTGTTGGTAACATGTTTTTAATGAGATTGTCAAAGGAAGATTGTTTTGTCACAGAATTTTTAGTGCTTTTGTGGGGGCTATATCTCAATTTTCCATGGTTGGATTGGCCTAATTTTTGGATATGTTATGGAGGATCAAGTGATCTAATTATTGGATGGTTAGATTGTTGAAATGAAGTATGGTTCAAAAGTTATGAATGATTGTGTTTTGGTCTATACAAAGGACAACAAGAAGGTATGTTTTAGATGATTTGGTTCCTAAGTTTTTTTAAGTGGATCAGTATGGGTAATCTGATCAATGTGAGACATGTATAGATATTATTCATATGGATATGCTATTGGGGAACCAAGTTAAAATGATTTGATCCAATCAAGTCTCTTAAGTTGGGATATTTTGAGGTTATGTTGAAACTAAAAAGTTGTAGTACGAAGATAGTAACAAAGTGAAGGGCTAGTTATCAAAGATTATGAGTCTAGAAATGATTCAAGGTTGGAGGTGGAGTTTAAAATCAGATTTTGGGTTATGTGAACCTTGTGTAGGAGGTTAAAAATTGTGTTGATGTTATTGTATAAAATGCCATGGATCTTTGTTGAAGCCTTTGAGTTCATCCCAATTCCTTGATAGAAAACCATCCTTTTGTGAATCCCCTTACTTAAATTTTTGTTTATTAAAGGTGTACTGAAGGGCTCTACATCATTCTACCAAGATAAGGAATAAATCCAATCTGAAACTAAAACCACAAGGAAAACAATGGTTTTCCATATGTCACTCATTTTTATGGTCTCTCTCTATAAATAAGGTTTCCCTATTTTGCTTACTCTAAATCACATGATAGAAAGTGAACTCTAATATATTAACTATATAATTTTTGATAGAAAAAAGATATAACTAATGACATCATTTCAAATTAAACATTGCATCCAAATTTGATAATAAAGGTTGTTAAAATTTTATTCATAAATTATTGCATTTGAATCGAATACAATAAACATGATCAAAATTAATGATATTCCATAAACATGAACAATACAAATGATCCACAAAAAATTTAACAATACTAGATACTAAATTCATATATATATCATTGTACACATAAATGATAAAATATATATCAAAATACATGTATCCATAGACCAATTACACAAATATATATATCAAAGTTCTTGTATCCATAGATAAATTACATAAATATATATCAAAATACATAAAGTCATATACAAAATAAGATTGATTATGCCATCAAAATGTGTATATTATCAATGTTTCTGTAAACAATGTGGCATATTCCATCTCAAAATGTCTCATCATGCATCCTATGGAAACTATACTATCATAGGCTACTAGTGGATGATCAAAATGTAGCCTCTTTACTGCACTAGGTGGATCAGATGCCTCCTACATAAACAAAAAAGGAAAACCCAAAGTTAGACTATTAAATTTATATAACTCTTTGTATCTAACATTTATTTACTCAAATGCATAATGATCTCTTTTTAATGAATATTTATACTATTAAACTTTCATAATAAATACCTCTCTCATCAACCTCCTGTGCTAGTCAAGAGTCCTCTCATATGTCCTCGGTAATGCTTGCACCTCGCCGATTGTGGCCTGTGTATGTTCAAATATGTTTTTTAGGTGAATCTAAAACTTCAACTATATTATTATAATTCATAGCATGCTAAATTTATAACATATAATCAAGAATTGGAAGTACAACTTACATGTGTCATCTCCTCCTCGGGATATAGTGGCTGCATCATCGAAGATACAAAACTCTATCATCCAACCTTGTGTGCAATAGGAGTTTCCTATGAGATAAAAAATACTAGTTTTTAATATCATGGAAATTAGTTTTGATTTTATTTATGAAAATAAGGAAAATAAAAAATAAATGATACTTATACATACAATGGGGCTCTTAGTGTGAAAGGAAATGCTAGAACATCTATGGTGTGGAATCTACATGGGCTTATTATCAGTAGCCACACAATACAAAATAAAGAATGCAATTAAATTTCATTACCACAAAATTTTTACATGAATGCATCGATATTTAATCAAATAGAAAGCACCTAATTACCTTTCCTTTGTCAATGGGTCATGGCTCATCCCTCACACTTTGTCCCATAGGGATAGGTAATACCTGCAAGAAAAAAAAAAGATTAGAAACCATATATGCTACAATATCAAATAGAAAAAAATAACGAGAACACAACATAATGTACCATAGATGTCTCAAGCCCAAATGAAATAGCCAAGAGCATGGCATCATCAACTTGTCTCAGCTCCTCCTTAGTCATCAACTAAAGATGAATGAAGATCACACACATGTATAAGTTAGTATGGCTTAAAAATTAAAATTACTCTATTATAAAGATTTATTTTAAATCACATATGTCATAAAAAAAATGTATACACGTATCGACATAGAAGGATTCTATGCCTCTGCATGCCACTCCTCTCTTGCATTAGGGTCTATAGCCTCTACATGTGCATCTAGTGTATCCTCATTAAATACAAACTGATACTTAGAAAGATCACCTATGGAACCCAAAAAAATATTCCTACACATTACGCAAGTATGGGGCACACAAACATGTGATGAGCTTGCCGATGATGAACACATGCAAGCATCATCAACGCGGGGAGGAAGCACTAACCTTGCCTGGGATATCAATATGCTACTCAATCTATGGATGGCTCTAATAGTCTAAGAGCTAGCCTCTATAATGATATTAGGATGCTATAATTGAGGAGGGGGAATGGTATCAGTAGGGGGGACAAAAGGGGCAACTTTCTTCCACTAGAAAGAGGGTCTATCCTAAGGAGCTCCTCCTCCTACAGCCATGTTGGGATTCATGCTCCAATAGTTCACCTTGAGGCCCAACACAAATTATGCATACAATTTTCTAAGGAAATAAAATGACACCTCTAATTTTCTATGTGAAGGGATGTCAAAAACCATCCACCAATGATCCTAGAAGTTTTCATGTATGACATCATTTGTGCACCATTTAATTGATAGTTTGGGTTCTTTGTGGTCAATTGGTAAACCAGTTTTTGGGTTTGTAAAAAGGGAAACCAAATCATCTTTAGTTATATTGAAGGCCGCAACCTCATCATAGTCCAATCTATCATCAAACATCTCATTCATTTCATCATGCCAATGAAGAGTAGCATTTTATTCATTCGTAAGTGTTTTAGTGTTATCCACTATGGTGTTTAGTGTCGATAACATAGGAGCCAATGAGGGTACATTATTATATGTTGTTTGTAAAGCCCTCAATTCGATGAGATTTTCGAATATCAAATCCTCAATTTGAGGAGGGTTTTGAGGGGGTAGGGGATCATTTGATGGATGATTTTGAGGGGGCACTAGATTATTTGATGGGTGGTTACGAGGAACAATATTTCTTTCCTTAGTATCATCATTTCAGTCAGCCATAATTATTAATTAGCAAAACATAATTTTTATTTTTAAAAAACCTAAAATTTAACAAATTCAATTAAAACTAACAAATTTATAATAAAATTGATTGAAAATATTTTTAAAAAAATCACTAACCTATATTGTGTATCCATTCATAGATTGAATATCAAAGCTCAAAACACAAAATGTAGTGTGAAAAAATAGCCCTCAAGTTTTGCATTAAAAAAAAAGCCATAGTATAGGTATTGGGTATCCAATTTCGTATCAGATATTCGATAATATCATGTATCTAATATGAAATTGGATACTTGATAAGGCTCGGGCCTTCTTTTTAGCTTTGGTATTAGGATGGGTGGAAAAAAGTTAGAGTAGATTTTGAAATGCTTTTAGACATTTTCAAACTCTATTTTTTTCACATCACAATTTTTTGGTACACCATGATCCTACATATACCCATGCATTCCATCTTGGTGTGACTAGGTGATCCTTTGAATGTTTGGCCCCACTTCTCCACATGGCAAGTAGGCACTTCCCCACTTTAGTTAAACTTCCTTCCCTTTTATGTTTTGGGCATGTTCCTTCTATTGATCTTCCATAGATTGACAATCTCATATATCTCATTCCTTTTATGACCTAGTTAGAAAGATCAATCAATAAAATGATGTATTTTCCCTAGCATGTATGACACTTACCAACTGTACTATTTGTACTACCACCTTTTTAAAACTAGGGGCACATGACCTCATCCAAGAACATGTGGCAAGTAGGTGGTTCCCTTATTTAGTTAAATTGTGCACATCTTTATATAGTGGTAATACACCTACCATAGATCTTTCAAAGATCGATGGTGCAATGTCATGATACAAAAAGGTAACTCCTTCATTCAATTCAACCAATGAGATAACTAAAAATTGCAATGTTCTCTAACAACCCCTAATAACTCTAGAGCCATTCTAAAATCTTCCAAAATTTGTGGCACTTTAAAGAGCTTAACATTAGGAAGTGCTATATGGAAATCAAATGCTTGCCTACATTTTCTAAAAGTTGTGAAAATTCACATTGTGGAAAAGTGGACATGATTGATCTTTAAAAGATCAATGGTTATCAAAAGTAAATTGCATTGGTTGAAACACTTTGTAAAGAATTTGGGAATTAACAAAGGGTGAAACCATGGTTAGGACAAGGTTTACAATAAAGGATTTTAAAAAATTTGGAAACGTGACTTAAAAATAAATATGGGAAAATGTAAGAGTAAAACCTTAGGATAAAAGCTTCCCACATATTTTATAAAGGACTATTTTCTGAAATTTTAAAAAAACTAGGGCATGTAGCAAGGGTTGCATGAAATTTTAATAATTTCATCTAAGATTTCAACACATCTCACAATTTTAGACATTGGACCAATGGGTTTATTCACTATAGAGTATAGAAAACTTATACAAGGTGAAAAACTAGGCCAACATAGAGATTGGACATTTGATCTCGAGTAGATATTTGATTTCAGAGTGAAATAATTAACTTTTTTGATTGAGAAAAGTACACATTTAATGCAAGTTCCAAATGAATAAAAGGAGTATGAACTTGATTATTCTAAAACATTACATAAGAAGAGGGCTGACCCAACAATGTTTTGGACACATCCAAAGAAAATATCTTAACATAAATGTCATGATCAAAATAAATCTCACAAGTTAGCTCACAAAAATCACATCCAAATACTGACACTCATCATACACTGGTAACTTGACACATGAAGAGACACTCGGTATACACTAGGTAACTTGGCACATGAAGAGTCACTCAACATACACTGGGTAACTTGGCACATGAAGAAATTGCTACAGTAACTCAGCATATGAAGGAACTACTAGGAACATGAAGGAATTGCTAGGCACATGAAGGAATTGCTAGGCACATGAAGGAATTGCTAGGCACATGAAGGGGTTGCTAGGCACATGGAGGATTTGCTAGGCACATGAAGGATTTACTAGGCACATGAAGGATTGCTAGGCACCAACTTGTAGAATGAACAAAAATGAGTTCAAACTAATTAAGGAAGAGAAAAGATAGCTAGAAGAGAAAAAATAGAAGAATAAAGAAGCCAAGATAAAATTAATTGAAGAAGAAAAGAAGTAGAAAGAAGATGAAAAGAGGAAAGAAGAAGAAAAAGTGAAAAAGGTAGAAGAAGAGAAGAAAGAAAGAGAAAAGAAAATAAGAGTAGAAAAGGAAGAAGAAGAGAGAATATCAAACAAGGAAGTAGAAGAGAAACTAAAGGAAGATGAGGTTAAAAAATCTAGCTCATCCTCTCCTATATCTCTTGCAAACCTTACAGGTGATGATAATGATCAATCTAATCTGACCTCATCTTTGACAAAATTATGTGAGAAGAACAAACAGGCAAAAATTATATAGAGAGCACTAATGGAGGTGATTGATAGATTTCATAGCATCCTCATAGCCAAACACACTAAACTAGATCCCCAATAGAGAGCACAAGCTAAATCACAAGGGCACAAAGATCACAAGAGTATGACATGGCAAAAAAATTATAGAGCAAGGGCATGACAAAAAAATTGTAGAGAAAGGGTACAAAAATGAAATGCAAAGATCACAAAAGAATGACAACCAAATTGTAGAGCAATGGAATGAAAATGAAATGTAGAGATCACTACAACAAAATTGCAAAGAAAGGGCATGATAATGAAATGCAAAGATCACAACAATGAAATACACCAATCATAATGGCACAATAATGTTCATTGCTCTCCACCCTCATTTAGAGATCACAACCCTCCTTCACACCCAACTCTTCATAATAAAAAAAAGGGGAATGATTTATGTGATATTGTTTTATTTATTTTTTGTTTATACTCATGGGGGCATTGCAATTGTTGCATTCAGGTTGGTATTGTGATGATATCAGGGATTATGAACATTCCTTTTGTGGGGACCACTTCTAATGCACTTCTTTATTGAGGAGTTCATGATTGGCTTTGTCATAATTTTCATTCCTCAGAACATGCGGCCATTGGACTTGCTTGAGATGGACCCTATTCTAATATTTGAAAACTGAGCTAAACTTAGTGTTCTCCATCCATGTCATCTTGTACTGATGAACTAAGAGTCACACTTGATTCTCCTACTACCAAGTCATCAATTTGGGCCACTATTCTTATTACTATAGTTGTTTTTTTATCTTTTCTTTCTTTTTCTTTAACAAAATCATCAGTTGTTTGCAACTCATCTTGTTCCATTTCATCCTCATCAGTTTCACCAAGTTCTAACTACTTTGCATGTACAAAATCTACCACCCACTTGTCAAAAAGTGTGTCATCTGGCCAATTAAAACTTAGAATCTCATGTGATGCAAGCAAAGGGTGAATAACTAGGGCCAAAGGCTCACCCAGCTATCCAAACCACCTTGTAAGAGTTAACACAATGGAAGTAAACACAAAGAACAAAAACCAAAGGAGGAAAAAGAGTAAAATACTTTTATTGATTCATCAAAATATCTTCATACATACCTAGTTGTAAGGCCTTCTAGGTTACAACCAAATAAAAATACATTCACATTTAGAGATCCAACAATAAATTTGCACTTTCAGTTCTTCTCTCTAATTCTCTTCCAAAAACTTGCCTAAATATAAGCCTAAACACTCTATATATACTTGCCAAAATGGCTTTAAAATTATTCTAGAACATTACATAAGAAGAGGGATGACCCAACAATGTTTTGGACACATCCCAAGAAAAGATCTTAACATAAATGTCATGATCAAAATAAATCTCACAAGTCAGCTCGCAGAAATCACATCCAAATAATGGCACTCATCATACACAGGTAACTTGACACATGAGAAGACACTTGGTATACACTAGGTAACTCAGCACATGAAGAGTCACTCGGCATCACTGGGTAACTTGGCACATGAAGAAATTGCTACAGTAACTCAGCATATGAAGGAACTACTAGAAACATGAAGAAATTGCTACAGTAACTCAGCATATGAAGGAACTACTAGAAACATGAAGAAATTGCTAGGCACATGAAGGAATTGCTAGGCACATGAAGGGGTTGCTAGGCACATGAAGGATTTGCTAGGCACATGAAGAATTTACTAGGCACATGAAGGATTGCTAGGCACCAACTTGTAGAATGAACAAAAATGAATTAAGACTAATTAAGGAAGAGAAAAGATAGCTAGAAGAGAAAAAATAGAAGAATAAAGAAGCCAAGATAAAATTACTTGAAGAAGAAAAGAAGTAGAAAGAAGATGAAAAGAGGAAAGAAGAAGAAAAAGTGAAAAAGGTAGAAGAAGAGAAGAAATAAAGAGAAAAGAAAATCAGAGTAGAAAAGGAAGAAGAAGAGAGAATATCAAACAAGGAAGTAGAAGAGAAACTAAAGGAAGATGAGGTTAAAACATCTAGCTCATCCTCTCCTATATCTCTTGCAAACCTTATAGCTGATGATAATGATCAATCTAATCTAACCTCATCTTTGACAAAATTATGTGAGAAGAACAAAAAGGTGAAAAGTATATAGAGAGCACTAATGGAGGTGATTGATAGATTTCATAGCATCCTCATAGCCAAACACACTAAACCAGATCCAAAATAGAGAGCACAAGCTAAATCACAAGGGCACAAAGATCACAAGAGCATGACATGGCAACACAATCATAGAGCAAGGGCATGGAAACAAAATTGTAGAGAAAGGGTATGAAAATGAAATGCAAAGATCACAAAAGAATGACAATCAAATTGTAGAGCAGTGGAATGACAATGAAATGTAGAGATCACTACAACAAAATTGCAAAGAAAGGGCATCATAATGAAATGCAAAGATCACAACAATGAAATACACCAATCATAAGGGCATAACAATGTTCATTGCTCTCCACCCTCATTTAGAGATCGCAACCCTCTTTCACACCCAACTCTCCACAATAAAAAAAAGGGAATGATTTATGTCATATTGTTTTATTTATTTATGGTTTATACTCACGGAGGCATTGAAATTATTGCATTCATGTTGGTACTGTGATGATGTCAGGGATTATGAACATTCCTTTTGTGGGGACCACTTCTAATGCACTTCTTTGTTGAGGAGTTCATGATTGGCTTTTTCATAATTGTCATTCCTCAAAACATGCGGCCATTGGACTTGCTTGAGATAGACCCTATTCTGATATTTGAAAACTGAGCTAAACTTAGTGTTCTCCATCCATGTCATCTTATACTAACAAACTGAGAGTCACACTTGATTCTCCTACTACCAAGTCATCAATTTGGGCCATTGTTCTTATTACTATAGTTGGTTTTTTATCTTTTCTTTCTTTTTCTTTAACTAAATCATCAGTTGATTTCAACTCATCTTGTTCCATTTCATCCTCATCAGTTTCACCAAGTTCTACCTACTTTGCATGTGCAAAATCTACCACCCACTTGTCAAAAAGTGTGTCATCTAGCCAATTAAAACTCAGAATCTCATGTGACACAGGCAAAGGGTGAATAACTAGGGCCAAAGGCTCACCCAGCTATCCAAACCGCCTTGCAAGAGTTAACACAATGGAAGTAAACAAAAAGAACAAAAACCAAAGGAGGAAAAAGAGTGAAATAATTTTATTGATTCATCAAAATATCTTCATACATACATAGTTGTAAGGCCTTCTAGGTTATAGCCAAATACAAATGCATTCACATTTAGAGATCCAACAAAAAATTCGCACTTTTAGTTCTGCTCTCTAATTCTCTTCCAAAAACTTGCTTAAATCTAAGCCTAAACACTCTATATATACTTGCCAAAATGGCTTTAAAATTATTCTAGAACATTAGATAAGAAGAGGGCTGACCCAACAATATTTTGGACACATCCCAAGAAAAGATCTTAACATAAATTTCGTGATCAAAGTAAATCTCACAAGTTAGCTCACAGAAATCATATCCAAATACTAACACTCATCATACACTGGTAACTTGACACATGAAGAAACACTCGGTATACACTAGGTAACTCAGCACATGAAGAGTCACTCGGTATACACTGGGTAACTTGGCACATGAAGAAATTGCTATAGTAACTTAGTATATGAAGGAACTACTAGGAACATGAAGGAATTGCTAGGTACATGAAGGAATTCTAGGCACATGAAGGGGTTGCTAGGCACATGAAGTATTTGCTAGGCACATGAAGGATTTACTAGGCACATGAAGGATTGCTAGGCAAAAATTTGTAGAATGAACAAAAATGAGTAGGATAACAGGGCAACCTAGGATGCTCCTACATCATCTTGTTGTTTCTTCAACACATATTCTCCTAGTTTATCTATTTCAATAAACTCTTCTCTTAAAGTATCATAAAGTATTTGAAGTTTAACAACTTTTTCAATTATATTTTCCCACCATGCATGACCCTTTTCATTTGCGATCCTATTCATGCTAAGGCATAATAGATTATCTAATTCCTAGGTCCATTCCTTGTTATCTTTTAATTTATCCTTTTATTCAAGACATGGGGGAAGATTTCAAAGTTTCTACTCTTGTATTGTGAAATATAATTTATAATTATCCTCTATAATGTAGTTCTTTTATTATCAAACTCGAAGAGATCATTAGCCAAATCAAAAGTCTTTTCTATTTGTTCACTAGAAAAATGGATATGTAAAAACCATAAAAGGGTGACATCTTTGTTTCTATTATTCCATTTATTAACAATTGGCTTCAAACTATCCTCATTTCCTTTCAACTCATTCCATATGTTTATTACTTTTGCCAATGGTTCATAGAACATAGGCCAACCAGTTTTATCTACCAAATACATAATTTGTGATGTCCCCGTTCTGACATATAATTTTAATAATAAATAAGTATTATATATAAATTAATATTAATAATAATATTAACATGATAATATTTTATGGATAATATTATGTTATAATCATATAATAATATCATATTATATGTCGCATTATTATAGCAATATAAAGGTATGAAATGAATGAAATGATAATATAATATAATAAATAATAATAGTATGACAAAGATATATTTTAATATAAAAATGATATACATAAATGTATTATAACATAATAATATTTGATATATTATCAAATAATATTCTTAATAATATAATTATCAATATAATAAACATTATGATATTAATTAATATAACTAACCTTATTAATTAATATAATTATATTATTATTGACATAATATAATATGTATAGTTAATATATTGTTAATATAATAATATATGTTATAATATAATTATTAATGTAACATATCTTATGATATTAACTAATATAATCAAGTTTATAATTAATATAATTAATATAATTATTATTATTATAATTATATAATTAATATTAATAATGAAAAGACATGCCTCTATGAAATGTACATATAAATATAGAATCTTAAATCATGGAAAGAATATGATACGAATTATTATCAAATTTATACATTTCAAGAAGAAATATCTAATGTCCTGAAGAAATATTATAAAATTGATATAAATAAATGCCAAATCGGAAGATGCCCCAAAAATGGGACATTACAAGTGGTATCAGAGCATCTTTCCTACCAACCTATGGAAACAAATGATGCAAAACATACCTACTTTTCCCTATTTTGCTCTTATTTGCTCTTATCATGTGTCGTTCCCAATGCAACATAGTTCTACATATGCAATAGCAATAGCTCTAGAAGTGCGTAGTTTGAGACTAATTTGAACACAATGACTATGACTCTCGTAAAGAGTATAACATTAGATGGTTTTAGCATCTCTGTTGCTAGCCAAAGTACAAAAATAGTTTACGATCTTCTCTAGTGTTATGGAGGTACCTCCATTAATGAATGCTTCACCTATTCCTGAAACGCAAGTGCCACCATTCTTGACATCTCTTAGGACACAAAAAGTGGTAAACTTTGGCTAGGAAAGTGTTGTATACACTATAATGTTTATTTCCTTCTTCAAAAAACTTGATACATTTTCCAGAATGTATCCAAATAAGCAAGATGTCATAGAAAAGCTTGATGTGTTTCATGATGCAGTCAATGTACTCTTCGCAAACCTTTTAGCTCAAGCCCTTCAATCCTCAACTAGATATTTGTATTCAACAACAACAATTGCCTCTTTGGTTTATCTAATATATGGTATGGTTCAGTGTTGAAGGGATATCGCCTATTCTGCCAAGGCCTGTAAGATATGCTTAGCAAATGCAGTTTGTGATCTCTTTGATGCAACCTTGACAAACAAATTAGGACCTTCCAATGGAGGAAAAAGCTGCTATGGAAGCTGCATTGCTCATTACAAAATGTACTCATTCGTCGATGAAGACATGCTTTCGCCCTTGTAGATGAATACAGGAATGTTTGAGTTGATTGGACAAAAAGTGTGGATAAAGATATATAACCAAATCTATTTATCTGATATATAGACATCAAAATTATAAAAGGAAGATATCGGTTATGATGAACCAATGTTGAGTACAAGCAAAAGAGTGCATCAAATTTAGAGAGACACAAGTCTTGTATAATTCTATTAGTCAACACATTCATTCATATGATTATGAAATAAGAGACTATTGAGCAATGATTCAAATTGAAGGGAATGACAATTAATCGAATGACTCATCATGGTCTACAGTAGTAATTTAAGATTGCTAACTGTGCTATTCCAAAACAATTGTTATCAACATGATATTTCATGTTATGAGAAATTCAGTTAATGGGACCTGAAGTATAGTTATTAAGTCATTGCAAGAGAGATATTGAGCTTCTAGTATTTTTAGAGAGAAATTGCAAATGCATTAAGAAATAAAAAGGATAAGTAATAAAATAGTAAAATCTACAATGACTTTCATAGTTTCAAGCACATTTCTCTAAATAAAGATAAGTTATTTTATATTGAATATGAATATCCTTACTTACTTAGAAGATATTGTAATCTTAAGTAAGAGTTACTATAAAATTTTCAATCTTATTTAACAACATTAAATAACCAAATCACTAATACAACTTTTGCAAATTGTGTTATTAAGAAAATCTTGGTTGTAAGGAGTCATCTTGCCATCAAAATTGAAGGATGACAAGATCCAATCTTAAGGAAAAGAGGAAGAGTAAAATATCAAGATAGAAATGATATAAAGTGGTGAATCAAATTACCTCTTAAGTAGACCACCTTGATGGATGTCACTAGCTTCCATCAAGGCCAAGAGGGCCAAAGCTCTACTCTTGGACTTAGGTAGGATATTTGAGGAGAATAAGATTACCATCTAAGTAGACCACCTTGATGGATGTCAATGGATGCCATCAAGGCCAGGAGTGCCAAAGTTCTGCTCCTGGGCTTAGATTGATTAAGACTTGACATCATGTCAACTCTATTCAGTTAAGAATTTGCCAAGTAGACCACGTTGATGGATGTCAATGGCTGCCATCAAGGCCAAGAGGGCCAAAGTTCTGCTCTTGGGCTTGGTAGGATATTGGTTTAGAACTAATTTATCATGACTAATCTTTCTTTGAAGCTATTATATACATGTACATACTAATAACTATGTGTGTGTGCAGGACCCACAATCAAAAGGTGTATTAGAGAACTATATGTTATAAATCATTCCCTTTGTGAAAAATTATGTATGATGTGTTTGCATCATGTTTGCTTTGTGTCTTCATCTATTTGCATTGTGTTTGCTTTGTGTTTTCATTAAAAATGTATATTTGATCAATCTTTTAGGACTTTGTATGCAAATATGTTTTGTATCTATGAAGCAGTTTGTGTGTGAATGATTTTGCTTGAGGACAAGCAAGTTTGAGAGGGGAGGACTATGATGTCCCCATTCTGACATATAATTTAAATAATAAATAAGTATTATATATAAATTAATATTAATAATAATATTAACATGATAATATTTTATAGATAATATTATGTTATAATCATATAATAATATCATATTATATGTCGCATTATTATAGCAATATAAAAGTATGAAATGAATGAAATGATAATATAATATAATAAATAATAATAGTATGACAAAGATATATTTTAATATAAAAATGATATACATAAATGTATTATAATATAATAATATTTGATATATTATCAAATAATATTCTTAATAATATAATTATCAAAATAATAAACATTATGATATTAATTAATATAACTAACCTTATTAATTAATATAATTATATTATTATTGACATAATATATTATGTATAGTTAATATATTGTTAATATAATAATATATGTTATAATATAATTATTAATATAACATATCTTATGATATTAGCTAATATAATCAAGTTTATAATTAATATAATTAATATAATAATAATTATTATAATTATATAATTAATATTAATAATGAAAAGACATGCCTCTATGAAATGTACATATAAATATAGAATCTTAAATAATGGAAAGGATATGATAGGAATTATTATCAAATTTATACATTTCAAGAAGAAATATCTAATGTCCTGAAGAAATATTATAAAATTGATATAAATAAATGCCAAATCGAAAGTGATGCAGGAGCATCCAGAGGTATAAGGGCAATCCTGTGTCACCCAAAAAAAAATATACTTAGACTTAGTTTCTGTTTCATGTGTTTTCATTTTTGGATACCCATTTGGGTCAAATAAAGGTTCTAACTCTCACAGTTCCACTATCAGTGTTCGTGTAAATCTTGAAAAAATAGGAGCATGTAATTGAGCCATCATTTTGGTGAACTAGGAGGTGTAAATTGGCTTGATGAAAGTAATTGTAATTTAGAGCATTCCAGAAAAAAGAATTATGTCAAAAGGCTCCACGGTTTGAAAGTTATTGTAGTTTTTCAAGTTTTGGAGACCTCCTAAGAATGCTTCAAAGTCATGTTAGGGGCATTAAATGACCTCAAAAATTTCCAAAAAATGGGCAACAAGAAAAGCTTGTCCATAGGGCTATAGACCACTTCAAGAGCTTTCCAAAAATGTAAACGATTCATCAATCGGAGCTACGGTTCAAAAGTTATGCCTCCCAGAAGTTCGGTTACCATTTCTAGATTCTTCTAGATTTGTGTTGACTTCTAACGCAGCTTCTGGAACCTTCTATTTTGTCGGTGGATGCCTACTAGCACTTTCTAGAATCTATTCCTAGTCCTTAACCCTCTGAGGTCTATTTAAGGAGATTCCTGGCATTGTAAAAGGCAGTTCAGAGTGGAGTTTGAGAGGAGGTATTGAAAGGAGAAATCATCTCCACATTTATGCTATTGTAAGCCCTTGGGGCATGTTTTGAAGTTTATTTTCTCTGTACTGAATGTACTAGCTTATTTTTTAGTTAATACAATTTCCCTGTTTTGTTGTGTTCATTCTGTTCTTGGGTTGTGTCCCCATCAAGTGGTATCTGAGCTATTTTTCTTGAGTGTGTAGACAGAGCACCGACTGTGAGGCAGTTTGCGCCAGGACTGTGTGGTTGTGGGTTTGAGTTAAGAAGATGCCTCCATGAAGAGAGCGTGGCGGAAGGGCCAGAGCTATTAATCCTAAGGAGGTTAGAGCCCTCTAAAGGCAGGTACAAGCATTGTAGGAGGAGCTCCGTAGAGGAGCAATTATGGCCGTAGGTGATGAAAGTGAAGATGACAACGAAGAAAATGAAGTTGGACCAAAAGGGTAATTTGACGGGAAGTTCTGAATCATGCAGAGGAAAGGCTTTTTAGGGCCATTACTAAGTTTGGGAAAAGACCTACAATTGAAGTGAGTGTATTTTCAGGAAATCTGAAACCAAATGAGTTGATCGATTGGATCAATGAACTGAAAGAATACTTTGAGTATGAGGATATCAAGGACCCAAACAGGGTTAAGTTTGCAAAGGCCAAATTGAAATGCCATTCCAAAATTTGGTGGCAAGAGGTCCAATTGGAAAGAAATAGAAGAGGAAAGGAGAAGATCACAAGATGGGATCGCATGGTGGACAAATTGAAGAAGCAGTTCATTCCTGTGGACTACAAGATTGATTTGTTTAAGAAGATGTGTGGGTTAAAGCAAGCAGGAAGATCAGTCCAAGAATATACAGAGGAATTTTACAGACTCTTGATTAGAGTGGGGCATGCAGAAGAAAATAAGGAGAAGATTACTCATTATAGCAGTGGAAGAAAAGCTAAATAAAAGGTTTTAAGGAAGAAAAAGAGGGTGTGATCAAGGAGGAAGGGGAAGCGGTAGATCATCTGGAGGCCACAATGAAACCCAAAAGAAAAATGAAGATGTGGGTACTAGTAGGAACCAGAGGAATGAGGGTTTCAACCGCTCCCATGATCAAGACTTTGGAAATCAGAGAGGAAGAGGTAGAGGATGTGGACAAGGAAGAGGAGGCTTCCATGGTACCTATTTCCATTGCAATGAAGAAGGTCATCGTGCCTTTGAATGCCCTCAACGACAAGGAAGGACAGATAGGAGAGCTGAGGGCCAAGATAGGGTTGCTCATGTGGATGAGGATGCACAATCATCACATTGAAAGGATGCAGAAAGAGGAGAGACCTTGGTAAATGAAAGGGTCCTACTAAGTGGTGAGATTGAACTAGGACAACGGAGGAGTTTGTTCCATACCAGATGCAAGTGTGAGGATAAATGTTGTGGCATGATCATTGATGGTGGTAGCACTGATAACTTGGTATTAGAAGAGATGGTCTCTAAGCTGAAGCTCAAGAGGGAGAAACATCCCCAGCCCTATCGGATTCCTTGGGTAAAAGATGATCATAAGGTCCTGGTAAGTGAACAATGTTTAGTGAAATTCAAAATTGGGAGTTACCATGATGAATTTCTCTGTGATGTTATTTTGATGGATGTTTGCCATCTATTGTTCGGTAGACCATGGCAGTTTGATAGACATGCAGTACATGATGGGCATGCAAACACATACTCTCTGACAAAGGATGGAGTTTGCCATAAATTGAAGCCTATGAAAAAGGAAGGTGAAAAGGTATGTAGCAATGCTAGGATTTGTCTTTTTGATGGAGGGAAGTTTTTAGATGGCATGAAACATCAGCGTATGTGCTATGCTTTGATTCCTAGGAAAGATAAAGAAGGTAGTAGTAAAATACCACTTGAAGTTTCAAATTTACTAGGGGAATTTCGAGATATTATCTCTGATAATGTTCCAGATGGATTGCCACCAGTAAGAAAAATTTGTCATCAGATAGATCTGATTCCAGGAGCTAGTTTGCCTTACAAGGCTGCTCACAGGATGACTCCTATTGAAACAAAGGAGCTAAATAGACAGGTTTAGGAGCTGTTGAAGAAGGACTTGATTCAAGAGAGCCTGAGTCCATGTGCAGTACCTATAGTACTCGCACCAAAGAAGGATGGAGAGTGGAGGATGTGTATAGATTCTCGAGCTATAAATAGGATAACCATCAAGTACCGATTTCCTTCGCCAAGGATGGATGATCTTATGGACTGCTTGAGTGGAGCTGAGTACTTCACAAAGATAGATCTGAAGAGTGGTTATCACCAGATATGGATTTGAGAAGGAGATGAGTGGAAAAAAGCCTTCAAGACCAAGGAGGGTCTTTTATGAGTGGTTAGTCATGCCCTTTGGATTAACGAATGCCCCAAACACCTTCATGTGGCTCATGAATGAGGTACTTAAGAAGTTCTTGGGAAAATTTGTTATTGTTTATTTGGATGATATTTTAATTTTCAGCAAGACTTTGGAAGAACATTAATTGCATATTTGTAGTGTCCTTGAAAGGCTAAGGGAAGAGAAACTGTTAATTAATTCGAAGAAGTGTATCTTTGCAAAAAGGGAGTTAGTCTATTTGGGGTTTGTTATATCACCTGAAGGTCTCAAAATGGATCCAGAGAAGGTAAAAGCCATCTTGGAATGGCCTACTCCAAGGTCTGCTATTGAGGTAAGATCATTTCATGGTATAGTTAGTTTTTACAGGAAGTTTATTAATAATTTTAGTGGCATATGTGCACCCCTAACTGATACAATAAGAGGGGATAGAAAAGAGTTCAAATGGACTGCAGCAGCTGTGAGAAGTTTTGAATTGCTGAAGAAGGTGACAGAACAGCCTGTGTTGGCACTTCTAGATTTTAGAAAGGTTTTCCAGGTGGATTGTGATGCCAATGGCAGCACTATTAGGGTTGTATTAAGCTAAGAAGGTAAGCCTATTGCATATTTTAGTGAAAAATTGAATGATGCAAAGAAGAAGTATTATGTTTATGATCAAGAGTTCTATGCAATAGTTCAGGCCTTAAAGACATGGAGGCATTATTTATTGCCAAAGGAATTTGTTTTGTATACTGATCATCAGGCATTACAATACCTAAATAGCCAAGGTAAATAGAATTAGAGGCATATGAAGTGGGTAGAGTTCTTGCAGAGTTATACATTTGTGTTGAAGCATAGAAGTGGAAAATCTAACAGGGTTACAGATGCACTAAGTAGGAGATAGTTGTTGCTTACAGTAATGCAGGTTGAAGTAGTTGGGTTTGATGAACTCAAGAATTTGTACCCCAAGGATCCTGATTTTGCTGAAGCATGGAAAGCTTGTAAAGAACCTGTTGCTATAGATAGAACCAAGTGGTTAGACTATTTGATTCTGGATGGCATGTTGTTCAAGGGTAGTCAATTGTGCATTCCAAGGAGTTCCATGAGGGAAAATTTGATTAAGGAGAAACACAGTGGAGGGATGGCAGGATATTTTGGTCGAGGTAAGACCATTGCCATTCTTAGAGAACATTATTTTTGGCCTCAAATTTCATAGGATGTGAAGAAGTTTGTACAGAGTTGCCAGGTTTGTCAAGTTGCCAAGGGATTTAGTCACAATACTAGTCTATATCAGCCATTGCATGTTCCATCAAGGCCATGGGAGGACATAAGTATGGATTTTGTTCTTGGATTGCCAAGGACACAAAGGGGTAATGACTCAGTATTTGTGGTGGTTGATAGGTTCTCCAAAATGGCACATTTCATTCCATGCCACAAAACTCATGATGTTGTCCATATTGCAGACTTATTTTTCAAAGAGGTGGTAAGACTACATGGTCTTCCAAGGAGTATAGTTTCTGACAGAGATACTAAATTTGTGGGGTATTTCTGGAGGACATTGTGGAAGAAGTTGAGAACAGACCTAAAATTTAGTTCCACGCATCACCCGCAGACTGACGACCAAACAGAAGTGGTAAATAGAAGTCTAGGCAATTTGCTGAGATGTTTAGTTGGGGATACGCCCAAGGGATGGGATTTGATTCTAACACAGGTAGAGTTCACTTATAATAACTCTATAAATAGGAGTACTGAAAAATCACCATTCCAAATTATATATGGGAGTAGCCCAAGGACTGCACCAGAGTTGAGGAAGATAGAACAAGGGGAGAGGACAAGTGTTGAAGCTGAGGAATTTGCTGAACATATCAAGCGTCTACATGAGGAGGTTCAAGCACACATTACCAAGATGAATCAAGAGTATAAAGCTAGGGCTGATCAAAGGAGAAGATATAAGGAATTCCAAGTAGGGGATCTAGTCATGGTGCACTTATGAAAAGAAAGATTTCCAGCCAGTACTTACAACAAGCTGAAAATGAAGAAATTTGGCCCCTGCAAAATTTTGAAGAAACATGACTTAGGAAATGCATATGAAGTGGAGCTGCCAGATGGTATTCACATTTCTCCCATTTTCAACATTGCAAATTTAACAGAGTATCATGATGATGGTGCAGATGAGGAGCTAGTGTTAGAGCCATGTCCAATTCCTGCTTCTAAGAAGGAGGAGGTAGAAGATATTCTAGATCATCACGTGGGTAGGAGTACCAAAAACAGGCAGTATGAAGAGTATTTGGTCAAATGGAAAGGATGACTAATCGAGGAGTCAACTTGGATTTCAGCAGCTGAGGTTTCCCATTTGGGATTTCCTCTACCATTCATAAAGTGACAGGATCACTTTTCAATTTACCCTGGGTGTCTGATGCAGGAGCATCTAGAGGTATAAGGGCAATCTTGTGTCACCCAAAAAAAAATATACTTAGACTTAGTTTTTGTTTCATGTGTTTTCATTTTTGGATACCCATTTGGGTCAAATAAAGGTTCCAACTCTCACAGTTCCACTATCAGTGTTCGTGTAAATCTCAAAAAAATAGGAGCATGTAATTGAGCGATCATTTTGGTGAACTAGGAGGTGTAAATTGGCTAGATGAAAGTAATTGTAATTTAGAGCATTCTAGAAAAAGAATTAGATCAAAAGGCCACACTGTTTGAAAGTTATTATAGTTTTTCGAGTTTTGGAGACCTCCTAAGAATGCTTCAAAGTCATGTTAGGGGCATTAAATGACCTCAAAAAGGGCCAAAAAATGGGGGACCAGTGAAGCTAGTCCATAGGGCTATAGAGCGCTTCAAGAGCTTTTCAAAAATGTAAACGATTCATCAATCAAAGCTACGGTTCAAAAGTTATGCCTCCCGAAAGTTCGGTTACCATTTTTGGATTCTTCTAGATTTGCGTTGACTTCTAATGCAGCTTCTAGAACCTTCTATTTGGTCGGTGGATGCCTACTAGCACTTTCTAGAATGTGCTCCTAGTCCTTAACCCTCCGGGGTCTATTTAAGGAGATTCTTGGCATTGTAAAAGGCAGTTCAGAGTGGAGTTTGAGAGGAGGTACTGAAAGGAGAAATCATCTCCACATTTATGCTATTGTAAGCCCTTAGGGCATGTTTTGAAGTTTATTTTCTCTATATTGAATGTACTAGCTTATTTTTCAGTTAATATAATTTCCCTTTTCTGTTGTGTCCATTTTGTTCTTGGGTTGTGTCCCCATCAGAAAGATGTCCCAAAAATGGGACATTACATAATTTCTTTCCTTAACTTGTCCTCATATTGAATATCTAGTTCTACATGCAATGCCCAAAGTTTTCTCTTTTCTTCTTCAAAATCCTCTCTAGTATAATATTGAGGTCTTTATTGAGTATTTGGCATTTCTATAAGAGGAGTTGATTTATAAGGCTCAACTAGAGGATGAGGATAAGTAATTCTAGGTGTACTAGACTATCCTTGGTGCCCTATCACCAAGTCTATACTTTTTTTTACTTCTTTATTGTAAGTTGCCATAACTTGTTCATATTTTTCTTGTAATTCTAATTTTTCCCTTTTCTTTGTTAAGGTTGTGCCTAGGTTGAGGTTGGTTGTTCGAACATTTAGCTTTGTGGCCTCCTCATTTAGAGTATCATCTACCCTTTTTACAATTAAGTTTACCATCATGTTAGTATCATTAGACTGAGATGAACTAGTTATGGATCCTCTTCTCATTGACCAAATCACTAAGGCAACATGATCATCACTGAACTTAGCACCTCTTAGCTCCCTTTTCACCATCTCATATGCACTCATCTTCTTCATAATAGTGTTAAGGACCATGACATCTATAATGCCCCAATTTGGTAAAAGAAAAAGTCTAGATGATTTTATCATTCTCTTCCTTCTTTAGGGATCAATCTTCAAAACTCTAACATCATGTCATCCTTTATTTGATCTTTAATGGATGCCTCTTCCATTTTAGGATGCTCTACATTCCACTTATTACAACTTTCTTCAAATTGTTCAATGTTTGTTCTCCTTGCAAACTGATAAAAAACTCTTGATTTAACAAAACTGTCATTAGAAAGAAATTCATGACTAGCTTGTTCTACCACAGGGTCCAATTCCAATCCTCTATAATTAGAAATAGGTAGCTCAAGGCGAAACATGGAAGGCTCTTAAGGATTTCCTTCTTCTACTTTTGTAATAGTAATAAAAACTCCCCCTTGGGATCCTATTTGCTCCATTTTCTCCTTAGTGAGATGTTCATCTCCTACATGTAATGGCGATTGAGTGGGTGAGTAATATTTTGTTTGGGAAAATAAAATTCCTTCCATCTTTTGTCCCTTGGGTTATGGTTCTTTAGGCCTCTCTTCTAAAATAAAACTAGTTGACCCAACTATTTTCTTACCCTTGTCAACTGTAGGCTCTTTATTCTTAATGATATTATAGCTAGACCTCCTTTGAATAACCAATTTCATGGATACTACTATAGGGGTAAAGATGATTTTTTAATTATTTCTTGGGCCTTGTTAGAATAATAATTGGTAAATAATGTCTTATTTTCATTCATTGCCTCCATAATCTCTAGAAAGGTGATTATTAACTTAGTTATCTTATCTTCCTCTATCTTTGTATCTTTCAAAGGCTTATAATATTTTTCAAAAAAATTGATAAACTCTAAAACCTAGGAATAAACTCTCCATTTCTCCTTTTTGATCTCTTATTCATGGAGAGAGAATTCATTTATTATTACATCTTCAAGGAAGTAGGGTTGATTTTTTTAGTACCAGTGTTAGCTCTCTAATTAAATATATCAAAAAATCATTCACTATTATTGAAATGATCACAAAAGACAACCATTTTGTATGGGTCTAAGAATTTATACAAGAAAAATCAACCACTTTTTGTGATTATGAACTAATGAGCAACATTACAAGATGGTAAAATAGAGCCCCTAGACTAAACAGTTAGTTGTGCTTCCTCCAATCTAACAATGTGCCATAGCATTTCAACTATTCCCACCTTAAGAGGTACTTGGTAGGGAAGCACATGTGTAGTTCCTTGGAATCCATATACTCTAAACATTATTGACACAACATATGGTATAATATTTTCCCAATTACGGGAAACCTTCAAACCAATAGGGTTATCCATAGGCTAATGAAATGTAGAAATTCTTTAGGTATCATGGGATTATTTGTTAACAATAGGCTCCTTAACCTAGATGCAAAGTATCTATCAAATCTCACAAAACTAGTCTCCTCTACATCCTAGGTCATATTTGCACTCCATAATTGAACTGAGAGAGATTCACCCTCATATTCTCTATTCAACACCATTTCCTTTTTAAAGAAAATTAACTCCTTCATACAAAAAAAAATACATCAATAAAGAAAAGTAGCCAAAGGTTTTCTCAAATTTTCCCTTTGCAATTCCAATTAGACCTATGTAGATTTCTTCTACCAAATAGGATGTAAAATCAAAACTAATATCAACACAAAAGGAATAGACCTATATCATCATATACATGAACTTTATTGGCATAAACTCTTTTTGATCTTTGCGAAAGACCTTGCACAAAGTCATGTAGATATCTATGGCCCTAGAATTGAAAAACTACTTTTCAAAGGCTCTTTAGTTGATGCTATAACAAAAGTCAAATTACCAATTATGGCCAAGTGTCCTCTTAGTGCCCCTTGCCTAATTTGATCTTTACAAGACAAATACTCCTTCTCTAGTCCCTAAAAAATCAATGACCTCATGATAATATATGGTTAGCTCCATTCCAAAAACCTCCTAAATTTTGTATACAATGATTTTCATTGAAAATTCCCTATCTATTCTCCATACCATTTTTTGGTCTTGTTTTCACTTTATGTTTATCTGAATATATCTCTAAGTGAATGTTCTAGGTTTCTTTTGGGATAATTAGTGTTTGGTGTTTTTTTTTTTAAATTACTAACCCTAGAAGAACCCTAATTTCTATTTCACTAAGTGTTTCCCTAGAAAGCCTTTGGTTTATGTTTGCATAGAATTCCCTTTCAAAAAAAGGTGTGCATGGGAAAGATCTTTTAAAGTATCCCTTTTATTCATTCTTGGGAATTTTTTTAATTTCTTTTGCATAGTCTAATTTTACCCGAAGTCCCCAAAATGATTTTAACCTAAGCTTCCATTTTAATATTTTGCAGGATTACTTGAAAAATCAATTGAATAATGATACCCCTTGATCTTCCTTAAGATCAAGGGTTGTCACTATGTTTTCATAAGAAATCATGTGCTTTTTTTTTTGAGTGACATAACAACCAAATAGTACTAACTCATGGCACCCAATAAATAAAGGAACAGGGTTTTAGTGTGATGTCTGCATTGTCAGATCATCTCTAGATCAATTGTGGTCACTTTGTCACCATGAGAAGTTGCATGAACTTTATTCTTGGGGACATAGTGACTGCTCAAAAAAGAAAATACTATAGTACCAACCTTTGAAGATGGCATCATAATTTCCATGTCATTAATAGCCTTTTTATCATGTCAAGATGACTAGATGTCAGATGCAATGGAGGATTCACACTAAAGGAAATATAATATTGATCTACACCATCAGATCTCCTCAACATTGACAGTGGTCACTTTGTTACCATAGGAAGCTGCATGAACTTTATCTCTCATGTCATAGCAACCAAGTGGAAATATCATGGGCCCATATTGTGTACAATGAAATTATGATATGCATTCTACCATTTGATTGAGGATCATCAACGATGGTCACTATGTCACCAATGGGAGTTGCTCAACTTTTACCCTTGGTGACATAGCGAGAGCATGACTCCTGTCTAGAGGAACAAGTGGATCCAATGTAAGTTGCCAGCAATAAAGAAGAGGTTAATGTGGAAGGTTTCAAGTGGATTGACCACCAACTTGGTGGGTTGAATCTAATTCATTAAAGGTTTTATTCCTTAATTGTTAGATTTTTCAAAAATTAATGGCTTGTTTTCAAAATTGAAAGGTGGTGCCACTCGATTTCTCTATGATCTATTTATGAGAATTAAAGCTCCCCATGAGAAGTGAACCAAGGATATAGTGCAAAACTTAGAGATTTTCTTTGTGCAAATGTATTTCAAATTTTCTAAGGGCTAGAACCTATTGAAGATCTATTTCCTACCTCATTGAATTGTGAAGAGTTTTCTATATCAGTGATTCATTACAAAATTTAGAGAAAGAAATAAAAGAGCCAAGTAAGTATCCCAATCTGTATATCAATTAAAGAATTATGGTTTTCTTATGTTATTATCAAACATGCCGCCAAAAAAGTGTTTCTTTGGGAAAGTAGAATATGCCAGTAGAAATATACATGATGATTTCCTCAAATAATTGAGTGAATCCACAAATGAGTCAGCCTAAATTAAAAAGATAGTCCCTGTAAACCCTAAGATTTAGATTATATATGGTTTGTATAATAAGGGAAATTTAACTAGGGATGTCATAACATCTAAAACAAGGCTCTAGTTGTTTAAGAAATGGTTCTTAGAGAGGAAATTGTTTTCCCCCAATGAGAATATTTGGAACTTTGATTTAGGAAAGCTAGTAGTCCCTAGGGTTTTCATGGATTTAGACCTTCTCATAGCTATAGCCCTTAATTATGACCTAGTAACCAGGATAGTGAGGAGAGTACATGGGAAGTGTCTAATAAAAATTACTCCAGAAGAGATTCAAGAGGTTTTTGGATTAGAGCCAATCATAGATTACATGAGATCATTGACTTTTAGGGATTGGAAAAAGGATACTTGTCTCAAAAGGATAAAGTCAAACAAGGTACATTAAGAGAACACTTGGCTACAATTGAAAATTTTACCTTTGTCACACTATCAACTAAAGAGCCTTTTAAGAAGAAATTTTTCAATACTAGGGCTATAGAAATTTACATGACTTTATGTATGGTTTTTGGTGAAGATGAACAAGAGTTTATGACAACAAAGTTCATGTACATAATGATGCAAATCTCTTCTTTTGGTGTGGATATAATTTTTGATTTTGCATCCTATTTAGTAGAGGAAATTCACATAGGCTTGATTAGAATTGCAAAAAGAAAAGTTGTGAAAACATTTGGCTATTATTCATTATTGATGCATATGTTCTTCTTTAAAGGGGTTAATTTGAAAAAGAAATGGAATTAAATATAGAATATAAGTGAGAAGCTCTTCCAGTCTAGTTATGGAGTGTAGATATGACTTGGGATGTAGAAGAGGCTAGCTTTGTGAGATTTGGCTATAACATGAGTAGAACAATCTAAAAAATTAAAATCATTATCATAACATGTTTCTTCTTCTTTGTGAGATAGCTCATCACCAGGTACATCACCATAATAATTTTCATCACAAGAATAGTTATCACTACTTCTACTATATATTTCTTCACTCTCACACACACCATCACATGATTCATTTTTAGTTAAGTATCCATCATTCTCATACTATTTGTAATTATCTGATTCACTAATATTTGAATCCCTTTCTTCATAATCAAAAGGAAAATTACCATCATTTATGGATTCATTACATTCATTGTGACTTTCAGCACATTAACTTTCATCATTAGAAGATTAAACATGACTTGTATTATTATAAAAATTACTTTCCATCTTCTTGATGTATTCTTCAACTTGCAAAAGATTTTATAATCTGACCAATTATCTAAATTAGGCACAAATACTTCTACGAAAACTATGGGTAACAAAGATTCCTTAGGTATTAAAGAAAAATATAGCTCCATGAGGGCTAATTTGAACTTCATATAAACTTGATCATCTCTTAGAACTTGGATACCTCGTACTATATTTCTTATGAAACTGGTTACCTGATTATGGAGTTCCTTTCTTATTCTTACAATAACTTCAAGCACACTTTCATGACTTCATAAACTAACTTCAGATCTGAAATCTAAATCCATTTTGAAACTAAAATTTCTACCTCTTTCCTTACTACTAATATCATTGAATATAGGAAACCATTATTTTATTTTAACTTTCATGAAAGTGAAACTCATGAAAAGTAAAATACCTTCAAATCTTGATGTTGTAACTTGATCTATTGATTTGTCATGGGTGTGTACATGAACTTCTTCACACTATTCATAAAAACCATGTAGAGCGACCACCTCCTTGAATGAGGATAATGAAATCACTTCTATGATTCACTTTCTAACAATTTTATTTCTTACAATAGCAGATGCATACAACACTTAAACTCTCTGAATCAATAAATCATAACTTCTTCTTAAAGAAATATTCTCAAAAGCTTTAGATATGCCCACACAAGTTGAAATCCTACAAATATTCAATATGAAATCAACTAGGAACTGGTGTAGAGATTTTTGAGTCACCACTCACACTTGTGAGAAAAGATTTGAAACATAATTTCTCCCTTGACAAATCTGAACCAGACTTTCAACTTATAGGAACTTGCAGACCATCAAACCACCTTTGAAGATTTACACACTCAAAAAAGAGAACAAACACTTTTGACCATTCTTGACTTTGAACTTTGTAATAGTACATTAAAAAATACCTAGCTGAGTTGATTAATGATAAACTTATAATGGTTATAGCACACAATTTTCACTTAACCTTCGAAGTACTATTGTCTTGAATAATTTAACCACTATGACATATGAATCTTTCTTATGGAAAACACTTCACGGCCTTGCTACTATAGAAAATTCTTCCTATTGTATCGAATCTCTTTCTAGATTATCAAGGCTTGTCTATCATATAGATTCAATACATCCTCAGCAGATTCACCATTTTGTTGGCTCCTTATTTAAAAGTGATTTCAACTACCAAGGAGAAAATACAAGATTGCACCTAAGGGCAGCTATCTCCTATGAAAAACACAATTTATCATGAGCTTGGGCCAACTATAAGGTTGAACTCCTTCTACTCCAAGCTCTATAAAACCTAGGCAAGTAGGCTTTTACATTCAATCATATTGTACTAGTTCCAAAGCATATATCTGAATCTATACAAAGAAGATTAAACCCTTATTTCTCCTATTCTCATGCAATAATAGAGGTATGTAGTAGAAAATTATAAAACCCATGAAATCCATAAGATGAGTGAGGGTTTCCTTTCAGCTCCTAAATGAAAAGGGAAAATGGATGATTGATTAATTGATATTGAATCAAAAAACCCCACATATGAACCAACAAACTAAATAAATATAATGTATCTAATCAATGCCCTATCCATTAGGTATTCTATAAACCATAACATACATCCTAGATATCAATGACATATCTCATACATCAAGATAGAAGATCTATCATATCACTTTGTGAATCAGACATCAATGTTTATATTGAACCTCATAATTCTAAGACATCCTTCTCATGAAACTCACAACTTGTCAAAATGTGTCAAGCATTTAAATGATTCTTTGAATAAAAGGAAAATCACATAAAAACATAAAACTTGAAATGAGATGCAATTGAATCTATGTTCTTTAACCATTAACCACAAATGATTGCAAACATTAGAGAAAAGAAACAAGAATCAAAATGAAAATAAATAAACTTGGTACTCTTTGTACTCATTACTTTAAAAAAAAGTGCATTCAAGATGCATGAAAGAATTATAAAACATCGAATGGATTAGAAATCTACTCTATTCTTATTTTTTATTTTTCAAACAAGGGAGAAAATGTTTAAGAATGGTAGAATCAAAGCTATGGAAGACTTTCCAAAAACTTGGAACTAACCCTGTACAAAGAGAGAAAAGAGAAAGATATAGATGTGGAAGGGATCCCAGATCTGATCTAGAATTCTAACTTGTCCACTTGAATGTCCATCCAATGCTATTGGAAACCATCATTCATCTAGATCTAGAACTAAAAACTAGATCAAATCTCATCATTCTTTTCAACAAACTTGAAAAATATCTTCATGCATGATAAGAAAAGCCCATTTCTAATAAACTATCTAATTTGATTCCAAAAAAATTCAAATCCCACACTACAAAACTTTGGAGACAAATCAACATCCTTGTTAAAGCCCTCTCCAAATTTGACATCTACCAATTTCAACATTTCATCAAAAACTAAAAATGAAACTGTCTGTACCAACATGTAGTTGTATAAGGAGATCCTTGGAAAAAAAAAACCCTTCATAACATGTTCCCACTGATACCTATGAAAAAAAATTAAAAATATAGAAACTAAAATTTGAGATCTTTTTGTCAATATATAATAGTCCTATATCTACTTAAAAGAAATGTAAAGTATAGATATTTGAAATTCCATGTTGCAGACTAATTCTCAGGCTTGCATTTTTTGCAAAAATCTAACTTTTCCCTAAAGTTAAAAATTTATATTATAACCTTATTTTTATTTGAAAGACCTACATATGTTTACAAGAAGAAAATAATAAAAAATTATTTTCTCAACTATATTTTTTCTCTCTTTTTGAATCTGGGTCAACCCAAGCTTGACAAGCCTAACACATGTCAGTATCTGATTGGTTTTAATTTCCATGTAACCCTAAAATGTTGAAATACCTTTTGACACATCACACCATGTTTCACTTTCTAAGTAGTATGCATTACCCCATCAACATCCTCTAGACAGCTCTGCCACTTGGGTGCCACATGGAATTTCCTCATTCCCCCCATGGATTGCTCACTGACCACAAACCCACTACCACATGTCACCACTTGATTGGTCATCACATTTTTTCTTTAGCTAAAATTTAAGCATATTTATTTTTCAACATTATGAAAAGCATCAATTTTGGCCATGTGGCATGATCTAGAACATCCATTTAGAAGTTTCCACATCATCACCTTTGCCACGTGTTGCACTATCATATTTTTGCATGCTAAGAAAAAATTTCACTATGTCATCACAATAATGCAATAGTATGACATGTGTCCTCATTTTCTAGCTCACCTTCCTTGTTATGCATGCCACTACACCATTGATACTCTAGCACCCTGCCACACATTGCCTCATCCCATTTTTGCTTTTTGAGTTAGCAACAGTTACCTATTTTGTGATAATGCAACAATGCACAACATCTCACCATGAGCATCACCTAGATCCAATGAGTGCTAAGTGTTCCATTTATTCTCATGAGAGATAGATTCATGTTGAATCACTACTCATGAAACATGGGTCATCGAGTTTGACTCAAAATCACACAGTTAAATCCTGATATTCACATCACAATTTGACTAACTGTGGAAATCATCTCCTACTTATCAATTGATGAGCTCAAGGGGCTTTCTAATGAATGGTTCATAAGGCACAACACTTGGTGAAGGTTTTGCAAATGGGGTTGCAAGCTTTGGGTTTAACTGTGGAGGAAACTTCGTAGTTAAGTGCACTCAGGCTGGAGTAGTACTGGGATGGGTGACCACCCAGGAAGTCCCGGTGCTTCACCCCTGTGAGCATCACCTAGATCTAATGAGTGCTAAGTGTTCCATTTATTCTCATGAGAGATAGATTCATGTTGAATCACTACTCATGAAACATGGGTCATCGAGTTTGACTCAAAATCACACAGTTAAATCCTGATATTCACATCACAATTTGACTAGCTGTGGAAATCATCTCCTACTTATCAATCTCACCATGTGTCAGACCTACCACATCAATACCTCAATTTTTGTTCTAGGTCTAGAAACATCTATTGTGTGTCACTCTAACATTGGTCCCTCTAGTACCACTTTTCATTGTCCAATTTTTACTTGGTCACCAAGTTATCATCTTTTCAATGTCATGTTGGATTAAAATTTACTTTGCCATTCTCTAATCAACCTCCTTGGGCCCTAGCTATCAAATTCATTTTTTCTATAATGATACAACTTAAGAAAAAATACCTATAGTGTTAGCTCATATAAATAATGAAACCTCTCTTCAAACCATAAATGTGGGATAAATCATTTTTTACTGTCCTCTTTACTAAATTAGAACTCATAGTGTGGTACTTTCTTAAAATGTTTGTGCGTCCAAGGGGTTGAATCCATTATTCTCCTTGCATCTTTTCAAGGATTTGATGCAAATCATCCTTATATTTTGAATAAGATCATAGAGTTTTTGTGATTATTTTTCATTCATCATTCATAAGTTTGAGATACACCCAACTTTAGATAGACAATCAAAATTTATTTGTGTTTTATTTGTAGAATTTGATAATGAATAAATTCATAGATTCATGGATATCCTATATGAAAATAACTTGTTACAAGGAAGAAATAAAGGAAGAGAGATAAGGGTTTTCTCAATAAACAAGAAGATTGAATTTACTTGTGTGAAATAGAAGGAAAGAATTTACAAATGATCAATCCTTATGAAGGAGATCAAAACCCTAAGAGGTAAATGACATTTAATAATTACTAATTAATTATTAAATCGAAATGAAAGGTGCATAAAGTGAAATCTTAAGAAGGGAGTAAAGGTAATTTAATAAATGAAATGAAATTAATCTCTTACTCTAACACCCCTCCTTAAGATGAGAAACAATGTAGCTACAAAAAATGCAAGGAAACTACAATTCTAAAAGAAAACATGGGTCCTAAGAACCAGGCCTGATGAGGTACCCAATCACAATAAAATCTTTATGAAATAGAGAAATAGGGAAAATCTAGTTGGAAAAATCCTACTCCAAAAAGAGATAGAAAACAATGCACAAATGAAACATCTAAAGAGAATCTCTCAAGACCATAAGTATAATGAAAGTCCCCATTATATAAGCTTGAGAATCCATAGCCCCCCCATAATGGTAGAACTATTGTGTTGGTGAACATAACAATTTGGCTCAATCTAAAGGAAACAAAGGAAATGAACAAGGATGATAGAACCCATGAATGTAATGTGCAGATGGAAGTCCTAGCTAATGCTCAAAGGAGAAAGCATGAGAATCCAACAATAGAATCTCCAATAGAGGATGGATAAGATGTGTGTTGAATCTATCATCTAAGATGAGATATTTTTCCTTTGATATATCATTAACAAGTATAGTAGGTGGCTCAATGACTAGAGCTACAATAGTAGGAAATACTAAAGTGTAATCATGTATAAGAGATGGAATTTGAAGAAGAGATCAAGGTGTAGAAGTCAAACACTGGTCTAAGGAACAATAGATAATTTCAAGCAACCTGACTTCACCTCAATAGTCTCACATAAAGGAGAAGAGTAAGTCTCTGATAGTGGAGATGGTGGACCAAAATGTGACAAGGAATATAATCAGTAAGCATGATTAACAATCCTTATAGCAATAATATTGTTTGTTTCACTATATCTAATGTACACTAAATCTTTTGCAAACTCAACTATCTTCCCTATCTAATTATGTGTGATCTAATAGATACAGAGAAGGTTAGAGGAAAAACATGGAACAAAAGGTACATAATGAAATGTACCATCATCAATGTCAATAGAACCTTCCCCACATACAATCATAACATTTTTTTTACCTATCAAAATTTGTGGAGTAGGAGAAGCCTTAAAAAAGAGAACAAATCCTAAGAAGATGCCATATAGTGTAAAGTACTTGAATCTAGTAACTGTCTAAAAGAGGGTGGAGTAGAAGTTGCACATAGTGCAATGACCATTTCATATATGTTTAACATCTGACTAAAATGATGATGATGATGAAAATCTATGAGAAGTAGAAGGAATATCAATGTCACTCTTCTGAAGGAGAGAAGTCAAATCTAAAACCTGTCTGGCATAGCCATCTAACTTGTTCTCATAGCAATGTGACTCATCATGATTAGACTTATTACAATAAGCACACTTCGGTATTTCTAGCTTTGGTTTACCCCCATTAGGAGGAGGTGGCCTTGATGAACTATGAGTGCTAGAATTAGTCTAAGACTTTGTAGAATGAGGTTTATGTGTCCTCTCCTTCATCCCTAAAGATGGTTGAATTACCAATGTATAAGTCTATGAGCCTATAAGAGAATCCAACTATGAGAGATTAGCTTTCTCTCAAGTCAAATAGTCACAAGAAACCTCAAAGGATGGCATGGTAAATCTATTATCCATAACATCTTTGGTAGAATAGAATGTAGAAGTAAAAATCTAAAAGTTTCCATGAAGCTTAGAAAGAATCAAGTTAATGCACTTAGTGTTTTATTGGTCTTTCCACAACCCTACAATAAATATCTCTATTAATTGAACTTCAGCAATAAGTCCTCAATGGAATGAAAATAGTCTCATACAAGAGAGGCAAGCTCTATCTGAATCTGAAGTGCCATGAACTCATTCACTACACCAAACAAGCCTTCAAGCTTATCAACATAGCTAGTGGGGTGTTGCACCCATCAGGATGAAACTACATATTTTTAGATACCAGTAAAGAAATTAGACCCACTACCTCATCCATCTTGTTCCTATGCCACAAAGTCTAATATTGACTTTGAAATACTAGGTGCATTGTATCTAAACAAGATTGTGCAACCCTTTTGACTGGAGAAGTCATGTCATCAAGGTCATTCATGTGTGATAGTTATGAAGGATTAGAAGTTCTAGACAATATGTGGTCTAGGCCATTATTTTAGAAGGTGTTGGAATATTTTTTTTTAAGTTCTAGTTTACTGATGTAAATAACAAAAATAATAGTACAAAAGACCACCCACAATGCAAAAAAGAAAACCCCAATTTCTAGTAGGAATGTGTAAACAAGAAGAGAGAGAAAAAGATTTAGTTTGAGAATCACATCTATCTTTGAGAAATATTGATGAAAATAATCGAGAATCTAGATAGGGCATAAGAAGAGATTTTTGATGCTTCTTTTGGATAAAAAACCATAGCTAAAATGAGGAAGTTATGCCCCTTGAAAGATAGAAAGCATTATCAAACTATTGGTAAACAGATTTGTTCTTTTGATTATGACCCTTTAATACCCAAATTTGGAATAATATCTGGTTACAAACAACTGAAAAGCCACTTACAAATAAACAATATTTTCTTTGAATTAATAGGTAGAGCTCCTTATGATAGATCTTTAGTGAATTATGTTTTGTTCCTAAAGCTAATTAGGGGTATGTTCATGAACTGAGAATAGAAGAGGTAAACCAAGTCAAACCTAAATAGAATCTAACTTAGGAAAAATGAAGATTTTTGAAGATTTGATTAAGTTCATGAACCCACACATATTATGCATTCACAAGGCTTAACAAAACTCTATCCAACATGCAACTTAGCTAATTTGAATTTAAACTACCATTAGTTAAGGGTAAGAACACTTAAAGAAATTTCTCTTTGAACAAATAATAACAATTTTTATCACATTTGTTTGTTGTCTCAAAAGAGGGGAGTGAAAATATGTTATTTCCTTGTTTCAATTCAGACAAAAGAGAAAACACAAACTAGAAATGATAGAAAATGGAACAGAAAATAATTGACACAAAATACCATTAAGTGTCTTTGCAACATCATGTATCTCACACAAAAAAAAATCCAACCTTTCAGTAATTTTTAACTTTCATACATATAGAGTTTTGAGATGATTGTTACAATAGAAGCTTAATTAGTTCATCTTATGAAAATGACAAATGGAAAGATGCTAGTTTTTCATATTACAAAAATTACAAAAGAAAACGAAAAGAAGGCATAATGTAAATCATTTAGACTTCTTTCCATTTTCTATTTTTTCTCTATATGCCTTAGCAGCAACTATAATTGGAATTAGCTCTTCATGATTGGGCACATGTATGTTGGTGAATCTCAAGAGCCATTTTGAATGTTTCCTAGCTAGCTCTTTCACAACATTCAATTGATTTGGCAACTCCTCCATGGCCACATGTAGACATCCGCTAAGCGTCTGGAGTTTTGCAACTCTATTTTGACTACTAGAAGTCACTCTTGATAGATTATCCAAAAATGTAGAAAATTTACCTTTCATTACATCTATTCCAATGAGAACATTTCCTTGGCCTCTAGTTTTTGAATCAGTGTGTAACCCTTTCATGAGTTCAAATCCTCTATCTTGAGTCTTCTTTTCTTTATCCTCTATTTCTTTGAGTCTCATTTCAGCTAGCTGGATCATTTCCAGCTTGAACTGCATGCTCTAAAGCCACTTGAATAGAGGTTCATTTCCCCTCTTCAAGATCTTTGCTTCAACTGCTTCCTTTGCTTTCATCTAGATGATCATCTTTAGAAGGGAGATGCAATCATCACACTTTTCCCTTTCTCTAGCCAGAGTATTTCTATTTGATATGAGGTTATCCTTTTATGTTTCCAATCTAAGGATAGCATTACCAATTTGTTCTATGATAGAAAATCCTTCTAATTTGAGCTTCTCAATCCTTTCTCTTTTGATTTGACTGAAGTGGCTATCTTCTTGAAGCTAGGAAATGAGGGATTGCACTTTAGCTATAGTAGGATTCTTGGTCACTGATATACTAGAAATAGTTACCAATGGGGTGAGTAGTTGTCTGATGAACTTATTCAACTCTTCTATCTCAGTCTTCATCTTAATCTTTGATAGCTTTAGACTTTCTAACTGTCCTTCTATTACTTCATTACTTGACCTCCATAAGCCAACCTTTGTATCATGTCTGGACTCTCCAAGATCAATTGAGTGCAAAGTAAAATCATCAACCATCATGTCCTTGATTCTTCCTCCTTTTTTTGGCTTGGCTATTTCCATTGTCAAGTGACTTGTTTTTGGATCTTGCCCAAGTATGGACCAAGTCTTCTACTTCTTAACTTTGACTAGTGCAAATCCAAAACAAACTACAATAAAAATAGTATTTTTGGCATGGGCACCTTCATCTTTCCTTTTTCTCTTCCTTTCAAAAGTTTCCTCCAACCAAGAATTAGTACCTATTACCTTGGAGGCCATCCCAAGTGATTCTATGCTAAACATCTTCTTTTTAGCTAGGGTCACCACCATTGCAATTGAGGAGAAAGGATTCTTTGGATCTTGGGGAATGAGCCTGGAAGAGCTCTGACTTTTCTCAACCTCGTGGTTTTTCTCTGTTGCTTCATCATATTTAGTAGAATCACTACTACTACTCTTTCCATCCCTCAAATCTACTATTTGTATAGGGAACCACTTGGCTTTAGAAGTGAAGAACTTACTGATGGAACAAGGCTATGATGAGGAGATGGAACTGGAGTGGTATGAGGAGATGGAACTAGAGTAGTGTGAGGAGATGGAACTAGAGTGGCATGAGGGGATGGGACTAGAGTAGAAGCATTGTCCTTTGGCTCCTCTATCTTCTTTTCTTCAACACAAGTCTAGGTTCCAATAACTAGTAGAGAACCATCCTGACAAGTATAAGTTATTGAAGCATTCTTATCTAGAGGTTGATCACCTCCTCCTATAGGTTGAGCAAGTCCTTGAGTGGTTGTTGTTATCACATTGGTTGTGGAAATCTGAGAAGAAGTGGGAGTAGTAGTTTCCAAAGAAGCTTGAGTGGTCATGCTCTTATTCTAACTCTTTTTAGCCATCCATTTAACCCATTTCCCAATTCTCTTAATGATTCAGGCCATCATGACATTAAAGTCTTCTTCTACATCCACGTAAGGCTCCAAATGGATAAGAGTGTTCCTTATCTTAGTTAAATATGTGTTGCTATACATATTTTTCCCATCATCCTCCAATCCTTCAACATTAAGATCAATACCATATGTCTTTACTTGTTCCACCATGAGCCTAGTGAAAGCAAGATCTTGGCTCTCCAACTCATCCTTGGAATTTGCCCAATAATCTTCTATAGTGGTAACATGTTTTATTACACTCCCAATTTGTAACACATCCCTTGCATATCCATTAGGATTTAACATAGGTCTTATGACCTCATATGATTCCAATTTGTATTTCATCTGAAAGGCCTTGGGCATGTTCTTTGCATCAGATCGAGACTCGCAACTATAAACGCCAACCTTCATAGGGAATTCACACCCTTTCTTCTTCAAGCTCCTGCTTAGCACATTTAGTTGGACCACCTACCTCATGATCTCTATAAACACAATCATGTTGCTTGATTATCTGGGCAACTTCAAAGGGAATCCATCAAAAGCTACAAGACATAAATATGAAAAGGTTGAGAACTAGATAAAATAATTCCCAAATTGACTAATGGTTGCCATTTCTTTTGGGTTGAATCTCCTTTCTAGGAATCCTTGGAGTTCCCTACAAATTCTCATTGTAAATGCATCATTAACTCTGACACATTCTACATAACTATTCTATAATTATAAACATGGGTAGAACTCATAGCATTTTACATCATCAAGAAAAGTTTCCAATCTTAGCAAACCCAGCTACAATTAAAGAGATGCTAACATGTAAATCAGAAATGAAGACATGTAAAAGGTGTTGTAAAACTTTGTAGCATTGAGAGCTCTAAATAGATTTTCACTTACCTCATAAGACCAATCAACATAATGTGTATCTGAATAGATAATTTGTACCAAAATGAAATATTGTTTAACAAAAGTAAGTTCTTCTACCTCATCTTTCAATCTATGTAAGAGAACTAGAATGTCTACAATCTCAGGCTTGAGATCAATGCTGAAAAGAGTCTTAGGGACCTTACTCTTAGCACCCCACAATTTTTGGACCTAGGACCTCAGAATTTCTTTTCTCCACACCATTTTCTTCAAGGAGAACTCAGACATTGCTCCTCCTACTATCAATTTTGAAAATTCTTCTTGTTCTCAGATTCTGAGGCAATTCACAATGGTTTTCCTATCAATCGAGATTAGCATGGTATGATTAGGAAACAAAATTTTCCTAGTGTCTAGATTGTAATGATTTATGCATTCAAAAAGTAATTTTGGAGCTTGCACAACCACTGGGAAACCAACTGCCTCCACTAATCTACTCCCTTCAAGTTTCTCAATTATAGGGTGGATCGGCTCTGAACTCAACCTCCTTTGAAAGTCTTGCATTTCATAGAAATTTAGTGAAGTATCTATGAAAATTTGCAATGTGGGCTTGATCCCACTTAGTCCATCAAACCTAATGAATCTAGTTGCCATTCTATTAGAATATAGGATAATTCACAAATTTGAATCTAGATTAGGCACAAAGAAATGAATTTGCAACATAGAAAATTTGAAAATGCTACACAATTTTGGCAATATAACAGTTCAAGAAAAGTGGTGATTTGTAAAACTATTATATTTCCCTTTATATAGGTATTCCAATTCATTTGTTAATTTTCAAGATCTATGACACATTAATGAATTAAAGGATGAATCTGTTAGATTAGTAAATGGGGGAGTTTCTAATAGATATTTCCATGTCTTTTCACTATTTTTGTTAGCCTAAAGGTAACTTTCCTTTATTTCAACTTTATCTTTCCATTTTTTTTATCCAATTTCAAAGAATTGAAAATAGAGTACTTTGTAAGGAAATATCTGCCAAGATAGATTTTGCTCAAAATACCTTCCCAATTGTAATTAACTTATTTCCATTACCATTTTTAAGTATCTTGTGATCAATTTGTGTGTCCAACATGCTTTCAAAGTCAATTTCTTACTAGATGTGAAAAATCACCTTCAAGGGTTGGAAACCCACTGAGGTGAAGGTGATTTTTTTTTTTTCCACCCATGTTTTATTTTCACTTTACCCTTTAAGCCAATATGCCTCTTAGTTCCAACAAATCACAAAAGGGCTACAAAATTTGAAGTGGGGCCTACTTACTTGTTTTTCTCTTTCACCAATGCCTTCATTAGAAAATTGACTTCATGGGTCAAAAGCCCACCATGGAGAAGCTGCTTTAGAGTTTTCTGCTAGAAGTGATTCTAAGTGCTATGATGGATTCTGATTGCTTCCCAAGGTGGAAGACTATAATGGAGATATGAATTATCCATAGAACAACTTCCTTCCTTCTTGCTTCAGCCTACAAGCCTCATTTGTTAGTCTCTATGGGAAATCACCTTCAAGGGTAGAAAACCCACCAAAGAGAAGGTGATACTCCATTCTCCGCAAGCTCCCTTCTTTCTCATCAAAAACATGATAAGCCAAAAACAAGTTCATTACAAAAGATCACTTTGTGAATTGTAAGAATCTCCATTAGATTAGGTCCTAGAATACCCACAGACTCACGACATAAAGGGAACATGCCCAGCCATGTGATGCGAAGGAATGAAAGAATGGATAATCCAATGGAGAAATTTTGTACCTAAGAAAGAAAAAAACTAAACCCAAACACACTTAGACTTAACCAAGACATAACATTTCTCACTTTGCATCATGGATTCGGGATGAAAAGTGGGGCAACACAAACATATGCTAAAAATAGGACCAAATGCACTAGGATCTATGCCAAAATAAAAAATATTTGTTGCAAAAGTACCTTGATTTGTGTGCCAAGAAAATTTTGATTTGTGTTCCAAAAAGCCTCAATTTTCATACCAAAAAATCTTGATTTGCATATAAAAAAATCTTGATCCACGTGCCAAAATCTCAATTTGTGTTAAAAAAAAAAATCTCAATTTTTTATCTAAAAAAACTTGATTTGCATGTTCATAATTAAAAAAATAACCACCTTAGGAAATATGCAAAAAATCTCAATTTTTGAAATAGAAAATCTTGGTTTCCATGCTAAAAGTTTGGAAATCATCACCTTAGGAAATGTGCCCAATCTAGAAGGAATATTATTTTTCCTCAAACTCCAACTATGTTCAAATTAGACAATTGTATATGAATTTGTGGATTTGGCTACCTTCTAAATTGAACCATGAGGTCTATTTAGCCTCAAAGTACTCTAAAATTAAGAGAACCCCTATTTTCATAGAAAATACCCAAAAAATGCTAGATTTATTCTATCAAACCCTTATTCTTCTTTTCCTTCAAATAAGAATAGACAACTGCAAGCAAGGATTTGTTACCATGTAGAATTTGATGATGAAAAAATTCATAGATCCCCAGATATTGTGCATGCAAATAAGTTGTTACAAGGAAGAAAGAAAGAAAGGCAAAGAGAGAGAAGGGTTTTCTCAATAAAGAAGAAGAGTGAATTTACTTATGCAAAATAGAATGAAATAATTTACAGCCAATCAATCATTATGAAGGAGATCAAAACCCTAAAAGGGAAACCCTAAGAGGTAAATGACATTTAATAATTACTAATTAATTATTAAATGAAAATGCAAGGTGCATAAAGTAAAATCTTAATAAGGGAGTAAAGGTAATTTAATAAATTAACTTAAATTAAATTATCCTTTTACTCTAACATTATCTTTGACCAAGATCTCCATGGCATTTTCCATTGGTTGGAGTTTATTTAGTACCTTTTGGTGAGGAACATCACTACTCATATGCAACACACAAATTATAGTTTCGCCAAAGGAAATAACATAGATCATATGGAGAAAATTAACAGAAAGAAAAAAAAACTTTTGAAACAATCTGGCTAATTCCTTATTAATTTGATTAGTGTCTCACCATTCCATTGATGTTATTATAATGAGACATAGCTTGGTGTTGTGCTTCACATGTAGATACTAACAAGCACCCCCACATGACAGTTTTCTAAAAGCTCAAAACTAGGTATAGATGTGAAAAAAAATATGTGAAAAGTCCCTCTGTTCACATATTTAGATTTCAATGAAGCCCTATATTTGCACATGGTAATCTAAATTTCCGTTTAAAGGGATAGAGTAGATTACTTTTGCACACAAGCTCTATGACAAACTAGAATAATATTTCAGCCATCTTTGTAGAGAACAAACATTCCTCACTGCCACTTTGATGGCTACAAGTGGGTCTCTTCAATGATATGAAATCAATGAAACACTTTGCAATGCAGAAATCACCCTATAGCTAACACAAAATTAGATTTTTGATGGGGGTTGGGATGAGCAATTCAACTCTATTCAAGTATTATTGACATCTTCCTTATCATTTATAAGGAATCCCAAAGGTCATTTGTAAGCTTGCACTCTTCAAAATTTAATGGTAGTCATGATATAAGTGATGCATGATCACCTCATTGAGTAAGCTCTATCCCACCTAAAAAAAAAATTCAACCAAAATCTTCCTACAATTCAACTTAGTGTATGTTAAGTGACTTCTTTCAATAAAGAGCAACATCTAGAAGAATAAATGCTTCAAAAGGGACCTTAAATTTTGTTTGTATTCAAATTTGAAATGTATCCATATTGTTGTATTTTTAAAAAAAATATTCCACTTCAACTTTTGGTGCATTTCACTTACCTTTTTTGAAAAGCTTCTCACATCTAACTTGACATTCATCACATTGCAGTGAGCCTCTTTGAGACTTGAACTTGCTTTATGAATTCTCTCTTCATACTTCAAAGTTGCTTGAATCATGTTTCTTACATATAAAAAAGTCATTCTATCAATAATATTATACTAAAATTAACTTTTCATATTGATTAGATTCAAAATCCACCACTACCTAAAAACTTTAAAACTCATTTTAACACTTTCTGCAAACTATTATATTATGTCTGAAAGCCTCTAAGATTAGCTTTAAAACTTGACTGAAACAACTAACTAGGCCTTGAGATCTGACACACCTATTCTTTGGTTTACTTTTTTTCACTTGGTTAGATTTCACCTTATGAAAAAATATGTAGAAAAATATATTGAACATCAAAGTTTCTCATTTGAAACTACCTGCAAACAAACATGTCAAAAAATAATAGTGTCTTTGGTTATGGCTTTGAAAACATGTCAAACGATCACTTGAAAACACAAAAAATGGGGCATTGTTTTACTTTTATGAGGAGAGTATAAGTCTATGATTTTGACTCCTAATAAATAATTGGGTGAATTTGGAAAGCATACAAAGTTGAGTACTTGGAATTGCAGGACTGGGAACACTAGTAGAATAACAATTTTCACAAATGGAAAGGACCTAGGAAAGTATGTGAACAGATTCGTCAAAATTTGAAAATTGGCATACATGAAATATTTTCAAAGTAGAATAGAGTTGTATAATCCATTTAGTCTCATCAACCATAGATTTAGAGCTATGATAGCCCAAACAAGGCTATTGATCAATCTGCACTGTAGGCACCAATAAAACATTATAAATTACATGGAATCGCATTTGAAAACTAGGAAAATGGATTCATCGTAGGCTTAAATATGGAAAATTGAAATTTTTTGACCTCTAGAATGCAATGAAAAAGAAATTTTCTTAGTAGGGTCAACTTGGTCATAATTATAACTAGTCCAATAGGGCTTCCCAAAATTTAGAGCAAAATGCACCAGCATGACAATAGTAAACAACCAACTTTGAGGGATTCAAAATGTAGTCAAAACATATCAAAATAACTTGAAATATGAAACATAATCTCTATGATATGCTACTAGACACTCCCAAAATGACAAGTCATGAAACTAAACTAGGTACAAGATATTCCTATCCCTATTTGACACTTGGACAAAAATCTAGATTTAAGCAATGATCAAAATAAAACTTCATGAAATGATTAAAAATGGAAGCTTATCATTATGGGATGCATTTGTATACTAAATTCAAGGCTTTAGAAACATGAAATATTTTATAGGCCTCAAACTAATAGTCGGGTACAAATGCATGAAAAGAACTTATAGGGGTTCAAAATGACTTGGTTTTTAGACTGGTACTCAAAATCAGGACTTCAATTTTGAGCCCCAATAGAGCCAACCCTATTATAGATTAAAAAATAGAATTTTAAATGTGACCTTTTTAAAGGATTTAATCACCCTATTAGGAGTATCCTTGTTAGAGGACTTTGATCGTTCCATTTAGAGTGTCAGCTTGTGAAAGGATTTACATAGACTATTAAGTCTTCATATGATTACTAGGTCAACCTCTGTTGAGAAGATTTCAATACAAATTGGTTACAATGATAAGAAATGAGATAATAGGTTTTCATCTATGTGATTATAACTCACTTAGTTAGGTTAAAATATTTGTTCAATCCTTATGCTAACACTACTGATAAGTTATCATTGTCATTTATGATCTTGATTCACTTGGAAATCATTCAACCAATCAGACCACTTCTCTTGACAAAAATTAAGGCTTCTACTCAGATTCACTTATTTATATCAACATCATTTATTACAGCTTTCTCATTTAGCTTCATATTCATTCACACACTTGTGCCTTTATGATCCACCTTTGTCTAGATGTGCCTTTCACATACACTTGCACTTCACCTCTCTATTCTTTTTTCCTTCTTTGTGCCTCTTTCAATAGGAAATTCATACTTTACAATTTTCTATCACGACTATGGATCTTAGGGTTTATGATCAAGTTCAATACAATTCATTATATCTATGGGTATGTGTAGGATCATGGTGTGCCAAAAAGTGGCGATGTGAAAAAAATGGAGTTTGAACATGTCTAAAAGCGCTTCAAAATTTACTCTGACTTTTTTCCACCTATCCAGGTACCAAGCTTGGAAGGAAAGGCCGAGCCTTATTGGATATCTGATCTAATATCGGATATTCGATAATTAGATGACATTATTATTATGATATTATAATAATATAAAAACATTATATTATAATAGTATAATACATTATAATATAGAATTATTATAATATAATATTGTTATTAAATATATAAGATAATATTATTATAATTATTATTATTATACTATAATATAATAATATTATTATTATTATATTATAATCGTATACTATTATACTATAATAATAATATTATATTATAATAATATAATATTATATTTAATATTATAATATATAGTAATGAAATATAATATATATATAATATAATATAATAATAAAAAAGTATAATATATTATAAACTATAATAATATAATATAATAATAATATTATATTATAATAATATAATAATATAATATAATATTTTATATTAATTTAATATAATATAATATAAAAATATATAAAATATAAGTGAATATAATATTTCAAAGCTATATGTTATATGTTATATATCTTATATATAAAATATAAGATATCTGGGCAATCGAATATCCAATTCAATATCAGATATCTGATATTATATCGGATATTTGATACTTGTAGCATTACATTAAAATAAAATAAAAACAGACCCACAGGCCCTTATTTCTCATATTTTGGGGGCCAATATTAGCGCGCGACCGAATATCAGATATTAAGGTATGGTTTTTTTTGTTATTTTAACTAATTTTTAATCTAAATTCGATATATTTTAGCATGATTTTGTTTGTTTTAGTTGAATCTAGGGTTTTTTTAAATATATTTTACATTTTGCAATTCAATAGGAATGGCTGATCAGAATGATGACACTGAGGCAGGGAATAATATTCCTCGTAACCCCCCACCAAATGATCTAATACCCCCACAAAATCATCCACCAACGATCCTCTACCCCCTCAAAACCCTCCTCGAATCGAGGATTTGATAAATGAAAATCTCAACAAGTTGAGAGGTTTGCATAGAACATATAATAATGTACCCGCATTGGCTCCTATGTTATCGACGTTAAACACCATAGTGGATAACATTGAAACCCTTATAAACCAACAAAATGCTATTCTTCATTGGCATGATCAAATGCACAAGATGTTTGATGATGGTTTGGATTATAATGAGGTTGCGGCCCTCAACATAAGAAAAGACAATTTGGCTAGCCTTTTTGCGAACCCAAAAATGGGTTTACCAGTTAACCCAAAAAAATCCAAACTATTGATTAAATGGTGCACAAATGATGCCATACGTGAAAACTTCTGGGATCGTTGGTGGATGGTCTTTGATATCCCTCCACATGGAAATTTAGACATACCATTTTATTTCCTTAGAAAATTATATGCTGAATTTGTGTTGAAACTTAAAGTGAACTATTGGAGCATGAATCCCAACATGGGCTTAGGATTAAGAGCTCCTCAGGATAGACCCTCTTTCCAGTGGAAGAAAGCTGGCACTTTTGTCCCCCCCATTGATATCTCCCCTCCTCCTTGAGTGCAGCATCTAGATATTATGGTAGAGGCTAGCCCTCAGACTATCAGAGCCATTCATAGGCTGAGTAGCCTAATGATATCTCAGGCTAGGTCAATCCTGCCTCCTCGTGTTGATGATGCTGGTGCCAGCTCATCATTGGCTAGTCATCACATGTTTGTGTGCCTCACACTTGCATTACATGCAAGAATATTTTCCTGGGTCCCATAGGTGATCTTCCAGAGTATCATTTTGTATTAGACGAGGATACACCAAACACGCACACAGAGGCTACAGACCCTGATGCAAGAGAGGAGGGGAATGCAGAGGCATGGACTCCTTCGGTGTCGGTACGTGTATATTTTTTTTTGTTATGACATATGTGATTTAAAGTTAATTTTTATAATAGAGTAATTTTAATTTTTAAGCCATATTGACTTTTATATGTATGTGATCTTCATTCACATTTAGTTGATGACCGAGGAGGAGCTTAGATAGATTGATGATGCCATGCTCTCGGCCATTTCATTTGGCCTTGAGACATCTACGGTACATTATGTTGTGTTCACATTTTTTTTCTATTTGATATTGTTGCATATATGGTTGCTAATCTTTCTTTTATCTTGTAGGTAGCACCTGTCCCAGAGGGACAAAGTGCGGAGGGTGAGCCAACACACATTGAAAAAGGAAAGGTAATTAGGTTCTTTCTATTTGATTAAATATCGATGCATTCTTGTAAAATTTTTGTGGTAATCCCATTTAATTACATTCTTTATTATATATAGGGCATCACTACTAGTGATGAGCTTGTACAGATTTCACGTCGTAGAACATCAGGGATTTCCTTTCGCACTGAGAGCCCCATTGTATATATAAGTATCATTTATTTTTTATTATCCTTATCTCCATAAATAAATTCAAAGCTGATTTCCATGATATTAACAACTACTATTTTGTATCTTATAGGAGACTCCTAGTGCACATGAGGTCTGACGGGAGAGTTATGTAGATTTGATGACGCGGCCACTCACTCCTGAGGAGGAGCCTACAATAGTAATTTGTAGTTTGAATTCATGATTAAATATGCTATAAATTTAGCATGATATAAATTATAATGTTACAGTTTAAATTGTAGATTCATCTGACAAAGGTATTTGAACATATACAGCCCACAATCAGAGAGGTACCAGCATTTCCAAGGGCATACAAGAGGACTCCTGACTAGCACAGGAGGTCAATGAGAGAGGTATTTATTATGAAATTTTGATAGTATTAATCTCCATTACAAAAAAGATCATTATGCATTTGAGAAATTCAATGTTAGATACATAGAATCATATAAATTTAGTAGTCTAACTTTGGGTTTTCCTTTTTTGTTTATGTAGGAGGCATCTGATCCACCTAATGCAGCAAAGAGGCTGCATTTTGATCATCCACCAGCACCCTAGGATAGTATAGTTTTCGTAGGATGCATCATGAGACATTTTGAGATGGCATATGCCACATTGTATACATAAACATTGATATTATACACATTTTGATGGCATGATCAGCCACATTTTGTATATGGATCTATGTATATTGATATATATTTGAGTACTTTGTCTATGGATACATGATCTTTGATATATATTTTTGTAAAATTTTGTCTATGGATACATGTATTTTGATATATATTTTTGTCATTTATGTGCACAATGATATACATATTAATTTAGTATCTAGTATTGTTCAATTTATTGTGGATCATGTGTCATGCCCTAAATTTTACTAGTAAAAACACAACTTTTATTTTTTTTGTAGCTTATGAAGTAGCATAAGAAATTACATATTGTAAAACAAGTTTATCATTGAATAGGAGTTCGAGACTCATGTGGATAGTGTCATCTAGTTGTAACATTTTAATCATAGGTGGTTTTCAAATAGATTGGATGACAGTCTAGTTCAAGTTAGCATCACAAGTCAAAAGAGCAAGTTCAAGATACAAAACTCATAAATTAGTGAGGTAATTCATATCCTAACAAGCCTTTGATACTAATATTCTATTAGGGTCTGTCGATTGTATCATATAGACTAGGTCGTGATTCTAGCATGTAAGGGAAGGGGATCATAATTACTTATTATCCTCATTACCAATGTACACACATTCATTAATCATTACAATATATATTAATGTTACAATTACTATATGGTGTGGAAGTGTAGTATATCTTAATCGATTAAACACATGTATCTAGAGAATTTAGATTTAGTACTCATCAAATGAGCACCCTTAGTCAAATAAGAAAATGTACACTTATCTACCACACTATATTGGATCTAACCATTGGAAATTAGAAAAGATATGCCCCAAAGGTAGCTTTGAAGTCTATATTATGGAGAAGGGGCCACTTGTATTGATAGTATCCATCATTCAACACATACTATACACAACTTATGGAATAAACAATTTTTTTTATGTGCCAAATGTGTATCATGTTCTTGCATCCATATCTTACTAGTTACAGGTCCTCTCAAAGATTGGTTCAATACCGAGTCATTTTCTCCCTCTTTACTCTATTTAGTCATCCTTATGCATTCTTGTAGACACCTAAAATTGTCCAAATCCATTATCCTGACCAATTAAATAAATATTTATTATTTATTTAATTCCCTTACCTTTAATTACATAAATTTTACATTTATTTAATTATGTTCATCCTTTCTTGATTTAAATTAACTAAGGTTTATTTAAATCCTAACCTATTCCCCTTGCATGCTAACTCATTCACTTTAATTAAGTATTTTGTTTACTTAATTAATCTCTTTCCTAATCCCACTTGGAATTAAATATTACATTTAATCATATTTGAGCACATGGCTCCTAACTTAAACCATCACCTAACCATACTTTCCTAACCTAACCCATCCTTCTGACCTAGGTCATACCACTTATCCACTAATTAATCCTAGTTCCTCATCTAATATGATCATTAATCATTTGCACAATCTTAATTAAAGGATTAGCAAACCCTAGTCACATGTGACATGTGACTCTTACAACCTTTTCCCCCTTCACATGTGAACAAAAGGTGTGCCATACATGTGTGAGGAAACATTGAGCCTCCAACCCTCTTACACATGTCACTGACCCATCACTTTCAAAGGTGTCTCACACATGTGTGAGAAACCTTGAGCCTCCAACCCTCTTACACCTGTCATTGACTTGTCACATCAAAGGTTGTTCACACATATGTGACCATCTTTCCCCCTTTGAATGGTCAAAACCCTAATCCACATGGAGTCTACTTGGCCTCCACCTCATGGACACTTCATTGATCCTGAGAGATCCTAGCCCTTCATCTTTCATTCAATCTCAGCCATCCATTGCATCTCTTTTCCTATAAAAGGAGAGCTCTCTCCTCATTTCTATGAAGCACCATCTACCTCATTGTTATGCTGCAGGAATTGTGAGCAACCACATCCCACAACAATGAAATCATCTACACTTGATGATTTCATGAGGTTTGCATATGTGCTATTTTGAATAGTTAATACTCTTTTGATTTCATGTCATGCTTAGTTACATGTTTATCTTTCATATTTTGAGGTTTGCATAATCAAGTAGGAGTATGGATTAGTTACTTAGTGTTTATTCCTCTTATTACATTTTTATGCAATACAATTCTATCAACATTGCTTCCTCACCAAATTAGCACTCAATATAATTTTCTAAACACAAAAATTACTATTTCAATACATAAATTAAACTCACTCTAACAAAAGACAATTACTAAATATCTAGCTCATCAACTACTAACTAATCTAGCTACATTGCCATACTTTTACATTTACTATTTTAATTACTATAATTTTTATACTATTACATTTACTTTTTACATTATTACATCTAATTATTCACCATAAGCTTACTTTCTCACTATTAATATTATTATTATCAAAGCATATTAAGATTCAAAGTAGTTTCATAGTACAAATTAGTAAGCACATAAAATGAGGAACTCTTAGTAAGTCTAAGGGCCAATTCAAAGTACTTAACTCAATAATAATTCATGATCAGTATTTAAACACATCCTACCACATCATTGTATTAAGTGTGTCAAATTAAATTTGTTAGATGAATTGTTTATGCAAGGATTAGGTGCAAGCGTATAAATAAGGTTTGTATATAGCATAACTTGTCGTTCTGACATATATGTATTCATCATTTCATGAAACTAACGTAGTAAAATGTGGTGTACATGAATCATATTATCATTAATTATATACATAGGGTACATGAGCTGACGAGCTACCTCTAATGACATGCCTATTGACCCTTATTACATACTAGCTAACTAATGCTTTATTCCTACAATACATTTTCAAATTGGTATATATATTCTATCTACTTTGATATTCTACTAATATCTTCAATTGAATCCACAACATTCATTATCTAACTAACATTCCCTCAAGCCAAATATAAAATTCACTTGACATTAAATCCAACATCTACATAGGTTTGTCTTGCATTCAATTCTATCTAGTAACTCTTATCTATCAATGTGCTTTATTGACTAGATAAAACTAGATTTGAGTTATTATTTTAATCCACCATCCATCCTTATCCTTGATTCTCCAATCCCATCATCCCAAAAACTTACTTCATATTAACCCTATTATATCTATATCCAACTATCCTAATTTACAGTCTTAACACTAATTTAATTAAACCCTTCGTACTTAACATCATGTTTAATTATATATGCATTCTCGTAAACTTATTTATTTCATTTAATTTATTTTCCTATATTGATATTTCCCATTACCATGTGGTTTAATTGTTACATGTTTCTAAATGAGCCCCTTGATATAAACATTACCATTAAACTAAGCTCAAATACACCAAGTGTCATTATCCTCTACTCAAGACTTGAAATGATTAAATAATTATCTGATAAAAATAAAAACAAATCTAAAGGGTGAATCTCCTATCTATCTTAAATCCTCATCATTCCCTAACTCTTACCAAGGCCACATTTCTTCGTACACATGGTCCCCACAAGGTCCCACGTGGGTCGTGTGCAGAATTTTGACTAATCCAAGACTTAGGACATCTTTTTCCCATCCCTCCAATCAGCAATCCTAATGTGAACAAGTCATATTAAATTTCAACTTGACATTCTCCTAAGTACAAATCCCTTGGGATAGCTATCCCACTCCCCCTTAATTTCAAGTTGACTACCTATGCTTGGGAATACACGACCACTACTGCAAGAAATTTCATGTCGACTACCTATGCTTGGGAACATGTGACCACTACTACAAGGAGGGGACGACTAATGTATAAGACAAGGATGTGACATAAACCCTTTCCCCTATGCATACAAGTATATTAATGGTGATGAAACCCCTTTTTAAGGAGAAAAACTCAAGGATAAAAGTTTTGACATCCTTGTGGAGTGGAGAAAACTTTTTGCATTATGATGGCTTAGGAAATGTTGGGGGCTACTCTAGAAGGGTGGTCAAGATCAATCTTGGCTTTTATTTTATTTTTGAGTAAAATATTTAAATTTGTCATATTCTCTAACATGCACACAAATATGTCTTTATTTATTTAATTACTAATTTATTATTTGAGTGTTGGATGTGACTTAGAGGTCACAAGATTGTAATGTGTACCATTCTGTCACTTAGAAAATATATTAGTCTAAGACACTCATTAGTCTATATATTTTTATAATTCTTTAGAATAACTGAGAGGGGAGGGGTGAATCAATTATCCAGGGTCCAATGCCACTTTTCTCCAAATCCTTAATAGCACATAACTGAAACTATCATGCATGCAATTTGAAAATTTAAACAACTATGAAAAGTAAACATGCATCACACCATAACACTAAGAATTTGATAACCTAGAAATCCTTCAGGAATAAGAAGGTAAAACTGGAGTGGGGATGATACCCACAAAATAACTACGCAATTGATTTCAACCACTTCTGATGGTCTACCCTATTAAAGGCCTACCCTATTAAAGGCTACAACACATTGTTAAATGTGACCTTATTAGAGGATTTCACCATACTATTAGGAATGGGCTTGGTTAAAGGACTTTGGAACATTCACTTGGAATGTCACCTTGTTAAAGGATTTACAACATGGCTATTAAACCAGCCTAAGTCCATAGGATTTATTCTAACTGTTACAATTGCTAGAAAGTAACAATAATGGATTTTGATCTGATACAACTTACAACATGTCTTGCAAATTATAGATCACACTTCAGTTCAATCCTTTTCTTGGCTTTAATCACTGCAACTCTGTAAGCTTGTCATCTCAAGCTTTGTCACCTTGAGTCTTCTTACTCATCATACCAATACAATCATATCTATGGTCACCTATCAAAGTAGAGTATATGTGCTCTCGTCCACCTTAACACCTTTAGTACTTCATACTTTCATGCTCTACCATCTCTCTTTGCTTTGTGACCTTATGACTCCTTATATAGAAATTTGGAATATCTTTCTTGCTTGATTCTCCCTCTCCAACTTTAGGGTTTCAATAGATTAGGTAAGATACAATGTATCTATCCCATATTTTTCTCTTATCTATAAACTTCGTCTAGAATCCAATTATATTTGTCAAAAATGATTTACATAGTAATCTGTGCCACTAGCTCATCATTCTTATCTTCTATCTAATTCATAGAATTCTAGATAACAACCTTGTCAGCTCAGATCTGGTGAATCTTCAATTTTAAAAATAATGCAGCAACTCGGTATTATTGATTTACTGATGCTCAGCACCTGAACAAATTCTATGAAACTCGGTTCTTGTAATTCACTCAGCACTTTAATATCACTCGGCACTTATATCTTGCTTGGTACTTGAAAACTTACTCGACACCTATTTCTTTTCTGCTACTCGGCACTTGATCTTTACTCAACACCTAAAGACTGCTCGGCACCTGAAGACCACTTGGCACACACTAAGTTGAACTTTTCTTAGCTTCAACTGAGAATCTATTCGACACTAACTAGCTTGCTTGGCTTTTTTATCTTTGATATGTCTTGGTGTGTCCATCCTCTTTGTCTTAGAGTATGTCATCAATACATTATTTCATCAATGGCTTAGTTGTTCCTTATACTTTATTACAACATCATAACTTCAAACTTTCTCTAGGTACTCTAGTTACATCTTTTTGATTGCCACCTCCTTGTCAATCAACCAACTTATAGTATTTGGATCACTAAAGAAATTGTCATTCCTACAAGTAGCAAGTTTGACATCAATGACAAAACAATGATTAAAAAAATTCTTTACCAGTTCCATTACTCTTCAATCATTTCCAACAATCTCCCTCTTTGGTATTGATGGAAAACCAAACTGATTACTTGATCAACTCAGTTACCACCAAAATTATATACGTTTTCTGCTACATTCTGCTTCCTTCTTGACTGTTGCATCCTTTACTATATATCTCCATATCTTTACCTTTCAGTTTCTCATAAATCTCCCTGTTTCATATATATCGCCCTCTTACTTTGTATTGATCAGTTTTCTACATATATCTCCCTCTTTGACATAAATGCCAAAGATGCAACATCTTTAACATGCAAAATATAAGCATTGCATCTCATGTTTTCTCCCTCTGTCACCATGCTTGTGAATGATTTGGAGTTTCTGCTCCTGTTGTCATCCTCTGCATCATTCTTTTGATATTTCAATGATTTGTTCTTGTTGATGCAGGGCAGCTTCTTTGTTGCTTTAAACTGCTTGAGTTAGGGGCATTACCCCCAACTTGCCTCTAAGATATTCATAAGCATCTTTGGTCAATGTTTTGGTGAAGATATCTATAGTTTGTTCCTTTGTGTGAATGTACTCCATCTTCACTTGTTTGTCTTCTACCAATTCTCTGACATAGTGATACTTGATTGCAATTTATGCTTGGTTTTTGCATGCATTACTAGATTCTTGGATATGTTTATAGCACTTGTATTATCACAATACAATGTCACGGGTTTGGTTACCTCTTCTTTCATTCCTTGCAATAAATTTTTGAGCCACACAATGTTTGTGCAATTGATTGTTGCTGCCACATATTCTAATTTTGCAGTGGACTGAGATGTGCATGTTTTCTTCTTGCTAGTCCAAGTAACTAGTCTTTTACCTAAAAATAATGCTCCTCCACTTGTGCTCTTTTTTTCATCAATGTTGTCTCCCCAATCTACATCTATGTATGCATTGAGCTCAAAATTTTCATTCTTTTTATAATATAGGCCAAAATCATCAGTTCCTTTGAGATACCTCATTATTCTTTTTACTGTTATGAGATGATTCTCTTTAGGATTAGTAGAGAATATAACCACTATTCCAACTGTTAATGCTATGTCTGGTCTACTATGTACAACATATTGTATTTTTCCAATCATGGATCTGTACATTTTTTTATTAACTTCAACTGATACATCATTTTTGGATAGCTTATGTCCTATTGCCATTTTTGTGATGACTAGTTTGGAGTCTTCTAATCCAAACATTTTAAGTATCTCTTTGATGTACTTTGATGTGTCATAAATATACCATTTTTTAGTTGATGTACTTGTAGTCCAACAAAAAATTTGATTTCTCCAAACATAGACATTTCAAACTCATGTTTCATTTTGTCAGCAAAGCTTTTGCAAAGCACTTCCTTTCCTCCAAACACTATGTCATCCACAAAGATTTCAAATACAATAATATCATTACCTTCTTCTAATTTGATGTACATGTTTTTGTTATCATCAGTTCTTTCAAATCCTATTTTCACTAGATACTTGTGAAGTCTCTCATACCATGCTCTAGGTGCTTGTTTCAGACCATAGAGAGCTTTATGTAGTTTACAAACCATATCCCTATTGTTTTCATCAACAAATCCCTCTAGTTGTTCAATATAGACTTCCTCTTCCAATATACCATTCAAAAAAGTAGACTTTACATCCATCTGATAGACTTGAAAACCTTTATATGCAGCATATGCAAGTAAAGTTTTTACTCCTTCCATTCTTGCAACAGGGGAAAATGTTTCCCCATAGTCTAATCCTTATTCTTGAGCATAACCCTTACATACTAGTTTGGCTTTGTTTCTAGTAATCTCACCATTCTCATCTAGCTTGTTTCTGAATACCCACTTGGTGCCAATCACATTCCTGTCAACTAGTCTAGGAACCAAACTCCAAGTTTTGTTCTTCTTTATTTGGTCAATCTCTTCTTCCATAGCTTTATGCCAGTCACCATCTTGTAATGCATCATACACTGTCTTAGGTTCAAATTTTCTTAACAAACATGATTCATTTCTTAGTCTATTCCTTGTCATTAGTCTTACATCTTCATCACCAATTATTTTTTCTGCAGGGTGATGCCTCTTCACATATTTGGACAATCTTGGTTCTATCCTTGTTTCCATGTTTGATCTTTTAGATTTAGGATCACTATGCACTTCGTTGTCAGGTAGCTCTACATCTTTGTCATGTGTACTAACTTCAAAGTTAGAATGAGCATTTCCTTCATTTTGCAACTCGGCATTCACTGGTTGTGACTCAGCTAAGACTGAAACTTGTTGTTGAATCCCAATTTGATTGGTAGTATCCTCATCAATAGGCATTCCTTTATAAGAATACACAAAAGTTTTGTAGTCATCCATTCTCTTTGGTTTTTCAACTTGGATATTTGCATGCTCATCAAAGTTTACATTTGCACTTTCCACAATTTTTTTTGTGTTAGTATTTAAACACTTGTACGCTTTACTTCTAGTAGAGTAACCAAAGAATATGCCTTTCTCACTTTTTGCATCAAATTTTCCATTTCTAGAATCTTTAACAATAAAGAATTTGCAACCAAATACTTTGAAATGCTTTACATTGGGTGAGTGACCATACCATAATTCAAAAGGTGTTGCACTTGTACCTTTCTTGACTTGTACTCGATTCAATGTATGAATAACCACACTTACAGCTTCTCTCCAATATTTTAGAGCAACAGTCTTTTTCATCATCAATGTTCTGGCATAGTCAATCACAGATCTATTTCTTCTCTCAACAATTCCATTTTGTGGGGGAGTTCTAGGGGCTAATGTTTGTCTCTTGATTCCTTTGTCTTTGTAGAATATCTCAAATTCATTTGATGTGAATTCACCACCTCTGTCTGATCTCAAGCATTTCAAACTCTTTGTTGTTTCCTTTTCAACTCTAGCCACATACCACTTAAACATTTGAAAAGCATCAAATTTTTTCTTTAAGAACATAATATTCATCATCCTTGAATAGTCATCAACAAACAACATTATATATTTATCTCCTTTGTAGCTCTGTACTTCTATTGGACCACATAAGTTAGTATGGACTAACTCAAGTACTTCTTTAGATGTATAGGTTTTACTCTTGAAACTTGACTTGGTCATCTTTCCTAGCTGACATTGTTTGCACATGATATTGTCAAGTTTCTTCAGTTTAGGTAAACCTTTGACTTTCTTCATTTTACTTATATTGACTAGATTATCAAAGTTGACATGACATAGCCTTCTATGACATAACCACACATCATCAAATTTTGCAACAAGACAAGAAGTATTTTCTAGATCAAGATAAAATAGATTACTTCTTGTTTGATCTCCTTTTCCTATCAATCTACCATCAGTATCATAGATTTTTACAATTTTATTTCCAAATTCTACTTTACACCCTACATTTCCTAACTATGAGACACTTAGCAAATTTTATTTTAGTCCTTCAACATAGTATGCATTATCACATGAAATTTTCTCTGTAAGCTTAATGGAACCTTTTTCTTTGATTTGACATGTAGCATCATTACCAAATCTAACACTATTTCCATCATACTAAATAAAGTTAACAAACTTACTTTTGTCTCCTATCATGTGATCTGAGCATCTATTGTCTATGATCCATCTTTCATTCTTGTTCATACATGTTACTAGTGTTGTAGGCTCTTCTTCATCAAATTGGTCCTTCATGACTACGTAAACAACTTCATCATCATTATCATCAGAATTTTCTTTAACAATATAACACTTCTATCCTTTCTCTTTGTAATCTCTCTTATCATCTTCTCTTCTATTTTTGTACTTGTTGCCTTCCTTGTATTCATTTTTCTGTGTACACCTTGTAGCAATATGTCCTACTTCATTGCAATTAAAACAAATGATAGGCAGCTTACCTTTGAATTTTCCTTTTCCTCTATGAAATCTTCTAGCTAGTAATGTTTCTAATTGTTCCACATCTTCCTCATCAGTGCTACTATCACTGGATACATATTTCATCTTTCTTCCCTTCTTTGATTTCACCTATTCAGCATCTTTCAATGATAGATTGGCCTTGAAAGTAGATTCAACATTCTCAGGTCTGTAGTTGTCAAAGTTAGATAACTCAAACGTAGTGAGACTATCCACTATACCTTCAAAAATTAGATTGTTTCCTAGCACACATCTTAGCTCTTGTATTGTTGATACTCTAATAGCATAGATAGGGAGCAAGGTTCTTAAAAACTTACTATTAACAGTATCATCATCTAATTGCACTTACCACTTCCTTTATTCTAGAGGCATACTAAATAGCATTCTCACTTTCTTCCATTTTCATATCATCGAACTTTCTTCTGAGGCTTTCTTTTTTTTCTCTTTGGACATTCCGATCTCATCCATAAATTTCTGATAGGGCTTTCCACATCTTGAATGTAGTGCCACATCCTTTGACATCATCAAATTCAGCATAGTTGAGTGCAGAAGCAATTTCCAGCATTGTCTGATTGTGTTCCTATTTATTTTTCAAATCTTCTGTAGTAAGAGTACCTATTAGATCAACATGTTTAGTAACAATTGAATTTTGGGCATAATCTCTTATTGATCCAAGATGGAGCTTCATCAAGCTTTTCCATGCAACAAAGTTGTCTTTGTTGAGCTTGAGAACTTCCCTCTTAGACATTTTGATCTTTTCTGCTTCTAGTCCCTTTAAACTAAGTCAGCAGCAATGCTCTGATACCAATTGTTATAATTCTTTACAATAACTAAGAGGGGTAAGGGGGGGGGGGGGGGGGGGGGGTGTGGGGGGGGTGAATTAGTTATGCAAGGTCCAATGCCACTTTTCTCCAAATCCTTAATAGCACATAACTGAAACTATCATGCATGCAATTTGAACATTTAAACAACTATGAAAAGTAAACATGCATCACACCATAACACTAAGAATTTGATAACCCAAAAACCCTCTAGGAATAAGAAGGTAAAATTGGAGTGGGGATGATACCCACAAAATAACTACGCAATTGATTTCAACCACTTCTGATGGTTTGCACTGTAAAAGGCTACAACACATTGTTAAATGTGACCTTGTTAGAAGATTTCACCATACTGTTAGGAATGGGCCTAGTTAAAGGACTTTGGAACATTCATTTGGAATGTCACCCTATTAAAAGATTTACAACATGGCTATTAAACCAACCTAAGTCCATAGGATTTATTCTAACTGTTACAATTGCTAGAAAGTAACAATAATGGCTTTTGATTTGATACAACTCACAACATGTCTTGTAGATTATAGATCACACTTCAGTTCAATCCTTTGCTTGGCTTTAATCACTATAGATCTATAAGCTTGTCATCTCAAGCTTCATCACCTTGAGTCTTCCTACTCATCATACCAATACAATTATATCTATGGTCACCTATCGAAGCAGAGTATCTATGCTCTCTTCCACTTGAGCACATTTCTTGAGCACTTCATACTTTCATGCTCTACCATCTCTCTTTGCTTCATGACCTTATGACTCCTTATATATAAATCTGGAATATCTTTCCCTCTCAATTATTCCTCTTGAACTTTAGGGTTTCAATAGATTAGGTAAGATACAATGTATCTATCCCATATTTTTCTCTTATCTAGAAACTTCATCTAGAATCCAATTATATTTGTGAAAAATGATTTACATAGTGTTCTGTGCCACCAGCTCAACATTCTTATCTACTATTTGATTCATAGAATTCTAGATAGCAACCATGTTAGCTCAGATCTGGTGAAACTTCAATTTTCAAAATAATGTAGCAACTTGACATTATTGATTTACTGATGCTCAACACCTGAAGAAATTCTTTGAAACTCGTCTCTTGTAATTCACTCAAGACTTTAATATCACTTGGCACTTATATCTTGCTTGGCACTTGAAAACTTATTTGGCACCTATTTCTTTTCTGCTACTTAGCACCTGATCTTCACTCGGCACCTAAAGACCACTCAACACACACTAAGTTGAACTTTTCTCAGCTTCAACTAAGAATCTGTTTAGCACTAACTAGCTTTCTTAGCTCTTGTATCTTTGATATGTCTTGGTGTGCCCATCCTCTGTGTCTTAGAGTATGTCATCAATACACTATTTCATCAATGGCTCAGCTATTCCTTATACTTCATTATATCACCATAACTTCAACCTTTCTTTAGGTACTCTAGTTACATCTTTTTGATTGCCACCTCCTTGTCAATCAACCAACTTATAGTATTTGGATCACTAAAGCAATTGTCATTCCTACAAGTAGAAATTTTGACATGAATGAAAAAATAATGATTGAAAACATTCTTTACTAGTTTCATTACTCTTCAATCATTTCCAACATATATGCTATTATTATTTTTATTTTTATTGGATAACAGTCTAGAATCTGGGAATATTCTTTAATATTTTATTGCTCTATATTAAGGAAGGGATTTATTTGCCTTTACCATACATTTTCTAGAGAGGAAAATGCATGCCTATAGTAATGTATCTCATAGATTTTATTATGTCTTCTCTTACAACAAACTTCATTTTGTTATATCATGAAATTAATTTGATGATCTCCTTGCTTAGAATTGCATTAAGCTTGGTAATTAAAATCAATGTTATCCATGCATGTGATATGAAAATAAAATTTTCCTTCCAAATTATTGAGTGCACAACAAGATTGTAAGCAATCTACTAAGTTTTAAATTTATACAATTAGTGGTATCACATAACATCAATGGATTGTTATTATCAACTAGTCATTTACAATACGACAAGGAGAAAACTTTCTTTCACATTTTCAAATGATAACAATGATGTCAAAGTAAATCTGTGACTCATACCAATGTTTTCATAAAAATATAAACTCCAAATTTAACATGCATGTACAACCTTATCAATTATTTCCTCTACACGTACATTAGGTAACAATGATACAATCTCCTTCCATCATAATGGGGAAACATAAGGGACTTTTCAAAATCATAAGGAACATGAACATTGAAATATATGGACAATGAGTAGCATGAAAATTTTCCAACATGATCATTGAGAACATGAACAAGCTGGTGAATCCTCCTTCACAAATGAGGGCACAATGTAAATTTTTATCATCCAACATCAATCTGCAAGATGATCATTGCAAGCCATTTCCATTGCTCCCTTGGACACAAATCTACATATGTGACACAATAAAATAACAAGGACCATGGATGCTTTCCACCCAAGCATAGGCCTCAAAGAGACCACCCCCGCACTAGGGAACAAGGCTCAAATTAGGATACACATACAATCTATCAATGCATAAAAATTACATTTCAAACTTGAACAATTTCCCCCAAGGCTATTTCACAATGGCTTCACAGATGGAACCATAAACATAGGGTGAAGGTGTGTTCTAAAATGGAGACTTGCCATACCAAACCATATTTGCAATAAACAATTTTCATGCCCTCTTGGGGCTATCATAATTCAGCAAATTTCATGCCCTCTCGAGGCCTCCACATCTCCTCCTCCAAACCCACTACCATCAGCTGTAACTCCTCAAACTTCCTTTCTACACCATACTTTCCTTATCACACCCAGCAAGATATGAATGTTTATGGCATACAATGGAGCCCATACTCCAAGGTTCTCAATACATTTTTTGAACCCAACTTAAGCCCTTCACCCTGGACTTCTCTTCCCTTCCCACAAGGGTGAGTGTAAGTCCCACGCCCATAACAACACTCAAGCACAAAACAAGAAAACAAAACCAAGTAGAAATAAAACAAGAAATTTTCAAGAGCGCATCACATTTTCACAACACAATATCAACACCCATTATACAACAAGGAAATAGAGGAAATCCAAACCTCATACTCACAAGACTCCACACAATACAACAAGATGCACAATGGTGTCACACTAATCTACATGGAATGAATACCATTCAAGAACTCACATGAATGCTACTCCACAATGCAATGCAATGCATATTCCATTGATAAACTCCACACTTGCATATTTTCTTAACCATGCTAAAAGAAAGAAATGGAAAAGAAGCAAGTTCGAGATACCAACCTTGGTCCAAGCTAGGGTAAGGATATTTGTAGTAGAGCTCCCCTAATCTCCCTCCAAAACCTAACTACCTCTAAAATTAGAGAGTGGGTAGACACCCCAGTAGTTTGGCCAAGACCCTCTAATAAATCCTTCCCACCAACTTATTTTAGCAAAAACACTAAGCCACTACTTCTTACAAAACTTGTCTCCTCTAACGGTTCATTGATAGCCCTCACAAGCTCTGAGTTATGACCCTCAAAATATCGACCTCAAAATGCATTTAGAGCACCTTGGAGACTCCTCGGTATGGTGTGGCCGCGGACAATGGATGGTCTCTGTGGCCAGAATAAGGGTATCACTAAGTTTCACTCGCCCACTTGGAGCTAATGGCATTGACAATTCGATGCCAAGATCAGTGGTTTCAAAGCTACGCTATGGTGCACCTATGAACTGAAGCACATTGCAAGTTTTGGCATCGAGAAAGATCGTTGTGTCAAATCCAAATGAAATGTCATCTCTCAAAAATGAGATAGATTATTTTAGGTCTCAGCATCACCGTCCTATATCATTTGACAGTTCATCGATAGCCCCCATGAGGTCTAAGTTATGACCCTCGAAAGATCAACCTTGAAATGCATTTAGAGCACCTTGGAGACTCCTTGGTACGGGGTGGCTACAAATGATGGATGGTCTCCATGGCTGGAACAAGGTTGTGACTAGGGTTCACCTGCCCATCTGGAGCTAATGGCATTGATGATTTGATGCCAAGATCAGCGGTTTCAAAGTTACATTGTGGTGCACCTATGAACTGAGGCACATTGCGAGTTTTGGCATCGAGCAAGATCATTGTGCCGAATCCAAATGGAATGTGATCTCTTGAAAATGAGATAGGTTATTTTAGGCCTTAGTATCACCATCCTGTAGCATTTGATAGTTCATCAATAGCCTTCACGAGCTTTGAGTTATGACCCTTGAAAGATTGACCTCAAAATGCACTTAGAGCACCTTGGAGACTCCTTAGTACAAGGTGGCTGCAAATGATGGATGGTCTCTGTGGTTGAAAAAAGGGTGTGACTAGGGTTCACCCGACCATCTCGAGCTAATGGCACTGACGATTCGATGCCAAGATTAGTTGTTTCAAAGTTACGCTGCAGTGCACCTATGAACTGAGGCACACTGTGAGTTTTGGCATCGAGTAAGATGGCTATGCCGAATCCAAATGGAATGTGATATCTAAAAAATGAGATAGGTTATTTTAGGCCTTAGTATCACTGTCTTGTAGCATTTAATAGTTCATCAATAGCCCTCATGAGCTTCGAGTTATGACCCTCAGAAGATCAACCTTGAAATGCACTTAGAGCACCTTGGAGACTCCTCGGTACGGGGTGGCCACAAATGATGGATGATCTATGTGGTGGGAACAAGGGTTTGATTAGGGTTCACCCACCCATTCGAAACTAATGGTGCTGACAATTTGATGCCAAGATCAACGGTTTCAAAGTTATGTTGTGGTGCACCTATGAACTGAGGCACACTGCGAGTTTTGGCATCGAGCAAGATTGTTGTGCCGAATCCAAATAGAATGTGAAATCTTAAAAATGAGATAGGTTATTTTAGGCCTAAGTATCATCGTCCTGTAGCATTTGATAGTTCATCGATAGCCCTCGCGAGCTTTGAGTTATGACCCTCAAAAGATCGACCTCGAAATGCACTTAGAGCACCTTGGAGACTCCTTGGTATGGGGTGGCCACAAATGATGGATGGTCTTTGTGGCCAGATCAAGGGTGTGACTAGGGTTCACTTTCCATCTAGAGCTAATAGCACTAATGATTCAATGCCAAGATCAGTGGTTTCAAAGTTATGTTGTGGTGCACCTATGAACTAAGGCACACTACGAGTTTTGGCATCGAGCGAGATCGCTGTGCCAAATCAAAATGGAATGTGATCTCTCAAAAATGATATAGGTTATTTTAGGCCTCAGTATCACCATCCTGTAGCATTTGACAGTTCATTGATATCCCTCACGAACTTCGAGTTAAAACCCTCGAAAGATTGACCTTGAAATGCACTTAGAGCACTTTGGAGACTCCTCGGTACAGGGTGGTCGCAAATGATGGATGGTCTCTGTGCTTAGAACAAGGGTGTGACTAGGGTTCACCCACCCATCTTGAGCTAATGGCACTGATGATTCGATGCCACGATCAGCAGTTTCAAAGTTATGTTGTGGTGCACCTATGAACTGAGGCACACTATGAGTTGTGGCATCGAGTGGGATCGCTATGTCGAATCCAAATGGAATGTGATCTCTCACAAATGAGATAGGTTATTTTATGCCTTAATATCACTATCCTATAGCATTTGATAGTTCATTGATAGCCCTCATGAGCTTTGATTTATGACCCTTGAAAGATCGACCTCGAAATGCACTTAGAGCACCTTGGAGACTCCTTGGTACGGGGTGGCTACAGCTGATGGATGGTCTTCGTGGCCAAAAAAAGGGTGTGACTAGGGTTCACCTACCCATTCAAAGCTAATGGCATTGATGATTCGATGCCACAATTAGCGGTTTCAAAGTTACACTATGGTGCACCTATGAACTGAGGCACACTGCAAGTTTTGGCATTGAGCGAGATCATTGTGCCGAATCCAAACTGAATGTGATCTCTCAAAAATGAGATAGGTTATTTTAGGCCTCAACATCACCATCCTATAGAATTTTATATTTTATTAATAGCCCTCACGAGCTTTGAGCTATGACCCTCAGAAGATCGACCTCAAAATGCACTTAGAGAACCTTGGGGACTCCTCGATACGGGGTGGCCACGGACGATAGAGGGTCTTCATAGTTGGAACAAGGGTGTCACTAGGGTTCACCCACCCACCTGGGGCTAATGGAACTAATGATTTGAATAGTTCTAGCCATTAGGGGTTAGATTTTGAAAAGTTGTCAAGAAAATTGCAAAAGTTGCTAAGCAACTTTTTGCAATTTTTGTGCTAAGACAAGTTTTATTACAAATTTGATTGCAAATAGACTCTACAAACTCTTAGGGACCCTAATAATGTTCTAAACATCTAGACTTACCTAAGAAACATGGAATTTACCAAAAATTCAATTTATTGGACCAATTGATGGCCAAGACTTATAGTTGCACCATGGGGTCTTGTGTCCATTACAAATGTGGATGGTCACAGGGAGATCATTAGATCTATCCCTAGACCTTATTACATCAAGAAAAGAAAAATGATTAGGTGCTTTGCACTAGTGTTCCCTATATTTCATAAAATTTAAACTATAGAGTTTCCTTCCAAAGTGCTCATGTAGCCGTTACATTCAAGATTTGAATTTTCTAAAGCAATAAGCTAAATTTTAAGTGACTTATTGAATGTTTCAACTTATGAAATGACTTGAGATTAATATGAGACCATATTAGGACCTATGTAATGACTCACTTACCCTATGCAAACCTAGACATTACTAAAGTTCAAATCTCATGGTCCTTTACAACTTTTCAATATGGAAGTCTTTCAAAACATTATACAATATTATGACTCTTTATGCTTTCAAATGCCATGATTGGTTGCAAAATGGAAGAAATCAAGTATTCTAATTGTTCATCCATACTTTCTAAATTTTTATTATTTGATTAGTTTGATAAAAATATTTTTAATAATCATAATGTAAGATTTATGTCAAATAAGGAAAAAACCAAATTTGTAATAAGATATCCACAAGCAATTATCTTTCATATAGTTATAAATGCTTTTAAAATTATCCTTATAGCCTTGTATCACATGCAAATATGATTTGAAAGAACTTATTCAATATCTTCCTCTTATAATTCCTTACAAAGAACCTACCAAAATACAAATTAGAATGTGCAACTAATTTAACCTGTCTTTTTCATTATTGCAAAAACCATACACAAAAAAAGTTCACATTTTACATCATAATACATCATAAATCTTAAGAATTGTCCCCAATACCCCCCCCTGTAGACACCTAAATTTGATTACACCACTTTGGTAATCCTATTTAGTTATCTCTAAAGGCATCATTAATTAAATTCTTATTTAATTAATCCTTTGCCATCCCTAGCTGATTAATTTAATTAATCATCTATAGTCCTAATTAATAAATCAAATAACCTATTATTTATCAATTAAATCCTATTCTTCTATCTAATTCCAAAAATCCCCATTTATTAAATAAATCTATTTGATAAATAAAATCTTCAAATCCAAAAACCCCTAACTTATCCCTAATCCTCCATTTAGCCGAATCCACCCCATCCACCCATACTAACCAAGCTTAGCCACTAACTCACCCACCCTCATTAATGCCATCCACTTGCACATCTCTAACATCCCTAATCTAATCCTAAACCCAAGCCTAATCCACCACTTAATATTGTCACATTCCTTAAACAAGTTTAAGACTTTCCTAATCCAAATCAAAGTCTCCCCTCAAAAATCCCAACCACCAAGTCATGAGTGCTCTTACAAATCATAAAATATTCTTACAAGCCCACTCATGACTCTTAAATCCATCTTCCACACTCTTCCCTCTTCCACACTCATTCCTCTTACACCTCTCTTACATACTCAACCCCACTCATCATGCCTTTAACCAACCCTTTACCCTACCCTCTCACACTCATCCTCCTTGTGACAAGTGTCACCTTCCCATTGGTGCTAAACAAGCACAATCCATGTGCTCCCCTTTGAGTGCATCTTATCCCTCCTTAACCATCTCCCCATCCTTGCATCTAAGCCCTCCATCCCTCTACCCCTTGGCCTATAAATTGAATCCCATCCCAAGCCAAAAAAACAACAACCATTTGAGCTAAAGTTATCATGCTATTTTGACAACCAAAGTCATCAATCTTAACCTTATAATGCCAAATTGAGAGCTCAAAAAGCTACCAATTTGCCATTACCCACCTTCATTGAAGCAACTTTGAGCATCTTGAGCATACATCCACATCAAAGGATGCATCTACAAAATCAAGAAAAGCATGGAGTGTTGTCTCCTTTGAGGTTTTGCACTTCTTATTTGCTTTTCTTTGTCTAAGCTTATATGTGAATTTAGTTTTAGTTTGTAAATTTTTCTCTTATTGTTAATGTTCTTTGCACACTAAAATCTTGTTCTACACCCCCACCCCCCTCCCCCCCACCCCCCCTCCCCCCCACCCAACTCTTCATGATGTACCTACATTCCAATATCATAAAAAAATTAGTAACTTATTGTATTGAACAAGATAATCATCAGTTCATTGAATCATTATGAAGAAAATAACATAAGTAAATATACCTAGTTGAGTGTTCCAATAGGGTCCTCTCTCTATTTATGGTCTCCAACAAGGCTTCATGATCAACATTAGCAATACTAAAAAGTTCTTTTACTTTTGGTCTTCCTTGATGCTTCAACAACTTTACATTTGTTGCTATAATAAGATTCAAATATATGAGAATTATTTTGTGCTTCTAATAGTCTTTGAATGTAAGAATTTCATTCCTTCTAAGCATGTCTATCCGCAGCCATGTTGCAGTGACAACCATTGAATCAGTAGGATATGTGAATCCATCATAATCTATGATTGGTTGTGCAAGTTTTTGTTTATCTCTTACACAATGTGCTAACCAATAATCAGATTTGTCATCATTCCCTTGTGGTGCAACCAATGAAAATACATGTCCTAGCTAAAGTAGATCTGATAGATGGTTATGCTCAAGTGAACTTTCCATGTCATCATTTCTGATAGAGGATATGATAGACAATGGAGTAAGATAATGTGGATCCCATGTGTCCACCCACTCACTTGACTCACAGTGATCCTAATCACACTAAAAACAACTAAGGCAAAAGCAAGCTAGTTGTCATGTCCAAATGATCCATGTACTAGAATCAAAGCTTCGAAATGAATGCATTTTTGATGAGTCCCTCACTGTAGCACAATCTAATCTATCAGCTACAGACCCTTCCTCAACCAACCAAAAGAACTTGCATACCACTGAATCAAGAGTCCCCCCTTGTGATAATGCTAAACTACACCAATCAACAATGCTATGAGCATCAAGAAGCTCTGTTGCTGAAATTTTTAGTTGCTCCTTGACTAGAGCTCTCTTCACACATGCCCCCGCTCCATCATGTTTCCCTTTTCCATGTTTGGACTCAAAAAAACTCCAAATATGAGGCACCCCTCTCTCTATGTGCATCCTACACAACCAATAAAACATGTGAGTATTCTTGAATTGACTTGTATAGTTATTTGACCAAATGATATGTCTATCCATAGCAATTGCATGCTCATGTAAGAAATCAAAATAATTCTCGAAATAATGTTGCACAAACTCGTGAGAGTGAGATCTATCATCACTCATATTAAAATGATACTCTCTAATAATATTTTGATTATTTTCCACACTATCAAGGGCATGTCTATATGTTATGTGAACAAAAATAGCAATCTAAATAGAGTTGTAATACTAAGATTATGTCTCATTTTGAGGTTGCAATATGTAGTTCTCAGTAAAATCAACAACTGATATAATAGTGCTAATGGGAAAAGTCTCCTTGCACATTCTATATTGTCCATCCAACCACTGAGACCTATGACTATGTCTTGCATACGTATAAAAAATATTTACCTTGAAATCTGAAATAAAACTAGCCACACTGATATTTTTTCCAACCAATTCACATCTAGAGCTCTCACCTCCACTCTTCAATGTGTATTTCACCATTTCATATACCCTTTTTTTTTTTCACTATTGTCTTTCCAAGATCTTGTTTGCACCCCTCATGGAAACATGTGTTAAACTTGAATAAGCCACCACATTCTGAACACCTCTCATTTAAGCAAGCATTTTTATAAAAGAAACAACCATCAACTCTATGACATAAAAGTTGATCTAGCAAGTCTCTTGATGATTTTGGAAGCTCACTAGCACCACAATCCTCCAACATTTCTTTACTGTGCAAAGTAGAATGGATGGAGTGTAATAGTTCATAGTGCATAGAAAACTCAACATGATATTTGCAACAACATGTATTTCGAATTTTGACTGGCAAACAATAAAATGGCTTCAAATATTCAAAAGCCCTTTGTGATATATGAAGACTTGGATGACTCTCCCTAAATTGTTTGAACAACATATTTTGACTTACCTCCAAAAGTGTTTAGGATGTGGCATGCAGTCTCTGATGCCAATTCTCAACTTTAACACATCTTTAGCATTGGGTGATACTCGTAAGTTAGAGTGCCAAAATTGTGTAATTTCTTCCTTCACATCATCAGATAGCTTCTTATCAAAATATGGAAGTCTCCCACCAAATGCCCATGTTTCATTTTGAAGAGGATCATCAATTTTCTCTCTTCGACTAAGTGCTCTTCTCAAAGTAGTATGATTTAGATTCAAATCAATACAAGTTTGTCTCATATATCTACCCTTTCCCAAGTCATGACTTACTAAAGAGGTTGTAATAAACTTCAAGTAGCTATGTTATCCTTCTCCCTATTATTTTTTCCAATGCAATTGAGAGCACTGAAAAAATTCTTCACAATAATGACATTTGTTTCCAACTTTTTATTGACATGAATCTTCAATTTGGAAAGCATAGGTCTCATCTTTTGCATCTTTAATAAGTGCATGAAAAGCTGACATTCCTCTACCACTGTTTTGTTGCCAAAAAACATCTGATATAGTCTTGAAGCCCATAACCGAATGGTTCTTTCTAATTTTTCCCCTTTCAAACTAGTAACAATCATTTCATCAATTTCAATTATCCATTTTGGTGTTTTAGAACCTTCATGTCGATTATAATTAGGAAATATGTAATGTTCTTTTGCATTAGGTTCCTGTGCATTGTCATGTTCGACCAGCTCAATTATGCAATTTGGATTATGACTTGGTAGCATTTCATCTTCAAAATTTTTATTCTCTAAATTTTCAATTTTGGCATTATCATTTTCAATAGATACATTTTCATTCCCCAATTGTACATATTCATTATCTGACTCTATGATTTCACCTTCGACTAATTCATCATCAACTTGACTAATATTTAGCATACCTTGTCTTTTTTTTCGGTTTTCCATTTTGTCTCTTTCCCTATATGCCGCAATGTCTTCATTGGATATCTTCCTTTTGCATTTATCCTTTTGACGACTACTACTCCCCATTGAGATGACAAATTCAAACACCTAAGGTTATATTTTCAAAAAAAATTCGATTAGTTGGGCCCCAAAACACACTTTTTTGAAAACTCGTGAAAAAAAATTAAAAAAGTAATATTGTTGGGTTTGTAGGGACAGGGATATGTTGGAAACTGGTGCCAGGAGAAATTGGATATCCAATCCAAAATTGAATATCCTATTTTCTCGAAAGACATTAGCAGGGAAAACAACCTTTGCTATAATAGTATTAATATTTAGTGTTTATTTATATTATTATTATTATTAGGCCACAATAGTATTAATATATATATTAGTACTATGCCATAATAGTATTAATATATATAGATTATTATTATAGCTATAATAGTATTATTATTATCACTATAGATATAACAGTATTAATATTTAGTATTTATTTATATTATTATTATTATGCTACAATAGTATTAATAGTATATAAATATGTCATCATTTAATGGGTCAAAGGGGGTCATGGGTCAATCTATGACCCCCTTTAACCAATATTAACCATTCTAATATGTCCCTAGTGGTCCTACGACCCCTAGGGACATATCTCATCATTTAATGGGTCAAAGGGGGTCATGGGTCACCATATGACTCCCTTTCACCCATATTAACCATTCTAATATGTCCCTAGGGGTCCTAGGACCCCTAGGGACATATGTCATCATTTAATAGGTCGAAGGGGGTCATAGGTCACCTTATGACCCCCTTTGACCCATATAAACCATTCTAATATGTCTCTAGGGGTCGTAGGACGCCTAGGGACATATGTCATCATTTAATGGGTCAAAGGCGGTCATAGGTCACTCTATGACCCCCTTTGACCCATATTAACAATTATAATATGTTCTTAGGGGTCCTACGACCCCTAGGGACATATGTCATCATTTAATGGGTCGTGGGGGGTCATAGGTTTACCTATGACCCCCTTTCACACATATTAACCATTATAATATGTCCCTAGGGGTCCTAAGACCTTTATGGACATAAGTCATCATTTAATGGGTCAAAGGGGGTCATAGGTCAACCTAAGACGTATGATCCCCTTTAACGCATATTAACCATTATAATATGTCCCTAGGGGTCCTCGGACCCTAGGGACATATCTCATCATTTAACGCGTCATTGGAGGTCATAGGTCAACTTATGAACCCCTTTGATCCATATTAACAATTCTAATTTATTCATAGGGGTCCTATGACTCCTAGGAACATATCTCATCATTTAATAGGTCGTCGGAGTTCATAGATCAACCTATGATCTCTTTTAACACATATTAACCATTCTAATATGTCTGTAGGGGTCCTACAACTCCTAGGGACATATGTCATCATTTAATGGGTCAAAGGGGGTCATAAGTCAACCTATGAACATCTTTGACCCATATTAACCATTCTAATATGTTCATAGGAGTCTTAGGACCCCTAGGGACATATGTCATCATTTAATGGGTCGTGGAGGGTCATAGGTCAACCTATGACTCCCTTTGACCCCTATGAACGATTCTAATATGTCCTAAGTGGTCTTAGGATCCCTAGGGACATATCTCATTATATAATGGATTGTGGGGGGTCATAGGTTAACCTATAACCCTCTTTCACACATATTAATCATTATAATATGTCCCTAAGGGTCCGAGGACCCCTAGGGACATATGTAATCATTTAATGGGTCACCTGTGACCCCTTTTAATCCATATTAACAATTCTAATATGTCACTATGGGTCTTAAGACCTCTAGTGACATATGTCATCATTTAATGGGTTGTGGGGGGTCATAGGTCAACCTATGACCCACTTTGACCCATATTAAACAATCTAATATGTCCCTAAGGGTTCTAAGACCCCTAGGGATATATGTTGCCATTTAATGCGTCAAACAGGGTCATAGGTCAACCTATAACCCCCTTTCACTTGTATTAACCATTCTAATATGTCCCTAAGGGTGCTAAGACCCCTAAAGACATATGTCATCATTTCATGGGTCAAAGGGGGTCATAGGTCACCCTATGACACCCTATAACCCATATGAATGATTCTAATATGTCCTTAGGGTTTTAGGACACCTAGGGACATCTGCCATCATTTAATGGTTCAAAGGTGGTCATAAGTTACCCTATGACCCCCTTTGACCCATATTAACCATTTTAATATGTCCCTATCGTTCCTAGGACCTCTAGGGACATACATCGTCATTTAATGGATCGAAAGGGGCCATAGGTCAACTTATGACACCCTTTGAACCATATTAACCATTCTAATATGTCCTTAGGGGTCCTAGAACTCCTAGGGACATATGTTGTCATTTTATGGGTCGAAGGAGGTCATAGGTCATCATATGACCCCTTTTGACCCATATGAATGATTCTAATATGTCTGTAGGGGTCCTAGGACCCCTAGAGACATATGTCATCATTTAATGGATCAAAGGGGGTCATAGGCTACCCTATGAGCCCCCTTTAACCCATATCAACCATTCTAATATGTCCCTAGGGGTCTTAGGACCCCTAAGCACATATGTCATCATTTAATGTGTCAAAGGGGGTCATAGGTCAACCTATGACCCCTTTTGACCTATATTAAACATTGTAATATGTTCCTAGTGTTCCTAGGACCCCTATAGATATATTTCGTCATTTAAAGAGTTGCGGAGGGTCATAGGTCAGCCTATGACTCCCTTTGACCCCTATGAAAAATTTTAATGTCTCTAAGGGTCTTAGGACCTCTAGGGACATATCTCATCATTTAATGAGTTATGGGGGGTCATAGGTCAACCTATGACACCCTTTCACACATATTAACTATTCTAATATGTTCCTAGGGATCCTTAGACCTCTAGGAACATATCTCATCATGTAATGGGTTGAAGGGGATCATAGGTTACCCTATGACTCCCTTTGACCCATATTAACTATTCTAATATGTCCCTAGGCATCCTATGACCCCTAGGGACATATGTCATCGTTTCATGGGTCAAAGGGGGTCATAGGTCACCTTATGACCCCCTTTGACCTATATAAACAATTATAATATGTTCCTACAAGTCTTAAGACACCTAAGGACATATGTCATCATTTAATGGGTCGAAGGAGGTCATTAAAATCCTATGACCCTCTTTGACCCATATTAACCATTCTAATATGTCCTTAGGGGTACTAGGACCCCTAGGGACATATGTCGTCATTTAATGGGTCAAACGATGTCATAAGTCACCCTATGACCCCTTTTGATCCATATTAACCATTCTAATATGTCTCTAGGTGTCCTCGGACCCCTAGGGACATATGTCATCATTTAATGGGTCGTCGGGGGTCATAGGTCACCCTATGACCCCCTTTCACACATATTAACCATTCTAATATGTCCCTAAGAGATATAAGACCCCTAAGGACATATGTCATCATTTAATGGGTCACAAGGGGTCATAGGTCAACCTATGCCCTCTTTTGACCCATATTAACCATTTGAATATGTCCTTAGGGGTCCTCGGACCCCTATGGACATATCACGTCATTTAATGGGTCATGAGGGATCATAGGTTAAGTTATGAACCCCTTTGATCAATATTAACCATTATAATATGTCTCTAGGAATCCTAAGATCTGTAGGGACATATCTCATCACTTAATAGGTCATGGGGGTTCATAGATCAACCTATGACCTCTTTTAACACATATTAACCATTCAAATATGTCCCTAGGGGTCCTAGGGACACATGTCATTATTTAATGGGTCAACGAAGGTCATAGGTCAACCTATGATCCCCTTTGACCCATATTAACCATTCTAATATTACCATAGGGGTCCTAGGACCCCTAGGGATATATGTCATCATTTAATGGGTCGTAGGGGGTCAACCTATGACCCCCTTTAACCTGTATGAACGATTCTAACATGTCCCAAGGGGTCTTAGGATTTCTAGGGATGTATCTCATCATTTAATAGGTCGTGGGGGTCATAGGTCAACATATGACCCTTTTTCACACATATTAACCATTCTAATATGTCCCTAGGTGTCTTAAGACCCTTAGGGACATATGTTGTCATTTAATGGGTCAATGGAGGTCAGAGGTCAACCTGTGACCCCCTTTCACACATATTAACCATTCTAAGATGTCCCTAGGGGTCTTAGGACCCCTAAGGACATAAGTCATCATTTAATGGATCAAAGGTGGTCATAGGTAAACATATGACCTCCTTTGTCTCATATTAACCATTCTAATATGTCCCAAAGGGTCTTAAGACCCCTAAGGACATATGTCATCATTTAATAGGTCAAACCGGGTCATAGGTCAACCTATGACCCCTTTTCACACATATTAACTATTCTAATATGTCCCTAGGGGTCCTAGGACCCCTAAAGACATATGTCATCATTTCATGGGTCAAAGGGGGTCATAGGTCACCCTATGACCCCCTTTGACACATATGAATGATTTTAATATGTCCTTAGGGACATATGTCATAATTTAATGTATCAAAGGTCATCATATGTTACCCTATGACCCCCTTTGACCCATATTAACCATTCTAATATGTCCCTAGGGGTCCTAGGACCTCTAGAAACATACGTCATCATTTAATGTGTCGAATGGAGTCATAGGTCACTCTATGACATCTTTTGACCCACATTAACTATTCTAATATGTCCCTAGAGGTCCTAGAACCCCTAAGGACATATGTCATCATTTCATGGATCGAAGGGGGTGATAGGTCACCCTATGACCCCTTTTGACCCATATGAATGGTTCTAATATGTCCCTAGGGGACCCCTAGGGACATATGTCATCATTTAATGGGTCAAAGGGGGTTATACGTTACCCTATGACACCCTTTCACACATATTAAGCACTCTATTATGTCCCTAGGGATCTTAAGACCCCTAGGGACATATGTCAATTTTTAATGGGTCAAAGGGGGTCATAGGTCACCCTATGATGCCCTTTAACCCATATGAATGATTCTAATATGTCCTCATCATTTAATGGGTCAAAGGGGGTCATAGGATACTCTATGATGCCCTTTGACCTACATTAACCTTTCTAATATTTTTCGAGGGGTCCTTGAACTCTTGAGGACATGTTTCATCATATAATGGGTCAAAGGCGGTCATAGGTCATTGTGTGACATCCTTTGAGCCATATTAACCATTCTAATATGTGCCTAATAGTCCTAGGAACCCTAGGAACATATGTCATCATTTAATGGGTCAAAAAGTTTCATAGGTCACCTTATGACCCCCTTTGATCCATAGGAACAATTCTAATATGATCTTAGGGGTCCTAGGACCCCTAGGGACATATGTCATCATTTAATGTATCAAAGGGCGTCATAGGTTACCCTATGTCTCGCTTTGATCCATATTAACCATTCTAATATGTCCCTAAGGGTCCTAGAACCCCTACGGACATATATCATCATTTAATATGTTGAAGGGGGTCATAGGTCACCCTAGGACTCCCTTTTGACCCATATTAACCATTCTAAGATGTCCTTAGAGGTCCTAGGACCATTAGGGACATATGTCATAATTTCATGGATCAAAGGGGGTCATAGGTCACCCTATGACCCCCTTTCACATATATTAACAATTATAATATGTCCTTAGGGGTCCTAGGACCCCTAGGGACATATGTTGTCATTTAATGGTTCAAAAGGGGTTATAAGTTACTGTATGACACCTTTTGACCCATATGAATGATTTTAATATGCCCTTAAGGGTCCTAAGGACACATCTCATTATTTAATGGGTCGTAGGAGGTCATAGGTCAACTTATGATGCCCTTTCACACATATTAACCATTCTAATATGTCCCTAAAGATCCTAAGACCCCAAGGGACATACGTCAACATTCAATGCGTCAAAGGGGTTCATAGGTCAACTTATGACCTCCTTTGACTCATATTAATCATTTTAATATGTTCCTAGGGGTCCTAGGACTCCTAGGAACATATGGCATCATTTAATGTGTCAAATGGGGTCATAGGTCAACCTATGACCCACTTTGACCTATATTAACCATTCTAATATGTCTCGAGGGGTCCTAGGATCTCTAGAGACATATTTTGTCATTTAAAGGGTTGTGGGGGTCATAGGTCAATCTATGACCCCCTTTGACCCCTATGAATAATTCTAATATGTCCCAAGGGGTCTTAGGACCCCTAGGAACATATATGCTCACTTAATTGGTCATGGGGGGTCATAGGTCAACCTATGACCCCCTTTCACACATATTAACCATTGTAATATGCCCCTAGAGAAAATATGTCATTATTTAATGTGTTAAAGGTGGTCATAGGTCAACCTATGACTCCCTTTGATCTATATTAACCATTCTAATATGTCCCTAAGGGTCTTAGAACCACTAGGGACATATGTCGTTATTTAATACGTCATGGGAGGTCATATGTCAACCTATGACTCACTTTGACCCATATTAACCATTATAATATGTCCCTATAGGTCCTAGGACCCCTAGGGACATATGTCATCATTTCTTGGCTCAAAGGGGGTCATAGGTCACCCTATGAACCCCTTTGATCCATATGAACAATTCTAATATGTCCCTAGGGGTCTTAAGACTCCTAGGGACATATGTCATCATATAATAGGTCAAAGGGGGTCATAGGTTACCCTATGATCCCCTTTGACTCATATTAACCATTCTAATATGTCCCTAGGGGTCCTATGACCCCTAGGGTCATATGCCATCATTTAATGGGTCATTTTCTATGACCCCCTTTCACACATATTAACCATTATAATATGTCCCTAGGGGTCCTAAGACCCCTAGGGACATATGTCATTATTTAATGGGTCAAAGGGGGTCATAGGTCAACCTATGACCCCCTTTGACCCATATTAACCATTCTAATATGTCCTTAAGGCTCCTCGGACCCCTAGGGTCATATCTCATCATTTAACGGATCTTGGGAGATCATAGGTCAACTTATGAATCCCTTTGACTTATATTAACCATTTTAATATGTTCATAGGGGTCCTAGGACCCCAATGGACATATCCCATCATTTAATTGGTCGTGGGGATTCATAGATGAACCTATGACCCCTTTTTACACATATTAACCATTCTAACGTGTCCACATATCTCATCATTTAATGGGTCAAAATGGGTCATAGGTCACCCTATGACCCCCTTTGACCCATATATAGCATTCTAATATGTCCTTAGTGGTCTTAAGACCCCTAAGGACATATCTCATCATTTAATGGGTCGTGGAGGGTCATAGGTCAACCTATGACCCCCTTTCACACATATTAACTATTCTAATATGTCCCTAGGGGTCCTAGGACCCCTAGGGACATATGTCATCATTTAATGGGTCAAACAGGGTGATAGGTCACCCTATGACCCCATTTGACCCATACTAACCATTCTAATATGTCCATGGGTCAAAAGGGTTCATAGGTCACCCTATGACCCCCTTTAACTCATATTAACCATTCTAATATGTCTATAGGGGTCCTAGGACCCTTAGAGACATATGTCATCATTTTATGGGTCAAAGGACCCTATGACCCCCTTTGACCTATATGAACGATTCTAATATGTCCTTAGGGGTCCTACGACCCCTAGGGACATATGTCATCATTTAATGGGTCAAAGGGGGTCATAGGTCACCCTATGACCCCTTTTGACCCATATGAATGATTCTAATATGTTCCTTGTGGTCCTAAGAGCCCTATTAACATATCTTGTTATTTAATGGGTCAAAGGGGGTCGTAGGTCAACCTATGACTCTCTTTGACACATATTAACCATTCTAATATGTTTGTAAGCATCCTATGACCCCTAGGGGCATATGTCATCTTTTAATGGGTCAAAGAGGTTCATAGGTCACCCTATGACCTCCTTTTGACCTATATGAATAATTCTAATATGTCCCTAGGGGTCCTAGGACCCCTTGGGACATATGTCATCATTTAATATGTCAAAGGGGGTCATAGGTCACCCTATGACCACTTTTGACCCATATGAATGATTTAATATGTCCCTAGGGGTCCTAGGATGCTTAGGGACATATGTCATTATTTAATGGGTCAAATGGGGTCATAAGTCACCCTATGATCCCCTTTGACCAGTATGAATGATTCTAATTTTTTTTTAGGGGTCCTAGGACCTCTAGGGACATATGTCATCATTTAAGGGACATTTTTCATCATTTAATATGTCAAAGGGGGTCAATAGTTGACCTATGACCCCCTTTGACTCATATATTAATAATATACATATATATTAATAACACACACACACACACACACACACACACATATATATGTATTATGTTATTATAGTTAATGAAAATATTACGTTATAGTGTATATATTAATAACATACATATTAATATAATAATATATAATACATATTATATATTTATATATAATATATTACATTATTATACATATATTATATTATTATACATATTGATATAATAATATATAATACATATTATATAATTATACATATATAATATATATTACGTTATTATATTTAGTAAAAATAATAATAATATCAATTATATTTATAGATTGTAATAAGATTTGCATAATATATTATTATATATTAATAGATTATATCTTGTATCTTTATATTACATTATTATTATTCTTATTATTTTATATATATATATATATATATATATATACTAAAATACATCTTAACATAGTAATATAAGTGAAATAATTTATATATATATATATATATATATATATATATATATATATATATATACATCTTAACATAGTAATATAAGTGAAATAATTTATAAATTATAAGCTATAACTTTTAAACACAATTTTCCCTCCAAAATGGGTTGGGATTTGAAATTTCCCACCCAAATTCTACCGAAGCATATCTGATATCCGATTAGGCTTGGTATTTACCAAGCCTACCTAGTCAACTCAAAAGACTTGTTTGAAGAGAGTTTTAGTGATACTCAGACTTCGGGTAGCCATCTGACAATGTTATTTTGATCGAAATTGAATGAAATGAAAAAGGTTTTTTAATATCGCTCTCAAGATTCCATCAATATTTTCTATCAAATTCTGAGATCGATAAGTATTTATTAGTTAATTATCAATGAAGATTATTGTAAAGTGTTGATTGACATACTGATTGAAAAATAGCTATAATTTTTAAATGGTATAACATTTTTTTAAATTTAAAAGTTGCATCACATTCTATGCTTTTCCTAGTATAAGTAAAAAAAAAAAAAAAAAATTGTAAAATTTTCTATTAGTTAAGGTGGTCAGACACAAGACTTTTTTTTTTCTGAAAAAGTTTTGATAGAAAATTCATATTTAATTATTTATTTGGAATAAAAATACCAAAAAATATGCATCACATCTGGGCATGAGTCTACTTTTCACATCTATAATTATATTAAAAAATATTATCATTTGATTTTGATTAAGGTGGTCAGACATTCATCTACTTTTTATTTTTGCCCTGAAATTTTCATAGTACTGCATTAAAATTCAAACTTTTGACCAATCAATTTTTTTTTTCTCTTGATAAGGTCTAGTAGTTTAGAAACTATATTTAATTTCCTACAAATTATTTTCTTACAACTTTTTGATATAAAGTCCATAACCACTTTAAATTATGTGTCAAGTTGACATAACCCTGATTTGTTGGTTTTTCATTGCCACTTAAGGCCATAGTTTGGTTGACCATGATCCTACACATACCCCTATCCATCTTCGTGGTCATCTTCCAAAAAAAAAATTGGAATCATCAGTTAGGTCTTTACATAATCCTATCCTTGAATTTAATGATCCAACTCATCAATATTATCTTCAACACATTTTACATCTTCTAAGGAATCAACTAAGTTGGCTTGATCTTATGATTTTTTTAAATTTGAGCTTTTACTGTTAATTGATAATCTCAAAATTATAATACTCAATCAACTGAGTTCTCTAGGAATCACAATTTCCTTGAATTCATTCTCATACTATCACTCAAAAATCTCTAAATTCTGACACTTGGTCATTACTAAATTACTTGATTGATGTAAAGCTTCTTGGTTCAACATATACTAATGTTTAGTCAATGCTAGATTTTCCCAAAACTAACTGTATCTCAGTTGACACTAGGATCACTTGACATTTCTTATCCTTTTACTCTATTTCTCATCTTGGCTTATCTTTCTTGACATAAACAATCACTTTTCCTCTAGTTAGTATTGTTATGAGCAATTTCTGAAATCCTCTTCATCAATCAAATAGATATGACATTTAGATTAGGTATCAATATGTCTTATCAATATATTTGACATCATTGACAAAACAAAAATTGTTCTAATTGTAAGTTTCCAATAATATCCCTCTTTGGAATTGATGGAAACATCTCAATAATCTCAATACTATCAATATCCTAGTTAACATACAATCCAAAAGATTTCACTTTGATTTTCATTTTTGAGTTTTTCCCTCTAATTTTTTTTTTGTTTCCTTCTTGGCATTTGCAAAATCTTTAGTAATCTCTCTCTCTCTCTCTCTCTCTCTCTCTCTCTCTCTCTCTCTCTCTCTCTCTCTCTCTCTCTTAGTAATCTCTCCCTCTTTGACAATAATGTGAAAGATATTTACCTTTCTAAGCTTTAAAACTCTTTATACATCTAAACAATATAGATTTTGCATATCTCACTAATTTATGTCATCAATCTATGGTCGATCTATTATTTTATATTGCATATCTACCTTAGGTATGTCCCAAAGTAGAGTTGTATTGCATCACTATGTGGGATATTCTGATTAGCACTTGTGATGCAATGGACTTTGGCTTCTTAAGTAGCTTTGTTTAGGGGAATCATTCCTAGTTTACCTCCTAGATATTTATCAGCATCTTTAGGTAAGGGTTTGGTGAATATGTCAATAATCTATTCCTTTGTATTCACATATTCTAGCTTTACTTGTTTATCTTGAATTAATTCTCTCAAGCAATGATACTTGATACCAATGTGATTAGTCTTAATGGGCATCATTGGATTCTTTAAAATGTTAATAGCATTTGTGTTATTGTAGTAGTTAACCACTACATCAATAATTTATTCTTTCATACCTTTAAGTAATTGCTTGATCCACAATATGTTTGAGAAATTAACTGTAGCTGTCATATACTCAATTTTAGTTGTTTATTGGAGAATACAATTTTGCTTCTTGCTTGTCCATCACACCAATCTCTTTCCTAGAAATAATGCACCTCAACTAGTGCTTTTATTGTGATCAATATTTCTTGCCCAATATGAGTCAATGAACACCTTCAATACAAAATTTTCACTTATGTTTTAATATAATTGATAGTCTTATTTACATTACATATATCTCTTTATCCTTTTTATAGCCATCATGTGATTCTCTTTAGGATTTTCTAAAAATTTAGCAACTATCCCAATTGCCAAATCAAATATCTGGTTTGCTATGAACAACATATTGTATCTTTCCAACCATGGATCTATATAAGGTTTGGTTCACATCACTAGAATCATCATTCTTACATAGCTTATGTCCAGTTGAGAAAGTTATACTTGTGGCCTTGAATCTTACATACCAAAAGTATTTATTATTTATTTGATGTACTTGGATTGTGTAATGAAAATATCAAACTTAATTTGACATACTTGTAATCCAATAAAGAATTTGATCTTACGAACATAGAAATTTCAAATTCCTTCTTCATTTCATCAGCAAATGATTTACATAGTTGTTCTCTCACTCCAAATATAATATCATCAACAAATATTTCAAATAAAATATTTCATTGTCCTTAACATTCTTCAAATATAGGTTGTTGTTATCATTTGTCCTTTCAAAACCAACCTTCACCAAATAGTTATGTGGTCTAGCACACCATGCTCTTGGGGCTTGCTTCAATCCATAAAGGGCTATGTTTAGTTTACCTACCATTTTTTCTTTGTTTAGATCTACAAATCCTTCATGATGTTCAATGTACACTTCTTCCTCAAATATACCATTTAAAAATGCAGATTTGACATCCATTTGGTATACCTTGGAATTCTTGTACACTAAATATGCTAGCAGAGTTCTAAATCCTTCAAGTCTTTCCATGGGCGAAAAATATTTTCCATAATCAACTCCTTATTCTTTTGCATATCCTTTGAATACTCATCTTACCTTATCTCTTGTTACTTTTCCATTCTCATTGAGTTTGTTCCTGAAAAACCCACTTTGTTCCAATAACATATTTGTCTTGAGGTCTTTGCACCAAAGTCCAATTATTGTTCTTCTCAATTTGTTCCATTTCCTTACTCATTGCATCAATCTAATATTCATTCTCCAAAGCATATTTCACTAATTTAGGCTCAAACTCATAGAGTAGGCATATGTCATCTTTTAGTCTATTTCTTATCATAACACTTGATTCAACATCACCAATAATTTGATCAGGTTGGTGATGTCTACTCACATATTTTGCTATAACATGTAGTTTCCTTCTTGGTTCTTCTACTAATTCATCTTGAAAATTAATCTCAAGCTCATTTTCTCTTCCTTGTTCAAGTTCTTTTTCATGTACAACATGCTTGGCATGTGCTATTTAGTGGTAAATATTCCCTGTCTATGAATCAACATTTTTAGTTTGTTGCTTGGTACCCACTCTCTACTGCTCAATAATTTGTATTTACACTCCATCATTTGATATTTGATGGGAACTTGGAACTTGATTTTCTTATACATTTTGAGTGCCAGGAGCATCATCATCCACATTGATGAATGTACTATAGTCTTCAAGTTCTTCATTACAAGAAGTGTCACTTCTTTCTACAAACTCATCAATTTTTCTATTTGCACTTTCCACAACTTTGGTTGTGTTAGAGTTCAAAAAATTATAAGATTTACTCTTTGTGGAATAATCTAGGAATATGCCTTCAACACTATTTGCATCAAGTTTTCCATTCCTATTATCTTTTAGCATCTATCATCTACTTCTAGAGATCTTGAAATACTTCACATTGTGAACATAACCATACCATAATTCAAAATGTGTAGCATTTGTACCTTTCTTGACTTTTTCTCTATTTAGGGTATAGACAACAATACTAACTATTTCTCTCCAATATTTCTTTGATAGCTTCTTCTCCATGATTAGTTTTGTTGCACAATCCATTATTGATGTTTTTCTCCTTTTAGTTATTTCGTTTTGAGGAGGATGTTGGCAATATAATCAGGTAGATGGCTTGATGTTATATCCCCATTTTGGCACATAAATTGACTAATGAATAAATGTTATACATTAAGAGTATATAATAATAATAATCAATAATATTATAATTATATTAAGATACAAATACAAATTGTTATATATTATATAATTATAAATATTAATTATACATATAAATATACATATGAATATTATCATATATTTAATTGGATGTTTATATGTCATAGATAATTAATATATATATGTATGACAATAGCATATTATATTATATCTTTGTTATATATTAAAATAATATTTAATTAAAATAATTCATATGTAATATATATAATCATATATTATTATAATGTAATCATCTATAAATAATATTAATATATAATCTATAATCATATATAATTAAATAATACATAATATAACTGCCTTATTACATTAAAATTGATGAAAAGACACATCTCTATGAAATACTAATATATATGGGATATTGTGTGTCGAATAGGATATCGAAGGAAATATTATCAAATTATATAAATGAAATGTCAAATTTGAATATACCTCACAAAATGGGACATTACAAGTGGTATCGGAGCATGATCCTGCCAACCTGAATACAATGAATAAAATGAGATGAAACAATTATAGGAGGATTTCAATTTAGAAAAAAAGATACACAAAAGAAAAGAAATTAGTTATTAGGGCTCATTTGTATTTTGCAAAACATCCCAAATCCTCAAAGGTGGAATTATAAAGAAAATTAAAGAGGACCATAGAAGCGAATATCTATATGCTCATCTTCAATCTCCTTATCAATATCAAGTGTCACAGCTATGTCAAAGGATTATGCACATGTTGGACATGGATTGCCAAACTTCACTTGGATGACATTTAGCAACAGTACAGGAAGAAAAAGTTAATTTGGATTCAATAAGGCATGATAATCTATAGGATGAATGGAAGAGATGCTTACAAATCTGAATCATTCTGAGCTAAGGTATCCTTGATCCATAATGGCTAATTTTTCAGATGAGTAGAGAGATTTGACCATTTTAATGTATGGAATTTCATCCACTATGGCACCCACTTCCTCGTTCACTAGCTTGAGATATTTTGAGATCATTTGTGAGATAAGTTTTTACAAATGAAGGTTTCAAGTAACCCGCTCAAACATTGCTTGTGGTGAGACTTCTCATGTTTGTAATTGATGGTGCCAATCTTTCCACTATGATAATACAGATGAAATGTGCAGTGTAGCTATTTTTCAATATTAGAGTGTTGAAAAGACAAATAGCCAAGATTCCCTTTGCCCAAACTGCTCTTGACATCCTCTCCTAAAACTTATTATACAACACTTTCATAAATTTAAGAATGTAGAAAACTAAAAAAAAATATAGAAGTTGTTCAATATTAGATGAAACATTCTATTCATTTAAATGAAATTATAAATAATTCTTGATCATCTTGTGATCAAAACAATCAGATTCAATAATTAGAAGTCTTGAGTCATACAACAAATTCTAAAAACTACAGGTAAAACTAATAGAGATCTCGTACAATACATGAGAAAATCCATTATTTAGAAAACCTAATTCTGAGTCATCTAAAAAACTATAGAGAATTTGAGTATCTCATACAAAAGCCACTAAAGAATTATGTATTCTAAAACTGATTTGATGATCATGAAAAACACAAAATACTTACTCTGAGAAAATATGAAGGTAGAAAGAAAGGATCTATAGATGAAACAAGATAATGTATTAGTTTTCTGCTAGTTCAGATTAGAAGGGCATTACCATCCTACAATAGTATGATACATGAGCATAGGTAAAAGAGCTTGAACATCAGTTAGAGTAGATGAATATAAAAGAAAGATAACAAAGAAGGGGAATATTCATAAGGCAACCTAAAAAATGGAAATTTGAGACAAAACTATTGCAACCTTTCATATGCCATGTTATTTGGATGAGACCCATTATAGGTGAATGACTTCATAAGTATGGGAGAAGATAAAAAAAGATATTGTTTAATGGTACAGTGAGACCCTTTGCTTATAGAGCAAGGGATAAATGAGGTAAACTTAAAAGAGATTCATACAGTATATGAAAGGTAAAAGTAAGGTATGATTTTATTTTGATTTCTATTCATTTTTCTTTTTATATTATGTTTTTGAAATTAAAAGCGACCAAAACAAGGGGGTTAGCCCATACAAGAAAAAAGCTAGTAACCAGCACATTACTAGTAGAACCACCAGTAGACAAAAGACTAACTAAAAGTCAAGAACTAGTAGTCTGCAAGAACCAACATAGAAAAAGAACAACTAAGATAACACCAACTAGAGAAAACTAGAAAATTATGAAAGTTTATCATAACCAAAATTGGCAACATCGGCCAACCCGAGTCCTAATAAAAATTTTAAACCAGCAAAACCTTAGCCGATAGTAAAACATAAAAAGTCTTGGATCCAAGGATCCATGCCCAGTCATCTACAAGGAACTTGAAGAGCAACTTGTGGTCTTCCGTGTCCATACCCGTGTCCTCCTTTTCCTATGCCAGCAACTAGAGGGTGGTGCAAATAGCATGTGTAACTTTGAGGCTGAATTTGGAGAAGGTAAAATACCCTTCCTCCAAAGTTTTAACCCTCCTTTCTAGTTTGGTATATCATTCTTGCAGCCTCTCAGTCCCTTTTTTAGTCTTTGCTTCCACCTTTACAACTTCCTCCTTAGCATTCTGCTCCTAGAAATCCTCATGCAAAACCCTTGGGTTAGAGGAAACCTTATAATTATCTTTAATGGGGGAGGAAATAGTTATGGGGGAGGTGTCCATTCTACTGCTCTCTTCACAAAAGGTAATAGGTTTAAGGGAGAAGCTAGCAGTCACATGGGTGATCTCCGTATTCACAACATTACCAGTAGACACCTGGGTCTGGGCATTATCCACCAAGTTGTCCCCCGAGTTAAAACTTTTCTCCCCCTCATCCTTGCCATCCTCCTTCTTGGAGTTGGAAATATCTTCCTCCTCGCTCCCTTCATTATTATTTTTTGAACTATCTTCCTCAAACTCCTCAACCAGGACTTTGATGGATTTCTATTTGCACCTAGCCTGAGATTGTGCAAGCCTACCAGATCTCCTCCTAGCCTTACCCTCTGTCTCCTCCTCTGGAACCTCACCATCAACCTCAACAAATATACTTTTTATATTATTTTATTGTATAAATATGAACAAATATTTTTTTTCTATTGAATATAATCAATAATTATGATTGTCATATTAAATAAAGGAAAATATGCAATTTTCATTTATGAGATTTTCATTATAAAAATAAATTATTGTTATTATTAGAAGTGTATCAGGGCATGGAGTTTAAAGTATAATCAAGAAAAGGCTTGAGTAAGATTCCACTTGCCACATAAGATCTATTTAGACATGCAATATATAAGGGAAATTTATTTTTGAAATGGCTAATCAAAGGATAAGCAGATTTCTCCTCCATGCTTTAATATAAACCGAAGGTTTAATAAATTACAAAGTTGTTAAATAAAAATGATTAAATTATCTAAGGTCATCATCATCCAAGTTGAGATAAGGCATGCAGTGGAATGGGTTGGGTGATAGCACTCGGGGTACTTGATAAAGCCTACAGGTACCGGGTAAGGCCTATGATGGAGCAAATATCCTAGGGTACATCATGCAAAGGCACCTTCTTGGGAATGATGATTGGAGAGAGATAAAAATAAAGAGGGAGAATGGTGAGGCCCATGATTGGGTAGTAGGGCACCCCATTATAGTTTCTCCTCTTGTACTCAAAAATTGATGAGTTAACATTATAATGAATAGATAGTTTTGATTGACAAGTTAGTAAATTGAGACTATAAACACCTTGTCAAGAGATTGATTTATTTATAATGTTTACTAATGATTTTTTGGTTGTAGGTTCACAATTAAGGAAATGCATAACGTGTATATTGTGAGTTTGCATCATTTTTGCTTTGTGTCTTCATCTGTCTGCATCGTGTCTACTTCATGTCTTCATCTGTTTGCATCATCTTTGCTTTGTGTTTTCATCTGTCTACATCGTGTATGCTTCATGTTTTCATTCAATGTATATTTCATAAATCTTTTTAGTCTTTTGAATGCAAGTATGTTTTGTATCTATGACAAAGCTTGTGTATGAAAGGTTTTGCTTCAAGACAAGCAAATTCGAGAGGGGAGGACTGTGATATCCCCATTTTGGCACATAAATTAACTAATGAATAAATATTATACATAAAGAGTATATAATATTAATAATCAATAATTGTTATAATTTATAATCTTTCCTTGGTTGTATTTATTAAATGGGATAAACCAAGGTATCCCTTATGTTGTTTGTCCTCTAGTCCACATGTGGGGACAAATCTTTTTTGTAATTCCTTTATTAAGGAAAATAGTTTATTCCTCCTAAAGAGGATTATGACACTTGTTATGCACACACTTATGAATGTGGAAATCATTCACTTGGGAGTTACAAATAACTCCTTTTCTCATCTCTTTGTAAGAGATGCTTCTCTCTCATTCTATAACACACAATCACGATGTAATTCATGTAATGAGCACTATGGCTTCTCATTATGTTCCCCCCCCCCCCCTCTCTCTCTCTCTCCATTCTTAGGCATTTGCCTCATTCATATAATTCACAAGGGGTTTTCTTTGCTTTTCCCTTTCAAAATCATTGTCTCCTCCTTTGTATTGCTCTTGGAAAGCTCTTATTAAGTACGGTAATTATGTTCATCACAAACTTTCTTGGATTAATTTATAACTCTTTAATTTTAGTTCATTTCGATTTTATTATTTCTAACAATAATATTATAATTATATTAAGATACAAATACAAATTGTTATATATTATATAATTATAAATATTAATTATACATATAAATATACATATGAATATTATCATATATTTAATTGGATATTTATATGTCATAAATAATTATTATATATCTGTATGACAATAGCATATTATATTATATCTTTGTTATATATTAAATAATATTTAATTAAAATAATTCATATGTAACATATATAATCAAAATATTATAATGTAATCATCTATAAATAATATTAATATATAATATATAATCATATATAATTAAATAATACATAATATAACTACCTTATTAAATTAATATTGATGAAAAGACACATCTCTATGAAATACTGATATATATATGGGATATCACATGTTGAATAGGATATTAGAGGAAATATTATCAAATTATATAAATGAAATGTCAAATCTGAAGATGCCCCACAAAACGGGACATTACAGCCAACTATGTGGATACTAATCCTTAAGTTAATTTATATTATGTCAAGCATGTGAACACATGAAGGCCAACCTCGCATACTTTTGTAATTATGTAAGCTATAAGTAAGGATCTTATCTTGTGTAGATAAGTGTGCTATCTATAATAGATGAGAAAGTGTTATGTAATGTGAACTATTGTACAACAAGCTTGAAAGATTTGTGAACCTTATATGATGTGAATTATGGTGTATGATCAAAGCAAGTGTTTAGTATAGAAGAAAACTGTTGGTCTCAGATTGGTTTTGAGATTTGAGTGTCAACACACTTAACCAATTTCTCAAGATGATGCCAAGCATAATAAAAAAGTCGAGCCACATTGTGTGCTAAGCCAAAGATACAATAGGTGTTCAGTGAACTTCAGGTGCCAAGTGAAGTTCAAGAGCAGAGTGATAAGTGATGTTGAGTCACTATAGGCCTCGAGTAGAGTATAGATTTCAAGGGAGAAAAAATTACTATAGGAGCTGAGTGAAATAGAATTCCTATATGTGTTGAGCATTAGCAACTAGTAAGTGTTGAGTAACATAGAATCAACATATGAGTTTGTTCCTTCACAAACTTAGATGTAAACCATTTTTGGGCCGATTCAAGATGAATCTCAAAGAATTTTGAAGATAAGATTGAATCTTTTACATTACCTATTTAATCAGCATGCAGCTAATAAGAAAAATGGAGAAGGCATGCAACCAATAGGAAAAGTGAAAGAATTGAGCAAGAAATGAAGAGTAAACATTGATCATAGATTCACACCTAACCCTAAGTCTTTGAATCTTTTAAAAGGAGGATGAAACCCCATTATGTATGCATGGATGTGAGAAGTGTATGGGTGAATTACAATGAAGTGTAGAGGGGTGCAAAGACTTAGAAAGAGTAGAACAAAATTACAAAATTTAGTTGATTGAGAATAGAGTATTAGAATTTTGAGAAGAGACATATCAGATCAAGAAAGGATTAGAATAGATAGAGCAGAACAAGGATCTAGATCAGCAATTGAGGATTGCAAGTCATTAGGTCAAGACTTTCTAATACTCTCTAGAAATTGTATCAGGAATGAAAATCCTATAATGATAGGTTGGTTTAATAGCCATGTTGTAAGCCTTTAAACAAGGTGCTAAATCCTTTAATAGGGTAACAATTCAAGAGAGTGTTTGTAAATCCTTTAACCAGGTCACTTTTAATAGGGTGTAAAGTCTTTAATAGGACAAGCCTTTCATAGGGTAGACCATTGGAAGTGGTCAAATTTTGTAACTTTGAACAATTACATATTGTTACAGTGATACTTTGTTTGTGTCATCCCCACCCTAGTTTTACCTTCTCATTTTGGAGGGTTTCTAGGTTACCAAATTTGTGTTATCTATTTTCATGCATGTCTTTACTTTCATGTTTACTAGATGAATTAGATACATGTGAATGATATCAGTTAAAAGGTTTTGAAAAGTTTAAAGTTGGTTACTTCTTATTCACCACCCCCCATCTTAGAAGTAAACCTTCCCACTTGTAAATTCCAACAATTGGTATCATAGCCAAGTTCTCACAAGAAGGAGCCTTACAACTTGGAGAAAAGATCTGAAATGGAAGTCTACAACTTTTGGAAAATCATAGAAAATTAGGCAATTGATATACAACTCTCTCTACACACTTTGGAAGAAGCCAGGGAGGAATTGAGAAAATCCTTAAAGAGAAGAGAGAGATTGCCATAACTGAGAATGATACACAATACAAGGAGATTGACACCTCAACATTGTTTACAAATGGAGATTCCAAAGAGTTTGATGTAGCAATAGCAGACCTGATGGAGAAGAATAGAGCTCAAGTAGAAGAAATCAGAACACTCGAGATTGAATAAGAGTCACAAGCCATGATGCTCTGTGGGGTGATTGAATAGAAGAAAAGAGCCATTGAAGATAATTCTATGCTAGAAAAAGACAAGAGAAACCTTGCCAATAGACTAGAAGAAAAGTCAATTAAACTTGCAAGAACTTAAAACATGCAGCTAGACACCCTAAGTTAGATGATGAATACACACTATGAACTGAATGTCAAGGATATTGAGATCTCTACACTAAAGATGCAAAATGAACAACTATAAAATAACCTAAAAAGAGAGAAGGAGATTGCAGAAAGCTTCAAAAAACCTAATGAGGCCATGAAGTACTTTGAGAAGCTACTAAAATCAATAAGGGCTAGCAATGATACTTCAAGACTAGGATACACTAGCACTGGACAAGGAGAGTCATCCAAGATTGTAGAAGAAAGGAATAACAAAGGTATCAACACTAAACCTACTTGTCATTTATGTGGTAAAAATGAACATACCTCTAATGTTTATAGGAACAAGAATTCTCATCAACATGATAAACCTAAGAATGTGAGTTGTTGTCATAAGTGCAACAAGCAAGGACATATAGCACATAATTGCAAGACTAGGACTATTAGAACACCAAGATTTGAAGGTCACTACCAAAATTGCAAGAAGTATGAATATAGAAATTTTGAGTGCAGATCAAAGCCTATGTGGACACCTAATTAGCCAGCAAGGGGAAATAACCATGGACATCACTACAATTGAGACTATGACACCAAGTATAGCTATCATTACTGTCAGGAATATGGACACATTCCTAAAAATTTCATAAGGACACATTTCACAGGAAACTATAGCAGATGGTTGAGTCAAACCACATGTTTTAGTTGTTTGAAGATAAGTCATATCAGTAGGAATTGCCCAACAAGGTCAAAGGCACGAAACTCAAAGAACAACAAAGGTAAATAGAAGGTAGATGTTGATCACATCAAAGGAGAAATGAACAAGACATAGAAGAAGAAAGATGGGAGTATCACATCAAATGAAGGGATTACTTCACCTAAAAGGTCAAGTGGTCACAATTCATCAAACTAAGAAAAGAGAAGACATGAGGGATTGATTACAAAGCTTTATCATATGTCAATTCTTAAGACAAGAAACCACTAAAAAGAAGAGATGAACATGAATGGAGATGCAAAGTTAAAATTCAAGATTTTATAAGTGTTTTTGAGTTGCCCTTAGATATAGAGTAAAATTCTAGTGCATCTTGAGTTGACTATCAAAAATAGTAGAAGTTGAATGATAGTAGCAGTCGAGTTGGTAGTGGAAGCTGAGTGAAGGATGCTCCTATGGATGTCGAGTGATGAAAAGACAATGGAAGTCGAGTAACGCAAAAATGCTTAAGAAGCTAAGTGGATAGCTTTAAATGAACTAAGCATTAAATGCTATGAAAATAGGGTATATTATTACATTTTGAATTATTTTTCTTCATCGCGAATGAAGAGAAAAGATGAAAAAGAGTGTAAAATGACTTCACAATAGAGAGTCTAGTGTTTAAGCAGATTTCAACAACAATTCAACATGATTTCATTGAATTCAAGGTATTTGCATTTGTGTTGAGTTATGAAGCTTTATATTATCTTTGTGTACAAACCCTAGATTGCACAAATGGGTTCTAGCTCTAGGAAAAAAATAGGAGAAAGAGTTGTTTAAGGTTCAGCTAGTATCTAATGAAGTAAAACAACCTAATTTGTGGCCAATTCCAGATGTAGCATATAAAAATGAACTAGTTGGAGTCTTATTTGTCATAACCCTAAGGTAGTTATGGTTCAGGATGTTAGAAGATGTTAAAATTGTAAAATTGGAGCCATAGGAGACATGGAGATGAGGGAAGGTTATGAGAAATTGGGTGAAAATGGAGTTTTAAAGGAAGAGTACCAGATTTTTGAGAAGAAGGGTTTGACATGAGCCCTAGAATTCCTTATAGTTTTCAAAATTGAATGGATCAGGCTAGTGCTTAGCAGGATACATGATGGAAGTTTATGGTTGGAGGATGGTCTAGTAAAGATTACAAAAAGGGTTGTACATAGAGTGATAGGGTACCAAACCTTAGATCAGCCAAAGACCCTTAGGAGTGATTCTAAGAAAGCAATTGAGAAAGAAAATGTTGCCAAGTGGAACAAGAGAGGAATGACAATAGACACCATTCAAGACCCTCTTGTTGAATTTTTTGTTAGAGTCATTGCACACAAATCTTACCAATCCAACAGACTTAATAGTGTGCCTTGCATTGTAGTGGATGTGGGTTACAAATTGGTGAAAAAGGATCATACTTATGATCTTGCAGAACTACAATTGTAACAAATTAATGAGAATTTAGCATCAATAAGGAGAACCAAGGGAGCCCAATGCAAGTTTGGTGCTATTTTGATTTTCATATTCTTCTATGTACAGAATGAGTTTCCTTCTTTTGGTAAAGTGGTATGGAAAACAAATAGGTCTATCATAGCTCAAGTTAATGAATATATAGAACAAATGGGATCTAATTTTAAGACCCTTATGATTAGCTATTTTCAAGACTTCAAGAAGACCATGAAGCAAAGACTAAGAATTCTAGTTTCTTTGGTAGAAAAACATGTAAATGATGTATGCTTTCTTGTAGATATTGATTACACCTATATACAAGTTGTCATACCAAGAGTTAGATGGTTAAGGCCTCTTGGCTATGTAATAAATTAGATGACACATCAATAGCTATAACTACACTACTAGCTGAGGAAGTGGACAAAAGTGCACCACATTTTGGAACATATGACATGGTCAAATCAAATGTGGATATGGAGTTAAACATTGCCTCCGCACTAGAGAAGAAAGACAAACTTCTAAAGAAGTTAAAGGCCAAATTTGGTGAGGGCACTATAGAAGAAGAAGAAGAAGGTGAAGAAGTAGAAGATGATGAAGAGGAACAAGGGTAGGAAATAATTGCTTTGACCCAAGGAATGGGGGAGAATGCAGAAGAAGAGGAAGGTGCCAAGCAAGAAGTACCCAAGGCTGAGCCAAAGAAGAGAAAAGCACAAAAATAGCCAGCTACATAGCCCAAGGGGAAGAAGAAGGCAACAAAGCCAAGCCTAGCCAAGCCAACTACAAGGGGAAATACCAAAGCAACAACCCAAGTGGAAAAGGGATAGGGGAACCAAAAGTCCATAAATCAAGGACAACCTATAGAAGAAAAGAAAAGAAGAAAATACGTTGCACCTCTAGAGTCAAATGAAGAATAGATAGAATTTGAAAATGATCAATTTAGATTGGTAAGGCATTATACCAAGTCTAAATTGGAAAATGCTTGTAATAACATTAGAGATAACGTAGATTTAACTGATTTAAAGACCATTGATTTTAATGAATTGTTAAGAGAAGAATAGAACATAGTGGAAGAATCCATCTACACTATGATGGCTAAGTTCAAGACCACCCCACTTGAACTAAAAAACTCTATGCCTAAGGAGCTAAGCTCCATCATAGAGAATAAATGGAATTACTACCTTAAAATGGAGAAGGAAATAAGGGAGTTAACATTGGCTTATGTAATATCTAACCTAACTAAAGGTAAAATAAGAAAGGCTAACAAGAAATATGGGAGCAAATTTGCACCTAAATACAAAGCCTTTAGAATTTTGAAAATTCAAATTGAAGATGTTGTGCAAAAGTCCATACAAATGTGGAAATTGATTTATGGATTAACTACTATCAAGGAAGGGTAGGAAGATCACTTTAAGGGAAGAAATGATGAGGAAGAAGAAGAGAATGAAAAATATAAGGAAGTAGAGAAAGAAAAAGAAGAGGAAATAGTGGAGAAGACACAGTAAGGTGAAGAGGCAACAACTGAGGAGCAACAATGAGAATAGAGTGTCCAAGACACCCAATTGCCACCACCAGGTCCTCCACATACAACACTTGTAGAAACTATAATTTTCAAGGATGTTCCTGACACCTCAGGTCAAAACATCAATCAACTCACTATAGATGATCTCAAAAAGATCCTTCACCAAACCACATTGCAATCACAACTATACACAAATCCTATTCTGGTGAGTGTGGAAGAATTACAAAATGTTGTAGTAGAGATTACTAGGGAGAAGGTGAACGCACAAGAACCATCTTTACAACCTCCCATAGCTATAGAATATCAACTAAAAGAGAAAGTAGCACAGGATATAACTACTAAGGTTGATCATACAGTCATAGCAACAACAATTGTAGAGGAGCCAGCAAAGGAGAAGAAAAGACAAGATGTTCCTATAGCACAAATCCAAGGTGTAGCTTCTCAAATCATTATCATTGATCCAGGTAGTAGAGAAGAAGAGAAGGAAGAGGAGAAAACCCCTAAGGAAAAAAAGAAGGAGGCAATATAGACACTAGTGAACTTGCCTACCTCAAGGACCCCTACCAAACAACTAAGAACTGATGTAGTACCACTGTAAATCTCAGCACCAGGCTCAAGCTCCACCAAGGTAGTAAGGATACTTCACTATGGAGACCCTAAACTTGATGAATAAATAGTCATACCTAGTTATGACTACAAAAAAATGAACCTAGCAAAGATAAATGAAGTGCAAGAGGCACTTGAGAGAAAGAAGAAGCAGGAGATACTTAGAAATGAGTATAGAAAAAAGAAAGCATTGGTGGAAATCAAAGATATATTCCTTGATGCATTTAGCTTGCCTGTACCTAATGAAACAAATCCCATCATGGAGCAATTGTCCAACATAGTGGACCAGGTACAAAACAAAGACCTTTTGATACAAATGTTAAGTTATTAGAGTGGTCAAAAAAGAGATTTCAAATGAAAGTCAATGAGAAGATATCTAGTGAGGTAGCACTTTCACAAGTGGAATTGGCTAAGAAAGTTGAAAAAATGAAATCAATACTTGAAAATATATTCTCATTGTACTCTAAATGTTGTGACTCATCATACTTCACACAAGAAACTAGCCAAAGAATACTGAGCTTGGAACAAAATCTTAATATTTCTAGCACACAACTCTTGAAAGATCTAGCTCAAAGTGAGAAGCATTTTACAACTACACTTCACACTCATAAGGAGTTAGCTATATTGACAATAGAAGATGCCAATGTCAAGGCCAAATTGATACAAATTCAATCTACTATTACCCCACATCTAGAAGTACTACATAAGGAAATGGCCTATGTAGACAATGTTTTAAGATCCTAATCTTTCTACCTTAGAAGGCCTTGTACATCTTGTAATAGAGACAACCATCTAGCACAAATCACTGGAAATTGCCTTAGACAATTGGGATGCTTCTCTAAAGATGATCATGGAGGTAAGTAAAACATTTTTGGCTAAATATTCTATTCATTCTTAGGAGCCCTTGACATAAGTGTCAAAAAAGGAGAGATATTCATTATTTCATATAATAAGAATGGGGGAGATATGACATTCTTTGATGGAGGTAATAAAGAATACCAAAAGGGGAGATATTCAACTTTTGAGAAGCAATAAGTGAGAATAGCCAAAATGATCAACTGTAAGGAGATGTATGAAAAGGGTAGAAAAAACAAAGGGGGAGTACAAACATAAGCAGAAATAGGGTACATAGAAATAGAGGCTAAGGAATGAGAAGACGATAATGGAATCAACATGAGATGAATTCCACACAAGATTATTTTGGTTACATAAATGGCACATCAGCTAAGAGGGAGTTACAAATTTTTGAGGTATATAGAATTTTGAACAAGTTTTTGAAGCTTTGTACATATGTCGAGCAAAATGTGTAGTATACTCATAGGGATCAGATTCATAATGTTTAGTTAAGTGTTTTTGTCACTCATGTCAAAGGGGAAGATTTTTGGTCTCATATTGGTTTTGACATTTGAGTGTCAATACACTTAACCAAATTCTCAAGGTGATGCTAAGTATAATACAAAAGCTGAGCCATAGTGTGGGCTGAACTAGAGATTCAATAGGTGCCGAGTGAACTTTAGGTGTCAAGTAAAGTTCAAGAGCCAAGTGATAAGTGATGCTGATTAATTATAGGCGCTGAGCAAAGTATAGATGCCAAGTAAGACAAAATTACTATAGGAGCCAAGTGAAATAGAATTCCTATATGTATCAAGCATTAGTAACTAGTAAGTATTGAGTAACACAGAATTAGCATATGAGTTTGTGCCTTCACAAACTCATATGTAAACTATTTTTGGGCTGACTCAAGATGAATCTCAAAGAATCTTGAAGATAAGATTGAATCTTTTACATTATCTATGTAATCAATATGTAGCCAATAAGAAAAATGGAGAAGGCATGCAACTAATAGGAAAAGTGAAAGAATTGAGAAGGAAATGAAGAGTAAATATTGATCATAGATTCATACCTAATTCTAAGTCTTTGAAGCTTTTAAAAGGGGGAAAGAACCCCATTATGTATGCAAGGATGTGAGAAGTGTATGGGTGAATTATAGTGAAGTACAAAGGGGTGTAAAGACTTAGAAAGAGAAAAACAACATTACAGAATTTAGTTGATTGAGAACAGAGTATTAGAATTTTGAGAAGAGACATATCAAATGAAGCAAGGATTAGACAAATAGAGTAGAATGAGGATCTGGATCAGCAATTGAGGATTGCAAGTCATTAGGTCAACACTTCCTAATACTCTCTAGCAATTGCATAAGGAATGAAAATCCTATGATGATAGGTTGGTTTAATAGCCATGTTGTAAGTCATTAAACAAGGTGCTAAATCCTTTAACAAGGTAACATTCCAAGTGAGTGTTTGTAAATCCTTTAACTAGGACACTTTTAACAGGGTGTAAAGTATTTAATAGGAAAGGCCTTTCATATGGCAGACCATTGAAGTGGTCAAATTTTGTAACCTTCAATAGTTACATATTGTTGTAATGATACTTTGTGGGTGTCATCCCCACCTCAGTTTTACCTTCTTATTTTGGAGGGTTTCTAGGTTACAAAATTCTTGTGTTATATGTTTTCATGCATGTGAATGATATCAGTTAAAAGTTTTTGAAAAGGTTAGAGTTTGTTACTTTTGATTCACACCCCCCCCCCCCACACACACACTAGAAGTAAACCTTCCCAGTATAAATTCCAACAACAACAAGTATTGTATGTATATCTATTCATGTGAAGAACTAAAATGTATATTTGCATTTTAGGGAAGTGCACTCTTCTTGCATACATTGCATATTTTCTACCAACTCCTAATAGGGTTGAGGCTTCTAACAAGGCCTAGTATCTTAACAGAGATTCATGACACTAAATGTACTTCAAATAATCTTAACAAGGTCAATATCCTTAAGAGGATCCTATTGTTGAGTGAATCATCTAGTGGGTATCATCCCCACCGAGGTATTTCCTATGCCATGGTTTCCCTAGTTAAAAAATAATGGTGTTATGAGTTATCTATGTGCATGATTATATTTATTGTTTAGGATTTGGTGGTTTACTTTCATATGCAAGTTATCAATTAATTAACAATATTTAGTTGTCAAAAAAAGTTTGTAGAATATTGATTCACCCCCTCCCCCTATTAGTATTATTTGTTACTAACAATTACTATCAGAGCATAGTTAATTTGAAGAAGGTTAACAAATTAAGTAAGACCTCTGAAGGTATGGAACAACTGAAGAAAAACCTTGAAGAAGATCTTGAGCAAATTGACCTTCTTATTAATGAAAGAGATAACCTAAAATATAGGTATGAAGATGCAAAAGTTTTCTTTGGAAATTTAGTAGACAAGATTGATGATTTAGAATCTAGAAAGGAATCATCTACATAGACTAGTGATAATGATGAAGTAGGAGATTTTTAGAAAGAAAACGAGATCTTGAATCATGAACTGAAAATAGTTGAACTTAAATTGAGTCCTAAGAAAAATGGTGGCAAGAATGAACCAGAACTAAAAATTGGGAATGCAAATCTTAGGTCCTAGTTAAGTTAAGTTACATCTCAACTAGATACAATCAAGATTGAACATAGTGAGTTAGAAAAGTACAACATTATTGAGAGAGGAGAATTTACACAAGCTAAGTAATAGTAAGAGAAACATTATTCTAGTAGTGAAAAGATAGATGAACAGATATTTCATCAGAGACCTTATGACAAGACAAGACTTGGATATCTGATTGGAGAGAAATCAGCCAAAAAGTTGAAATTAGAAGAGAACTTAATCTAGTTATTGAATCCCCTAAGGAATCTAATCAAAGTAAGGTGGAATCAAGCACAACTATTGAACTATCAAAGGAAGGTGAGTTAATTTATTTGTTAGCTAAACCTAATGAACTAAGAAAAATAAAGCAAGTTAATTAACCTAAGCTAGATGAACCACCCAATGAAGTAAGATGTGAGTTCAAAGGTAGATGTATAGGTAAGTCTTTTAAACCCATTACTAATTTCTATTGTTATAATTTTCATGGTTATGGACATAAGGTAGTAGAAAGTAAGAAACCAAAGTTTGATGGTAATAATGCAAATAGTAGAATGTCTAGGAATACTAACCCTATAGGTAATAAAAGAGGAAGATCACAAAATAGATCCAATGATGGATATCAATCTAATGGAGGGAAGAACTAGTTATGTGTTACAAGGTGAATAGGAAGAAAATAAGGTTTCCTTTCTTAACTCTATTTTCAATGGGGATGATCCAAATTGATTAAGCATAAGAGAGTGATCAATGGAGAAATGGATCATGTGATGGAAAATGTGGATAAAGGAGGTAATCTAATATTTTTATTATGGGGCAGTATGTGCTTAAATCTTGAAATAGATAAAAGACAAATACTAACCCTGAATCGAGAAAGTGTTGTTTTCTGATGTATATATGTAGTTTTAGGGAATTCGACAATCCATTTTGAATTGAAAATGTCAAGACATAGAAAACCAATAAATATTTTGTCCTTTTGAAGGGAGGTTGACCTTGAACCTAATAGTGGAGCATAATCCTATATTGAGGTACAATTGCACCCTAAAAATTTGACCTTGACTTGCATTGCTTCGACAAAATTTCCATTCATGGATCTCGCAAGTTTGACGAAAAGGGTATCCAAATCTTTTCTTTAATTTTTTGTTCCACTCCTATATCTAGAAGAAAAAAATGATTTTGTTGTTTATATGAGGGGGATGACTTGGTCAAACCCTAGTTTTCAATCAACCTTAATAATTAAAATGAAATAAGGAATGCTAGCAAACAATAGAACTAAATTTAACAATGAAGCTATGATATTCAATAGATAAGAAATTGTATTTGAAATGTAAACAAGTATATTGATATGAAAGCTTAAACATAATATTAAAAAAAATAATCCAAAACCTCCATGATTGTATGCTTAGAATCCACTTTGAAAGAAGTATGAATGGATCTTGAAGATGAACAAAGGATTTTGAAGGAAGATCACACCACAATGATGACTAGATCTAGAGTTTTTGATGCAGAAGCATCGAGCTTGGATTTTGTGGAGTTATGTTTTTCATGGTTAGGGATGTGTTGGAGACACATTGGTGAACCTTTCCTCATGATTTCATCAATATTGGATGGATTGAGTTGAAGTTAGAATCATTTTTATCTTGTTGTTGGAGCTATTCTTTTGGTTTTTGGGTTCTTGTTGTAGACTATGTAACTATTTTTCTAGAATTCACTAGAGGATGAAAATTTTAGGGATTACAGATATGGTAGATATGGTAATTCTCCTAGAACATCAATTTTTGGCAATTTGCACAATGAGTTTATGTACATAAATTTCAAGATGAATCCAAAGATATCCTTAATGTCTTAGATTTAGTGAGCTAAAAGGGTTATAGAGGACCTAAAATAATACCTTCTATTTGAAGCACAATTTCTAATTCAATTTTATCTAGGAGATATTACAATTTTTCTTAGGTATTAATTTTTGGATATTTAATTATTGTTGGAGGCCGACTTGTGGCTCTTCAAGTATTTAATGTTAGGGTTATTTAATTTGTAATTATTATGCCAAATTGTGGCTTAGATTGGTAAAAGTAGGGGTTGTGGTGAAGTCTTTTAGTCATTTTTTATTCACCCATCTTGGAGAAGAGGAGATGGTAGAGGAGTGAATTTTGAGAAGAGCTAGTGGCTACTACTTGGGAAATAAGAAGATTGCATGGTGGCCTTGTAAGTACCAGTTGGATCCCTCTACTAGAGTGTGGATCTGGACTAGCTAGTCTTTCAGTTGGATCTTGAGGAATTTTGTAAAAAAAATATTGTAATTGCTTGTATTTTTCCATAACCAAGAAGACCTTATAGCCCAACACATTACATGTAACAATTATTTTATGAATAAATTATTGTAATTTAGTATCAGATATTGCATTATTATTCTATTTCCATTGTGTGGTTATTTACTAGGGGCTAGGACATCTCCTTTGGGGATTTATCCTACCTTGCACTACATCAAATGGTATTAGAGCAAAGGTTGTTCTTGAGCATGTAGACAGATCACTAATGTTATGGTTATTTGCACTAGGACCTTGGGAGGACACGCAAATGGATCAATGGATGCGAAGATGAAAGTTTGATCTTGTTGAGGCATGATTGTAGAGAGTTTTTGTATTGTAGATCTATGGTCTTGCACTTGTAATGTGATTCCTAATTGTTCATGCAAGGTTGCAAGTTGTGATATGAATTGCAAACAATTTTGGTTTGTCACAAGGAGTGTGAGAAGAATTTGTTGCAGAGGGTTTATAAAGATCTTGGGAGATGGGTCTAAGAGGATTGGACCCTGAGATGATTGTGAATCTTCATGATGTGGTGGAAAGGATTTTTTCTAAGATGTATTCTTAGTTTGAAGCTAGTTTGGTTAATCAAACTAAGGAGGTGGTTGCTCAGTTTGAAACTACTTTAGATGATCAAGATAAGGATAGGATGAGGAAGGAATTATGTATATGTTTGTGGAGCTAGAGTCTATTGATCTAAAAGAGAGTTGTTTGGTTAGAACTAAGAGACTTGTTCATGAGAGAAGATGGCATAGCAAGGTCGAGGTGGAAGAGGTTGGTTTTGTTGATCATATTATGGAGTCTGATACAAAACTTGTAGAGTAGCTAGAGACTTTTGCTAAGGATATTCCTAACCTTTTTGATGCTAGGATGGACATTGGTTTTCATGATCAGTTGGATGAGTCTGACATGAGGATTGTAGAGCACTTGGTCATGGATGCTCTAGTTACTATTGGTAGTGACTTGTATGTTGTAGAGAAATGTGTTGTGAGCAATGAGATTGCTAGTGTTATGAGTTTGGCATATGTTGAGGAGTTACATATTTTTTGTGTTATGGAGTTTCTTGTGACTAGTGTGGATTAACTAGTTGTTGATGTGGATGAGGGTTTTTTGATCAAGCATTGTGTTCATTTTGTTCTTGGGTGTGAGCATTTTGATTAGGTTGCTAATATGTATTTGAATCTAATGTTTTAGTGGATGAAGTGTTGATGGTTGATTTTTAGATTTGTTCTATTGACTTTGATGAAGTGGAAGCCTTTGATAAAGATGAAGTTGGTTGCAGATCTTTCATTGAGCATCAAAGTATGAGACATACTTTTCTATTTACCTAGGGAGTCTAATGTAGGAGAATTAAGATTTGATTTTGTGGAGTTATGCTTTTCATGGTTATTGATGTGTTTTAGACACAATGGGAAACCTTTCCTCATGATTTCATATGGATTGAGTTGAACTTAGAGTCATTTTTACCTTGCTGCTAAAGTTGTGTTTTTGGGTTTCTAGGTACCTATTGCAAGCCATGTAACTAATTCTTCATAATGAGTTAGATAATGTGAATTTTAAATATTGGAGATGGCCTAGAGTAATATCTGTAGTTAATATCACTAGTCCTAGTTTATTATAAGGTGGGAGATATGGCAATTCTCCTGGAGTATCGATTTCTAGCAGTTTGTGTGATGGGTTTATGTGCATGACTTTAAGGATGAATCTAAAGATATCCTTAATGAATCAGCCTTAGTGAGCTTAAGGGGTTTTATAAAACCTAAATTAATACCTTTGGCTCAAAGAACAAGTTCTAATTTTAGTCAGAGCTAGGAGATATTACCATTTTTCTAGGATATCAATTTTTTGATATTTAATTGTTGTTGGAGGCCAACTTGTGGATCTTCAACTATTTAATGTTAGGTTTATTTAATTTTTAATTGCTAACTCAACATGTGGCTTAGATTGGTATAATTAGAGGTTTTGGTGAAGTCTTTTAGTCATTTTTTATTCACCCATCTTAGAGAAGAGGGGGTGGTAGAGGAGTGAATTTTAAGAAGAGCTAGTGGTTGTGGCTTGGGAAACAAGAAGATTGATTGGTGGGCTTGTGAGTACCAATTAGATCTTCCTTTGAGGTTTCTAGTACTGTGTGGATTTGGACTAGCTATTGTTTGGGTTGGATCTTGAGGGATCTTACAGAACTATTGTTGTAATTGCTTATATTTGGCTGTAACCAAGAAGGCCTTACAGCCTGGCACATTGCATGTAATAGTTATTTTCTGAATAAATTATTGTAATTTGGTATTAGATCCTTAATTTTCATTTTGTTTCCACAGTGTGGTTATTTTCTAGGGACTAGGACATCTCCTTTCAGGATTTCTCCTATGTTGCACTGCGTCAGTTTTGAATGATGAATCTTGAATGTTTGAACCAAATCCCTTCAAACGCTTGAATCCTTCAATCCTTGATCTTCAATGGAGAACATGAATGCTTGCTTGATATTGAAAAGTAAATAGTTTCTCATAGATAGTAGATGAAGTCATGAATAATGGATAGAAAGTAGATTAATCATGCATAGATTGTAGATGTGAAAATTAGGGAAGAAGACTTCCTTTTATGAGATCTACGACACAAACTCCTAAAGAAGGATGATATAGGAGAATTAAATCCTATTTAACCTTGGCCCCTAATAATAGACCTAGATCAATGAAATTTAAGAGCCTACCATTCTAAAACTTGAGAAAATTGACCCAGAAGCAGGAAAAGAAATTTTCCAAAGGCCGAGATCCCAAAACTTCCAGAAATTGAAATTGGGACCTAGGGGCTAGGATGAGGTCAACCCTACTCTAGGTATGGGTCAAGGTTTTTTGTGACATAGGTCAAGGTCAAGGTCGATCTTGACCTAGAAGATCATCCTTGATGTAGAGTTCAAATTCCTTAATTTCATAGAGAAGTTTATCAAAATTAGGCAAGAAATAGATAGAGAGAGAGAGAAGAAGAATAGGGGGGAAATAGCCAGATCCATGCAAAGACCCATTCAAGGCACTTGGCATGACCCCAAACCACTTACTCAGAGGGTTAAACACTCTTAACATGGAAATGCTTCCATTTTAAGATGATAATTTAAGCCCCCACTTTAGAAAGAGTATGGACTCTATGAAAACTCTTCGGTAAAAGAAGATAAGAAAGAAGAGATCACAAAGGATTCATAAAATGACAAAAATAGCACTTAACTAAGGACATTGATGGAAATATTAAAGATATGATAGGTTACTGAGAGGGGAGGGATGAATCAGTAACTCAAAAACTTTAAACAATTCAGCACTTTAACCATATATACTATTCACCATTCATTCATCTAATCTACTGCATATATGAGAAATCAAACATCCATAACACATGTACATAGTGATTTGGTAACCCAGAATCCTTTCAAATAGAAAATAAAACTAGGGTGGGGATGATACCCACAAAACTTTGTTACTACAATATGAATTTGGCCTATTAAGGCTTACATTGACCACTTCTAGTGATCTTCCCTATTGGGAGCACAAAGGACTGCTAGGTCCACCTTGTTAGAGGATTTACAAACATACACTAAAGTATGCACTCTGTTAGGAGATTTATACAAAGACTATTAAGTCTACCTTGTTAAAGGATTTACAAAATTGATTCACCTATTAGAATGAAATAGTGGATCTACTTACAAACTTGATTGCTAATTAGATCCTTGAAAGATAGACCACCTTTTGTGACTAATGAATCTTTATTTCTCCTTGTAGACCTTGCTGAATATTTTGCTCTTCTGTTGATTCACATTTACACTCCTCAAAACATTACATGTCTCTCTTGATACTCTCATTACATCTATTGTAAATGATATAATACATTACATATATACCATTCCAATAATTACAATTGCAAGGTCAGCCAAAACACAAGTGAACAAAATATTACTGAGTTGGCCATACAATAGAAAACTTGAGTTCTTCAAGCTGACTTGGTAACCTTCTGATACTCAATGTCCACTACATTTCTTGGCATCATCATGCACTTGGTAGAAGTGAAGGCTCGGTCCATACTAATCACACAATGTAGCTTGGAACTTGGTAACCATTGGAGACTCGGTAGATGTAGTGTCACTCAGTAAAAATTGAATCCTTTGTTTACCTTGCTTTCACTCAGTAAACACTACACTTTCATTACTCGATAAACACTAGGCTTCCATCACTCAGTAAACACTATAAAGCTTAGTGAATACTATATGCTCAATAAATACTGCTAGGTTGCACACCCACTCGGTAGCTTCTTGAATGTTTGATATGAACTGCTTGACTGCACACTCACTCGATAGCTTCAAGAATGCTCAATATTAACTACTTAAGTGATGAACCTACAAGGTAACCACTGAATGCTCAATATACACTATAGACTAAGTTATGAATTAAGTAATCATTTAGAATTGAGTAAGTGTTGTCACTAATGACAAATACAATATAATGCCAACAATCTGCCCCTTTGGTGTTAGTGACAAAACACTTATAAGCCAAAACATATGTACATAACCTGACTCAATGAATTTTGGTTTTTCAAAATTGATCTTTGTAGAACTGTTGCATATACATTTCTATATGTATCTTCTTGATGATGTATATACAAAGATACTTATGTACACATGCTAACTCTATTGAGTGCTAACTCCCCCTATCACTTATAGTGATAACTCTCCTCACTTATTATGTTGAATCTCTCACCCTTTTTGACAATAATGCCAAAGGATTACATATATATAGTTTATATGACTACACCAAAGTGTGATAAAAATTCTTGATGTACCTTAAGGATGGTGGCAAAAATATTATCCCAAGTCTGCTACAAATTTTGACAGGTGGAGAGAGCAATTTGAACTTCTGCTGATAATTGGATCAAGTGATCAGCCACTAAGAAGTTCTGATCTTGGACCAATGTTTGCAATGAGTAATATGTTTTTGCATTGTATCCATGATAGGAAGGATCATGTGTTGGATGTCTATGAGTGTAGACTGGATCCTTGCTTCCTCTCTTAATAGTTCTGCCTATACATCTGCCAAATATCTAATTTTGGTGTGATGGGAGGTTGTGGAGGAGGAGTCCATCTTTAACTTGGATGCACTTGATTGCATATCAATGTCAATATTATTTAGCTTATCCTTTATTTCTTTAGTAAAACCAGAAACATCACAAAGTTTGGCAAAAAGTGATGCTGCATTATTAAAAGAATTTTCAAAATTTTCCAAAAATGTTGACAATTCAACTTGCTTGATTGCTATCTTTTGAGCAATATGCTCTAGCACCTTATTATCAAATTTTCTTTCAGATTTCTCAATAATTTTCTCTTGTTCAAAAGAATCTTCATTAAATTTCTATACTGCCTCTTCTAGCTAAATCAAAATGTGTTGAGTAGAACTTACTTCAACACCTATAGCATCTATAATTATATCCTTGGAATTCTCAATTATTTTGCATTCCTTATCCCTTTCTGATCTTAAATATTTTTGTGTAGCTTTCATCTCTATGAGTTGAATGGCTAACGCCATCTCTTCAATGGTAGCAGTGTCATAGTCAATCTTAGGAATCACTATTTCTATGTCTAAGTCATTGTCTTCTCCAATTTCCTTTCCAGTGATCAGAAGTTTTAATGGATGCTTTTGTTTGACTTCTATTATTACTAGTTTGACCTTAGGAATAGACACAATAGTGGAGATAGAAGGGTTAGCAGTGAAAACAAGGATAGGACTTGAGGATTGAATGCCAATAGAAGTGCTAACCAGATCAAAAACTGAAACACTTCCCAAAAATGGTATCACACTTGATAGAGTACCCATAGTAGTATATGAACTGATTGGAGTCAAAGTGGATGCAGATGATGTTGATGGAAACAAAACTGTAGAACTTACTGGAATTGATGAAAACAAAATGGTGGAACTTACTGGTACACTCATTGTTGATGAAGGAGCTAAGGAGGCTGACTCGGTGGCTAAAGAGGTGATAGAAAGCTCATTAGATAGAGTGCTTGGCACTTCATTTTTAGATACCTAGAGTTGGGAGGTGCCTAGTGAAGATTAAGCAATAGATGTGACTATTGTGCTCACAATCTCACTTATAGAAGCTATCTCCAAAGTAGATGTAACAGTCTTTGGTGGAGAGTGAGGAAGGGATGCAATAACTTCTGCTACAATTTTTACTAAATCTTCCTCATCTTTTTCTTCCTCATGTGTTTCTTACTCCTTGTCTTCTTCCTCTTTCTCTTCCATTAGTGCATGCAGCTCTCCTGGAGTAACTGTGATGGATGGAGTGCTATCAAAATCATCATTTTCACTGCTATCATCATCCTTGATTTCAATAGGATCATCACTAGGCTTTTGCAGATTATAGATATTCTTCCACATGTTTGTTGCATCTCTTACAACATGTTCAATGTCCTTAATTAAAATCAAACATGTGTGAAATCTAATCATCATTTTACCTTCATTATTCTTCATTGCTACCTTTATTTCTGCTTTAGTGAGACTTGGTAGAAGATTCTTTAGGGATTTCTCATATATTTCTTTGACCATTTGGGTTGTTGACTCCCATATTGGTTGCAATCTCTCCAATAGTTCTTTGGAGATTTGAGGGGCAAGCTAGTCTAGGGAGTATTTCCATTTTCCCATCTTATTGATACCAATTCCTCAATCTGCATTTTCTTTGCATCAGTCCTTGTTTCAAATTTCAATGCTTTAAAATTTGTGATGCCAACTACCTCTTCCAATTGTTTTAGCCTTTCCTCAAATGTGAGTGGAGGCCTGACAAGTACAGTTTCTTGCTTGCCTTGTCTAGTTCTTCTAGAGAATACTATAGTAGGATTCTTCTTAAGTTTGGTGATAATTGTCTTCTCTTTCTTCTTTGGAGGTTCCTCTTCTTTTTTAGATTTGAGTTCTTCACCTTCTTCTTCTTCTTCTTCTTCTTCTTCATCCTCACCTTTTCCTTCAGTAAGCATAAGAGGGCCGGTTGCAGTTTTCAACATTGTTATCTTTCTCTTGCCTTTGCTCATAGCTTGGGGTAGCTTGATTTCAAGCTCAATTCTAGTCTTGGCTTCATCATAAGTGCCAAAGGTAGTAAGCTTAGGATCTATAGGTTCATTTACTAGTGCTTCAATAATGTCCTTGGCCTCATCAATATTCACCTCATAAGGAAGAGGTTTCACCCATGCAGCTCGGGGTCTGACTACCTAAATGTATACCTTATCAAAGTCAACCATGAAGCATACATCATCTTTTTAATCTTCAACTAGTTTGGGTGGAATTTGGAACATGATGTTCATTCTTTCCTTGAAATCTTCAAAATAATTATCCATAACTTTTTCAAAGTTTACACCCATGTCAGCAATAAACTCATTAATCTGATATAAAATTGGAATATCTTTTCTCCATATGATTAAGCCCTTTTATGGAAAGAATTTTTGAATATAGAAAAATAAACAAATTAACAGAGAACCAAATTTGCAGGGATTATTCTTTGAAGTCCTTATGCTATCCATGTTTTTGTTCAATTATTTCAATAAAAATTCTAACAGGTCAAATTCAAGATTTTTCTTCACAATTTTGAATGCCAAATCAACAGCCTCACAGGGCACACTATTCAAATGATTGGAGCTATAAATTGTGTGGGCAATGATGTGAATGCCAAACCTTAATTCAACCTCAAATACAGTGCTGACCTTCAAACCTCTACTGTCCCATTCAGCTAGGATTTGCTTCTGTAACTCCTCTCGACCTAGGGTTTTGGTAGTTTTCACTTTATTTAGCATGGGGAGACCTATAATCTTATGAATCATCTTCTTGGTGATTAACACTAGCTTCTCTAACCATAGTTTTCCATTGTAAATATGACTAAGTATGTACTTGATCCACTTAATTTGGAAACTTCTTAGCATATGTGAGATATGGGTTAACCCTTTGGTCTCTAGATGCTTATGCTTGGGTTTCAAAGAGCCATCAACACTCATTTCTTCTAGGGCATTGACCATTTCTAGTTTTCCAATCTCTTGAATAGAAAATTTGAAATGTGTATGAATGCCATTTATGAGAAGTACCTTTGGTGGAGTTTGTGATTGAGCTCCATTGGGGTTGAGTGATTTTGCAATTGTTGGAACTATCTTAAAATTCAGTGCCTTCCACTCCACACCTTTAACTAGCATTTTTTAACCTCTTTTTGCCTTGGTGCTACTGCTACTCCCAGATGCCATTGCTACTTGGTAAGTATAAGAAAATTTTGAAAAAATTCTCCGCTTGAAAATCGCTTGAAATTGCTTGGAATTTGCTTTGGAGTTGTTGAAAATTTCTTAGCTCTGTAATTGTGGTGAAGAATGAAATCAAATTCTACCCTTTTGATGAAATTTTTTCCATAAATTCTTGGTACGAAGGTAGTTGAGATGACATAGTTCTTGATAGGCTGTCATTCACTTGCTCAGTAGAATCTTACAATTCGATGATTGAACAAAACTTTTGTTTACTCTCGACCTAACTCAGTAAGGCCTTCAACCAACTTTCCTTGGTAGATGCAACTTGGTGAAAGATACACTTTCTTTGATCCTTATGTATCAAGAATACTAATTTGATCATTTTTCTTTCTTTTATTTTGGAACTACTTGAGATATTACTAGAAGATACAGTTCCATATCCTTGTTTAGGGATCTAACTAGAGAAGGTGGAGTCACCCACTTCTTGAGTGACATTGCCATCATTTGAACTATCTTGCTTAGTAGATTTGGGAATCCATTGTTGCTTCATCCACTTCTAAATGTATTCAGCTTTAGTTTTCTTTTCATCTTCAACTTTTCCTATGTTCATGTAGTTGTTAGCTATATGACCAAGTTGTGTACATGTATAGCACCTTATAGTAGTGTCCTTCTTCCTTAGGTGATGTCTTGCATAGTTTATACCAATATGTCCATATTCTCCACAATAATGACATTTGCACCTGGTATTGTAGTCCCATCCAAATATTTCTTTAACAAGTTGTCTAGCTGCATTGAATGATTTTTATTTGCATTGGAATGCCTTGTGACCATGCTTCTTGCATTTGTGACAATTTCCTTCAAATTTTTGTTTCTCCTTGCATTCATTAGCTTTATGACCATGTTGACTGCAACTGTAGTATTTACAATTGAATTTACCTTTTCCATTACTCCAACATTTTTTTGATGTATGACCTAACTTACCACAGTGATTGCAAGTAGTTCTTTAATTCCTTTGGGAACCTTGTCTGGAGGTTTCACCTTCTTCCTTATAACCAAGTCCAACTTTACCTTTTTGTCTATGAAGATTTTGCTCACTTTGTTGATTTAATTGAGTCATGTCTGCTTGAGATTTCATCATTCTCTCATTGATTTTCTTTTCAATGATCAAGTCATTTTCCAAACTTTCATTGATTTGTTTTTAGATCTCAAGTCACTTTTTAAGGTTTCATTGATTTTTATTTCAGTGATTAAATCATTCCTTAGGCTTTCATTTTTAGATCTTAGATTCATAATTTCTTCATTTTCATTAGATAGTTGATCTACAAGATCTTCATGCTGATTGGATTGATTGTTTCTTGTCTCTAAGTCTTTAGTTGCCTTGTTTATTTGTTCCAAAACTTCACATAGCCTGATTGATTGGATTTCTTGTTCTCTTTTAAGCTTTCTTACTTCTTCATGTAGAGAGCCATTCTTTGCTAGGAGTTCCTTGATTGCCTCATTAGCTTCATCTGAACTGCTTGATGGTAAAAGGTCTTCAATCTTTTCTTCAACATACTAAGGGCCATTCATTTGTCTTGCAAGTTCCTTCCTTCTCTTCAAGGATTAAGAAAGATGCTCCTTTGCTTCTTTGAGTTGAGCCATGGCCATTTTAAGATCTATCTTTTCATTTTCAATAGCTTTGTCAAGCCTAAATATGTCCATTATCCTTGATCTTTGCTCAAGCTGTCAAAATTTTATCCTAAGAACCACAAGAGCTTTGATACCAATTGTTGGAAATATTTAAGATATGATAGGCTACTGAGAGGGGAGGGATGAATCAGTAACTCAAAAACTTTAAACAATTCAGCACTTTAACCATATATACAATTCACCATTCATTCATCTAATCTACTGCATATATGAGAAGTCAAACATCCATAACACATGTACACAGTGATTTGGTAACCCAAAAACCTTCCAAATAGAAAGTAAAACTGAGGTGGGGATGATACCCACAAAAGTTCATTACTGTAGTATGAAGTTGGCCTGTTAAGGCTTACATTGACCACTTCTGGTGATCTGCCCTATTAGGAGCACAAAGGACTGCTAGGTCCACCTTGTTAGAGGATTTTAAAAACATACACTGAAGTATGCACACTGTTAGGAGATTTATACAAAGATTGTTAAGTTTACCCTATTAAAGGATTTACAAAACCAATTCACCTGTTAGAATGAAATAGTGGATCTACTTACAAACTTGATTGCTGATTAGATCCTTGAAAGATAGATCACCTCTTGTGACTGATGAATCTTTATTGCTCCTTGTAGACCTTGCTAAATATTTTGCTCTTTTGTTGATTCGCATTTACACTCCTCAAAACATTACATGTCTCTCTTGATACTCTCATTGCATCTATTGTAAATAATATAATACATTACATATATACCACTCCAATAATTACAATTAATGGGTTGGCCAAAACACAAGTGAACAAAATATTACTGAGTCAGCCAAACAGTAGAAAACTTGAGTTTTTCAAGCTAATTTGGTAACCTTCTGATACTTAGCATCCACTGCATTACTCAGCATCATCATGCACTTGGTAGAAGTGAAGGATCAGTCCATATTAATCACACAACATAGCTTGGAAGTCGGTAACCATTGGAGACTCGTTAGATGTAGTGTCACTCAATAAACACTACACTTTTATTACTCAGTAAACATTGGGCTTCCATCATTCAGTAAACACTACGAAGCTTGGTGAACACTGTATGCTCGATAGATACTTTTGGGCTACACACCCACTTGGTAGCTTCGTGAATGCTCGATATGAACTGCTTGACTGCACACTCACTCGGTAGCTTCAGTAATACTCAGTATGAATTACTTAAGTGATGAACCTACAAGGTAACCACTGAATGCTCGGTATACACTATAGACTGAGTGATGAATTCAGTAATCATTCAGAATTGAGTAAGTGTTGTCACTAATAAAAAATACAATATAATGCCAACAAACATAAGCCCCCAAGCTAAGAATTACATCTCAAAATACACAAATGAGAGTGCAAAAATAAAAACCTAAAAGGGTTTGTATAAACAAACACAAACTAGCTAGCATAAGAAATCTTGCTAAGAAATATTTCTCATACTAATATCATATTTGGAAAGCTATCATAAAAACATAAGTGGTTATATAAGAAAGACAAGAGAAACACTATAAATAACATAGCTTCATGATCCAATTCTACTAGCATGAAAATGAAAAATAAAGAAACAAAAAAGTGATTATCTCCAATAGTAAGATGCCCACCTTATCATGAATCACCTGTTAGAATCTGAAAAGATTAATAACCCAGAAAACTAGTGCAAAGAGTAAATATCTAAACTATGAATGCAAATGATACAAAATCAAAATAGCATCATAGAGTTAGTCTCCAAGAGAGTAATGCAAATGCTGGAAGCAAAATAGCATTAAGAGAATGTAAAAACAAGAGATACAAATACAAGCCAAGTAGCATGCTTATATAGGCTAGGAAGAGAGAGGAGCTGGCAACACCAACCAATGAGGAGCAACCATCTATCGGACTAAAGATAGAAAAGTATCTTCCCAAGATAGCTAATGGATGCTCACATGTAGGAAGGTGACACCTCACAACCATTCACCCAATAAGACATGCTTTATTAACCTAAGCGAGATTATTAAAAGTGTAGGAAAAACCTAGCAAAATAGGAAAAAATAAAAAACTACACTAACACCCCCCCATAAGTGAAGCTTAGGTGGATGTAGAAATGGGTCCCGGCAATGATGCCATGTTAGGTACCCAAGTACAATGCAAGAAGATGCAACCTCTGAAAGCGGGGAAAGAGAGAAAACCACAAGGGAAAAACCCTCCCCCAAAAAGAGGTAAGAACCTAGTGAAGAACTGAAGAAGTCTCCCGCTAGGGAAATTGTCCCCTAAAATAGGAACAAGGAGTGATCATGAAGAAGCAGCATCACTGAAGCATGAAGAACCGCAAAACTCTGTCAAAATGCTGATCTGTAGAACCCCCATGGAAATAGAAGGCACGAACCATCAACCAAAGGAACCTCCATGGAAATAGAAGGCACGAACCATCAACCAAAGGAACCTCCATGGAAATAGAAGGCACGAACCATCAACCAAAGAAGCATAGAACAACAATATAACCTCCCCTTAAGGTAGGTGAGGTGACAGGTAGCTGAAAAGATGGGTCAAAAAATCTCCTACAACACAGGAGCCAAACTCATCGAGAGTGAGGTACAAACACAAATAAAGGCATGTGTCGTCGACACTGCATGAGGAATTAGAGAAAGAGAGCCTATAAGTGGCAAACAACTATCCCCCCCATGGCACTTTATATAATAGTGTGAGTACAACGAATCACAATGATGAAAAGGATCCTGAATCGCAAGAGTGACACTTTATCTCAGTGCGTTGCATAAAGATGCTTATAGTGAATATCAACAATGATCATAAAAAACATAAGGCTGAAACAAAAAAAGGTAAAGCCCAAAATGAAGCAACTGAAGCAACAAAATCGATCTTTGGACCTGAAACAAATAGAATATCCACCAGAATGCTAAAATGCAAAAGACTGAATAGGATGTGTCTAGAACAAAATCTGGAACAACAACCAATATTACTGGAAAGAGCACAGAAAGATCTTTCCAGCGATATAAAGAAGTCCAAAAATGGAGATCGGAAGCTCAAGATATGCCTCCCGGAGTGCAAAATAGAACATCCAACTTTGATTGCCATAATAGGCAACCAAACTATATCAAAACTCAAAAAAACCTATACCAGTATCTCTGTCTCAGAACCAGCTTTTTGACGCTTCTTTCGGATTGGAAAAATACTTCCATATGCAAAAGTTATGGCCAAAAAACCACAAGTAGGTCTTGATTTCAATGCATTATAAACCCTCATGAAGAGCATATGTTAAAAGTGAAACTTGGGCACAATAATCAAGGAAACCAATAGCACCACTGCGATCTACTCAAAAAATCATGCACTTTCAAAAAAAGAATCGCCTCGATATGAGGTCGTACGAGAAAGTTATGATCCTCCGAAGTTTCCAAAACAAGAACTGTGCATAGTCACGGCTGAGAATCTGCAATTTCTGAAGAATTCATGCATGAAAATCAAAAAATAACTTCAATAGTGGATAGAGCACAAAAAAATAGCCAAGTTCATAACAAGAATCATCAAAATTGGAGTCCGTATGAGCAAGAACGAGACATTTGAAAACTGCATTCAAATCTGCGGCTGCCAACGGAGAGGGGTATGGCTGTAGCTTTGCATGCTCGATTATGAAAAATATACAGCTTGCATGCAAAATCTAAAAGATACCCAGATGGTTTTTCGGGGCTGCAAACAAAACCCAGAAAGTGTTTTTCTTGCTGATGAACAAAAGATGTTGCTGTAGTGTAAATCAGACGCCTTTAACAGAAAAAAACGGCTCCAAAAATCAGAAAACGACCCCAGCAACCAAAATTTGACATGAAAATGCTAGATCAGCTTCTCAAGTCCATCAATGGCATGCTGGAACCTGCAAAACTGATTGAAAACTCCAAATATGCAAGTTGGTTGTCAGATTTGAGATTGAAACCCTAGAGAAAAACTGTTTTTGTCAAAACTTTTCTGATTCTCAAGATCATCCAAAGATGCTCGAAGGATACACATAGTGAAATAGCACCTCAGTGACACATGTCCCAGTGGGTCCAATGGAGGTAGTAATGGTTAGATGCGCTGGCAGTTAATGTGACCGTCGCAGTTGGAGTTTGAGGAATTGGCACAGTTAGTAAAGAAAGATTGGTCAACCTCAGGAAGACCTTATGGGGTAGCAAAGTGACAAGAGATCGTTGGTCCATGTGGCTCATTCTAGTGCTAGGGTTATGTTGACCTGCTAACCATGCTGGTTTGTGAATTGGGAATAGGGGATACCAAGGTTTTTTGCATAATCTGATCTTATGATTGATTCCAACCACCTTGGAGTAAATACGAAATAAAAAGGAAAACTCTACCCCCCGATCCAATCTATCTACTTGGTCAAAGCATAGTTATGGCACCGTTTCTATCTTTTTGAGGCCCTATTTTAGTTAAAAATTAGATTTCATGGTACCAAAAAGCTATATTCAGATCGAATTTTCTTCTGGATCCCCATGATTGTTCTCTATACAACTTCAATGTAGTGGTTGGGGAGTAACTTCAATTGGAGGACATCTTAGTTATGCCTAATCTATAAAGGAAACTTCTAAAATTTTTGAAGGGGTCGACCTTTCTTTGTTTTCTCTATTACTGCTTTGCAGATTCTCAGTGTAAATTCTCCTATACTACATGATTTTCTATCTTATCTCTTTCAGCCATTGGTATGAAAGTGCAAGAACTCCTTGCCTCTTATTGGTGTTTTGTAGAGATCTATGATCTACATGATTGTATCTCCTTGGCCTATGAATGATAATATAAGTGAATCTCTCTTTCCTTGTGTCATTCATCTTGATCTTTTGATCTGTATGTGATTATTAGATTAAAGAAAGTCTGAATGTGTATATCCTTAGTTTCATTCTGGTTCAATAGTGCATATATGGGAAGAGATTGGTCTAAACACTCTATTTTGGTGCATCACTTCTTTAGATTAGATTAGGTAGATTTGCTTTCATGGTCCCCTTCTCCCTTTTTCTCTCCAAGAGTAGTTAGGTGCATCCTGATAGTAAGAGGAAGCCGACCTTCTCTAGAGACTCAACCTCACAATTCAAGTCCCATATCTTGGAGGTTGTTTCCATGTTTCATGAGGTCATCCTTAGGTAACAACTTTGGACAAGGGTGCAGACTTCAGTGAGAACATTTTTTGGCATGCCCGATGGGACAACTTTTTAGAAAATTTCAAGCCTACTAGTATCAAAAGGGAAGATTTCAAGATCAACATGGAGGAGATAGTATTGGCTTCAGTGTTTAAGCCTTCAAGAGGCTCATTCTTCAAAGTACTTGGTGACTCTAAGCTTCAAATACATATCTAGTTCCAAACCAAAGTTGCAATGATTTATGCTCAGAGCTGAAACAAGGGCATCTTCTAGAGGTAAGTTTCAGTATCAAGAGCTTTTATTTTCAAACCCTAGAAGAAGGAATACTAGAATATCTTTATCACCGGTTAGGAGTGCAATAGTAAAAAATACACCTACAAGATCTATTTCTACTCCTCCTACAAGATCTATTTCTACTCCTCCTGCTATTAGATCTTAGCCTAGACTGCCATCAATACATATCAATAGATCACTTGTCTATATGGCATTTCCTAGAGCTAATACTTTTGCCACCTTTAATGGTGGGAGCCCTCTCTTAGTAGCCCAAAGACATGACACACCAGTAGCTGCCCTCAAAAGTATACCAGAGTTTACTATTGAAACTTCTATCTCTCCCTCAGAACACATTCAAGAGGTTGCAAATGTCTATAATATCAATGGTATTACAAAGGATGATGTTGTAGTTAGGCTCCTAGACTCATCCTTGAAAGGAAAAGCACTACAATGGTATAGAGGTTTAGTTCATGGTTCTATAATAGATTGGGATGGATTAGGAGCAGGATTGTGCAAACATTTTGAGGATAAAAGTGACTATTTGTCACTTTTAGAGCAGTTGACTACTATAAAAAGAGCCCCCCATGAATGTATGACTGATTTTAATTATATATTTCAAAAGACATGGGATAGAATACCTACTTCAGTGAAGCCTACCCTTGGTAATGCCTTCTTGCATTACCTTAGAGCTTTTAACAATGATATTGCCACTACAATCCAAACTATGGGAGGAGATACCTTGCCTAATTCTTATGACATAGCAATAAAATCAGAGAACATCCTAATACAAGGAGGTAAGCTAGGTCCAAGGCCTCCTATGCCTTTCTTCCCTGATGCTCCAAATAATCAACTAGAAATAGCTCCTCTTCCCACAATTTCTACATCACGATCCCTTGTCCCAATCCCTCAAGCTTCCACATCTTCAAATGGGACAGATGAAATCAAAGAGATGATGCAATCTTTGATGCATAACATGGATAAAAGAGGAAAGAACCTAGAGAAAAGATTGCAAGATTATCGGAAGAAGTTGGAGGATAACTCCTCTATGATGCAAAAAGTAAGCAACAAGGTGGTGAATTTAGAAAGACAACAAGCTCAAGGTAGTAAGCCTCATCAATTGCAATATCAAACTCCAAGCAGTGGTAGGCCTCCAAATCCTAATCATTGTAACAATTCTTTTGATCAGAGTAGGTAGGGTGGCCATGCTTCAACCTCAAATGTAAACCCAAGTAGGGCCATAGTCCCTCAAAACCATATGGCTCAAGATCAATATTTTTGTCCTTCTTGTAACTACTCCTTTGCCTATTGTATGTGTCAGAAGGCTGAATATTTTATGGCTTTGATAGTCCAAGAACTTACAACAAAACAATCATACAAGGAGGACCAATTTAAAGATGCCTCAAATATGCAAAGATAGGGTAATTGCTCTTTTATGAATCATCAGATGGAGGAGCATTGTAATGTAAACTAGGATTCCATTTCTCATAATAGTGTAAGCAAAAGAAGAGCTATGGAAGATGTTGTCCCTCCTCCTCCCAATCAGGCCTCAACTTCAAATACGATATCTCATGAGCAAGAAGAAAATAATCAATCAAGTGCCTTTCAATAGGAAAGGAAAAATCATGGCAGAAAGGATGCAAGTCATCCTCAAGTTATTCCATCTCAACCTCATACAATCACAGCTCCCAAAGGTTCTACCAAAACACCTTCTATGCCATTCAGTGTGGTAGAGAAAATGAAGAAGACAAATCTGAATATCTCCATGTGGGATGTTGTTGCTACTATACCCATGCAAAAGAGGTTGCTGCAGCAAGAATTGGAAAGAATTAAACCAAAGGATCAAACAATCAACATGGAAAGTGCCACAAGCCTAGTACAACCATCAAGGGAGGTAGAAACAAGTAAAAAGGTTAGACCTCCTCCATTTTATGTTTCTCTAATTATAGGAGGAAAACTAGTCCATAATTGCATGATTGATTCAGGGGCTAGCAGTTCAATGATGCCTAGGTGTGTTGCTGATGCTTTAGGGATGAAATATGAGCCCATTGTTAGGGATGTATTATAGTTGGATGGTAGTACTATCAAGACTGTAGGGATCCTTAGGAATGTGGAGATGGCCTTACATGCATACCCTGGTTGTACTGTAACCCAAGATATCTCTGTTGCTAAGATCAAGCCATATTTTGCCATCTATCTGTCACAAGACTTTACTGACCAAATAGGTGGTTTCATATCTTTTGATTGGTCATATATGTCTTTTAAAATGAGATATGGAGCCAATGCTTCAATTAGAGCAGAGCCTCAAGCCCTCCATCATACTGAATCTTACACCCCTAACCCCATCAACATGAATTGCCCTATCATAGAGATGGATGAGAGTGACATAGTGAATGAACCCGCCACTCCCCTAGCAGAGATACCTAATTTTTTCTTGGATGAATGGGCTAATGTGTATCAATTTGAACCTATGTTAGAAAACCTTGAGACAGGTCTCGGTACATATTGTATATTAGAAAAAGATGCTCTAGTTCCCAATCTTGTGGAGACTAAAGAAGATATGAGTGGGATATGGAGTATGTACTTTGATGGATCAAGGAATAAAAATGGATCAGGGGCTGGTGTGATGTTAATTTCTCTTGCACAAGTAAGGTACTACTTCTCCTTTAGGCTCTAATTCAGTTGTACTAATAATGTAGTTGAGTATGAATCCTTGATTCAAGGTCTCCTACTTGCTCAAAAAAGAGGAATCCAAGCCTTAAGAGTGTATGGAGACAGTGACTTGGTCGTTAATCAAGTGAGAAATAAGAATACCACCAAGAATGATTTTCTCAAGTCTTATAAAAATAAGGTATGGGATTTGCTTGAAGGTTTCAATGCATTTAATATTCAAAGCATCACTAGAAAGGAAAATAGATATGCTGATAGACTTGCAGAAATAGGTGCATCTTATGATGTGCTAGGGAATCTTGAGTAGGAGGAGAAGCAACAAATCAAAGTGGTGATAAGGCCTGCTATCCCTGATAACAACATCCATTGGCAAGTGTTGAGTCTAATGAGCAAATTGTAAGCTTCTTGTAGAATGAAGCAGAGTTTTCAGGCAGGAACCAGTTGAGACTATGGGATCAGTATGGTGATCAGATCATTCATCTCAGTTCTAACAAATTTCCTAAGGGTCTCATTACCTTAGAGAGTGTTTTTAATCCTAATGACCAAGCAAGAGGCAGGGCCATGAACCTAGCTACTGATGAAGATGACTACACTCCTGTCATGATTGTCGATGGAAAGTCTTTAAACATGGAGAAGGTATGTTCTGAAATTGAACAAGAAAATTTTATTCATCTATGTCAAGAATTTAATGATGTATTTGCTTGGACATATGATGACTTGAAGGGTTTTGACCCAAGGTTGTTTTAGCATACTATAGATTTAATTAATGATGTAAAACTAGTAAGACAAAAATAGAGGCCAATGAATCCCAAGATTGAACCCCTAATGAGAAAAAATCTATCTAAATTGATTGAGGCCCACATAATTTTCCCTATCAAACATTCATCATGGGTAGCAAACCTTGTCCCTATTAGGAAGAAGAATGGAGAAATTAGATTGTGTGTGGACTTTAGGGACCTTAACCAAGCTTCCCTTAAAGATCACCATCCTCTCCCTTCTATGGAGCAGATTTTGTCCAAGGTTAGTGGTTCAAAGAGATTTTCATTTTTTGATGGATTTTCTGGCTACAATCAAGTGTTGGTTAAAGAATCTAATAGGTACAAGACTGCATTTACCACTAAATGGGGTACCTATTCTTATTGTAAGATGCCATTTGGGCTAACCAATTTAGGTGCTACATTTCAGAAGGCAATGGAGATTGCCTTCAAAAGATTGATTGACAAGTTTATCTTAGTTTACCTTGATGATATTACGATGTATTCTAAGAATGCAGAGGATCATTTTGATCATCTAAGATAGGTATTCTTAAGATGCAGAGAGTTTGGGATTTCCCTTAACCCAAGCAAGTGTGTCTTTGCTACTAACCAAGGAAAATTATTAGGACATATTATATCTAAGGATGGCTTAACCATTGATCTAAAGAGAAAAAAAGCAATACTTTCTCTTCCTCTTCCTAAACACAAGTACTATGCTCAAGAAAGGTATGGTCTTTGCATGGACCAAGGAAGGGAAGGAAAGTTTTGAAGAGATCAAGACAACCATAGCCTCAACCCCTACTCTCATGAATTCAAATTTTGAGAAAGATTTCATCCTTTATACCCTAGGTGGTGAGTCGAGAATTTTTATTTTCGTGACTCAAAGAAATGATAAAGGTGACAAGCAGCCCATAGCTTTCTTTAGTGAAGGGCTTAAAGAGTATGAAGATAAATACAACTATGTAGAGAAGCATGCACTTGTAGTCATCAGAGCTTTAAAGAAATTTAGACACCTCATGTCTCATAATAAGATTCATTTGTTAGTACCCCATGCCAGTGTGAAGGATTTCCTTTTGAGCAAAGATATTAGTGAGAAAAGAGTTGGCTAGATTACTAAAATGATGGAATATGATATTGACATTCAGATTACCAAGCTTGTAAGAGGGAGGGGGTTGTGTAAATAGATGTTATCATCTCAAGAACCTAATGAGGAAGCTGCTATGATACTGATAGAGCAACAAGAGGTAAGAAATAGTGACCCAATGAGTTGGATGGATGATATGATGAATTTCTTATTAAGCAATGGATACCCTCAAGGATTAGATAGAGCTAAAAGGAGACAGTATAGATTATAGTCAATTCCTTATGTCATAGTTGACGGTGTCCTCTTTAGAAAAGACTTTAATGGAGCCCTATTAAGATGCCTTGATATAGACCAGGCTGAAAGAATGATCAAAGAACTTCATGATGGTCCTGATGGTGGCCACTTCTTAGCAAGGACAACTACAATGAAGATCATGAGGGCTGGTTATTATTGGCCATCTTTGTTTCATGATTTTCATAAGTATGTGAGGAAGTGTGAAAAATGTGCCTTCTTCTCTAGAAAACAAAGACTTGCAGCTCTTCCCCTTCATCCTATTTAGGTGGACCATCCTTTTGCTCAATGGGGATTGGATTTCATAGGCCCTATCAATCCTCCTTCTAATTTAGGTCACAAATGGATTTTAGTTGCTATAGATTACTTCACCAGATGGACAAAGGCAGTTACATTGAAGGATGCCACTGAATCTTTAGTTATTGAGTTCCTTGATGGAATTGTGACCATGTTTGGTGCCCCTTCAACCATTATTTCAAATAATGCAAAGTCTTTTATTGGAGCTTAGATTTGTGCATGGGAAATGGATCATAATATCTATTTGAGAACATCCTCAAATTACTATCCTCAGGGTAATGTTTTGGTTGAGTCCTCCAAAAAGAACCTAATCAAGATCATGAAAAGGACAATAGAAGATAACCAAAGGTGTTGGCATTAAAAATTGAAGATTGCACTGTGGGTTGACAGAATAATGCCTAAAAGGTCAATAAGGAATTCACCATTTGTGTTAGTCTATGGAAAAGAAGCAAGGCTTCCAATTTCATTGGAGTTCCCATCCCTAGAGCTAGCTCATCAGCTGGAGTTGATTAAAGATGATGCCATGATAGTAAGAATGGCAGAGCTGATGGAGCTAGAAGAGAAGAGAAGTAAAGCCATGCAGACCCTAGAGACACACCAACAACAAGTAAAAAAGAGTTTTGACAGGAAGGCTATGGTCAGAATCTTCTGAGAGGGAGATTTAGTTCTAAAATGGGACACAGATAGGGCAAAACTAGGAAGACACTCAAAGTTTGATGCATTATGGAGTGGTCCCTATCTGATTTTCAGTTGCAAGCAGGCCAATGCTTTCCAATTAAGTAAGCCTGGTGGTGAAGGTTTTCCCATCCTAGTCAATGGGATCTATCTCAAGACATATTTCTGAGGGTTTGAGATTCCATGTACATAGTTACCTTAGTTTCATTTCTAGTTTGTTCCCTGCTTTTCCAACAAGCATGGGATTGTCTTTGTGAGACAACAAATTTTAAAATTTTGAAGGTTGCAGAAGGAGGTTTTGGTCTCTGGTTCCAGTTGCAGAGAAAAGGGTTTTAGGGTTTTCCTCTCAAAGGTAGGGTTAGGGTTTCATAGTGTATGCAGGATCCACATCTTTTTGACTTTGTAGCCTAATGGATGCATGAGGTCACTGGTCTACGCATAGTTGGCTTGCGTCCCCTCTAAGTTGCTAGATTTGTTGGTCATTTTTGCCTTCCTCCCAGAATCACCACATTTGAATTCAACATAGTAACATTCACAAGTTTTAAATATTCAAATATTCAAAAAGGGCACAAAATACTTTATGCTAACCTCATATATTTCTTTCCCTGTGCATTTTTATGTTTTTGCGGGCTCACAGGTCCCCATCATCGGATTGAGATAGATCAACGGTTGGTGCTATCTTGCTATGGGAAGTTGCATGTTATTTTTCCATAGCAACATAGCACCTTTTGGCTGCGTGTCAAGTGGGTCCTCCCTTTCCTTGTTTTTTCTCTGGCATTCAGTTTTGATAGATCCACGGTGGGTGCTATGGTGCTATCAAAAAATCTATGTTCCTCATCAATAGCAACATAGCGCTCAGACAAAAAATGATAGTGCGGTGACATCAAAAGGAAGGTGGGTCCCAAGAATGCCCTGTTAGATATTAGTGGTGAAATTTGCCACACATGGTGGGACCTCAGGCAATGTGGAAGGATGACTCTACTTGGAACAAGGCTTTGATTCATCACCAGCTGGGTAGTTCGTTGATGTCAGTAGTTACCTAGATCTACACCCCTTTCAAATGCATGAAGATTTCCTCACCCTTGGATCAGTCTAGATCAACAGGGGGTGCTATCTCACTATGGAAAGTATTGAGGATATTATCCATAGTGACATAGCACCTCGACAATGCATGGCACAGATGATGTCATGGGCCCACCCTTCTCCAAAGTAATATTACAACTTGTCCTTGGTGGTAGTTATCAGGTGGGTCATAGTATAGTGGTGATATTTTATTGGTCTACTCAGCTAACTCGGTGTGCAGTTGTACAATTTTGTTGATCACCATAGATCTAAGGAAAATCAATGGTAGGTGCTATCTCGCTATGGAAAACTATGAGGATATTACCCATAGCAACATAGCACCATTGTTCCATGTGGATCAGTGGGACCAGGTCTTGCCAAGATGAGGATGCCAAGTTGTGCCAAGTGGTTGCCAAGTGTTTTGTGGGCCCAGAAGTTTTAAGGAGACAGCGTAGTAATACAATGAGTCTTCACGATCGTTAGATCAGTTTGGATCCATGGTGGGCACTATCTTGCTATGGGAAATTACTTAGAGGATATGCATAGTGACATAGCACCTTAGTGACATGTGTCCTAGTGGGTTTGGTGGAGGCAATAACAGTTAGATGCGCTAGCAGTTAATGTGACCGTCGTAGTTAGTAAAGAAAGATTGGTCAACCTTAGGAAGACCTTTTGGGGTGGCAAAGTGAAAAGAGATCATTGGTCCACATGGCTCATTCTGGTGCTAGGGTTATGTTGACCTGCTAACCATGCTAGTTCATGAACAGGGAATAGGGGATACTGAGGTTTTTTTCATAATATGATCTTATGATTGATTCCAACCACCCTGGAGTAAATACGAAACAAAGAGGAATACTCTACCCCTTGATCCAACCTATCTACCTAGTCAGAGCATAGTTATGGCATCGTTTCTATCTTTTTGAGGCCCTATTTTAGTTAAAAATCAGATTTCATGGTACCAAAAAGCTATATTCAGATCAAATTTTCTTCTAGATCCCCATGATTGTTCTCTGTAGGACTTCAATGTAGTGGCTGGGGAGTAACTTCAGTTGGAGGACATCTTACTTATGCCTAAGCTATAAAGGAAACTTCTAAAAATTTTGAAGGGGCTGACCTTTCTCTATTTTCTCTATTACTACTCTATTACTACTCTATAAATTCTTAGTGTAAATTCTCTTGTGCCTCTAAACTACATGATTTTCTGTCTTATCTCTTTTAGCCATTGGTATAAAACTACAAGAACTCCTTGCCTCTTACTGATGTTTTGTAGAGATCTATGATCTGGATGACTGCATCTCCTTGGCCTATGAATATTAATATAAGTGAATCTCTCTTTCCTTGTGTCATTCATCTTGATCTTCTAATATGCATGTGATTATTAGATTAAAGCAAGTCTAAATGTGTATATCCTTAGTTTCATTCTAGTTCAATAGTGCATATATGGGTAGAGATTGGTCTAAACACTCTATTTTGGTGCATCACCTCTTTAGATTAGATTAGGTAGATTTTTGTTCATGCTCCCCTTCTCCCTTTTTCTCTCTAAGAGTAGTTAGGTGCATCTTGATAGTAAGAGGAAGTCGGCCTTCTCCAGAGACTCAACCTCATAGTTCAAGTCCCACAGCTTGGAGGTTGTTTCCATGTTTCACAAGGTCATCCTCAAGTAACAACTTTGGACAAGGGTGTAGACTTTAGTGACAACACCTACCTCACAACATAAGGAGATATCCTATTAATAGCAATGTACACTATCATCTTAACGAAGGGTATTGACCCCTACATCAAGGAGCATAGATAATTGTGAAAAGGATATGTCACTTATGGAAAAAAAAATGATCCTCAAAGAAATAAATCTTATCAACAAGACCCCCACCATAGAGGATTGATTTTAGATAAAATATCATCTTTCAAATCAAATGTAAACAAAGATTTAATCACCAAGCCCCATCCAAGGAAAAGGAAAATGAATCTTTGGAATGAGGAGAACAACTCTAACACCAAAGAAAGGGTAAGAGTTTATAAAGAACATAGTTTACAACATAAAGAAGAGGTGATGACCTAGGACAACAACATCTTATAAAAATATTATCCATAGTCAAAACATCAATCAGTATGAAGAAATAATATTGCAATATAAATAAGTACCACTAAGCTAAGGAAAGTAGTTCCCTAGACAAAGAGAAAGAAGGAAGAACTGTGCCCCCTAGGGAGGAAGACAAAGGATACTTTTGAAAAAAAAAAATCATAGAAAAGATATCTTCAATAGTGAATAATACCAAATTATAGAAAAATAGGAGGAAAGAATACCAATTGGGCCTAATAAAAGACCTAATGGATCCTACGAAACTAGATGAAAATACACCTCTTGGCCCCCATCTAGAGACAAGAGGAGAAGAAATATATATTATATCAATAGGAGGAGAATTCCCTATATCAAAATTATGAAGGAATTGTAAAATGAAATGAGAATGAGATATAATTCCTAAAGCAACACTTTCATGAACATACAATTTAAAATATCTACAATCAGCAAGTAAGTACATATTAAAATAATGAAAAGGAAATTCATACTTAGATAAGGCATCTTTTGGTATAGATTTAAAAAATTCTTTTTTGGAATTCATTAATTCAACATATACCTATTTATCCACCTCTTGACTAATATTAGAGTTATCTAAGGTAGCTGTAAGGAGAAATTTATGAAGAGGAGGATGATGATTAACATGATCTTCCTTAACTTGATATTTAGAACAACCAACACCATGCAAAATCTAGTTTAAAGGGTATATGAACATGATACTTAATACCATGCTCCTTAACTCCAAAACCTAAACCTTTATAACCTTGTTTAGAAATCATCATATCTCCTATAGTGTACATATCATGTAAATCTTCTATGGGAGGTGAGTATTTATCATGCTCATGAGTAAAAGTTGTATAAGATGAAATACTAGGTTTAGAAGAAGTATCTTTACCCTTTTTATTAATATCATCATGAATCAAAGGAGAAGGTAAATCAAAGAAGTCTTGCACATCTGTATCTTGAACTCTAGCTTGAATACCATGACAAGAAGAATGAGGATTAATAGATGAACATCTAGGCATTGGATAAGGAATAATAAGATTCAGATTAGGAAGATAGGAGATGATGTATCATCTACCAAATCCTTCACATAATCCAAAAGAACAATAAGTCTACCAAATGAATCCTTAATAAAAGTTTTAAATGTAAAAAGACTAGTAATAGTTGAATTCATAAAAGCACAAGAAATAAGAGAATGAACGATCATGAACGTAATAAAATGAATGATACTCTCATAAACATCATAATTATGGTAAAAATATGTTAAAAGAAGGGTAATAAGGAACATAACCACACACCAAAGCATCTTCATAATCTTCATAGTAAATGAAATGCAAGAAATGCTTTATTTTATTTTATGGAATATATAGATTTTTTTGTATTTTTTAATTTTAAAATGTAAGAGCATAAACTAAATCTAATCTTAATGCAAGAAAATACCTAACAAATATGAAATGAAATATAACACTATAAAATACAATAAAGAATATAATTCCACAAAAGATATGAGGTAAGTGTATCAAGTTAACCAAAATGACTAGTGATGGTGAACACATAAGATAATATGCAAGGAAATCTAACATAAGATTTAAATCTAATAGCAAAAAGAAAGAGTTGTCTATTGCAAGTTCACCAAAATGAATAGGAAGAAAAATAAGGTTTCCTTTCTTAACCCTATTTTCAGTGTGGATGATCCAAATTGATTAAGCATAAGAGAGTGATCAATGCATAAATGGATCATGTGATGCAAAATATGGAGAATGGAGGTTATATAATCTTTCTATTATGGGGGAGTATGTGTTTAAATCTTGAAATAGATAAAAGACAAATACTAACCTTGAATCTAGAAAGTGTTATTTTTTGACATATGTAAAAAGTGAAAAATCAGCTTAAATGGCCTCAAGAATACAAGAAAACTGATTACAATCAATTTTTCTTCACTTTTGCATTTCACCAAGCCTTTATATCTGCCTCATGACCAATTTTGATGATCAGTGTCAAATTTTGGTCACTCTACTAAGAATGTCCTCAGAATTAGAAATTGTCTTACAGACTGAACAGGTGAGCACCTATGCAAAAACTGACCTAAAAAATGGAAAATTCAGCTCGTTCTAGTTCTGGTAGCATATTGGAGTGCCCATTTCTCCTCTCGAAAGCTCCTTGAATCTCAGTTTGTAAATAATCCCCCTTTGTTAAAACCTCAGTTTGCAACTTTAACTTTTAAATTTTCAAAAATTTAAAATTTGTCTAAAGTTAGAACTTTAGATTATACTCCTTTTGAAATTAAGATTCACTGACGTGCATTTAAAATGATTTTAAAAAATGATTTTTAAACAAATCTTTCTTTATTTTTGTCCACACCCTTCAAATCTAGGTCAAACTAGGTTTGACCAACTCTTTTGCCATGTGGTAACCTTTGATTGGCCTACCAAGCTGCCACATAATTGTTGAGATAGCACCTACTTTTTCATCACCCTGCTACCACGTGTCAAATTTTCGCATGCCTGCATTGCCACGTGTTGATACCTTATTATTTTGATACTCATGACTCGAGATGTTGAGACACTATCAGATGCTTTCAACATATTATATTAGTTCATGTTGTGTGATGTTTACTTTCAGATATTTGAGTTTGTCATTTAATGCTTTATGAACATGTATTTTGATGAAGTAAGTAAATGTAGGATTAACACTTTGATTATGAAATTGTAATGATTGAGAATATGAGTAGAACAAGAGAAACCCTGATTAATTGAAAGATGTATATTTTAATTTATGTGATTTCCCTAATACGTACATACATATGTGCATGTGATTTTATGGGGCTACTAATGTGTGCAATGAGTGTGCAGGATATTTTAGCCAAGAAACTCAACAAAGGAATGGAACTGATCCCTATGTGCCATTTGTGGAACCTCCATTGTTTGTATTTTATTCATATCATGAGATGAATGAGTGTATCATTTTGTATTCAATAAATCTTAATGTTTTGTAAATAGTGTTTTTATAGTGTCACTTGACACTCGTGAATTGTATATGCATTCCAACATGCTAGTTAGGGTTATCTATGTAACATTTGGACCTAAGTTAGACTAAGTTAGTGTCCTTTTTGCTAATTTGTTTTTAATTGAGTTTAGTTACCCCTAATTTGGATTAGTGCTTAATCTGCATTTTGGAGTTGTTAGATGGTCCTAAATATTCTTAGCATTTGTTTGGTCCCAAAATCAATTCCGAAGGCCTTAAAACATGAAATATTTATACCCAAGGGGTATGGGTATGGGTTGGGGGCATTTTCCACCCCCTTAGCCCCTTTTTTTGACTTTTGAGGTCACTCAAAAAGTCTATTTTTGCCTTAGTGCGAAAATTGAAAGTTGTTACCATGAGTTGAATAACCTCAACTCAACTTACAGGTTAACCTTAGGTTTGGTTGAGTTAGAAATGTCTAGATTTTTAGGTGAGTGCGGGAAGTTATAGACCTTTTTGGTGGTTGATTTTTTATCTTATTTAGAGGCCCTTTTTGAGTAGTTTTGGTTTTTACCCAATCTCTACTTTTAGAGAGAACTCTTGGAAGGTTGAAGGAAAGGAAGGAAAAGCTCTTCTCAACTCGTTCATTTTACCATAACTTTTGTGAAGGTAGGAGTTCTTCATCTCCTTTGTTCATGTTGCTCATGTTGTTCATGATTGCTTATGTTGTTTCATGCTTGGTTCTATGCTTGTATGTATGTTGGGTATGCTTGGGAAGGATTGAAATCATGTTTTCTTGAATGTTTTTCCTTCATGTTTTGTTTGAATTTTGAAGTTTTCTTGTATGGGTGTTTTGGCATTACTCACCCTTGGATAGGGCAGAAGTGGCCAATTTTGGGAAAGGTATTTAGTTGGACTCCAACAGTGTAGAGTTTCTTCTTAGGACGAGAAGAGGGAGAGAGGGTAGGGTGTTATGGGCCCCTACCTGTCAACACAAACCACGTATGAGTTTTGGAATGTAAGAATGGAAGAATGGAAGTTCTTGAGTTATAGCCACAATTGGGCACCTATTTTGGTGTTGTGTCTGACATCTCCTATTGGAAAAATCCACCTTTCCCTAGTTTTGATTCAATGTTGAATCCTATTGTGAAAACCTAGTATGGATATGAATGTCTGATTTAGTTTCTTGTTATGTTTTTTTGTCACCAGATCAATTTCATTCCCTCTAAGCCCTAGGTGATGTATTATAGAAAATATGGGTCCCTTGTTAAGGGCCATGAAGAAAATTTAAATTTGATGTTGAAATTTTAGGATTGAAATCCTATGTAAATTGTATTTTAAAACCATTGTTGTAATGGCAATGACGCCAAGTTTTCTTCCTAGTTCTTTCCTGGCAGAGCCTTTGAATCAGGTTGTTAATAAAATAGTGATTGAGTAATATTGCTTCTCATGAGATTTTCATATTTTCTTTTCAGTTTTAGGAATGAATATCAATATGAGATAAAGGATGAGGTTGGATTATGCAAAAATTAACTTTTCAAAAATGTTAAGACAAAATTTTGTTATGTTGGAAACTTGATTAGGCTTCATGCTTATTAGGAGAAAAAATTGCCCTTGCTTTATTATGATAGCAAACCATTACACTCTTTAATTAATCTAACTTTAAAAAAAAAAAAATTGCAATCCCCTTGGCAATTTAGTCAAATTGAAAATTTATACTTAGAAAATAAGGACTTGAAAAAATATTTCCCACTAAGAGTAAAAACTCTCTCTGGATTTTATATGGGGAAAGACTTTAAATCCCTTGGTGCAACAGAGAATATTCTTCTAAGATGCCTTTAAAAAAAATAAAAAATGATTTGTTTACAAAAAAAAATTTAACAACTAAAATTACAAAATTAAATAAGTTATATCATCACAAATATCCTAGCTAAACTAAAATCTATTCCCACCAAATTAACTTTATTCAATAACTTCCTTCAACTATCCTAGGCGCCAATTTTGAAGGGCAGGATGGAATTTGTGATTGGGAAAAGCCAAATTAATGATGGCTGACATGTACCCCATGCAAATCGCATCCAAAGGAAAAAGTCTCCCACGTGACTTGACTTGTGATAATGGAAAAGATGGAGGTGGCTTAAATGACATTGCAGATAATGTTTTAAAAACAAAAGCAAACATCTTTCTTTTTATTTTTGCAACGCACCTTTTTCTTAAGTCCTTGTTTGTACATGAGGGAGGGTATGTGGGGTTCTGAGCCCATGTGGGCGGGTCTTCTTGTTGCATGAGCGCAACTTCTTTTTGCCTTTGCGCTTAGATGTAAGGAGTGTGTGGGGAGAGTTAGAGATTAGTGGGGAGAGTTAGAGGTTAGTGGGGTGGTAAAATTTTTTTGGCTAGTTTTAAAATTATTTAAGTTAGAATTGTTAGTTACATTTTTAGGTTATTCTGTTTTGTTATTTAAACATTTTTGTTTAAAAGTGAGTTATAAATTATGTTAGTTTTTTTTAAAGATTGATTAGTGGGTGTTTGTTAGGATAGTTAAGTATCTATATGTTAGTGACTTTATTATGATGTTACATTAATTAAGTTATGTTTTAAGTAATTTAAGTTAGGTGTTTATAAACTTAGTTTTAAAGTTGTTAGAGTGTTAATATGTATCTATTTTAATCATGAATTAATATTGGTTGATTTTGGTTTATTAATTTAGTTAATATCTTGTTTAGTTAATAATTATTGTAATTAGTTGTGTTATTAAGATTTAAATTAATTAAAGTTTTTAATTTAATTTAGTTGTCATCCTAAATATTAGTATCATGTTATTTAGTTAAAATTAGAAAATTAGTAGTATTGGATTTTAGTGATGTAAATATTAATATGTTTAGTGTTGGTATGTTAGTAATAAAGTTTTTAATTATAGTTAAGAGTTCTATTAAGTAAATAAATTGATATGTTTTCCTTAATATTAGTTATTAATTATTATAAATTTAAAATGCTTAGTAAATTTAATACATAGAAAGTTAATTAGTTTAAAAGTTATGTAAGTTACATAGTTTAGTTTTAGTTTATAAATATTAATTAGTTTTGATTAGATTAGTAAAATGCAATTAGTGATATTCTTTTTGCAAATCGATACATGTTACACTCTTAATTAATGTTTAGTAAAAAATTGATTTAATGTAAATTTAGTTTAGTTGTTAAGAAAGTTAATCATTATGTTTGTAAACATAACAAGTTATGTTAGACTACTAAGATAATGTAATTTGTTTTGCGTAGTTAAATTTAAGACCAATTTATATTGTTGTTCAAGTGATTTCAATATATCATTGAAATCTAATGTAATAACGAACTAAATGTTGATACCAATTTAATAATGAGAATTTAATTGTATCAATGTATTTCTTCTCATGATTATAAATTTTAGATGAATATAGTAAATCTTTTCTTGCAAATCAACTCTTAAACCCTAGTGAACCTTATTATTGTTATTTTAAAAAAAAATTGTGTTTTTTTGCCCTTGTATTTTGGGCATGACATTTTGGTATCAAAGCCTAGTTTCAACACTAGGGACCTAAAACCGGTACGCTTCTGAAACTTAAACTAAACTTTAAATTGTGTAGGATGCCTCCTGTTACTCGAAACAATTGATGAGGCAAAGGTCGTAGGGCGAGAGGTGGTAGAGCAAGATAGGAGGATGGACCACCGCCACCTCCACCACAACCAAATCTAAACTAGGACATTATAGATGCCCTTCAAGCATTGATTGGTGTAGTTCAACAGAGGGTAGTACCTATAGTTCTACCTGGATAGCAAATTCTTGTAGTGGAAGCAGAGGAACTCAGAGGAGGCGGGCCCAGAGGCAGAGAGAGGACTAGGAGTCCCCCACCGAGGTAGATAGAGGGACAAGGTGAGCACGAGGGTGAGTCAATACACTAGAGAGGACCCCCACTTGACAGACCTCCTATGCATATAGGATATTATATTAGGGAATCAATTCGATTTGGGCCACCATTATTTATCAGTTCTACTGAGAGGATAGTAGCAGAGACATGGTTACAAAGCCTATAATAGTGCTTCAGATTATATCCTTATGGGAGTAATCTAAAGGCACGTCTAGTAGTCCATCAGCTGAGAGAAGATGCCTCCAATTGGTGGCATCAGGAGGAGACCATAGGAGGAGTGAGGATGGATACCCTCACATGGGAGTCATTCTTGGAGAGATTTTGAGAAAGGTACCTGTTAGAGCACTTCAAACAAAAGAAAATAGAGGAGTTTCATTCTCTTTATCAGAGGGGTCTTACAGTAGCTCAGTATGAGAGCAGGTTTCTCGAGCTCCTTCCTTATGTTGAATACATGAAAGATGAGAAACTATGAGCTCATCGCTTTATTATGGGCCTAAATTTCTTACTTCAGGGTCCAGTTTGTATGGCCTTCCCTACCACCTTCAGACAGGTAGTGGAGATAGCACTAGTTGCTAAGGATACTCAAGGTAGATAGGAGTCATGGGATTGGTCTTAGAACCGAAACTCCACCCAGCAAAAACCCCCTTGGAAAGGGAATCAAAACTATATAGTAGGGTCATCTAAGGGCCAATAGTCTCAGTAGCAATAGCAACAAGAACCCTCACAAGGTTATCAGGGCTCCAAGCCCAAGCAGTGGTAGTCACAACAAGATCAAAAAGTACATGCCCCACAACCACAGTTAGAGAAGACGCAACAATCTTCTAGGGGTTGATACTGTGGGTCTAGTAGGTCAGGGGGCCCATAGCAATCTAGATCACATGATGCATGATCTTATACCCGAGGACCATGCTACACTTGTGGTGCCATGGGTCATATAGCTAGAGAGTGTTCGCAGGGACAATCATCCAGTGGTTAGAGAGGGGCTTTTTCAGAGCTGATAGTTGGAGACATGGGCAAGTCCCATAGAGTTTTTGTAGCGGTTGATATTTGCCAACCTAAGCATTAGGCTATAGTTATCGAGGCTACAAATGGAGTCAGACAGGTAGCTAGTGCTAGAGCCTATTCGTATTATTGCTTGATAGACCCTAGCTCCTCAAGGTCGAGAGCTGGACCAAGTTAGGGTCTAGTGGGATTGTTATGATGAGGTCATAGCTTCATGGGAGGATGTAGCATGGATGTGGTCATAGTACCCTTATATTTTTGATGAAATCTAGGAGGAAGTTCATGCCTAGTGGGGGAGGATGTGAGGCCCCACCTCAACCCTTCATAGCATAGTTGATACATTATTATTTTGATACTCACGACTCGAGTTGTCGAGACACTATCAGATGCTTTGAACATATTATATTATTTCATGTTGGTCATGTTTACTTTTACATATTTGAGTTCATCATTTAATGCTTTATGAATAGGTATGTTGATGAAGTAAGTAAATTTAGGATTAACACTTTGATTATGAAATTGTAATGATTGAGAATATGAGTAGAATGAGAGAAACCCTGATTAATTGAAAATTGTATGTTTTAATTTATGTGATTTCCCTGATACATGCATACATATGTGCATGTGATTTTGTGGAGCTACTGATGTGTGCAATGAGCGTGCAAGATATTTTAGTCGAGAAACCCAACAGAGGAACAGAATTGATCCCTATGTGCCATTTGTGGAAACTCTATCATTCGTATTTTATTCATATCGTGAGATGTATGAATGTATCGTATTGTATTCAGTAAATGTTAATGTTTCATAAATAGTGTTTTTATAGTGGCACTTGACACTCATGAATTGTATATGCATTCCAGCATGCTAGTTAGGGTTATCTATGTAACCTTTGGACCTAAGTTGGACTAAGTTAGTGCCCTTTTTGCTAATTTGTTTTTAATCGAGTTTAGTTACCCCTAATCTAGATTAGTGCTTAATCTGCATTTTGGAGTTGTTAGATGGTCCTAAATATTCCTAGCATTTGTTTGGTCCCAAAATCAATTCCTAATGCCTTAAAACATGAAATCTTTATACCCAAGGGGTATGGGTATGGGTTGGGAGCATTTTCCACCCCCCTAGCCCCTTTTGTTGACTTTTGAGGTCACTCAAAAAGTCTATTTTTTGCCTTAGTGCGAAAATTGAAAGTTGTTACCATGAGTTGAATAACCTCAACTCCACTTAGAGGTTAACCTTAGATTTGGTTGAGTTAGAAAATTCTAGATTTTTAGGTGAGTGGGGCAAGTTATTTCCCTTTTTGGTGGTTGAGTTTGGATCTTATTTAGATGCCCTTTTTGAGTAGTTTTGTTTGTTACCCAGTCTCTACTTTTAGAGAGAAGTCTTGGAAGGTTGAAGGCAAGGAAGGAAAAGCTCTTCTCAACTTGTTCATTTTACCATAACCTTTGTGTAGGTAGAAATTCTTCATCTCCTTTTTTCATGTTGCTCCTGTTGTTCATGATTGCTTATGTTGTTTCATGCTTGGTTCATGCTTATGTTATTTTGTTGTTCATTGGTATGCTTGTATGTATGTTGGGTATGCTTGGGAAGGATTGAAATCATGTTTTCTTAATGTTTTTCCATCATGTTTTGTTTGAATTTAAAAGTTTTCTTTTATGGGTGTTTTGGCATTACTCACCCTTCGATAGGGCAGAAGTGGCCAATTTTAGGAAAGGTATTCAATTGGACTCCAACAGTGTAGATTCTCTTCTCAAGACGAGAAGATGGAGAGAGGGTAGGGTGTTATGGGCCCCTACCTGTCAGCACAAACCACGTATGAGTTTTGGCATATAAGAATGGAAGAATGGAAGAATGGAAGTTCTTGAGTTATAGCCTAGATTGGGCACCTATTTTGGTGTTGTGTCTGACATCTCCTATTGGAAAAATCCACCTTTCCCTAGTTTTGATTCAATGTTGAATCTTGTTGTGAAAACCTAGTATGGATATGAATGTCTGATTTAGTTTCTTGTTATGTTTGTTTGTCACCTGATTAGTTTCGTTCCCTCAATGACCTAGGTGATGTATCACAGAAAATATGGGTCCCTTGTTAAGGGCCATGAAGGAAATTTAAATTTGATGTTGAAATTTCAGGATTGAAATCTTATGTAAATTGTATTATAAAACATTTGTCATAATGGCAATGACGCCAAGTTTTCTTCCTGGTTCTTTCCCAGCAGAGCTGTTGAATCAGGTTGTCAATAAAATAGTGATTGAGTAATATCACTTCTCACGAGATTTTCGTATTTTCTTTTCAGTTTTAGGAATGAATATCAATATGAGATAAAGGATGAGGTTGGATTATGCAAAAATTCACTTTTCAAAAATGTTAAGACAAAATTTTGTTATGTTGGAAACTTGATTAGGCTTTATGCTTATTAGGAGAAAAATTTGCTCTTTCTTTATTATGATAGCAAACCATTACACTCTTTGATTAATCTAACTTTTAAAAGAAAATTCATAATCCCCTTGGCAATTTAGTCAAATTGAAAATTTATACTTAGAAAAATAAGGACTTGAAAAAATATTTCCCCCCTAGAGTAAAAACTCTCTTTGGATTTTATATGGGGAAAGACTTTAAATCCCTTGGTGCAATAGAGAATATTCTTCAAAGATGCCTTTAAAAAAAATAAAAATCATTTGTTTACAAAAAAAATTCAACAACTAAAATTACAAAATTAAATAAGTTATATCATCACAAATATCTTAGCTAAACTAATATCTATTCCTACCAAATTAACTTTATTCAATAACTTCCTCCAACTATCCTAGGCACCAATTTTGAAGGGCATGATGAAGTTTGTGATTGGGCAAAGCCAAATTAATGATGGCTGACATGTACCCCATGCAAATCACATCCCAAGGAAAAAGTCTCCCAGGTGACTTGACTTGTGATAATGGAAAAGATGGAGGTGGCTTAAATGACATTGCAGATAATGTTTTAAAAACAAAAGAAAACATCTTTTTTTTTCTTTTTTTTTTTGCAGCACCCTTTTTCTTAGGTCCTTGTTTGTATGTCGGGGAGGGTATGTGGAGTTCTGTGCCCATGTGGGCAGGTCTTCTTGTTGCGCCGGTGCAGCTTCTTTTTGCCTTTGCACTTAGATGTAAGGAGTGTGTGGGGAGAGTTACAGATTAGTGGGGAGAGTTAGAAGTTAGTGGGGTGGTAAAGATTTTTAGATTAGTTTTAAAATTATTTAAGTTAGAATTGTTAGTTACATTTTTAGGTTAGTTTGTTTTGTTATTTAAAAGTGAGTTATAAATTATGTTTTTTTTTTTAATGATTGATTAGTGGGTGTTTGTTAGGATAGTTAAGTATCTATATGTTAGTGACTTTGTTATGATGTTTCATTAATTAAGTTATGTTTTAAGTAATTTAAGTTAGGTGTTTATAAACTTAGTTTTAAAGTTGTTAGAGTTTTAATATGTATCTATTTTAATCATGAATTAATATTGGTTAATTTTGGTTTATTAATTTAGTTAATGTCTTGTTTAGTTAATAATTATTGTAAGTGAGTTGTGTTATTAAATTTAAATTAATTAAAGTTTTTAATTTAATTTAGTTGTTATCCTAAATATTAGTATCATGTTATTTAGTTAAAATTAGGAAATTAGTAGCATTGGATTTTAGTGATGTTAATATTAATATGTTTAGTGTTGGTATGTTAATAATAAACTTTTTAATTATAGTTAAGAGTCCTGTTAAGTAAATAAATTTATATGTTTTTGTTAATATTAGTTAGTAATTATTATAAATTTAAAATGCTTAGTAAATTTAATCGATAGAAAGTTAATTAGTTTAAAAGTTATGTAAGTTACGTAGTTTAGTTTTAGTTTATAAATATTAATTAGTTTTAATTATATTAGTAAAATGTAGTTAGTGTTATTTTTTTTGCAAATCGATACATGTTACACTCTTAATTAATGTTTAGTACAAATTTGATTTAATGTAAATTTAGTTTAGTTATTAAGAAAGTTAATCATTATGTTTGTAAACATAACAAGTTATGTTAGACTACTAAGATAATGTAATTTGTTTTGTGTAGTTAAATTTAAGACTAATCTATATTGTTGTTCAAATGATTTCAATATATCGTTGAAATCTTAATGTAATAACAAACTAAATGTTGATACCAATTTAATAATGAGAATTTAACTGTATCAATGTAGTTCTTCTCATGATTATAAATTTTAGATGAATGTAGTAAATCTTTTGTTGCAAATCAACTCTTAAACCTTAGTGAACTTTATTATTATAAAAAAGGAAAAAATTGTGTGTTTTTGCCCTCGTATTTTGGGCATGAGAGTTATAGAGATGATACAATGATCATGTTTTTCATTGACATCAGCATACATTTTATTCTAGGAAGGTTGGAAGACTAGTAGACAAAGATTGAGTTCACACAACTTGAGATTACAACATTGGCAATATGGATAAGTAAATTGTGTAAAGGGTTTCTGCTTATGTAATCTTATATCTCTAAAGAGATGACAAATTATGTAGCTATAAATTTCATGATTAGAGATATAAAATTATCTCAATGTTGGATAGTTTTAATATTAGTACAGAGATAATTTTGATATTGTGAATTCTACAGTGACAATTAGCATGTGCGTAGTTAATGACATGTAGAACAGAGTGTCCCTATGACATACCTAAGTTCATAGATCAGTATAGACAATGTGGATAGTACAAAACAAGTTATAGTTCAAAGACCAATAAAGGCAACAAATAGAGCAGAACAAACCACAACAGAAATAGAAGAATAAATGTTTAAGAAATAAGTTTGCTTACAAAATAATTACTTAACTAATTAGGAATGACATCCTATATGTTAACCCTAAGAGGGGAAGCATTAATTTTGCATACATCCAAATGTGTGGAAGCATCAAGGCCAATTGGTCAATAATTTTGTAAAAGGAAATGTATAATTAAGGAATCACAACTTACAAAGTTGTGTACATGTTGTAATGGCATGAAATTGATATGTGAGCTTATGCAAGGATTGTATGTATGATATGAAAACTTTATATGATGTGAAGTATGATAAATGATCAAAAGGAGTGTGAACTACAATAGTAAGAGGTTTTTGTATCTATCTCTATCTTGTATAAAGGAACTACATTGTATAATTGTATGTTAGGGAAATGGGCTCTACTTGCATATAGTTGTAATTGTACTACCAACTCATAATACAATTGAAAAAATTCCTAACAAGGTTGAGGCTTCTAATATGGCCTACTTCTCTAACAAATACCAAGCTACTATACATAATTCATAGAAACCCATCAGGGTCAATATCCTTAACAAGATTCTTTTTCTTAGTGGAAGATTGTGTGGTTACCATCCCTACCAGGGCTTTCTCTTGGTTAGGATTTTCCTAGTTAAAAAAAATGGTGTTATGAGTTCTCTTTGTGTATGGATTTATTTATTGTTCAACATTATTGATTTACTTTTATATGCATGTTGTCTATTTATAACAATTGGTATAAGATCTCAATTACTCAAAAGAGGCTTAACAACTTGAGTAAGATCCCTATGTACATGGAATAGTTAAAGAGGAATCTTAAAGAAGCACTTGATAAAATTGATCTTCTTACAAAAGAAAGAGGGAACCTAAAAGAAAGGTACGAAGATGCAAAAGATTACATTGGTAAACTAAAAGATAAGATTGATTATCTCAAATCTAGAAAAGAAACCAGAGAGAATACTATTGATAATGATGAGGTATAAACCCTTAAGAAATAAAATGATATTTTGAGACATGAGTTGAATATTGTTAAACTAAATTTGAGTCTAAAGAAAGATAATAGCAAGTTCGATTTAGATCTAAAATCTAAGAATTCAGATCTAAGATCCCATCTAACTCAAGTAACATTTAAATTAGATTCTATCAAATAGAGCATACAAAATTAGAAAAGTGCAATATCATTTTGAAAGGAGAGTTGATCCAAACTAAGAAATCATTAGAAAAGTTATATTCCAATAGTGATAACATTGATGACCATTTAAAGATAGTGATACACCCATATCCTTATAGGATTAGCTAGTTGCAAGATGAGCATGGTTTGGTAGTGAGGGGGCAATGCCTTGTTACTTTCTAGATTCGATAGTATAGGGATCAAGTGTTGTGTGGCATTATGGACATAAATAGTTGGCATGTGTTGCTTGGTAGACCTTGGTAGTATGATTGTAAGGTTGTGCATGATTGTGTTAAGAATATGTTTACTATTGAGAAAGGTAGCAAGAAATTTTTCCTAATTCCTTTATAGAATGAAGAGATCAATAGGAGGAACCTATGTATTGGCAGTCAAGTTTAGTTGGTAGATTCTAAGAAGGTATGAGATCGGTATGGAAAGTAGACCCATGATGCACCTACGATGGATGTGAAGAAGTAGAAGAAGAACAAGGGAAAGAAAGTACAAGTTAAGGACTCGGAGGATATGTATGTGAAAAACCAATTTGGCATTTATGTGTTGAATCCCAAAAGATGTTCTTCCAGCTACTAAGAAGATATTTTCAAACGTGTGGTGTCTGATGCAGGAGCATCCTAGGGTTGTTTGCAACCCAAAATGATTGGAGGGATTTGGGCTTGGAGTTTTGGACTTGGTCAAAGAAGGAAGTATAACTCACTTAAGGAAGGAATTTGGAAAAGCTTGGGGCACTCGGTTGTAGTGTTACCCAAGTCAGCTTGATCGATGAAGGAGCTTGGTTACTTCTGGAGGACTCAACACATTTTGTTGGTTGTCATGATATTTTTTCTTGACATGGTCGTGGAACTCAGCATGGTCTTGGAACTTGACATGGCTTGGGAGCTTAGCATGGTCTAGGAGCTTGGTATGTCTATGTTGCTTGGCAATACTTAGGAGTTTACTAGTCCTCAACTTGGTTTTGCTGAGACTTGATTTGGTCTTGGTTCTTGTTGGTGCCAAGTTGTATGTGAGCCAACTTTTGGCATTTAATTTGTGTATGGGTTTTTAATTTATGTTGTAGCCGAGTTGTGGCTCAACATATGTTTAATGTATGAGATTTAATTTATTTTGTAATGAACTAGGCCAACTTGTGGCTTAGTTGGGTATTGTAAGTAAGTGGTTTTTTGGAGTCTTTAGGAATTTTGATCATTAGGAGGATTCTTCTTAGAGAAGATGTGAACTTTGAAGAGTTAGTAATTGTGGCTTGAGAAATAGAGGATTTCTTGGTGAACTTGAGGTTTCAAGTGTGGATTTTTCTTAGTGTTCTTATCCAATTATGGATTTGGAGTAGCTAAGATTGAGGTTGGGTTTGTAAGTTAAATCTTTTGGGATCTTGCAGAACTGATGTTATAATAACTATTTGCATTTGGTCCTAACCTAGAAGTCCTTATTGCTGGGCATATTGCATGTAATCATTTATTTTATGAATAAAGAATTGTTGTTTGGTATTAGATTTAGCATTATTACTATTTTTTATTGTGTTTTGATTTAATGGGGGTTTGGACATTTCCTTTGGGGATTGTATTGCCTTGCATTGCATCAGAAATTGTAGAGCACCAGACAACTAAAATGGATGTAACAAAGAGGGAATAAACCTATATATGAGTTATACAATAAATTTGGACACATAGAAAGATTTTCTAGAATGGATAGAAGGAATTTTTATAGGAATCTAAACTATAGAATGAACAATAACATAAATGATAGAAGAAATGATAACATTCGCAACAACAGTTGGAGGTAGGTAAAGAGTATGCTCAAGAATTAAAGGAAGTGTATGTAAAAGAAAATGATCCAAAAAGTTCACATATAGTTCTATAAGAATGATATTTTAATGCACCTGATGAGAGATTGAAATCAGGCATAGAGTGTGATTTAACTTACTTGAATTGAAAACTTTTATATCAAAGATAGAGCATCATAAAGATGGCACAAAAGTTAGAGGTCGAGTTAGATGTTGTGAGGTTAATAGAAGGATGAGAAAATAGCATGGAAGCTCTGGTTAAGAGCACAATCCATTTGAATATTGTACAAAGACACACACATAAGTACAAGTCTATTGGTTAACAGTGTAATAGTTTTTACAGATTGAGTAATTGTGAAATTAATGTAAAGATCATTAAAGAAACATATAACTTGTGTGAGCATGATTGTGGGTATCATTCAACCGTGTGTAGAGTTAAGAAGATTTCAAGAATGATTTGATAGTGAGATTTTAGGCATTTGCAAGTTTGAAGTTCAGAGAATCCTAATTATGCATTTTAGAAAAGTATTTCATTTTTAAATCTCACAGTTGTGAATAGAATTCTATTGCAAGAATGGATAGATCATTAACTCATAATGTAGAAGATGTTAAAAAACCTAAACTTAAGGTTAATCCAATTGGAGATACAAGTGATAACCCTAGCTGCTCATTATAAAGAATACCCAAAAATATTCTTCGTTTGGGAGATGTTAGCAATTATTTGAGAAACTTGTTTGAAAATGTTGGAGAAGAAAACAAATTTAAGGAGTTTTATAACACTAATAACCAGGATATGAGTTACAAACAAGATTTTGAGTATTTAAAGGATATTTACTCAATCAAGTTTCAATTTTATTATGAATTTGACAATGAGGAATGGACAATAATCCTAAGAAAAATTCATGATGGAAAGTTCTAGCTAGGTAATAATTGTTCGAAATGTAGTATAGATTGGGTTACTAAGAGGGGTAGGGGGTGAATTGGGAACCAATAAAACTTTAACTTCTATTCACCAATTAATTTTTTATAATATAATCCGATCTCATTGCATGCATGAAATACTGAAAGCAATAAAACATTAATAACACTTGATGTCATGACCCCTCCTAAAAGAAAATCCTGCAATTATAACTAAATAAATTATATAGTAATAGTTCATTATTAAAATATAATATTCTGACAAACTATATAAAGAAATATTTATAAATTTATATCTTTCATAATAATATAAATTTATATTATTCATATTAATTATGAATTTGTTCATAAATCTATAGGGATAATGAAGTAATATTATTTATAAGTAATATTAATTATAAGTAATATTATTCATATTACTTATCCCTATTATAAAACATAAACAATTAATCCCGATAATCTAATAAACATTACATAAACAAAATATTATTACATAAAATCAAATATAACATATTTGATAGGATACTATCAAGTGACACATCAAAGGTCATGTCCACTCCCATTGAGTCATCAATGGTAGTAATTGGGCGAGTGAGGCAAGAGGTAGAAAGGATACAACATGAATGAAATCAGAACCAATACGAAGAACTGCAACAGTTAATATTCGCTCGCAAGTGGAGGACGCGGACGAAAATAGTCAGAAGGACATTCATAGAATCACATAAAAGAAAAAAGAAAATATAAACATACATGGAATCACATAGAAGCAGGACATACATCGAATCACGTGGAGAGAAGCAACCACTGAAAGTGCATAAAAGGGAGAGATACGAGCATTCAGGGATCCCACATCAGCATTAATGGGAAGGATACGGTATGACACTTAAGAAGCATCTTGGGAATATTTCGCTCACCATTCAAAGACTTGGAATGAACATTGCCGAGGACCCCCATATTAAGGAAGGCTGCCCAAATTAAAGTTATATAAACCTTAAACATTCAACAAACACCAAAGAAATCCATCCGAGAATCAATAGGCGTGGGGAGAATTAAAAATAAAAGTGGTACTTTAGGAGAGTAATCAGATGGTCAAGTAAGTATCAAATTACTAATAAGATCATAGGGTGTATTTACCATTGGTGAGATAATACAAATAAAGGAAAAGAGAAACACAAAAACTCCTACATTATTAGGAGATGCATACATTTTTATAAGGGATGCATACCAATAAATATACTTCTTTCCCATATATATTGAAGAATCTACACATAATTGGGGACCTCTTCTAACATAAGGGATAAATCATACACATTGCCTAATGTGATATATAACTAGAGTGTTTACAAGTTATTTATAAGATATATGTTAAACTATAAATTGGGAATTCAAAGTGACCAAACAGGTAAATCCAAAAATGGGACATTACGCTTGACACAACATTTGGTAACCCAGAAACCTTCCAAATAGAAAGTAAATTTGGGGTGGGGATGATACCCACAAGATTTATTATAACAATATAAAGTTAGCCTATTAAAGTTTACAATTGATCAGTTATGGTGATCTACCCTATTAGGAGTAATAACGACTATTAGGTCCACCTTCTGAAAGGATTTAAAACATACAATGAAGTATGCACTCTATTAGGAGATTTTGAAAATACTCTCAACTCCACTTTGTTAGAGGATTTGGTTGATGCACCTTTTAGGATGAATCATTGGTTGATCTCTGATCTTACAACTCAATTTTTTGAATGAGATCTCTTTGAAATACAATGATCACTTGGCTGTGATAGATAAGGATATTCTTTTCCTTATACTTCTTGTAGCCTTCTTAATTTGCACTCATAGTGCTTGCTTTATTCCCTTATATATTCCATTGGATATGAAAATATATATTACATATATATACCAATCCAATAGATTACCTTCTCGAGTTGGCTACAACACCTAATTCAAACAATCTTCACTAAGTCGGCTTAGTATTGTAACTCTGATTTTGAAGACAACTTAGGTGATATTCTAACACTTGGAAATAATGTCAACATGGAAAACTTTGGTATTCTTTTGACATTGATGCAAGGTCCACATAGATCACTTGGATTAATAGGAACTTAGTTAGCATTGGGCGACTCGATGAATACTAAACAACTTGGTAGACTCGGTTGACACTTAATGGATCAATCTACACTACCTTCATTCACTTTGTTAACACTACCATCTTGGTAGACACTGATAAGCTCGGGTAACACTGTACAACTTTGTTAACACTATATCCTATATGGTTTGCACTGATGAAATTGCTAGAGTTTACGAATCTTGACAGACTCTATAAAGCTCAACAAACACTGCAATCTGAATGACTAGCTTGGTAGCAACTATGAAACATGACTTCTACTGCATTCTATCTTGAACACTTGGTAGATAGTGTGAAGCTCAAGAAATTCTCCTTACTTCATACGGTGCTTGGTAGTAATGTAAACAACTAAGTGTTAAGTCACTAATAGATAAATGATTTTACCATAAGGTAATCAATCTCCTCATTTAACATTAGTGGCAAAAAAAACTTATCATACCAAAAATCTTAATACTCAAAATACAAATCAAAATTCCTCATATCAACATGTCTAGGTCTATAACTGGATTTTGACTATTGTCTACTACTGCTGCTCGGTAACCTCTGACTCCTTTTTTTTCAAAATTATTTTTGTGAACATATTTTCAACTTTGTATGTATATCTTTCTTATTGTACATATATTTCCTTCTTGCATATATACATTCCCATATGCATTCCCCCTTGTGTATGATAATACTATTCTCTCACTTTTCAACACAAATGCAAAAATATATAACTACAAGGTAATGCCAAAATGTGAAAGGAAATCACTATGTACCTTTAAAAGTATGGACATTATCTTGTCCTAATTCTCTTGCAAAACTTTTGAATTGTGCAAAGCTATCTGCACCTCTACTGACATTTCCATCATGTGATCAACTATTTGTCATGGATCAATATTATTCCATGTACAATATGTTTCTACATTGCATCCATGTTAGGGAGTATCATGCCCTGTATTTTTTCTAGTGTGGCCCTTATCCTAGCTTCTTCCCTCAACAATTCTTCGTGTAGATATGTCAGATATCTTATCTTCACAAAATATGCATAACTATTGCAAGGTTCAAGTGACAACTGATGTGCACTTGCCTTCATGTTAGCATCTATCTTGGATAGCTTATCCTTTATTTCCTTAGTAAAATTGGATTTATCACTTAACTTTACAAATAAAGTAACAACATTATTAACATAATCTTCAAATGTAGCAAGAATGGTAGACAACTCAACTTGGTTAATAGCAATTTTCTGAGCTACTTTCTCCCATACTTTGTTCTCAAATTTCCTTTCTACCCTCTGTAGAAGATTTTCTTTTCTATTAACTTCCTCATTATACTTGTGAACTAATTCAACAAGTTGATCAAGAATTGGCTAGTTTTCATCAACGTTAAATTCAGTGCATCAACAAATATGTTCTTAGTATCTTCAAGAACTTGGTTTTACTTTTTCTTCTCCTCTCCAATTTTTTGTTGTTTTTCCCTCTTCTTCCACAGTTCACTAAGGGTATCCATTTGATTCGAAGTTAGATCAGAAAGATACTAATCTGGTATTACAATGTCCTCCTCTAGATCAATTTCTTAGTAGAGGCTTTTAACTCTTTACCCTTTTCTTTCTTCAACACTTCAATGCTCAGTTGAAACTTAATCTCAACTATCATTTCACTTGCAAAAGTAGAAACAATAGTAGAAACAGTATCAATAAAAGTTATAATAGGAAAACTTATTGATGTTGGGTGTGACTCAGTTTGATCTACTATTATAACAATAGGAACTTGTTTCTTAGTAGATGAAGTTGTTACATAGCACTCGGTAATATGGTTCCAATTTTTAATTGGATGCTTGATGGAATAGTTATCACCATAATTGAATCAGTAGAGGCCTTCTCCTAGTTTAGTTGCACTAAGGCTTTTCTTAGAGAAAGTTGGAGGGAGGCCATTACCTTTGGTACTATCTTCATAGGATCTGAGTCTTGAATACTCTAAATTTTAGGAAAATCTCCACTAGCACTCTGATCCTCTTCATCCTCTTCATTATTGAATTCTCCATCCACATTATCTATTTCATCGTCATTTATTTCCTCATCATCTATTTGCACAACCTCCTCCCTAGGCTTGTGTAGATCATAGATTTTCTTCCATGCAGTTCTATTAGATTTCATAATTGATTCAATGTCTTTTGATAGGATCAAGAATGTATTGAACTTAGGAGTCAACTTTGTTTCATTCTTCTTCAATGATTCCTTCACTTCCTTATCAGATAGACTCAACATATGTTGTCTCGTGGTTTGTTTTTTGATGTCCTTGGCAATGTTTAATGCATTATTCCATTGTGGTGTAACTACCTTTAGTAAGAGGTCATGAACTTGCTTAGTTAGTTCCTCTGGAGTGTACTTCCACTTTTCCATCTTAGCCACTCAATCTTTTTCAATTTGATTATGCTCCTCTTTTATCCTTGCTTCATATTTGAGAGATTTGAAATCTTCCATGCCTCCTTCATTTATTAGTCTATTTAGTATTTCTTGGAAGGTTTGGGTAGACCTCTTGAATACTACTTCCTCTTCTTCATCTTCATCCTACAATTTCAATTTCTTCTTGGACTTTGCAAATCACCTGGTGAATACAGTAGGGGAATTTTTTTTAGATTTGGTTATGATAACCTTCTCTTTCTTCTTGGGTGGCTCCTCCTCTTTAGATTCTTCTTCCTCTGTAGGTTCCTCAATTTCTTCTTCTTCCTCAATGTCATCTCCTTTACCCTCTCTCAGTAGCAGAGGAGAGCTAGACTTCTTAGTTTCCTTCAATATTTCCTCAACTTATTTCATTCCTCTCTTCATAGCTTAAGGAAGCTTGATCTCCAATTAAATTCTAGCCTTGACTTCATCTTAGAATAAAAATAATCCACTTCCCTTGAAAGTCTCTTGGCATATGCAAGATATGCATTAAAGCTTTTGCTTCCAAATGCTTATGCTTGAGTTTCAGATTCCCATCCACTCATAGTTGTTATATGCCTGGTTCATTTCTAGGGTTCCTAACTCTTGGATAGAAGAGTGATAATACAACTAAATATCATGAATTAGAAGTACCTTAGGAGGAATTTGTGTTTGAGAGCTAGCTAGGTCGAGTTCTTCCACAATTGTTGGACTTAGTTTGAATCCTTGGTCTTTGTAATTGACTCCTCAAACCGACATCTCTAAGCCTTTCTTTACTTTACTATTGAAAGATCCCATAGTGCTCAATAATACTTCAAATGTAGAAATAACTTTAGAAAAATTTCTCTAAATCACTTAGGGGATTTGGAATAATCTTCACTCTTAGCTCAAAAAATTTGTGGTGAAACAAATCCTTCAATTTCTTACTTTTAACAAAATTTTGTCTTTAAGATTTCCATTAATGCATCATACACTAGTTGGCTCAGTGATAGGCTATCCAACTTTGCTAATTCTTCAATGCTCGAAAAATACCTTGAACTCGGTAAAGTCTCTAAACTTGGATGATGGTAAGAACTTCTAACTCGATAAAGTCTTCAACTTGGCATGTATATCCAAGCTCAATTAGGTCTTGCAACCTAAACATACTTGGTAAGATCTAAGATATCACTTGAATTGTTATTCAAAATCAGTGATCCTACTACATCTGAAATGCTAATATGAATCTATTTCTTATAGAGTAGAACTGATGTGAGATATCTCCATCTGAATCATAGATCCAGTAATCTCCATAAGTAACTAGTTTGAAATGGTCGAGTCACCCAACTCATTGGCTTGGCTATCAACACTTTTAGTACTCTAATTTGCATCCTTAGGAGATTTCCTTACCCATTGTTTTCTCATTTACTTTATATATTATTAGCCTTTACTTTCTTTTCATCTTCAACTCTTCCTCAATTCATATAGTTCTTCGAAATATGTCCAAGTTTTGTACATACAAAACATCTCTTTGTAGTGTCTCTCTTCCTCGTGTGATTTTTTATGAAATTTCCTCCAATATTCCCATACTCACCACAATAGTGACATATGTACCTTGTGTTGTAATCCCAACCAAATATAGCTTTTTGTTCTGCTAAGTTCCATTTCTTGGTCTTTCATTCTGAAGATTTGTGCCCTTGTTTTTTGCAATTGAAACACTTTCCTTCAAACTTAGGTTTCTTTGTGCATTCATTTTTTCTATGTCCTAATTTGTTGCAATTGTAGCACATTCCACTGAACTTCTATTTTCCATTTCTCCAACACTTGTTTGATGTATGCCCTATCTTTCCACAATGATTACATGTAGGCTTTTTGTTCTTTTGAGCTCCTTGCTGAGATGTCTCACCTTCTTCTATGTATCCTAATCTAGCTTTTCTTTTGTGTCTAAATTGAGTTTTCTCATTTAATTGATTCATGCTTTCTTGAGATTTCATCATCCTCTCATTGGTTTGATTCTCTATGCTGAGATCATTCTACAAATTTTCATTCTTTGTCCTCAAGTTGATTAGCCTTAAATTTGCATCATTCAGATGATCAATCAGATCTATTCCATGAAGAGATAGTTGTTGAATTTCATTGTCCTTTTCTTCTATTTCATCTTTAGCTTTGTCCTTTTGATCCATAACTTCACACATTTTGATTGATTGAATTTCTTGTTCTGTTTTCAACTTTCTAACTTCTTCATGAAGAGTAAGATTATTTTTCAAGTAGATATGTGATTGATCCATTAACTTCATTTGAACTTCTTATTTGATAAATGTCTTAAATTTTTTCTTCAATGTAGAGATTGTCATTCATCTATGCTACAAGGTCTTTTCTTCTTTTTAGGGATTGAGATAATTGTTCTTTCATTTTCTTGAATTGTTCCATGGCTAAATCCAGATCCAACTTTTCATTTTCAATAGCTTTCTTTATTCTCTATACTTTCATTACCTCTAATATTTTCTCCAGCTATTAAAATTCTAACATGAGAACCAATGCTCTCAAATTGTTAGAAATGTAGCATAGACTCTATAATGCCCCACCCAAAGATCCTTGAAACAAGGATTCAATTCAAGCTAAGATTTTTATTTACAAGAATGAATGCACATGAAAACATCATATAGTGATCACAAAGATCACAATAGAAGACTTCACCAACAATTTGAGGAACCAAAAAATCTCCAAATGCCACTACCAAACATAAAAAACAAACCACAGAGGAATGCAAATAATTCTGAATCCAAAACATTCTGAATCCTAAATCCAATTCTAAGGTATTCAAGAACACCAAATAGGTATCCAATACACCTTTGAAAAAAATTCAGTCAAATTGAAAAGTTCCTGATGTTTGCCCAGACACATTTTTTCAAAACCTAGGTGATACATTAAATCAACATAGTATGATACTTTCCAGTATCATACACCCTTTCCAATGAAGGCATGCAAAACAATCAAGGTTTGGGAGACACTTCTCAAGAAGGAATGTGATACAACTAAGTGATGCACGATAGAGTTTACAAGGGCATGTGATACTTTCTAATATCGTATGATTCTTCTCCTTTGGATGTGCAATACTTTAAAGTATCACCTATGTTGATGCATGGTCACCCAAAGAAGGAAAGAATAAATCTAAGTGCCAAAACAAGGGATAAAACTAGGAATCAAACCTCCACACCAGAGAGTACCAGATAAATGTAGATAATGGAATGAACACTTGAGTGCATAAATAACAAGATTCCATGAAACAACAAAGAGTAACATCTATCCATCTAAACCATAGTAGTAAAAAGGATATATTGAAAGAAAAATCTTAGTGCATAGAAGAAACATTGCAATGTACATAAATTGCATGATAATATCTAAACAACGAATCTAAGTACGCAGTTCCTCCCAATCATTAATAGGATCATGAGACTATCATGGGTCCTAGGCATCCCCCACACATAACATCCCAAACTACCAACCAGATCATCGATGCTATCTTCTAAGGACGTCACTACTAGAACGTGCTACAACATAGGAATAAGGAAATCTAATACACTAAAAGAAAAGCATTAGATAATCCAATAAATCAACAACATCATCTGTCATATGTTAAACACAAGACAAATAGGAAATCTAATATGCTAACCAGTAAAGCAATAGATATTCCAAATGATTGAATCACACCATCTCATCATATGCTAAACATAAAAATAAGGAAATTCATCAATACTAACATCATCTAAACATGATATAAAAGCATTCCAATGAAAGCATAAATCAAAAGAAAGCATACTCTGAAACTTGAAGTACCAAGTGAAAACATCTAACAATGGTCACACTAGGACAAGAGACCATCTTTGTACACAAGTCCCTAGTAGTGGCGAAGGTAGCTATGCCTCCCAACCACATGGAACCCATAGTTCCACTCCCACTATCGTGATGGAGATAATGATCCAACAAAAAATACACATAAAGAAAATGTCTATGACTAACACTCATGCCAGATAATATGATGACTAAAACCAAGGACATAGACAATGCATACACTATAGGTCTTGGTGAGACACTCAATGGGATACTAAGTAGGACTAACATCATGGAGAGTTTCTTGGCATCCAAAAGCCCAAGCTCAGACTATGCAGATTCAACTCCTTAACAAAAGGCTCTAGCACCCCACATTTTTATTATCTTAAGTTTATTACCACTCACACATTTTATTTAGCTATCACTTACTTAAAGCTCCCTCTTCCAACCTATGGCACCATGATTGCTAGGCTATGAGAGAGAAGCCCTCTCCATATGTTACCCTACCTTACCCATGCTCGTCTAATGATGAGTGCCTTAGGCATACATATTCCCAACCCAACCCCAATGATCATAACTCCCAAAAATACCATTAAAGATTGGGCCTCATAAGTCACCTGACAAATGTAAATGTAGGCACTCATGTGTGGCACCCCACCATCACAAAGATCATAACAGAAGGACTAGATGATAACAAAAGAAAAATATCACTCAACTAAAAGAACTCAAAAGGATGGATTCTACAAAAATCTCAATGAAAAACAAAACCATACATCATGAACTCACTCAACTAATGTCAATCTGGGAGTATAGACTCTACACAAATCCTAATGATACAACAAGACCAAACATTATGAACTCAATCAACCAACCTCAATCTGGGAGTATGGATTCTACATGAATCCTAGTGTCCATGAAACAATAACAGGGGTCCAAAAGAAATAATATCACAAGGTATAAGTTCACTCAACCAAACATAAAGTCTGGAGTATGAATGCAACACACATCCCAATGCAAACATAAAAGTGCAATAATGGTCTAACTAACATCCAAGTGGATGATCCAAGTCCATCACCAAACTCATGCTAAGAAAACCTAAGATAATAGGGTAGCACACAAAATGACGTAAAAACCCCAAAAATGGGAAAACTTCAAAATTAAAACCGATATGGTCTTTGGGCTAAAAAATCCCAAAAATCCAATATAAATTGGGTTCTAACACCATATGCAAAAATGGCCAGCATAATAGCATAGAACCCCAAACCCCAATCCTAAATATAGGGAAAATGTTCATACCCGACCAATTGGGTAGAACCAACTAACAAGAACTATGGGAAACACTAGTTATCAGGCTCATAACAAATGACTACCAAAAATAGAAGATAAAATAGAGCAGAAATAATAAAATGGGAGAGCCCTACCTCACAGCCAAAAGGGAAAAATAGGAATTTGAACCATAAAATAAAAAGCCTGCAAAAGTAGCTGAAAATTGTAGCAATCCAAGGTCTCCCCTAGTTGGATCTAACAAGACAAACCTCGCAATGATCCCATGCTTGTAGCTCCCATAACGAACAAAATAGTAATTCCTCATGAAGAGGATTTTGGGTTTTATTCTCAAACTTTCCAATTCAAAAGTGAGAAATCCAGAATTAAATTCCTTTTTCCAATACTTATTCACTTTTCAAGTGAATAATCAATTAGGGCAATAACCAGCCAACCTAGTTAAACTCTAAATCCACCTAAACCAAAATAGGCTATTTCTAGAAATATGAATTCATCTATTGTAAATCTGCTAGAAATTAAATTCAATATAATTAAAAGCCTAAAAACCCCTAAAATTAGAGAATTTACTTAACAACCTTTGTGAAAAAGTAAACCTCAATATGCATAGACACACTCACTAGTCTAATCACAAAATGCAAATGAGTTTGGATTTAATAATCATCTGAATTATTAATTAATCAATTAAAATAAGGATGCATCAACCATATAGGGATGACATTGGTAAAATATGAATGACTAAATCAATAACTCCATGTACCACTACCAGGGATATAAATCCTACACAGTAAACTACATGATCAAGTGCAATTGGATATAATAACATGGTCAAAGCAATAATTGTATTAAATGACTAATTTAAACATTTATTTAATTATATCAAAATAGTCCATTTACATCACTCATGTTTAAAATAGGCATGACAATGTAGGAATGAAATAAATAACCATAGCATTAAATCCATCACATAATATAATCAAAGATATGTCCAAATACTAGATAATCAGATATCATAATAAACCATATTGTCATCTCAAAATGGCATCATCATGCAATATGATCAATTGAACAACATAGTATTCTAGCATCTATGATACTAAAATCAAAGTATAGCATATGACCATTAGGTCATCTCAAATGTAAAACATAACATCAGTATCAAGTGTCTCTCAGATTAAAATATAACAAGGTAAATATCCGCAACACATAACCAATGAATCCAACATGAACAATCCCTTTCTAATTATTTAAGAATTTAATAATGGTAGTTTACACATCATGAAAAGGCACTTAAAACACATAAGTGAACATAGTCATAATCATGACTAACTGTTGCTACAGGAACCTAGTCCAGTGTAGCATGGTAATAGTACATAGTGCAATCTCTAGATATGTCTTAGGGTAATCACTGATAACATCATGATACCACATCAATTCTAGTAACCAATGGCATAAACCTTAGTGAAGCATAGATCACATCATAATCTCATAATTAGCCATAAGCATAATCAAACCAACTAATATAATAACCTAAATCCAATCACCACAAGGTGTAGACCACTCATGGTCCATCCCAATCACGATCCCTTCTCAAGGAGAGACTAACAAGGTTGCATCCATTGGGATGACTTACATAAGTCAATTCAGAGAGGCACTATAGACTGGGTTACTAAGAGGGGTAGGGAGTAAATTAGGAACCACTAAAACTTTAAGTTCTATTCACCAATAAAACCTTCATAATATTATATAATCTTACTGGATGCATGAAACACTAAGAGCAATAAAACATTCATAACACTTGACACAATATTTGGTAACCCAAAAACCTTCCAAATAGAAAGTAAAACTAGAGTGGGGATGATACTCAAAAGCTTTATTACTATAGTATAAATTTAGCCTTTTGAAGATTACAATTGATCACTTCTTGTGATCTACCCTATTAGGAGCAATAAGGACTATTAGGTCCATCTTGCAAAAGGATTTAAAATATACCATGAAGTATACACTCTACTAATAGAATTAGAAAAGACTCTTAAGTCCACCTTGTTAGAGGATTTGGTTGATACACTTGTTAGGATGAATCAATGGCTGATCTCTGATCTTGCAACATGGTTTTCTGAATGAGATCTCTTTGAAATATAATGATCACTTGAGTGTGATAGATAAGACTCTATTTTTCCTTATAATTCTTGTAGCCTTCTTAATTCACACTCATACTCCTTGCTTGATTCCCTTCTATATTCCATTGGATATGAAAAGATATATTACATATGTATACCAATCCAATAAATTACCTTCTAGAGTTAGCTACAACACCTAATTCAAACAATCTTCACTAAGTCAGCTTACTATTGTAACTTAGGTTTCAAAGACAACTTGGGTGATATTCTGACACCTGGCAACACAGTTAACTAGGCAAAATCTGACATTCCTTTGAGACTGATGCACACTCCACATTTATCACTCAGAGTAGAAGGAACTTGGTTAGCATTGGGTGACTCAATAAATACTAAAGAGCTCAATATACTCAGGTGACATTGAATGGCTTAGTCAAGATTACCTTCATTCATGTTTTTAACACTACTAGCTTGGTAGACATTGATTCTCTTGGGTAACACTCTACAGCTTAGTTAACACTATATCCTATATGGTTTGCATTGATGAACTCAGTAGACTCTATGAAGCTTGATAGAGTTTGCAAAGCTCAACAAATACTGCAATCTAAATGACCATCTTAGTAGCAACTGTAAAACACAACTTACCTTGTATTTTGTCTTAGATGCTTGGTAGACACTATGAAGCTCAAGAGACTCTTCTTACTACATATCAAGATTGGTAGCAATGTAAACAACTGACTAAGTCTGAATTCACTAATAAACAAATGATTTTACCATAAGGTCAACAAATAATGTAGTAGAATTTTTTGCAAATTTGATCCATGAAGTGACAAGATTATGTAATGAGTGCATCATTCTTGTGAATGAGAAAAATGTCAAGAATCTAGTAAGTGACAATACCAAAACAATATGTAATGGAAGAGGTGTGCTCATTTGCTAGATTAGACAACATGATGTTAGATTCTTTAGCATAACCATTATTGTAAGAATATTTTATGGGACAAGAGAAGATAACATGGCAGCTAGCTTCATACAAGAAACTTATAGGATTCTAATTGACAACAAACAAGTAAACTTGTGTGAAATTCTAAGGACAAATCTAATAGAGAATATAGAGAGGATTAATAAAGTGAAGAGCAATGAGTTCAAATTTCAATCCTTGATTACATATATTATTTTCCACCTAATTAGGAGATTTAATTCTTATATAGCCATCAACCTTCATGAGCAGTGATTCATGTACCATGGAAAATATTTCAAAGATATAGAATAGACACCCTATTGATAAGGTGAATGGAAGCATAGGCCTAATAATGAAAACTTGTCTAACAAAAATGTAGGAGAGATTCATTGTCACCCTCTATGGTAGGCAAGTAAAGGGAAGACATTTTCTTCATGGTTGACACTGACTTAATCTACATTGAAAGTATTTGAACTTGATAGACTAGGGTTGGTGTTGCACTAAAAGACCAATCTGTCAATGCCTAGTAAAAACACTCAACTTACAGTACACATGAGGTGGCTAATCCCTTGTCACAAATCCCAAGGGGAACATTGAAGAAATTTTCAACAATCTCCCCCTTAGTGTTACCCAAGGGTCTAAGGATTCAAACCTATGACCAAGCTCTGACACCACTTGTTAGAGTGGGAGTGTTGTTGCACTAAAAGATAGCTCTATGAATTCCTTGTGCAACCACTCAACTTATAGTGCATAGGAGGAGGTTAAGACCTTATCATGAATCCCAAGGGGAGCATTGAACAAATTCCCAATAGAACCTAGAATGTGTTATGTGTAACCTCTAGGATATGAGTTTTTAGAAGAAGAGATACAAGGATATGCTCAAATTATCCTTAAGTTTTAGGTAAAGATGAAGATTTTAATAGATTAGGAACTTATGAGGAGCTAATGCAATCAACTAGGAAAACTCATCTAGAGAAATCTATGAAGAAGAAAGTAGAGATAGTAATGAAGGAGACACTTGAACAAGTTGGTATGACAATAGAGGAGGCTAGTGTAGTGAGACAAACTCTCACTAATGTATAGAAGATAGGTCAATAGGAAATGGTGTATGTTCAACCCATTGCATCATCAAGACCAACCTATACTATGACAATTGTTGAACCTCCTACCACAACCCATATTCCCCCTTATAGATTAGTTTCACAATGGCAAGCACTCTCCAAGGATTCTGAAGAGAAAGAAGTTGAGATTGTGGAGGTCAAGAGAAAGTTAGTAACACTTGCAGAGGTGAAACAAGAATCACCTAAATCCCCATGTAAGAAAAGAGTGAAGGCTATGGCTTCTATTCTAGGCAAGAGAAAGAAGGAAATTACTCCAACCATACCAAGAAAGAAGATGCAAGGTTAGATAGAAGCTTAGGAGACCTCAGAGAAGAAACCTGGAAGTGTGCAATTAGGAAGGAATACTTGGAAGAAAAAAATGGACAAGGTAAACTATGCGATAATTAATGATGGAATTTTTTTCTAGTTAAACAATTATTATCATTTGTACTTGGTTTAGATGGATTTTAGTTAGAAAATGATGTGATTAAACATATTATTTTGTCTAACAATAAATTTGAAGATGTAAATGATTTAATTCCTAAGGATCTCTATGAGAGATTAATTAATAGAAGGAAAAGAGTTGTTGAAGAAGATAGAAACATCAGACATAATCCTCTTAGAAAACTATGTCAGTTTGACAATGATGAATACATTGTGAGCTTATTAAATGTTTTAGAACCTTATCTCAAAAATAAGAAGAGAGACATACTAATAATGGGAGGAAATTATCAAGAAGTGAATGAAGAAATATAAAAAGAAAATGTGTAGATTATGGAGGATTTGAAATCATCAGTAGCAATGCCACAAGTCACAATTGGTGCTGATAACATGCAAGTTAGTGCTGCACAAGTGAAACTAAATACTGTAGAAGATCCCTCCAAGGATCTTGGCCACTCCATTGTTCGCAATATCTCTAATGATGAAGATGGAAAAAGAAAGAGTGTAGAAGAAGAAAAGAAGAAGAAGGATGAAGAAGAGAAGAAGAGAAAAGAAAAATAGAAGAAGCATAAGGAAGAGGAAGATAAAATGAGAAGAGAAGAGGAATGAAGCAACAAAAAAAAAGAAAAAATAAGAGGAAGAAAAGAAGAGTAGAGAAGATGAAAATAAGAAGAGAGAAGAGGAAGAAAAGAGAAAGAAGGAAGAAGAAGAGAAGAAGAGAGAAGAGGAAGAAAAGAGAAAGAAGGAAGAATAAGAGAAGAAGGGAAGAGGGGAAGAAGAAAAGAAGATAGAAGATGAGAAGAAGGTAAGGAAAGAGGGACAAAGAAAGAGGGCAGAGGCAAGTGCACAAAGAACTTCTCTTACCCTTGCAACATTCATAGGCTCATATGATGATGATCAATTAGAATTGATATCATCACTTAGCTACATCATCAACAAGAACATAAAGGTAAAGAGGTTGTAGAATACTCTCATAGAGGTAACTAAAATTTAATAAAAAACCATGACTATGAAATCCCTTGCTGAAAACCCTAAAGATAGGGAAAAAGATGTAGTTCAAGCATTTGATGTTGAATTCACAAGTGTAGATGCTAAAAAATGGTTCACATCTATGGCTTCATCACATTTTCATACTAAGTCATTCCATTTTATCATTCCACTAACTTTGATATTTTGGCCAACTTGACCATATCTCAATAGTGTTTATCATCATTCATATCCTATTTTACATCAATTTCATGTCATTTCAAAACCATTTCAATTCAACTCATAATCATGCCAAATCTACACAAAAATCACTCGTAATCAGTACTAATCAACCCAAAATGTGTCAAACATCCCAAATCTATCATCATTTATCCCATACCAAGCATTGTCATGGATTTTACTGCCTTGGAAACATATCAATCTATCAAATCTTATAAATCTGACCTTAGTATTGTCATGGCTCTTAGTGCTAGATCAAACTATCATTCACATTATCTAATCTTTGACATTTTTGAGTCTCTCAATGTCTAATCATAACATTTTCAACCATTTAATAACGTTGACAGTGTTCATCAATGTTATTACAATCAACCCTATCAACCAATTTTGATCTTGTAGCATTTTACAATGTCAGTTAAATGTTACATGTATTTAATTCATGCCATGTGTCCTTGGCATGTTATCAATTTCAATCCATCAATTTGACCATGGCTTTGGTCTACCCATTTTAATCCTAGTAAATTTCCATTATCACCACATTTCATCAAAGGATACTATCACACTTATTTAATCAAAGTGGCCAATCATCTACTAATTTTCACTATAGGATTAAATATCCCATACTTTAATCCTATGTCATTTTACTAATTATTCTTCCTAACTACCATCCCCAATTAATTAATTTTACTAATGAATTGATCCATTATTCATGACCCATGGAAATTCTCAATTTCCTAAGTCATATATTCCACCATTGATTCCATTTTCACTAATTTCTATTTTGTGTGGAATAATGGATTTTCAATTCAAATATTCCACAAAATATTGGCATCATCATGACACATGGGTGTGACACCTCATGAATTCTCCATTGACACTTGGATAAGATATGTCATAATCCAATATTCTTATTCTCTTATGCACAACCATATTTGGGTTCCATTGTCATAGATTCTTGCCTTTAAGTGGGTTTGAGGTGTTATATGATGCATCATAGATTCTCTTCCATCTTTAGCCAAGTTTGACTTCTAGGCATCATACAATCCTACACTTGGCATCTTGTGTCATATGTGTCATGGATTCTTAAAGGAATCTCTTGCCATGTCGCATATCCAAGGTGACAATTCTAATGCTCTCATCTTCACTGTTGGTTATAAAATGAGCATTCTTTCTCTCATTTATGGTCCCTAGTTTTCTTAGATTTTCATTGTTGCTCTCACATTAAAATCACATATTCTAGTATTTCTATAGCATTATCACCATATTAGGATTTTGCTTCAACATTGTGTGCACTATAGGCAATTTGGAGCTACATCATATGGAGAAGAAAGAAGGACATGGAAGCTACAGATGAATGAGGGGGTTTCTAACTTTGTGTTGCTTCCTTTTTGTTTATGTGGCTTTCATGGTAGACTAGAGGGTGTTGATGAATGTTTAGTGATTTTGATAGTTTCTCATAGTATGTTAGATAGGAGCCCATTTTCTAGTCCTATAGTTGGTGAATCCAACGCAAACATGCTTGACTAACTTGGGTTTCTTATGTTTGTGCTTGTAGGTGCAAGGAAGGAGCTCACTTAGATGGGTATAAGGCTTATTCTCTCTACTTTATCATACCTAGTATAATTAGGGGGCCTAGTAATATGTTTTTATGCTCTTGTTTCATGCATTTTGATAGCTTGTTGTCCTAGGGTGCACTTGGGACCCCTAGGAGGCAATTTTAGGAGCCTACGAGCAACCATAACCCCTATCTATTGTTCCCAAGTCAGCAACTGTGCTTAGAAATGACCAAATATGCCCTTATAGGCTCCAAATACACCATGGGAATAGTTTTCACTATCTGACCACACTTGGAAGGGTAGAGTTCAAAAATCTAGTTTCTGGGTATTGTTTAGGGCTCGATTCCCCACAATCTACAACTGACCCCCAAACTGCACCCAAAAACTACCAACTATGCCCTTCTAGCCCCAAAGTGAACCATGGGTGTAGTTAGAACTATTTGAGCACACTTGGGGACATCCTAAGCTATTCTAGCCTTCTAGGGTGCAGTCTACTCTGTTAGAGTGCACTTGGTTAACAGGAAGCACATGTTTTAATTAGAATCTACATTTAAGTTTTCATTTGATTCTAAGACCTAGAATAGATATTTTTGAGTAGATTTTTTTGTGCTACTGATAGTTTTTTTGTAGGATGTTGTGATCTTTGAACAAAGACATTATCCTTAAAAACTACTAATGTTTGTTTGTAAGATGTTTTCAAAGACCTTATGTGTTTGTCATAACCATGTGTGTGGATTTCCTAGACTAGATAACACTTCGTTTGGTGCATAAAATGAACTTTTTCTTTTCTAATTTGCATTTCTATAGTGTTTAAAACCCTAGAGGTTACATGGATGTATCCTCTCCCCTCACCATTTGTGGATCTTGTGTGTAAGATAAATCCATGTGACTTCTATAGGAAGCCTACCTTAGACCAAGATACCCGATATTGGGTATTTTAGGGGATGACTTCAGAGTAGTAATGTGCCAAAATCTAGGTCAACATTCCAGCCACTATTTAAAGCTTGATTGTGATGAAAGTTGTGTCAGTGGTATTGTTGAGTGATAACTCTCCTCCAATACCCTTTTGGTGTATCAAACCCAGGTTCTTGGGGTTGGGAGACCTTTTGAGGAAGTTTATCATTCAATTTCTAAATAGAATGCCCTTACAAAAAATTGTGTTTTAGTGGCCAAAATCCTTTATATCCACCAACTCAATGGGTTACCCATGCCCACGAAGACATCCTACATTCTCACAGTCCTTAGTAGAGACAACAATGCCTTGGGAAGTAATGCCCATTGGGAAGTGGATCTTGGTAGCCCCGACAAGTGAGTGGACTGTAAGGGGGAGCTTGTGGTGCCAAGATTCTAGGTTGTGCACTCTGGATAAGTGCAGTTGAACTTTAGTTCAATTAGGAATCTAGTGGATACAATCCTAAAGCCTAGGTTACAGTGTGACTATTCACTTTTAACAATAGTTATTCTTGTCTTAATGTGTCTTGCATGTGTGTAAAATATTAATCAAGATAAAAGTCAATTTGAAAATTTACACCTTGGATATCATTACACATTGTCAAAACATTGCAACCTTGGTGAAAACTTTGCAAGCTTATGTACAATACATTCAAAACTTGGAAAACATGACAACTTGTGATCCTAAACATGCTTGGCATAACATAGATTTCATCCTTATATAGAACCCACTTACATTCACCCCATTTTAAGCCTCATACTTGCATAATATAGTCTTCATTTTACATCTTTTATCCCTCACCTTTCATATTATATTTTTTAGGGTTTAGCCTGCATTCTTTGCATTTCCACCTCAAAATCTGCACTTTGCATATTCAATCTTACATCTTTTCATACCCAACCTTCATCTTGAAAATGTTAACCATCATTATAGGTGTCCTAAATGTCATTTTGAACCTTCATTCTAGTCTTAGCATTATCTTCCATTGTTTAGCTCACTGTGACATCAATCTAGAAACCCTAACACTTAAAATTGCCTTAGTTTTAGCCCAACTTCTCAACTACGCTCTAAAACTACCAACTACACCAAAACTAGTCCCAAATACACCATAGGTGTATTTGTTACTATCTAATCACACTTTTTAGTTTGAAAACCTAGTTTGGGCTTCCAAATAGCATTTTGAGGCTTTAGAGGTGTCCATAAGTACCTAGATAGGCCCCCCTATAGTAGTAGCACCTCCTAACCTTTACAGTCTTCACTTAGGAAATCATTACCTAGGTTGTGACCTTCATTCTACATCTCCTAATCCTTTAGAACATCATCCCTAACATCCTATCTTTTTGGCATAGCAACTTGACAATCACCTAGCTTATAATCAACAACCATTTAACCTAGTCTCCAATTGTGCCATGAAACTACCAAATACACCCAAACTCGCCCCAACTCTACCATAGGTGCATTTGGTACTATTGGAGTGCACTTTATGGTACAAAAGTGTAGTTGGGCACTTGTGTGACCATTTTGGGCCTCCAACTACATTTTGGTACCCTAAAACTACATCTAGGAGCCTCTGTACGTCCTCATTCTACATCTGACCCAAAACAACATCCTACACCCAAAATCTCATTTTACATCTTAAGGCATTTAAATATTTCATATCTAACCAACATAACCAACATTTTTAGCCCCTTAATGTCATTTTGAACCCCAAAACCTTTGAACTTAGTCAAAAATTTGAACAAAGTATGAGTCATAGAGTATCTCCTAGTGTTGATGGATGATGGAGCTTAACTAGTCCTTTTTTCTTTTCTTATCATTTTCTTTGGTCAAAATCTATCTATATATTGATATATTTGACCTTTTCATCTTTACCATTTTGATATTTTTTTCTTTTATCACATTTTGGTCAAGATCCAAAGTCCATCTTCAAAAGGTTAAACTCTTAGACAAAATACTTTCCAAAGATTTCACCTAAGTTCAAAACCTTGCATATACCCTTATCATTAGTATCATCACATTCCTATTCTCCATAAATTTCATTTTGACTTACCCTATTGGTATATCCCCTTCATCTTGTATTGTTCAAAGTCCTAGCATCATTCTCACTATCAAATCCTATCAAATTGTCTATTGACCAACTTGTCTTCTTGATCACTTACCCTAATTTTGCATATCCCAAACATCATTATCAACCCTAGCACACCACCCCTTTCATAGTCCAATTTACATATGTCAACCTATAAAATCATTACCAAGTATGAAGTTTAACCGTAATCATCATTTTCCATACCATAGAGCCATTTTCATCTCTTTTAGTCAAATTCCCAAAACATCACTTTGCATTTATATTTGCATAGTTTCCCTAGGACATTTTCACCTTACATGTCATAAAAATTCTTCATTTGACACTTTTGTAGGTTGCATAGCATTCCTAACAACCTAAAATCCAAAAAAATACTCACATTTTGCATACCCACTTCCAGATTTCCAAGTTTTTCCCTATTTTACCAATTACACCCCTGTTTTACCAACTTCACAGTTTAGGTGCATAGTTGGTAGTTTTAGTGCATTGTTGGTAGTTTCAAAGCACACTTGGTAATTATGGATTTCATCTTAGGTTTTAGAACCCTAATCTGCACTTCCATAGTCTTCATTGCATCCCAAAACCCTAGAAAACACTCAAAATCACTTAAATCATTCATATTCTACATTTTAGTCACCTCGACACCTATGTTTACCAATTGCATATCTTCTACTTACCAACTGCTTACCTTCACGGCCCCAAGTGGACTAATGGTGTACTTGGTACTGTCTAAGCATAGTTGGTAGTTTAGGTGCACACTTGGGAGGCATGGAGTCAATTTAGGTTTTCCTCCACTACATTTGCATCCCTAGGTATCATGCCAACACTCACTAGGACACAATCAACTCAAAGACCCAAAGAACTTTACCAACCCTTGTTTTTTGAGGCACCAACACAACCAAAACCTCATCCAAGATAAAAAAAGAGAAAGAAAACCCAACAAACATTTGAAGATGACCAAATTGAGGCATCACAACCTTTACTTACAGACCCCTTAAATATGTATTCACACAATCACCATAATCAAGGGATGACACAATAAACCCTAAGAAACACACCTACTATGCAGTTTCCTTCAAAAATTTCCCCCATAAATGGTATGGTTCAATGGAGTCCTAACTTTGAACCTATATTCATGCCGATACCACCTGGAGGTGGAAGTGTACCATACACACTCAAGGATGAACAAATGCATTCCTTTGAATTCAGCAAACCCAACACAAGTACCTTCAACCCTAACACATCAAACACACAACAAGGTATTGTATACCTAAGTGATTAATCTGACACTAATTATGGCATCACTAATGAAGAAATGGCTAGGGCATGTCAAGACAAAAAAATTTGCAAGAACTTCAAACTTTTGGCAGCCCAAGAAATTGTCAAATTCAACCCAAACTTGGAGGGGCCTAAGTCCAAACATAAAACCAACACAACAATTGAAAACATAAAACTCATGAAAAATTTGGACTTAGATAAGGGAAAACAATCTTTGGAGTTTCCAAACACAATAATGGTGCTTATAAGGTCCCATCAAGAATCGACCATCAAAATCCTCTAAAGTACATTTGAACACATCAATATTAATCCCTTGTTCAATGAACCACAACCAATGAAGTGAAACAAGACTCTTCCTAAGTATCCCAAGAGGATGTTAAGACTTGACCTCAATCATACGATTGAATGACAAGACTTTCCTATAGAGACTTGTACTCTAGGGATGCCAAACATATCTCCTTTGGAGGAAAATCAACAAAGTGCACCTTTGCTCCTAACTCTACCAAGTGTTATGATGTCAAATGTTATGGAACCTCCCACAAGTACACCATGTGAAACATCAAGTGGAACAATCCCTATTGATGCACAAAGGAAAATTCTTATTGACACTACACCTATTCCCAATAGGAACGCACCTCATTGCCAAGTCAATATGATGTCCCAAGGAGAAACCTCTAACACACAAAGGTGCCAAAACAAAAATGCCAACATGGTGATCAATTCTCAAGGACATAACCAACTACCTTGACAACACCAACCTAAAATAGTCCAAGGAGTTAATGTGTCCAACATACACTCATGGTAATATCAACCATAATAACAATAACCTCAAGTGGTGCAAGCATCCAACGTTCCTAACACTCAATCCAATGTAAACCCACTTGACTTACATGCAATATACAAACAAAAATTCCAACAAAAACAAGCCATGTTTGCTAAAAAACAAGAGCAACTCAAATAAAAATTGGAATACCAAAGATTCCTTGAGAAAAAAATTTTGTATCAACAACATTTGTTACAACAACATGTGCCACAACAATCTCAATAGATACCTCTACAACAACAATCACATACATGGTCTCATATGAAACCCATAGAGGTATCCCAATAACAACCACAAAAAATGGCACATCAATCACAATTAATACCACAACATGTATCACAATAGGGACCCTTTTGTCTTTGAGGCACTAACATACCTTCACCACATAGTGACACATCACTAGACTCATCAAACACAAAAATGTCAAAATCGAGTAGACATAGTTCTCGCCACAACAAATGATCTACTCATAGACAAAAAAGACTTGAAGAGAAGACTATTATGCAAAACCCTAACAAAGAATTACTACAACAATTGAAACAACTTTTCAAACAAGTCAAAGCATTGGGAGTCCAAAAGAAATAGGCTCTATATACAGAAAGGGACCTACGTCCTAATCCATTCGATAGAAGTTTGTATATGCCTCCATTCCCAAAACACTTTGAGGCTCCAAGGTTCAAAAAGTACTAAGGAAAAGGAAACTCCATTGATCACATCCAAAAATTTTGTGCCTCTTGTACTGAACTCAATGATGAGCCCACTTACCTCATGAGATTGTTCCCTCATTCTCTAGGTGGACCCACACTTGAATGATGCTCCAAACTTCTTGGTACTATCAAATCTTGGTTAGAAATAGGAAATAAATTCATCTCCCACTTTTCCTTTAACATTACAAATGAGGTGACACTTTTTGATTTGTGCTCAACTAAACAAAAGACAGGAAAACCATTTATCACATTCTTACTATGGTAGAGAAGCTTAGTCAATCAATGACCACTAGACATTCTTGAAGAACAACAAGTTAACCTATGCATTAAAAACCTAGTCCCCAACTTAATGTATAAACTCAAGATCAAAAGTCCAAGCAGCATTTCTAAATTTATGAAAAAGGGGGCTAGTATTGAAGATGCTCTTATCTATAAGGGAATCCTCAAGATCAACATGGAAAATACAAATACCAATTCGTCTAATGACAAGGTAAAATTTTTCTCCAATATCAAGAATGTGACTAATGATGGCATTGTATATGCATATACAATTAGCAACACAACCTCATTTGTCTTTGAAAGGTGAAAACCCTATGAATTCACAAACTCCCAATCAAATGCCAGCTTCACAACAAAAAACAAAGACTTCCATGGATGATGGACCTCGAAGACATCCTAGAACCAAAGATAGAAAATTCACACCATTGGGGATACCTTTTGAAACTAAACTTCAACAATTACTCAGTAATAACTTCTTGTAGTTACCCCTAATCAAAGATGAGCCACTAACTAAAGCATCTTGGTGGGATGACAAAAATTCTATGATTACCATCGCACTAAAGGACATAAAACCTCATCATGCTTCCAACCAAAGCATGAAATACAAGATCTTATTGATGATGGCATAATCATAGTTGATCCATCATTGCTAGCATCCAAATTTGATCACACTATCTTCAAAGATCCTTTGGGTAATCATGACAAAGAGAAACCCTCCAATTCAAACTCAAACTCACAAGGTAATGTGAATTACACATGCACCAGATATGACTACACCATCAACTATTTCAATGAGTTTGATTCCCACATATCCATATTCACCTTAAAGGCTAAAGATCCTTGTTGCACTATCACCACACACCATACCAAGATCACCCTACCTAGAGCTCCATTGCGACCTACTACCTCTACTAGACCTACACCCCCTAGTAAACTAACTACTCATACTTCATTAGATTATAGCCTTGTTGAACATCTTAGAAAGACCCCTACACAACTAACCATCTTGGACCTACTACGTGCATCTCCCCAACATCAAAAGATCTTGGATCAAGCCCTTAAAGAGTCAGTAGTCTTAGATAATATCGATGTTTCCTAGTTCCAGGCCATGGTGGGGAACCTATCTACATCACAACATATCACCTTTTCTTGTTAGGATATTCCTAAAGATAGATCCAACCACAAAGATCCTCTTCACCTTGAAGTCTTTGTCCACAATCTTAAGCTCAGACATGTCTTGATAGATGGAGGAGTAGGGTTGAATATTTTTACACTTAAAGTTGTCAAGGGTTTGGGTTATTCTAAGGATGATGTGGATCCCTCTCAAAGAATCACAATAAAAGCCTATGATGATGGTGAATGCTTCTCTATAGGGTTCATCATCTTACCTATCCTAGTTGATCCAGCTACTGAGAATACTTTATTCCAGGTCCTAGATATAGAAATAAATTGGAACAAGATACTAGGCTACCCATGGATCCATGCTATGAAAGCAGTGCCTTCTACATATCATAGTGCTTAAAATTTTCCTATAAAAATATAGAGGTCACCATCCCTAGTGATCCAAATCCATTACAATTTTGCTCCAATCTTAGAGGAACCACTTCATACCAGGTCCCAACAAACCATGCAGAAAAGTCACTTGAGTCCTCTAAGTATGTTGATTCTTCTACACTCACACCTACATTCAAAGGAAAGCTCAAAATTGAAGACCGAGGTTGCAGTTAGTACTCCATGTCACATGTCTTTCACATCGGGAAACTTCCTTTATCTCTCAAGTCATATCATAAACCTCAACTTATATAGAACAAGCCTAAGTTCACATTTCAAAAGAAATCTTTTATGGCTTTCACTAGTGGAGGAGGACTACATGAAGAACATGTCAATGAAAACACTTCCACATGGATTGAAAAGGCTATAGTAGAACAAGAACTTACTCCTATATCTCCCAACAAATATGGACCTAGATTCACAATCATGTAGAGAAAGGTATATGATGGATGTAGTTGCTTGGGACCTCAAAAGTAGGGCATTGTTTAGCCCATCATTGCATCAGGATGACCTCATAGCTTGGGACTTGGATTCAAACCATTTGTTTTGGGTTTTTCTAATACTGAGTCATCCTTGTTTAAGGATGTGAATGCTTCAAATGATAACAAGAAATGTGAGAACACCCAACTTAAACCCACCCAATCTATATCCAATATTGATGATCTTGATATGTCCCTTAGTATTGATCATATGTTTGCTGACCCTAATAGCCTACCTATGGAATATAAACATGTAAATCCACCTATCAATCAGCCCAATTCTTCACCTTGGATGGAAACATTCTAGGATCAAAGCCCTCTTGCTTCTAAACACAATCTTGATGATACCATTGAATCTGACATCCACATATATGCCTTTGACCAAAGCTTACTCAATACCGATGATGGAATTTTCCTAGTTTTCTCTAAACATATTGATTGCGACCAACAAGGAGCACCAACATTTGACCAATTTGAAAATGATGACACCATCACAAAATTATTTGAGCTCCCTAAATATTTACCACAAGGCATTCACAAGGCTAGATTCTCTATTGACCTAAACATCATGGCATATTTCGAGGAGTCAACTCTATCTTCCTGTCACAAAATTGAGAAAATAAAAAACAAAGACAAAAGTAGGTGTCTTGGTGAAAATTCAAAGGCACCATTAGACCATGAAAAAGTAAAAATAAAGGATGTATCCAAGGGTAAAACCTCTCTAAAGTGCCCAAGGATAGAAGATTGGACATAGCCCCATTGAAGGAAAGATCAAAATTACTTGTGGAAATGATAGAAGAGATAAATCTGGGAACCCCTAACAACCCCAAGGTCATACATTTTGCAACCTCATTATCACTAAGGAAAAAGATGAATTTTTCAGGTTCTTCCTAGAGAGGTAGATCAACTTTGCCTGGTCTTATGTGGACATGCCTGGATTAGATCCTAAACTAGTCCTTCATCACTTATCACTAAAACTAGGAGTGAAACTAGTAAAGGAAAAGTTGAGAAAGATGCATCCTCAAGTTGCCCTCCTTGTCAAATCTGAATTGGAAAAATTATTCAATGTCAGCTTTGTAAGACCCATTGATTATGTAGAATGGATATCTAATCTAGTACCAATAAGAAAACACTTTGGGGGCATCCAGATTTGTACTAACTTCCATGATCTTAACAAGGCATGTCCCAAGGATGATTTACCTTTACCAAGTATAGATATCATTGTAGACATGACACCTAGATATCAGATGTTATCACTAATGGATGGCTTTTCTAGCTATAATCAGATAAGATAGCCCCTGAAGATCAAAATATCTTTTACATGCCCTTGGGGAACATACTGTTGGAATGTTATGCCATTTGGTCTTTAAAATGTTGGGGCAACATATCAAAGATCAATGACTACCATCTTCCATGATTTCATGCACATCCTCATAGAAGGCTATGTTGATGACTTACTTTCCAAATCCTATAAAAGAAAAGATCATTTGGGCATCCTAAATCAGATAATCAATAGAATGTAAAGCAATAAGCTTCATCTAAAGCCAATTTTTTTTTTTATTTGGGGTTGTTTCTAGAAAAATCCTAGGATACATTGTTTCTAAACAAGGCATTGAAGTGGATCCTAAGAAAGTAAAGGCAATACTTGACATGCCTCCTCCAAAAAATCTAAAAACATTAAGAGGACTACAAGGAAGATTACAGTCTATCTATAGATTCATTGCCCAACTGGCAGATAAGTGTCACTCCTTTCAACACCTATTACATAATGGAGTATCCTTTCAATGGAACAAGTAGTGTCAAGAATATTTCCAACAACTCAAAGCTTATCTTCTACATCCACCAGTTTTAATGACTCTTATTCTAGGAAAACCATTCATTCTATACATATCTACTATAGATACAACATCAAGAGCTCTTTTAGCACAAAATGATGAACAAGGAAGAGAGCAAGCCATACACTACATTAGAAGAACACTTGTGGGGTATGAACTAAATTATTCACTCATTGAATGAGCTTTCCTTTCTATTGTCTTTGCAACCCAAAAGCTGAGATATTACATGCTCCGTCAGAAAACAATGCTCATCTCTAAGATTAACCCACTAAAGTATCTCCTAAGAAGGGTCACTCTCATAGGATGCTTAGCCAAATGGGTCATGGTCCTTAGTGAATTTGACATAGAATATGTAGACAAAAAGGAAATTAAAGGGCAAGTGATAGTAGATTAGTTAGTAGAAGTGCCTATGAAGGATGATCATCCCATGTTGATAGACTTTCTAGATGAAGCCATATTTAACACAGATATAGCTAATGAATGTAACCTTTAGTTTGATGGATCACATACAAGAAATGGTTGAGGAGCTAGAATTATGTTTATCACTCCCCAAGGAGACATAATCCCCATGTCATATAGGATAGCATTCCATTGTACAAACAACATAGTGGAGTTTGAGGCAATGATCACAAGACTCAAGATAGATATCCAATGGAACATTCAACATTTACAAGTTTTTGGTTATTCCCAGTTGGTCATCCACCAAGTCAATGATGACTATGAAACCAAAGATGATAATTTAATGCCTTACAAGTAGATGGCAGACTTCCTTAAGTCTAAATTTGTCACTATCCCTTTTTGTTAGCTACCAAGGATACACAACAAACCAGCTAATGCTATGGCTACCATTGCTTCTATGATTGATATGCCTCAAAATGTGGAACGTTGTGAGTTCCTTGTGGAGCAACTTTTGATTCCAGCATTTGAGCTCCCTCAATTTGAGTTTGGGTGCAAACTTGTTGGTCCCAATTCTCCCTAGTATCAAGATATTTATGATTACCTACATGCCCAATCCTACCACCCAACATATCCAAAAATGAGCGTTGAGCATTTATCTGTCAAGCCACTAGATACATCATCGGTGACACCCTTTACAAGAGATCCTTTCACCAAACCCTTCTCAAATGTCTTGACTCGCAAGAAGCTAAAACTACCTTACATGAGGTTCACGAAGGTATATGTGGAGGTCATTTCAATGGTCTAAGTCTAGCCAAGAAACTTGTTAGAGCTAGATATTATTGGCCAACCATGGAACAAGATGTCCATGATTTTGCCAAAACATGCCATAAGTGTCAAATAAATAATAATCTAATCCATGCACCAGCATAAGAACTATAGCTAGTCATATCTCCATGGCCCTTTTCACAATGGGCAGCTGATTTTATTGGAGCTATTTCTCCTCTATCCTTTGATGGTCATAAGTTCATCATCATAGTAATAGAATATTTTACCAAGTGGATTGAAGCTATCCCCTTAACTTTCACCATAGGAAAGAAGATTTTAAAGTTTATTCTCAACTATATCATATGTTGGTATGGAGTACCCTTGGCTATTAATACTAACCATGGTATTTCATTTCAAAAAAAATATGTGGACAAGCTCTATGAGAAGTACAAAATATAATATGGATATTCTAGCATTTACCATCCACAGGGTAATGGCCAAGTAGAAGCATCCAATAAGACCATTGTTAAGATTCTCCAAAAGACTATCAATGATTCTGGCTGAGACTAGCACCTACAACTAAATCTAGCTCTTTGGACCTACCAAACAAGTGTGCATGATCCTACTAGCACAACACCATACTCTCTTGTCTATGGCACTGAGGCCATACTTCCCATTAAAGTTGAAACTTCATCATTAAGAGTGTCTCTACAAGATGTTGATGATGAAAACTACGGAATATCTAGACTTCATGAATCAAAAATGCTTGATGAACAAAATGAGCTACCTTGACACATCTGCAAGCTTACCAAAAGTAACTCAAATGAAGTTATAACAAGAAAGTCTAAAGTCATCATTTTGAGACTAGTTATCTAGCCTTGATGATGAACTACAAGAGTCAACAACATAGAGAAAAACAAGGTAAATTTGAACCAAATTGGGAAGGACCTTATGTAGTTACTACATCATTTGGGTCAAAAGTATATCAACTTGGAACTCGAGAGGGAGAACCACTGCCCATGTATATTAACAACATGCATCTTCGCAAGTACTAGACTTGATTCTATCTAAAAGTCCTAAAATAAATATCAACAAAAATTGAAAATGTCTTGAAAAATATAAAAAAAATGCAAAAAGTCCTTTAAAATATCAAAAAAGAGAGAGAGAAAAAAGTCATGAAAAAAAAGTGAAAAAAGTCATGAAAAAATGGATTCCTTGATGAAAACCTGACAAACAGGCATCTTGGTAGGAAAATTTGAGTTAAGAGAAAATTTTTATCCAAAATTGAAAACTTGGAAAATAGGCGCTTTGGTCAAGTACCATGGTGAAAACCTAGCAAATAGGCACCATTTGTAATGAAATGTTGCTCCTCCATCTATTGGGATTACATTTGGTTTTTCCCCTTTTGTCATTCCCTAATCATATCCTTTGTATTGCAAGAGATCTCTACTCCTTGATCATGGCCCAAGAACTAGTTAATGTCCATTGTTATCTTACCTAAAGTATCACTAGTCTGTACATACTTTTGCATTGGCCTTTGTACATAGTTCACTTATTTTTTGGGGGCATATTACCTACATAGTGCATGAGTTTGAACTTGTACTGGGGACATATCCCTAAGAACTTTTTATCCATCGAACTTATCACATAACAGATTGGAGCTAATACTTGTATATACTTTTATGTCCTGAAAAAATCCTAAAAATTCATAAATGTCTTGAAAAGAGCACTAAAAATCATTAAATGTCCTTAAAAAATCCATAAAAATTATAAACTATTTTGAAAAAATACTAAAAATCGTAAAATATCCTAAAGTAAACCCTAAAAATCATAAAATGTCCTGAAGAAATGAGTTACACAAAAACATCAAATATCCCAAAAAAATTGTAAAAATATCAAAACCCATCAAAAATTTGTAATAAACGTTGTACATAATCATCCCTTTTTTCAACACTTGCACTTTCATAGACTAAAACTCAAAGCACTGCACTTCAATGACAATCACACCTAGCTAAGCAACATGAACCAACAATCAATCCAACATGTCACCATTAACCTATCAACTAAATCCACCATCAAAACTATCATATGATCAACCTATCAAACACTATTTGAAGACTTAAAGAACTAAACAAAAAGTAATAATGTTCAAGAATAGTTGTTGGCTCATGTTTTTTAGTGAGTGATTTATTTTTATTTTTATTTTCTTTGATCATGTTCCTGTGCTAGATATAAATTGATCTCTGAGAGTGGTTGGAATGGTTCATGCTCATCTTTTATTTTTTGTCTATTACAATGTACCTTTGAGAGTCTGGGGCATGTATAAATGCCTTAGGAAGGACAAAGTCATTTTCTATCTACATTGTGCTTGTTTACGCAAAAGGTATGCATTTTGCGCTCTGGCCCTTTATGCCATGATGCATTGCATTCCATTTTCCATATCAAAATAAAGCTCCATTTGACATATAGTGCACTTTACAAAAGAAAAAGTCTTCTCATCATACTAACAATTTCTCATCTCATCTCCTCCATCTTTGGTGTCTTCTTCATCTGCCACCTTGGTCTCGTACTCTGATATATCAAAAGCATTGGTGTGATGCATTCTTGCATTTGTCAAAATTCCAAAATAATCCAAAGCAGTATATCTTTACATAAACATGGCATTTATATTATCTTCACATTTCATTTGCATTCATTTGACATGTTGTTTGCATTCATTTCATATCATTTTACATTTCATTTACATTCATTTCATATCATTTACATTTCATTAGACATTCATTCATGAGAAAAACATGTGGCAAAAATAAAGATGTTATTTACTAAGCATAGCATGTGATAGACCAACACATGATGTCATCATATAAAAGACCACACAAAAAAACATAAATGCATCCATATAAAACATATAAAACATATGCATAAACCATCTCATATAGTCATCATAACATAGTTGCATCTGATAAGTGTTTCAAAGAGTATTAGAGTATGTGATCATGGTTTACATCAATACTAATCGCCTATAGGCATGAACCATGAAAGAGCATAACAGAAAACCAAAAAAGGAAAACAGAGAAGCCCCTCTATACATGAGCATGTTAGTGTCACCTTGTATTGTCCCTGGCCTCGTCGTCTCTATCTAGCCTCGAGGAAGATCCCTCTACTATCTGTGGTGGTCTCATAGGCCCCATCACTGCTACACTGCTCTATGTCCTATGTTTCCAATGGGAGTGTTGGTGTTTGAAACTACTAAGCAACAAAATGCTCAATATCATAGTGAAATTACTCACACAATCTAAGGATTAGCCAATTCCTAGTAGCAATTACATGAATAAACCACTTTGACCCAACTTCAACAAAACCAAAAATGGTTTTCTACTCTTCAGGCTCTACTAAACCAAGGTGAGTATACCTAGGGATGATTCTAATGCAAAAATGTGGTATGAAATTATGTTAGTTTCATTCTGATTCTCATCTTTTACCCTCAGGCACATACACAGTTTATAAATTTTCTCTAAAATATTTTCAAATCTATATGCATCGCCTATAAGAAAATTTGGTTATAAATCTCCTATAGTTTACAAGTATTCCTAGAATTAGTGGCTATCTAAGACTCAGAAAACTTATATGCAAACGAGTGGTAACCATCATTTGTAACTTTAAACAAAATGGAATGAAATGGTTTTGATTTTTTTAAAAAAAATTGAATTGATATCTAGTAGCAGAATTCACCCTTGCTCACTTCTAACTTATGTGACCAGTACCTTATCCATTGGGCAGAAAATTAACTATTGTCGGGAGATCTAATTCAAATAACTTGTAAATGAATTAATCAATTGTAATCATCCATTTCCATTCTTATGAAGTATCCTTTCTATAAAATCATAAACCCCATTGATTCATTGAACCATTTCTATAATTCCTTGAATTAAAAGCAACAATGATATCATCATACAACCCATCCAGATTGCATTCCACCAAGTTAAACCTTATTTAAAATGACTTCAAAGTAGACAAACCCATAAAATGGAGACATAAATTGATGACACAAATATAGTGTAAATACCCTTTCTATTATCCTTTTAGATGAGTAATACAATGACCAATAGAAATCAATTGAAAGCCCAGAACAGATTGCTATTTCTGTCATTTCAATGTATCATAAGAGAGTACAATTGGAAGAAAACTCAAAACAACTACATACTATTGGACTAACTATTTGTACTTTTCTTGAGAAACACAAAAATTATACAAATTTTTAGACCATCAGATTGCCTTGAAAACTCATTTATATAACATGAATTGCAACAAGCAAAGGGAAATTGTGATTGACAACTGTCCCTCCAAACAAGAAACAAAACATCATAACAAGAGACAAAAATGAGCATAATAGAATGCCAAGTGCATCAAAAATTCTTTGGGTAGGCCCGTTTTTGTTACTGCTACAAATCATCAACTTTTGATTTGTCCCCCACTATTCTGGATCTTCAGAATATGTGGTTACCAAACTGGCCAATGAAGGGTTATAGTGTGGTGCCTCCAAATCAATTTTTTCCTATGGATTTTTACTAATTTCACCTTGAGCAAGCAATATTACTTTTTCACCTTCTTCATTTTTCAGATCTGGTGCTGATGTGTCAATGATCTACACCTCACCTTTCTATTCTTCATCATCATCTATACCACCTTCTCCTAACTGCTCATTAGAAGCAATATTTAATTTTCCAAACTTGTTCTTCTCTGAACCTCTGCACTTGCTCTCAAACAAATGAGGAATTAGTTCACATTCATACCAGGCTAAACACAATTTGATCAACAGGCTCTTGTGCTCAGAAAACATGAAATCTTTGTTTGCATGGGACTAGAACTAATGAAATCTCTTGTATTATACTCTGTTTCTCCCACACATGAAGCTTTCATTCATCATAAATGCACATGATAGAAAAATAGAGTGGCATCACACTTCCTTTTAAATTTGTGCCATTGATCCTTGAAAAATCCTATGATCCAGGAATGAAAATTAGGCTGACTCACTTTTCTTCATAGCATGCTAGTAGTCAAACCAATAAACTGCCTCCATATGTACCTTTTCTTCAATGCTAGCATTTCAAATTGGGCCCACAGATGACCGAGGACACATATCATCAACTCGCTACCTCACTATACATAACTTTTGAGCACCTTTCTATAGCGAGCTAGCGATAACCCTTGATTTTGCTTTGATCCAGATGATTTAGAATCATTTACATGTTCTATGCATGGGGAGTGGGTCCAAGATACTACTGTCACTAAGATGGCTTAACATGCTGGCACTCATATATATTATTTAATTTCTAATGACATTACGTTTCCTTGGTTCTGTCATGTTTGTCATTTTTAGGCATGTCGCTACCTCGCTACCGACAAAAATCATAAACTTCCTAGTAGCAAGATAACAACTTCGGGTGGAGTCAAAACTCTGGTGACAGAGAACAAAAAAACATTGATTGAAACTTCACCAATTAACACTGGTGTCAGAGAAGGTAGTCATGCATATTTTTAAGACTACAGGGTAAAAGCACAGATCTGTGTCACCGTTTGTGATATCAAAACCTGTTTTGGTCAAATTTCTTTTCTCTTATCAAAACTCAATTTTATTCAAAAACTAAAAATACCCTTTTATAAATCTTAGATTCAATATCATCATTATATAAATTTTTGAGTGCTTTGATTAGTTATAATATGTTAAAATTTCAAAATATTATAAGTCAATATTTCAACATTTCAGAAGATTCTCACTTAAAAAAGGGGAAAAAATAGTAAATCATACCAAAAAAACAAAAAAGTTATATTTATCTCTAGAGGAGAGAGTCCTCTTCATGAATATGTATTTTTTTCTCAAGAAGGTGTAGATTTGATTGGGAAGTTTTGACGGGAGGAAAAAATTGTTGGCTTCTGAGAAGGTCGAGCTTGAGTACTTATAACAAAGAAAATATAGATCAAAAATAATTATTTCTTATTTTGTGCACTAGATATACATGTCATCTATAAGATATTTTCAAATCAAAACAAAAAATGATGATTTGCATTTTTTTTTGATGGGAACTACACCCTATATTTTTTATAGTTAAAAAAGGGACTTCAAAATAAAAGAAATGAATAAATTCTTATTCAAAAAAATAAAAAAAAATAATAGGCATAAATTTCATCCAATTCTACACATTCATCAGTTTACACCATTTTCAAATTCTAAACACAAATACCATTTTTTTTGTCATTAATGTTGAACTGTCGCATTCTGATATCACGTTTCTTCATAAAAGGTGACACCGGTTTGTGCTTTTACCCTACATGGGAACTTTTGTGGTCACATCAACCTTAAATAGGTTACCACCTTCTTTAAAATCTAGGCACTTGCTCTATCACTACTGGTAGGTCGCATGGATTTTTCGATAGCAACTTAGCAAATTGCCAGAGAAACTTGAACTCTAGTGACACCATTTGCGATTTTTTTCCTCATGCATTTCTTCTTAAAAATGACAAGCTTGGGACATAGCACATGGTCATAATGTCTTCATGTTAACACACATTTCTCAGTGCCGAACTTCATTTTTTAGTATCACAACATAGTTCTTCGATGGTCACTACCTCGTTATGTGTAATCTTCAAGCATCTTGCTATAGTGAGTATGCAACATCTGTTGATTCTAACAAGATCCAACAATGGGATAAGATTTTTCAAAAGGACTCAACAATGATCTTGATGTAGGCAGGAAAGAATATTCAGTTGCTATTAAGACTTTCGTACCAAAATAAGATTTAAAAGGCAAGACTTGGGGTTTTACATAGATTTTAAAAGATATCAAAAATATGAGACAAAAACCTAAAACCCTAGGACCTAACAAAAGAACTCACATCTAATTTTTTCACCATGATTCTAAGAAAAATTAATATGTAAAAAATCAGACCAATGGTGGCTCTATCTAGGGATGATAGACTACTTGAGTCTATGCAAGAATTCAGAATCTTTGGGAAAGCAGACCACATACTTGGTACAGGGATAACAACTTTTTTAGAGAGCACATAGCAACACACAGAAAAAAGAAACAAAAAACCAAATTGTACAGAGAAACTATTTACAGGGATTTACAAAATATACAGAATGTATAGGATAACCAAGAACCCTAAAAGTATTGTTCATGGAAAACAGATACTTTTAAGAAAAGTACCTCTTCAAGAATTGTCCATGAACTGGCAATTCAAGAATACCTCTAGTTAAATCCTTTAGAAAATATGAGGCTTCTCCATTTTTATCACAAATGTTATATGGGCCAAGCCAAATTGGGTCAAATTTACCATGCTTTCCTTTATCTTCCAATCTAGAATTCCACATTAGTACCATGTCACCTATTTCAAATTTCTTGTTACTAGCTCTTTTGTCATATAAATGCTTCATTTGTGATTGTAACTTGGCATTTTGAACAATAGATTCTCTCCTTGTTTCTTCTAGTTGCAATATATCATCCATTCTGAGTTGCATCTCATCAATGATATCATCTTCATACAATTGAACAAATCTATACATCTCTTTGAGGTTATTTTGTGGAAGTCTATCTTGTATACCATAGACCAAATCAAATGGGGCACATCCAATAGTCTTTTTCATAGTAACCCTATCAGCGAACAGGGCTAATGGAAACATTGAATCCCAAGCCTTCTTGTTTTCCCCAAAAATTCTCTTGATGATTTTCAATATACTCTTATTGCTAGATTTAGCCTGACTGTTACCTTGAGGATGATAGGGTGATGATGTATATTCTGTAATGCCATACTTTTTACAAAAAAATTATATTCCTCTGATCTGAAACACATGGCATTATCAGTTACAATCTTTTGAGGATATCCAAACCTAATTATAATATTATTCAGGATGAATTTAATCACCACCTTACTTGTTGCATTCCTAGTACGGATTGCCTCAACCCACTTGGTGAAATAATCAGTAGCTACCAAGATCCAAGAATGACCTCCACTAGACTTGTTTGTGACTTCGCTTATAAAGTCAATTCCCCATTGTTGGAAGGGTGCTTGCACCTCAATAGGTATTAAGGGTAAATTTCTAGAAAACTTCAACTTCCCACTAAATCTTTGACAAGTATCACATAATTTCACAAAGTTATGAGCATCTTTGAAAAGTGTTGGCCACCAAAACCCAACCCTTAGAATCTTATGAGTAGTATTTTTAGCCATATAGTGACCACCACATACATCTTCGTGCATATCTTTAAAAATTCTTTAAGAATCAATTTCATCCACACACTTCAAGAGGACTCCCTCCATATTCCTCCACAACAACTGTCCTCAGACTATAACATATCTTATAGCATGAAACTTAAGGGATCTCTTTTGATTATCTGTTGACTTTGATGGAGATTTCATAGTTTGTAAATAATAGATTACATCCTTGTACCAATCAGAGGTGTCCATATCATAGAGATCTATTCTGCAATTATCATCTAGTTGATTAATTTGGTCTACCTCTATATTTGCTTCTATCATCAACTTGGCCAAACCCTAACCTCTGACCAATTTAGTAATATGGATGTCAATATTGAATTCTTGTATTCTATTGATCCATCTACAACTCTTACTAGATACCTCCTATTGTGAATAGATGTCCTTCATAGCAGTAGTAGGAACAAAAGAAATGACAGTAGCTCCCATCAAGTAAAACCTAAAAGCTTTCACCCCTTTTACCAATGCATATTCCTATTTTTCATTGATGTCATACTTGAGTTCTGCTGCTTGGAAAGACTTGCTCAAGAATGCAATAGGTTGCTCATAACCTTCTTCATTTTTCTATAATAGTACTACAACAATGGTGTGAAATGAGGCAAAATAAAATATATGCATTGGTTTGTCATAATCAAGAGCTCTGAGAATAAGGGCATCTTTAATAGCTTGTTTAATTTTCTAAAATGCAATACTAGGTTCACCATCCCTTTTTATCTCAGATCCTTTCTTTAGCATTCTTGATATAGGCCTACTAATTTTTGCAAAATTTGTCACAAATCTCCTAAGAAAACTGATCTATCTAAAGAATGACTGGATGCCTTTAACACTCTTGAGTTTCTGAATCTTATCTATTGCTTCTACCCTTTTAGGGTCAATCCTTACTTCGTGCTTGTCAACTAGATGTCCTAACAATTTTCCTTTAGTCACACCAAAGTTACATTTCCTTGGATTTAAAGATATTCCATATTTAAGGGCTCTGATAAATACCTTTTCTAAGTGCATACAATGATCATTTCCATCCTTGGAGTAAGCAGTAAGGTCATCCTAATACACAACAAAAAATTTGTCAATAATATCAGTAAAAGCCACATCCATGGCCCTTTGGAAATTAGCTCTAGCATTGGTAAGCCCAAATGACATCCTGACATAAACATAAGTACCCCATGGAGTAGTGAAAGTAGTCTTAAACTATTTTGATTCTTTGACAACTACTTGATTATACCCTGAAAACCCATCCATCATGGACATCAATTCTGAACCAGTGACCCTTTACAACATGGCTTCCATATTGAGTAAACCAGAATTATCTTTTAATGAAGATATGTTGAGATTCCTGAAATCAACACATAACCTTATATCTCCATTTCTCTTTCTTACTAGTACTAGATTGGATACCCAAGAAGAATGTCTAATAGGCTTTATAATCCCAACATCTCTTAACTTGATCAATTCTTCTTCCATTTTGGGAGCCAAGGTTGGATTTATTGGCCTTTTTTTTGTCTAAAAGGCTTAGCATCTAGTTTCAAAGGGATTTCATGTTGAAAGAGATCTTCCCGATAGGCCTTTAGATCATCATATGACCATGCAAACACATGTCTATACTTCCTTAATAGGTCTATTAGATCTTTCCTAATTTTAAGAGGCAATTTCTTGCCAATATATACATTTTTAGGTGTTTCCTAAGTTCCCAAGTTCACCTCCTCTAAATCCTTGGCATTATACCCATTAGTATCCATTTCTGACCTATCTTGGTTGTCAAAAATAGTTTCTAAAACAACTAGAGCCTTTGGAATTTTTTTTCTCTTCAATTGTATAACTTCCTGCCAAAAAATTATATCTTTTCCATCTACATTTTCTACATAAGCTGCACAATCAATTTCTTGTCTTGACAACATATGCTCACAATTCAAGAATCTTAGAATATCCTTATCATCTTGAAACACTTGCTAGTTTTGAACATTATCAGGTATAGAAGGTCTAGTTTGAATCTCAATTTTAGACACACCAACAAATGTGATATCATCCAGTTTTATTGCTATGTTTGCCAGTAAATTTGCCATTTTAATATTTGTCCTATCTTTCCAAATAACCCCAAATGCATCAAAACATTCAATCATGTTCCACACTGCATTTCTACACTATTTCAATCTTTTACTCTTTGACACATAAGCATTTCTTACTTGGGATACCACCAATTCAAAATCTCCTACAACATGTAAACACTTTATTTCATGCTTACGAGCTAATCTAAGACGTAACAACAGAGCCTCATGTTTTTCTATATTTTTAGTACAAGGGAAAATTAAAGTAAAGGAGAATTTGTATGTTACCCTTGCTGGAGACATCAACAAAATGCCTGCACCAGACCCCTCTTTGCAACATGCACCATCAAAAAACATAGTCCATAAATCACCCTTGTCTATTTTTGTGTCAACTTGCATTTCCATCTAAGATTTATGCTTAGATTTTTTTAAAGTCAGGACATCAGCTTTGAATGCATTAATATCTGTATCCACAAAATTTTTCTTGCTGTCTTCTACATCTTCCTCTATCATGTATATACTCTTGGGCTCCCTATTTACTTTTATCAGGTTTCCCTCAATATTAAAAGTAGCAAATGACAAATCACACTGTAGACTCCCACCCATAGTAGCACTCCACTTTCTTGATAATAACATGCCATACTAAGGTGGAATGTCAACAACCAATACACTCATAGTAAGTTCTTTGTTAGGACAGGCTGTTAATCTATATGGCAACGAGTTTATAGTGCCTATGACTGTCACTTCTCTTTTATCCATAGCACAACATCTTCCTTGAGTTGTATCCACTTTTAAGGCTAATTCCTTCATTATTTCAAAAGGCATCATAGTGTTGGAAGCACCAGAATCAATCGTCCAATTTTTTAATGTTTTACCATTTACTAAAATGCTCAAGAAAAATGGTTCAACATTTCCCAAACACTGATTTACAAAATTATCCAAAAACATTTGAGGAATTTGAGAGACAACTCCTTCATCTTCATTGTCCTTTACTTCTTCTTTAGTGCTTTCTTTGGGACTGTGATTTTCATTACAATCCTAACTTACCCTTACATAAGTATTTCCCAACTATGCTATAGCTTTATTTTGGTGTTCAAGGATTTAGCAATTTAAACAATGGAACCTTAATAGTAATCTGAGAGAAAACAACAAGCATATCTATGGAAGAACCAAGAGGATCATCATTAGTCACATTTATTTTCTCATCTTGTTTATCCAAAATGTTCAGAGCATTTTGATGATTCTTATAATTTTTTGTGATGATCTTTGATATGTTCTCATCTATTTTTCTAGGGACATTATTTGAAAACTCCATATCTTTAGGATTTCCTCCTTTCTTTTGTTCTTTCCTTCTATTAGTAATTTTAACCTTCACGAGAGGAGCTTCTTTAGGTTTCACAATTTCCCCCTTCTTAGGATCAACCCCTTTTATGAAGATATTAGCTACCTTATTACTTTCATCTCTCTGAGTCATGTTTCTAGTCTGAACCTGAGCTATCATATTAGCAATAATTTGATCAATCTCTTCCCTAGAAGGTTTTCTCAGTGTTACTTCTTCCTTTGCATTTACCATGTTACACATATTGTCCTCCACATCACTTTCATCAGAAAATACTTGCTATTGTATGACATTTTGAAACTTTCTTTGGTCATACACATCTCTGTCATAATCTTCACATTCAAAATAATGTGATTCAAACATATTGCATCCTACATTATCATTATTTTCTTCTTGCCCATGAAAATTTTCTATTGTAGTTTGATTTCTTGGGAATGACCATGCTACTACACAAGATTCAGGGGAATGGGGTAATTGACATGCAAAACACCAAGTAGGCTTAGCAATAAACTCATGATCATCTACCAAATTTATAGAATTTTTTGACAAAGGATAAAGGGTCACCTTGTTGTTGTTGTTGTTCTTGGGAGGAGGGATACTAGGCTGATCATCCTTCCAAGTAGTGTTATAAGGGAAATTTTGTAGCCTATTTTGTCTATTGAAATTTGATTGATAGGGTGGCCTATTATCAATGGAGTTCCTACCATTCTTCATCTGAGGAAGGTTCAGACCTTTTATAGCATTTAGAATCTGACTCATTTCATTAGGCTCTTGCTTTTTTCTTCCTATGGCTTTATTTTCTTCTTTTCTATTTCCCTTATTCTCAAATAACCTAGGATCATCATTTTTCTTTCTAATCTCCCTGAAATCCTCAAATTATTTTCTATATTAATGGCAATCCTGAAAGCATCTCTTAAACTCCTAAGCTCTTTATCCCTAAGTTGGTATGCCATTTTACCATCAAAATAATTCAGATAAGTGATCAAACATACCTTGTCATCAATTTGCATGGCTTGCATTAGCTTGTACATCCTTTTCTAAAATCTAGTGTTAAATTTAGTGACAAATTCATTAGGCAACCTCTTAATGTTATTGAATTCGCTCAAAATATAGCTCTGATTTTTCTTGTCACCATATTTCTCTTTGAAGCAATAATCAATATCTTTCCAATCAACAATAGACAATTTAAGAAGTCTCTTGAACCACTCTCTAGCATCTTCAGTTAATGACTACATAAACAACTTCACAATGACATCTTCAACTTCAACCTCATAATCACTCATCATATCAAGAAAACTTCTCAAATGGTCCTCACAAGAAATAGTATTATTTCCATCAAATCTAGGCAATCTTTTCCTCATTTCTTGTGGGATAGGATTTGGTAAACTAGGGATTCCATCAAAACATATTTTCCTATAGCCTTCTAATTGAACAAGTCTTCTTTGTAAATCAATCTTGGGGTGATTAGCACTGTCTTTCTTAGTATTATTCATAGTATTACTAGTGCTAACATCAACAAATTTTTTTTAAAGATCTAGTTTTAGTGAAGATGAAGACTGTTGGATACAATTGTTCAAATTGTGTGTTGTCTTTGATGTCACACAAATGTCATATTAGTCATCAGATAGTGCCTACCAAACTCAAAAAGTCAGCATAGCAAAGGACAGTGTCTACCGAGCTCAGAAGGTCAGCAAGGCAATAGACAGTGTCTACCAAGCCCAAAAGGTTAGTAAAGATAGCTTGCAGTGTCTACTAAGTAGACAACTGATTACCGAGCCTTCAAGGTAATCAAATAAATTTACTTCTTATTGAGCTCACTCGGTAATCGAAGAAAACATGACAAAAGCAGTTCTTACCGAGATCACTCAATAATCAAAGAAAACATGACAGAAATAGTTCTTATCGAGTTCACTTGGTCATCAAAGGTAATTTGGTAAAAGTAGTTTTTACGAAGTAAACTCGGAAACCAAAGGATTTTAAGATATTGTAATGTTAACCGAGTCAAGAAGGTTAACTTTGGAAATTCCTAGAAGTAGTATTTATCAAGTAGGGTTAGCTAGTAAAGGATGTTTATTTTTTTAACAATAATATCTGTAGCTGACTGTTGAATGGTTTATTGATAAATGTAACATGTAAATCAGCTGACTTGACAACCTGAATGATATAAGTAAGAAGTCAGGTTGCAAATTCAAAGTATCATGAGGTGGAAGAATGTGGTATTAATATGATATGAAGATCGATTTTTGTGGAAATAGATTCGAAGGATGATCAGAGATCATTAAGAAGCAGCAGAGCCATATTTGATTAAGGAGGATCTAATGATGCTGAATAGAGACCTGTATCCAGAAAATTTAGTTGCATCTTGCTCAAGTCAATTCATTGTTTCTTTCTAACCATTGTAACAATGATTTCAAATCTCTTAACAGAGTTGGTTTAACAACCATTTTGTACATCCTCTAACAAGGTGACAGTTTAGTTGAATTATTCTAAAGACCTCTAGCAAGGCCATTCCTAGTAGCGTGATTAAATCTTCTAATAAGGTCACACCTAATAGTGTGTATTGTAACCTTTAACAGGGATGGATCCTAACAGGGCTCACTGCAGAAGATTGAAAAATTGGTGACTAGTTACTTGGTGGTTTTTCCCATATTGGGTTTCCATGTTAAATCTGGTGTCTCTTGTGTTCACTTTATTTTTAGTTACATGGATGAATGCTTGAAAAGAAAGTAATAGTTTAATTTACTAAGTTACAACAGTTGTTTACTGAGTAAAAGTAGTAACTAAATCATTAAGACATCTAAGAGATTTGTGGATTAATTTTTTATGAGTAACTGATTTACCCCCCCTCTCAGTTACACTATCCTTAATTCCAATGATTGGTATCAGACCATTTGGTGCTTATAGGAAAAGATTTCAAGGATCTAAGCTAAAGATCAAGATGTCTTACAAAATAGAAATTCCAAGACTTAACAGGCACAACTTCTCAGCATGGCAAGGATTGATGAGGCTTCATCTAGCTTCCATTGGTGATACAGGGCTGCAGTACCTTGATGAAAAATATGATGAACCTTCTAATACATTATTTGTCAATGATATTGCTGAAAAGAAGACTCACAATAACATGATGACAGATATAGCATCCGCTTTGAGTTATGAAGAATTTGATGACATCAAGGATTGCAAAACTGCCTTTGAAATGTGGAACAAGCTAAAAGAAATCTATAGAGGAGATGATAATGTGAGAAGAGCCAAAGTAGAAAGTTTGAGAGGATAATTTGACCAAATGAGGATGAGAGAGGATGAAAACATTGCAAAGTATGTTGAAAGAGTTAAAGCATGTGTTAGTGCAATCAAAGCATCTAGAGGAGATATCAGTGAGGAGACAGTTATAAGTAAAGTACTTAGAACCCTACTTCCTATTTATGCAATTAGAGTGTCTGCAATTCAAGAAAGGAGATGTGAGGCAAATCATAAAATAAATTTAGAGGCCATAGTTGGAAAATTGACTGCATTTGAGCTAGACAACTATGACAACTATGTTCTAGTAGCCAAGAATGTTGAATCAACATTTGAAGCCAAGCTTTCACTCAAAGAAAAAGGGAAAAAGATGAAGGAACCACAATCAAAAAGTGATGAAGAATTAGAAAAAAGTTTAGACAGTGATCTTGAAGTGGTTGAAGCTCTTCTAACAAGAAAATATTCAAGAGGCAAAGGAAAATACAAAGGTAAAGTTCCTCTAATCTATTTCTCTTGTGAAGAAATTGGACTTATTGCTACTAGGTGCCCAAATAAGCAGAACAAAAATGAAAAGAAAGGTCACAAGTACAATGGCAAGAAAGACTTCAAATCATTCAAGGATAAAGGTAAGAAAACATGTTTTATGGAAAAAGATTCCAATGATTCTGATGAAGAAGAAGAATATGAAATTGTCTACATTGCTATAAAAGATGAATCTGATACTGATGAGGAAATGGCACTAATTTATCATATGAGTAAAAATGATACATGGATCATAGCTAGTGATTTTTCTCATCACATGACTGGTGATAAAACTAAGTTTGAATATTTTGAAGACTATGATGGTGGTAGTGTAAGATTTGGTAACAATGAACCTTGTCGTATAAGAGGAAAAGGAAGAATCTCTCTAACCAAGGGACTTGTGTGTGATAATGCATATTGGGTAGAAGGACTAAAGCACAATTTGTTGAGTGTGGCACAACTACTCAATAATGGATTCAAGGTAGAATTCATGCAAGGAAAAGCAAGATTGCTAGATGGCAAAGGAAAGCTGATTGGATCTAGCACTCAAACAAAAGGTAACTTATTTTTATCTTAAACTTGGTGAATGTTCATGTTTCATTGCTCAAATTTAAGAAAGTTGGTTATGGCATAGGAGGTTGTGTTATGTAAACTTTGAGAACTTAATAAAAATCAGTAAATTCAGGAAAGTAAGAGGTATTCCTGACATAAAGAAACCTGAGGTTGGTCTATGCAAAAATTGTCAAATTGGTAAAATGGGAAAGACTAGTTTCAAAAGCAAGAACTATCAGACTAAAGAAGTGCTAGAAATTGTGCATACTGATTTATGTGGACCTATTGGCATTGAAAGTTATATTGGTGAAAAATTCTTCATTTTGTTTGTTGATGATTATTCAAGAATGATGATAGTCATGTACCTTAGAGAGAAATCAAAAGCATTTGAAAAGTTCAAATGGTAATTGGCCAGAGTAGAAAAGGAAACTAGGAAAATATTGAAATGTCTAAGGTCTGACAGAGGTGGTGAATTCATTTCACACGAGTTCAATAACTTTTGCATTAAAAGAGGAATCAAAAGACAGGTTTTAGCACCTAGAACTCTTGAAAAAAATGGAATAGCAGAAAGAAGGAACATATCTATCATGGATTGTGCAAGAACCTTAATGATTAAGAAAGGTATTTCTATCAAATATTGGAAGGAATCTATCAGCACTGCAGTTCATACCTTCAACCGAGTACAACTGAAAAAGGACTCATTCAAAACACCCTATGAGTTGTGGTATGGATACAAACCCAATGTAAATTATATAAAGGTATTTGGAAGCAAATGTTACATTTTGAAAGAATTTAGGAAAGGTAAATTTGATGTAAAAAGTGATGAAGGAATATTTTTGGGATACTCTTGCAAAAGAAAAGCATATAGATGTTTGAACTTATCTACTCACAAAGTTATAGAAAGTGCACATGTGAAAGTTGATGAGTTTGCAGAAAGAATAGAAGAAGAAAGCAAAAAGGAACCTGAAGACTATAAAAGATTTTTTTTCATTGAACCTGATACAATACCAAGTATACCTATCAATCAGGAATCCTCAACTCCAGAGTCTTCATTAATCGAGTATAAAGAAGTTCAAACTGAGTCAGCATCTATTGAGCTGCAAGAACTCGAGTTGCAAACAGAAGCTACTGAGTTAGCATCTATCGAGCCTGAGCAACTTGAATAAGAACTAGAAGTTGAGAGACAGAAGGAAAAAAATGCAATTCATTCAAATGGAAAGAAGTCTGTGTTAGCCAAATATGTTAGAAAGCATCATGCACAAGATCAGATCATTGGTGATAAATCAGAAGGAACAATGACAAGAAGTAAGTTGAAAGGCACTTGTTTACTTGCTAATTTTGAACCTAGAAATGTCAAAGATGCACTAGAAAATGAAAGTTGGATTGAAGCTATGAAAGAAGAGATAGAATAGATAGAGAAAAATAAAATATGGACTCTTGTACCTAGACCCAAAGAAAAGAATGTGATTGGAACAAAGTGGGTATTCAGAAACAAACTAAATGAAGATGGTAAGGTATCAAGGAACAAATCTAGACTAGTATGGAAAGGATATTCACAAGAAGAAGGTGTAGACTATGGAGAAAATTTTGCTCCTATTGCAAGATTGGAAGGTGTCAGAACCTTACTTACATATGCTGCATTCAAAGGATGCAAAGTTTATCAGATGGATGTCAAGTCAACATTTCTCAATGGGCATATTGGAGGAAGAGGTTTACATTGAGCAGCCTGAAGGTTTTGTTGATCTAGACAAGAAGGACATGGTTTTCAAGTTGCATAAAGCATTATATGGTCTAAAACAAGCTCCTAGAGCATGGTATGAAAGATTGCATAACTATCTTATTCAGATTGGTTTTCAAAGAACTAATGACAATAATAGTTTGTACATAAAGGAAGGACCAGATAATAAGATTGTTTTGGTAGAAATATTTGTAGATGATACTTTGTTCATAGGAAATGATGATCTTTGCAAAGAATTTTTAGAAAAAATGAACAAGGAATTTGAAATGTCAATGTTTGGTGAGATAAAAAATTTTATTGGTCTTCAAATTGAGCAGAATAAGAATGAAATTTACATCACTTAATCTAAATACATCGAGGAGATAATGAAAAAGTTTGGTATGGAAGACTGCAAACCAGTTGGGACTCCTTTGTGTACTGGATTAAAACTCACCAAGGATGATGAATCAAAGGAAGTGGATTAGACATTGTATAGATCTATGATTGGAAAGTTGCAATATGTAGTGCACACATGACTAGACATTGCCCTTGCAGTAATAATTGTAGCAAGATTCTCAACTAAACCAAAAGAAAATCACATGATGGCAATCAAAAGAATCATGAGATACTTGAAAGGAACTGAAGAATATGGATTATGGTATAAACTTGGAGGAAAATCGGATTTAAAGGTGTTCACTGATGTAGATTGGGAAAGAAATATTAATGACAGAAAGAGCACAAGTGGAGGAGCTTTCTTTCTTGGAAAAAGGTTGGTTTCTTGGACAAGCAAAAAGAAGAATTGTACATCTCATTCCACAGCAGAAGCTGAATATGTTGTAGTAGCAGTAAATTGCTCAAACATTGTGTGGTTTAAACAATTATTGAAAGGTATGAAGCAAGAAATTATAGAACTAGTTGTTATGTTTTGTGATAATACAAGTGCAATTAACAACTCCAAAAATTCAGTGATGCATTCAAAAACTAAGCACATTGCCATAAAGTATCACTTTGTTAGAGAATTGGTGCAAGAAAATGAAATACGATTGGAATATGTGCATACAAAGGAACAATTTTTTGACATATTCACAAAGCCTTTACCTAAGATGCATTCTTTTATCTAAGAGGTAAGTTAGGGGTCATTTCCCTATCTGAAGCTCACTAAAATACAGTTTAGTGATGCATCAACGGGAACAGAATTGAAGATCTATCAGTTGATGCAGCAAACCAATGAAGACATTGCATATGAAACAGTACATCAGGTACAATGCTATTCAATTGTTTTGATTCATCTTTGGCATGTGTTGTCAAAGAGGGAGAATATATATTGTCATATCTTTTTGAAATTTGAAAATAATAAGAGTTTGTGTAAGAGGGAGTTTTTTCATTAAAAGACTTGTTTTAAAATTTCATTCTGCTATGACATGTTGTGTTTCCATCAATGCCAAAGAGAGCGATTGTTGGATACAATTATTCAAATTGCATGTTATCTTTGATGTCACACAAATGTCATATCGGTCATTAGATAGTGCCTACCGAACTCAAAAAGTCAGCATAGCAAAGGACAGTGTCCACCGAGCTCAAAAGGTCAACAAGGCAATAGATAGTGTCTAATGAGCCCAAAAGGTTAGTAAAGATAGCTTGCAGTGTCTACTGAGTGGATAGCTAGGTATCGATCCTTCAAGGTAATCAAATAAATTTTGTTCTTACTGAGCTTACTTGGTAATTGAAGAAAACATGACAAAAGCAGTTCTTACTGAGATCACTCGGTAATAAAAAAAAAAGACAGAAACAGTTCTTACCGAGTTCACTCGGTCATCAAAGGTAATTTGGTAAAAGAAATTCTTATCGAGTAAACTCGGTAGCCAAAGGATTTTAAGATATTGTAATGTTAACTGAGTCAAGAAGGTTAACTCTAGAAATTCCTAGAAGCAGTATTTACCGAGCAAGGTCGGCCAATAAAGAATGTTTATTTGTTTAAGAATAATATCTGTAGCCAACTATTGAATGGTTTATTGATAAATGTAACATGTAAATGAGCCAACTTGATAGTTTGAATGATATAAGTAAGAATTCAAGTTGCGAATTCAAAGTAGCATGAGGTGGAAGAATGTGGAATTAATATGATATAAAGATTGATTGTTGTGGAAACATATTCGAAGGATGATCAGAGATCATTGAGAAGAAACAGAGCTATATTTGATCAAGGAGGATCTAATGATGCTGAACAGAGACTTGTATCCAGCAAATTCAGTTGCATCTTGCTCAAGTCAATTCATTGTTTCTTTCTAACCATTGTAATAGTGATTTCAAATCTCTTAACAGAGTTGGTTTAACAACCATTTTGTAAATCCTCTAACAACGTGACAGTTTAGTTGAATTATTCTAAAGACCTCTAGCAAGGCCACTCCTAGTAGGGTGATTAAATCCTCTAATAGGGTCACACCTAATAGTGTGTATTGTAACCTTTAACAAGGTTGGCTCCTAACACGGCTCACTTCAGAAGAGTGAAAAATTGGTGACTAGTTACCTGGTGGTTTTTTCCATATTGAGTTTCCATGTTAAATCTGGTGTCTCTTGTGTTCACTTTAATTTCAGTTACATGCATTAATGCTTGAAAAGAAAGTAATAGTTTAATTTACCAAATTAAAGTAGTTGTTTACTGAGTAAAAGAAGTAACTAAATCATTAAGACATCTAAGGGATTTGTGGATTAATTTTTGTGAGTAACTGATTCACCCCCCCTCTCAGTTACACTATCCTTAATTCTAATAGAAGAGAAGAAAGATATAGGTACCTTAGTAGTATTCTGATTTGGATCATTAGATCCATCATCATCTTTAGGCATAGCTGCAGACTGCTTCTTGGTATTTTCCAAGAACCTAATCTTGTTGTTGATCTCAGCTATAGTAGCCTCATTTTCAACTATCTCCAATCTCTTAGTTAAAGAATCTCATTCTTTCCTTCTGTTTTCCAACTCAATATCAGAGAGTGACATAGAATCATGGATTTGAACTGTCTTCACTGGTTCATTGATCTTAATACCAATCTCCTCTTGTTTTCCTTTATCCTTAGCCCCTACAATAGGTTCCATATTTTGTACTCTATTGTTATCAACTTCTAGAGTAGTATAATTCTTAATCTGCTATATTATAAGTCCCTCTAGATTCATTTTCTAATTTTCCAACAAATTTTGCTCTTGCCTCTTAAGTTGTTCAACTTGTCCCACAATCTCATGCTGCCATGCACTAGCTGCTATCTCATTTTTATTCTTTAGAGCAACAATTTCCCTTAGTAATTCTTGTTTTTCTTCATAGTTCTTCGTTATCACTTCTTCCATTTCCTTTTGAAATCTCCTATTAATAGCTTCTTTCTTAACAAGTTGTTCTTTCAAAATTTCATTCTCATCAGGATCAAGGATAGTGCACTTAGACCCAAATGTTTTCTCGTCATTAAAACTTTCAAGTTCTAAGTGTCTAGGTTTGACCTTTTCAGGGGAATAATCTGACATGAAAGGGTTTGTGCTATGCTAGAAAATATTGTTACTAGTCCTATCCTCAAGACTAAATACATGTGGTTGCACAATCTTCTCTTGGCATATCATTTTTGGGGTATTATAGAAATTGTCATTAGACAAAACTGGATGAGATCTCAGACCTTTGGAGAAAGGCACTTTTTCAATAGAAAAATGGTGAGCATTATCTTTCCCTACTATTTTCTCCTGTGAACAGCTTCCTTTTGGCATCTAGTTTCCCTTCATAACCCAATTCAATCTTCCTCTAGAGGGGAAATTAGTTTGTAATTTGATTCCCAAGTTTTTCCTCAGATTTGCTTGTGTATTTTTCTTATTTTCGATGGTTTTGAGACAAAAAATTTCTTAATCTTGACACTGGTTAAAACCTTTTGAGTCACCACCCACTCTATTAGAATGGGAAAAAGAACTGAACAAATGATAAATCTTTTAGTGATAGTCTTGGGCAAAATGTATACAAATTCCAATTCCACGAGAAACTAGAACATGAAATGCTTACTTCAAACTCTACCCAAGGTAAACACAAATCTTAAATGATATTCTGGTTTATGACAACATAGAGTGTATTCCCTAGCAAAGTCACCATTTTGTTGGTGTTTGAAACTACTGAGCAACATAATTCTCAATATCATAGTGAAATTACTCACACAATCTAAGGATTAGCCAATTCCTAGTAGCAATTACATGAATAAACCACTTTGACCCAACTTCAACAAAACCAAAAATGGTTTTTCTATTCTTTAGGCTCTGCTAAACCAAGGCGGGTATACCTAGGGATGATTCTAATGCAAATTGTGGTATGAAATTATCTTAGTTTCATTCCGATTCTCATCTTTTACCCTCAGGCACATACACAATTTATAAATTTTCTCTAAAAGCTTCTCAAATCTATATGCATCCCCTATAAGAAGCTCTGGTTATAACTCTCCTATAGTTTACAAGTATTCCTAGAATTAGTGGCTATCTAAGACTCATAAAACTTATATGCAAATGAGTGGTAACCAACATTTGTAACTTTAAACAAAATGGAATGAAATGGTTTTGACTTTTCTTTAAAAATGATTTGATATGCAGCAACAAAATTCACCCTTGCTCACTTCTGACTTATGTGAAGTGCCTTATCCATTGGGCAAAAAATTAACTATTGGCAGGAGATCTAATTCAAATAACTTGTAAATGAATTAATCAATTGTAGTCACCCATTTCCATTCTTATGAAGTATCCTTTCTATAAACTCATAAAACCTACTGATTCATTGAAGCATTTATATAATTCCTTGAATTAAAAGCAATAATGATATTAGCATACAACCCATCCAAATTGCATTCAGCCAAGCTAAAACTTATTTAAAATGACTTCAAAGTAGAAAAACCCATAAAATGGAGACATAAATTGATGACACAAATATAGTGTAAATACCCCTTTGTATTATCCTTTAAGATGACTAATACAATGACGAATAGAAATCAATTGAAAGCCCATAATAGATTTCTATTTCTGTCATTTCAATGTATCATCAGAGAGTACAATTGGAAGCAAACTCAAAACAACTACATACTATTGGACCGACTATGTACTTTTCTTGAGAAACACAAAAATTATACAAGTTTTTTGACAATCACATTGCCTTGAAAACTCATTTATATAACATGAGTTGCAACAAGCAAAGGGAAATTGTGATTGATAGGTGTCCCTCCAAACAAGAAACAAAACATCATAACAAGAGACAAAAATGAGCATAACAGAATGCCAAGCGCATCAAAAATTCTTTGGGTAGGCCCATTTTTATTACTGCTACAAATCATATTTTTTGATTTGGCCCCCACTATTTTGGATCTTTAGAATATGTGGCTCAAATTAGCCAACGAAGGGTTATTCTATGGTGCCTCCAAATCAAATTTTTCTTGCATATTTTCACTACTTTCACCTTAAGCAGGCAATATTACTTTTTCACCTTCTTTTTTCAAATCTGGTGCTGATGTGTGAATGATCTACACCTCACCTTTATGTTCTTCATCATCATCTGTACCGCCTTCTCCTAACTACTCATCAGGAGAAATATTTGATTTGCCAAACTTGTTCTTCTCTAAACCTTTGCACTTTCTCTCAAAGAAATGAGGAATTAGTTCACATTCATACCAGGCTAAACAAAATATGATTAATAGGCTCTTGTGCTTATAAAACATGAAATCTTTGTTTGTGTGGGACTGGAACTAATGAAATCTCTTGTATTATACTCTATTTCTTCCACACACAAAGCTTTCATTCATCATAAATGCATAGAATAGAAAAATACAGTGGCATCACACTTGCTTTTAAATTTGCACCGTTGATCCTTGAAATGTCCTACATCCAGGAATGAAAACTAGGCTGACTCACTTTTCTTCTTAGCATTCTAGTAGTCAAACCAATAAATTGCCTCCATCTATACCTTTCCTTCAATGCTGGTGTTTCAAAATGGGCCCATGCATGACTGAGGACATGTGTCATCAACTCGCTACCTTGCCATACATAAATTTTGAGCACCTTTCTATAGCAAGCTAGCGATAACCATTGATTTTGCTTTGATCCTGACAATTTAGAATCATTTACATGTTCTATGCATGGGGAATGGGTCCAAGATACTGTTGTCGTTGAGCTGGCTTAACATGTTGACACTCATATATATTATTTAATTTCTTGTGACATCATTTTTCCTTGACTCTGCCATGTTTGTCATTTTCAGGCATGTCACTACCTCACTACCGATGAAAATCAAAAGCTTCCTAGTAGCGAGATAGCGGCTTCTGACGAAATCAAAACTCTAGTGACAGAGAACAAAAACACATTGATTGAAACTTCCCCAATTAATATTAGTGTTAGAGAAGGTAGTCATGTATATTTATAAGAGTGCATGGGAACTTTTGCGATCATGTCAACCTTAAACAGGTTACTACTTTTTTAAAAATTTGGGCACTCGCTACATCACTACAGATAGGTCGCATGGATTTTTTGATAGTGATTTAGTGAATTGCCAGAGAAACTTGAACTCTAGTGACACAATTTGTGAGTTTTTTCCTCGTGCATTTCTTCTTAAAACTAACAAGCCTAGGACATAGCACGTGGTCATAATGTCTTCATGTTAACACACATTTCTCGACACCAGACTTCATTTTTTAGTATCATAGCATAGTTCTCCAATGGTCGCTACCTCACTATGCATAATCTTTGAGCATCTTGCTATAGCGAGTACGCAACATCCGTTTATTCTAACAAGATCCAACGACAGGATAAGATTTTTCAAAAGGACTCAACAATGATCTCGACGTAGGCGAGAAAGAATATTTAGTTGCTATTAAGACTTTCATGCCAAAATAAGATTTAAAAGGAAAGACTTAGGGTTTTACACAGATTTTTAAAGATTTCAAAAATACGAGACCAAAACCTAAAATCCTAGGACCTAACAAAAGAACTCACATCTAATTTTTTCACCATGATTCTAAGAAAAATTAATATGTAAAAAATTAGACCAATAGGGAGTTAGATCTCAATGCACAGAAGCTCTCTACTCTCTGCCCTCATGGTACCACTCTCTCATACTAATCCCTCTAGTATTGTGTTTCCATATGAGCCCTGATCATCATCGTAGGCATCTCTTGGAAGTTTTCAACTATGATGCTACTAATGAACTCTTTAGACTCCTATACTACCATCTCTTCCCTACGCACTGTGACATCCCTCTCAACCATAGCATGATCTCTCTCTACTATCATTGCATCCCTCTCTTCTATCACTGCATTTCTCTATGCTACAACTTGGTCAAACTGACTTCATATACTTCTGATCACCTCCATCAACTCTAATAGGCTAGGCCCTATGTACACTAGTACTAGTGTCTTGTCAGTGTAATCCACTAGGTCCCCCTCCACATCCATCACAGTTACATCTGCACCTATTTCATCCTCATCACCTCCCTCACCACCATCATCCCCAACCTCGCAATAGTCATCCCCATCCTCTCCCTCGTCACCACCTCCAACACCATCACCACCCCTACTATCTCCACCCTCCTTATCATCATCTCCATCATCCTCTCCCTTAGCATCCTAATCATCATCTCCCTCATCCTCTCCCTTAGTATCCTCATCATCATTTACCACATCATTCTCAGCATCCTCTCCATCCTCATCTCCCTCCTCCCCATCATCATCCTCATCTCCTCCCTCCTCATGATTTCCATCATCTCCTCCCTCCTCATCCTCTCCCCTATCCTCCTCGTCATCTTTCTTTTCCTAAGACGTTTCATATGGTACTGGTACTATCGAATTTGTCAAGGGCTTCAGCCAATGCTATGCAAACCATTTTTCATATGTTGTCATTGTGCCTACATCCACTACATCTATTGTTGCTCCCCATATCCACTTGTGTCTTGATGGGTGCTCCCCACTCTTGGACCTCTACTTTGGACCATGAAAATAATGCAAGACTAGTTAGTACATATTATATCTCACCAAATTGTCTACATACTCACTTCGACAAGTACATCTCTATCACCAAGTGTCCAACCACTAGGTGCCCTATGAGATAGTGCTCTTTCCTGTAGTATGGTAGGTGAATATCATCATCATCCCATCTGATACAATCCTTGTAAGGTCTCTAGATGAACTATGTCATAGTTTCTAGCTAATGCCAAAAGTACCTTGTATATCCTAGTGGTACCCATGCTAGTACACCTCTATAACTATATGCATATGGTATATCCTCTACTAACTCCCTCTCAACTAGTGGTCAAAATGCTACAATGTGCTCCTAACCCTAGATCTATAACAAGGTACCCCTAGTCAAAAATTTCAAACCACCTTTGTATGCCACCTTATGTAGATAGTAATACAATGTCCCTAACATGCATGGACCCAAAGAAAACATAGTCCACTCCATCACCATACGCTCTAACATCTAGCCCCATCTGATGAGAAATCCATGTCCCCACTTATCTAGTATCAATAGCCCACCGATTACCTAGTAGATCATCACTATCAACCACTCATGGCATGTCACTAATAAGTCCCATCCAATCTCATAATTGTGGATACCTAGCTCCACATCTCCACATCCAAACAATTGGTGTAATGTTTCTTGTCTAGTTGTTCGGTCATACACTACTAACTCCCCATGAATTGGTATCCTTAGGATGTTCCATACATCCTCAAGGGTTAATGTATCCTCTCCTATCAGTAGATGGATCAAACTCATCTCTGAGTGTCATCTCTTAGTTAATGTCATCAATAGGGCTCTGTTGCCCCTCACCTCTGACATAAATGTAATATGATATAAAACAAGACCAACCAGGATCCCCTACTCACCAGCTATCATCTGGTGATGTAACACAAGACTGTATGGACTATGTCCCTTTATCCATAATAGTAATAGCTCCTCCTACATAATCATATAGCCTATGTCAACCTCCTATGGTTTTGTATCTAGTTTACCCTATTTTGACCCAAGTTTGACTCTGGTTTGATTAAGTTTGACTTTTTCTAAGCATGTTTTACTAATTTGACTTATGTTTTGAATTCTTTCTAGGGTTTTGAACATGTTTACCAAGTTTTAGGTCATCTTAAGTTCATTCACATCATTTTGACACTATCCTTATTCATTCATTAGTCTTTTTCCTCCATCTGAGCTAGGTTTGACTAAGTTTATTGTTTTCTAACCATGTTGGCCTCAATTAACCTATGTTTTCAATTCTTCCTAGGTTTTTGAACATGTGGTCCATATTTTGGATCATTCCAAGTCAGTTTGCACCCTTTTGGGCCCTTTGCATTGTTCTTTGTTAGCATTTACCAGAGTTTTCCCTACATTTGCCCTATGTTTGAGCAAATTTTGACCTCTTTGACCACATTTGATTGCATCTTAACATCTTTTGACATCACCCTATGGTCATGCAAGTCCACCCCAAGTTTTTATTTGACTCAAGCACATCCAAACCTCATTTGGAGTCTCAAAGTATCATAGGGCACAGTTGGGGTCGCCAATTGTGCCCATGGCACAGTTGGTCATACCAAGTGCACCTAGTGCACACTTGGGTATGCCAGCAAAACTCACTACATAGTTAGCTACATTTTGGGTGTATTTGGGATGTTTGGATGCCCTAACCTGGACCTCGAACCCCCATGTGACCCTGACTAACCCCTAGGTTCCTAGAGAGCATGGAAAAGCATAAAAATCACAAAGGAAGCCTTGATGTACTCACTAGAGGTCTTGTGTCTACCCATCGTCAAAAGGTACACACTCATTCACCATGGTGTTGCTCCTTGAGTAGCTGGTCCATTTTCCTTGCTTTAGAGCTCTTTTCTCCCAAAAGTGAAGGTGAAAATAACTTTCAAAACCCTCTCCAAGCCTTTTTATAGTTTTTTACTACTAGATGGATGTGTAAGAGACTTTTTCTATGTTGGTCGTGATGCCCTTTTATATTCTGGAGCCCATAACTTTCACGTTTTAGCTCTAATTTTTGATCTGTTAGTTGATATGGTTTTTTTTTCTCATTGTCAATGAAATTGACTTACCATATGCCTATGTTGGTCAACTTCTCAAGGGGGCATAAATATAAACCACCATTATTGGGGCATGCTTTTATGACTTTTTCATTAGCATTCTTTGACACAATTCTCTAAATCATGTATCAAAGAGGGGCAAAAATATAGATGCTAAAAAATGGTTCACATCTATGGCTTCATCACATTTTCATACTAACTCATTCCATTTTGTCATTCCACTAACTTCAATATTTTGGCCAACTTGACCATATCTCAATAGTATTTGTCATCATTCAAATCCTCTTTTACATCAATTTCATGTCATTTTGAAACCATTTCAATTTAACTTGGTATCACCCCAAATCTACTCAAAATTAGTTCTAATCAACCCAGAATGTGTAAAACATCCCAAATATATCATCATTTATCTGATCCTAGGCATTGTTATGGCTTTTAATACCTTGGAAACATATCAATCTATCAAATCGTATCAATCTGACCTTAGTACTATCATGGCTCTTAGTGCTAAGTCAAACTATCATTCACATCATCCGATCTTTGACATTGACGAGTCTCTTAGTGTTGGATCATAGCATTTTCAACCATTTAATAACATTAATAGTGTATGTCAATTTTATTACTATCAACCAATCTCGATCGTGTAGCATTTTACAATGTTAGTTAAATGTTACATGTCTTTAATTCATGTCATGTGTCCTTGGCATGTTATCAATTTCAATCAATCAATAAATTTGACCATGGCTTTGGTCTACCGATCATAATCCTAGTCAATTTCCATTACCATCACATTTCATCAAAGCATGTCACACTTATTTAATCAAAGTTGCCAATCATCTACTAGTTTTTCGCTATAGGATTAAATAACCCAAAATTTAATCCTATGTCATTTTACTAATTATTCTTCCTAACTATAATCCCCAATTAATTAATTGATCCATTATTCATGAACTGTGGAAATTTTCAATTTCCTAACTCATATTTTCCACCATTAATTCTATTTTAACTAATTTCTATTTTGTGTGGAATAATGGATTTTCAATTCAAATATTCCACAAAATATTGACATCATAATGAGACATGGGTGTGATACCTCATGGATTCTCCATTGAAACTAGGATAAGATGTGTCATAATCCAATATTTGTATTCTCCTAAGCACATCCATATTTGTCTTCCATTGTCATAGATTCTTGGCTTTAACTGGGTTTGAGGTGTCATATAATGCATCATAGATTCTCTTCCATCTTTAGCCAAGTTTGACTTCCAAGTGTCATACAATCCTACACTTGGCATCTTGTGTCATATGTGTCATGAATTCTCAAAGGAATCTCTTGCCATGTGACATATCCAAGGTGACAATTCCAATGCTCTCATCTTCTATCTTGGTTATAAAATGAGCATTCTTTTTCTCATTTCTAGTCCCTATTTTTCTTAGATTTTCACTCTTGCTCTCACATTAAAATCACATCTTCTAGTATTCACATAGCATTATCACCATCTTAGGCTTTATCTTCAACATTGTGTGCACTATAGGCAATTTGGAGCTACATCATATGGAGAAGAAAGAAGGACATCAGAGCTACAAATGAAAGAGGGGGTTTCTAACTTTGTGTTGCTTCCTTTTTTTTTATTTGGCTTTCAAAGTAGACTAGAGGGTGTTGATGTACATCTAGTGAGTTTGTGATTTTCTCATATTATGTTAGACATGAGTCTATTTTCTGGTCCAAAAACAAATTTGTCAAAAGTTGCAGTAGCACAAGCTGAAGAAAAGCATGATGTGCAAATGTTTGACACTATCTTTTAGAATATCAGGAATAATTTGATAAGTCTAGATTATTTTATGAAGGCATTAAGAAAGTATGAACTTGAAGGTAACCCTTGTATGCAAATTGTGCTATATCTTTAATTTTAACAAAATAAATTGATCACGAGCTTAAGAAGAAGCATGTGGAAGTGAAAACACTAGCAAATCATGTAAGTCAACCTAGTGTAAAGATTAAAACAATTTAAGAAAAGGTTAGTAAGACTTCTAATGAAATAAGTCTGCTAGAAGATAGAAAGACAAGGATTACAAAGAGGTTCTCACTTTTGAGAGCACATCTATCCATGATTTTGAGCACCATTGAGTGTCAGTTGGAAGATTGTCTATCAACCAAGACATCTTTTGACAACTTTATTTACTCATATTTGAATGCATGCACTCTCCTCAACATCTCAGAAGGAGTAAAATTTTTATGGGAAAAGAACATGAAGAGTCTGATAGTGAGCTTTCAAGAGTGTATTTCTTGGGCCTATCAACCTAGTAGGTAGATAATGAACTCAAATTTTGACATGTTAATAAGTTTTGACACCTTTGTCATTGATATCAAAGGGGAAGAAGCATATAGGAAAATATCAAAGAAGTATTTGTATAAAGTATAATGAAAGGGGGAGTAAACCAATGATTGTATAAATATATGAAGAAAGGGGGAGTAGTAGTATTAGGAGATATAAGGATAAGATGGTTATATGTAATGATCAACAAAATTTGAAATTTTGAAATTTTATAAATTCAAAATTTTATAAATTCAAAATTTTGAGAAAATTTTTGTGGTAACATTTTGGAGCTTAGCCAATTTTCCCATTTGTTGCCATCAGTTCCAAAGGGGAAGATTGTTGGAAATATGTCTAATTAATTTTTTTAAATGGTTTTTATTTATGGCAATATATATCTTTGAAGAGATGATAGATTTTATAGTTGTAGATTCCATGATCAGAGACAACAAATTGTCTAACTGTTAGATAGCTTTAATATCAATATAGAGATAATTTTGATATTGCAAAGTCTAAAGTGACAATTGGCATGTACATAGTCAAGGACACGTAAAATGGAGTATCTTAATGGCATACTTAAGTGCACAGCTCAATACGGATTGTCAGTAATAAGTTACATGTTAGACACTAATAAAAGCAATGAATAGAGAAAAATAGAGCACTATAGAAATTTTTAAAAAAATGGTTAAGAAGTTTTTTTTTTTTTTTTTAATGAAATAATTACTTAACTAATTAGTGATGACATCCTACATGTTAACCCTAAGAGGAAAAATATTAATGTTGTATATAGCCAAATGCATGGAAGCATCATGGCTGACTAATCAATAACTTTGTAAAAGGAAAGGTATAAGTAAGGAATCGTAACTTGTGAAGTTGTGTGCATGTTGTAATGACATGAATGTGATATGCGAGCTTATGCAAGGATTATATGTATAATTTTTGAACTTTATATGATGTGAAGTACAATAGTAAGAGGCTTTTGTATCCATCTCTATTTTTTATAAAGGAACTACATTGTATAATTGCATTTTAGGGTAGTGGGCTCTTCTTGTCTATAGTTTTAATTGTACTACCAAATCATAATAGGATTGAAGGAACTCCTAACAAGGTTGAGGCTTTTAATAGGGCCTAGTCTTCTAACAAGGACTGGGACACTATATGTAATTCATAGACTCCTAACAGGGTTAATATCCTTAACATGATTACATTGTTTAGTGGACCATTTATGGGTACCATCCCTATTATGGTTTTCCCTTGGCTAGGGTTTCCCTAGTTTAAAAAAAAAATGGTGTTATGAGTTATTTGAGATTTATTGAAGATACTATTCAGATAGAGTTCTTGTACAATAGTTGCCCATATTTTGATTATATCTAATAACAAAGATAGAATCTGGTAAGTGAAAATGAAAATACGTAGATGACATGATGAAAATATTGTGGCCAAATGTGCACATGTAGTTGAGGATCATATGAAGAGTTATGAAGATAATGAATCAAGAGATAGGGTGTAATTATGAAAAGATGCAATATTGTAATGTAATATCTTAAGATGTCCCTATTTTATTATTGTAAATTGAGAAAGTTGCAAGGCCAACTCGATCACTTATTCAAGGACCTGATATAAAGAAAATATTATTTCCTTGTGGTAGAGTGTGGTTGTAAATTGATATTTACATAATGCAAGTATACAACATTGTATCTGAGGTCTAGTGAACTAGATAATGAAAATCTTTGGATCAGAGAAATGTTGGGTGTGGTTAAGTCATGTTGAACTGACAAGGAGACTATATTTGGAAAAGATTTTTTTGTAAATAGTTGTTTATTAATATTATTCTAAGAAGGATGGTACTAGATAAAGTTCTAAACATATTAATGCCCTACAATCCTATAAGGTGTGGGGTTGGAGCTATAGTTTTCCTTCCACCCATAGTATGGAAGAGAGAATAGTTATTTTAGGGTTTAAGGGCTTACTCTAGTACGTTGATGCCATTATTCTATCAAGGCATGTGGGAAGCTACCAATGCCTCAACTAGGGCCTTACTGACTATTCGTCCAACTATGGGCTATGGGTATTCTAGATCTTCTAGGATTAGTTGTGTCATTCTTCTTGCATATGATTGGTCCCTAGGCACCTATGAAACCCTCTCATTATGGTCTGTATGGTTCTATGTTGCTCGCAAAGAACTCCAAGATGGTCTACTTAACCAGCATAGTGTTTTCTTTTCAGGGTTTGATGACATGCAGAGGGGCCATCTATCTATATGTGGTGCACCATTGATTCGACTACCTCTCGACTATATATATACATGTAGGTCATTTATGCACCACCCCACCATTCATGCCATGCACCCATATAGATCCATAGGCACCCCTATATATCTATGAAAACAAATCCCCCTATCCATATAAGGGTGGGGTGACTATAGCCAACAAGACTATCCACCATATGGGGAAACCACTTAGCTATAGCTATAGTTGTATATAGGGGCAGGACAGTCAAGGGGACCTATAGATATTTCAAGGAAGTATGATCTGGTAGAATTAACTTATGAGATCCGATAGTTTAGTACTTTGCCTACTTCCCCCGTAGGGGCCTGAAAAAAAACTTGAGAAACTACATCCATATCATTGATACAACTTTCAATAGGCCACATCCATTTTTGGTTTTTAAAACACTTCTCTGAAAGGGAGTCCATGGTGCAACCAACATATCCATGTTTTCCAAAAAAAAAAGATCTCTAAGGTCATGCTGGTGTTTCCCATTACCATTGATGGGTGCCAATGTGCTTGCCTTACCATTTATATAGGCTATTTGGACAATGATTTTGTGGTCTTTCCCCTGAACTAATTTGGATAGTGGGTCCCTCTACCTTCCACAACTCCTAATAGTGTTGGAATCTCCTAACAAGGATTCAATGTCTCCTAGTAGGGACTGATATGTATAGAATGTATTTAATTGACTCCTAGTAGGTTCTATCCTCTTACAAGGAATTTATATATTGGTATATCATTTTATTTGTACTATACCCATTAGGGTTTTCCTTTTAATTAAGGGTTTCCCTTGTTAACAAATCTAGTGTTATTGTGTATGGTGAACTTGCTATGGTTGTTGTATCTACTATTTACATATTTTGGTTATAATAAGGATATTGATTTTTTTTTTAATTGAATAACTAATTTGTCCCCTCTCCCCTACTAGTTATCTTGGTGGACTTTACTTTCTAATAGTTTCTAGCTTCGAGGAATTTTCTTGAAAATATCTATTCGATCTTTTGGGTATATGGCTAGACAATGTTCTCCTTGACTCCCAACAATAATTAAGTCAACTCTTGCAATGCATTATATTTCATGTATATAAAGGTAAAAGGTCAATAATTTTACCACATGTTCTTCTTAATAATTTAGACAACCAAATTGAGAAAAACTAAATGAAATTTATGCAAATTTCATTAACTAAGAGGTAATTAAGAGGGTGATTGTAGTTAGACTATTGGATAGAGAAAATGTTGAGTAATCTTAAGAATAAATTTGATATTTTAAATAAATACTTAAAAAATGTGAATTTTTTAAAGATTAGTAGCTAAATATAAAATTTGATTAGAATTCTTAAATTATCTAAATTTAAAAAAAATCCTAATTATATAAATGTTCAAATTAGAAGACAATATTCAGAAAGATTTTTTGTACAATAGTTATTTATATTTTGATTTTATCTCCTACAAGAGGTAGAATATGGTAAGTGAAAATGAAAATAGGTAGATGGCATGATGAAGATGTTGTGGCCAAATACACACATCCAATTGAAGATCATCTGAAGAGTTATGAAGACAACGAGTTGAGAGTTTGGGTGTATTATGAAAAGATGCAATATTGTAATGTAATATTTGATGTAATATCTTAAGATGTCCCTATGTTATTATTGTAAATTGAGAAAGTTGCAAGGCCAACTCGATCACTTATTCAAGGAAATGTTATTTCCTTGTGGTAGAGTGTGGTTGTAAATTTATATTTAGGTAATGCAAGTATGAAACATTGTATGCGAGACTTAGTGAACTAGATAATGAAAATCTTTTGATCAAAGAAATGTTGGGTGCAGTTAAGGCATGGTGAGCTAACAAGGAGACTGTATTTGGAAAAAAGTTCTTATGGACAGTTGTTTATTAGTATTATTCTAAGAAGGATAGTACTAAGGCGAGTTGGACAATGATTTTAGTGGTCTTTCCCCTGAAGTAATTTTGATAATGGGTCCCTCTATGTTCCATAGCTCCTAAATGTGATGGAATCTCTTAACAAGGATTCAATGTCTCCTAGTAGGAACTGATATGTACTAAATATATTTTATTCACTCCTAACAACGTCTATCCTCTTACAAGGAATTTAAATATGGTTGTATCATTTTATGGTTACCATCCCCATTGGGATTTTCCCTTTAATTAAGGGTTTCCCTTGTTAAAATATCTAGTGTTATTGTGTATGGTGAACTTGCTGTGATCATTGAATCTACTATTTACTTGTTTTGGTTTTAATAACGATATTGAAGTTTTCTTTAATTCAATAACTATTTCACCCCTCCCCCCTCCCAGATATCTTGGTGGACTTTACTTTCTAATAGTTTATAGCTTCATGGAATTTTCTAGAAAATATCTATTCGATCTTTTGGGTATATGGCTAGACAATGTTTTCCTTGACCCCCAATAATGATTAAATCGAATCTAGCAATGTATAATATTTCAAGTATATAGAGGTTAAAGGTAAGTGATTTTACCACATGTTCTTCTTCATAATAGACTACCAAATTGAGAAAAAAAAGTGAAATTTATGCAAATTTTATTGACTAAGAGTTAATTGAGACGGTGATTGTAGTTACACTATTGGTTAAAGAAAATATTGAGTAATCTTAAGAATAAATTTGAGATTTTAAATAAATAGTTGAAAAATGTGAAAAGTTTGAAGATTAGTAGATAAATATAAAATTTTATTAAAATTCTTGAAGTATATTTGAATTAAAAAAAATATCCTAATGATATAGATATTCTAATTAAAAGGAAATGTTCAGAAAAAGTTCTTGTACAATAGCTACTTATATTTTGATTACATCTCCCAACAAGGATAGAATATAGTAAGTTAAAATAAAAACAAGTAGACAACATGATTAAGATGTTGTGGCCAAATACGCATATCTAGTTGAGCATCATCTGAAGAGTTATGAAGACAATATGTTAAGATTTTGGGTGTAATTATGAAAAGATGCAATATTGTAATCTAATATGTGATGTAATATCTTAAGATGTCCCTATATCATTATTTTAAATTGAGAAAGATGTAAGGATGGTCACTTTTTCAAGTACGTGATATAAAGGAGTTATAATTTCCTTGTTGTAGAGTGTGGTTGTACATTGATATTTAGGTAATGGAAGTTTGCAACATTTTATGTGAGATCCAATGAAATTGATAATGAAAATATTTTGATCAGATAAATGCTGGGTTAGTTAAGGTATGGTGAGCTAACAAGGAGACTATATTTGCAAAAGAAGTTGTTGTGGACAGTTTTTTATTAGTATTATTCTGAGAGGGATAGTACTAAGGCTAGTTGGACAATGATTTCAGTGGTGTTTGCCATCAAGTAATTTGGATAGTGGGTCCCTCACCTTCCACAACTCTTAATAGGATTGGAATCTCCTAACAAGGATTCAATGTCTCCTGGTAGGGACTAATATGTATTGAATGTATTTTATTGAATCCTAATAGGGTCTATCCTCTTACAATGAACTTATATATTGGTGCCTCATTTTATTGGTACCATCCCAATTGGGGTTTTCCCTTTAATTAAGGGTTTCCCTCATTAAAAAATCTTGTATTATTTTGTATGGTGAACTTGCTATGGCTGTTCCATATACTATTTACATGCTCTAGTACATTTGACCTCATTTTTTGAACAATATTGGTCAAAATTTTTACCCAAGTTGATCAAAATTTGGACCAACCAATTGGTCAAAGTTTTTCTCATCAAAATTTTGACCAATCCATTGGTTAAAAAATTTCCAAAGCTCTGGTGCAATTTCTATCAGCTATTGGTCAAATTTTTGACCAATACTTGGTCGAAAACTACCCCCTCCCCCTCCTAGTTATCTTGATGGACTTTACATTCTAATAGTTTCTAGCTTCAAGTAATTTTCTAGAAAATATCTATTCAATCTTTTGGGTATATGGCTAGACAATATTTTCATTGACCCCCAATAATAATTAAGTCAACTCTAGCAATGTATAATATTTCAAGTATATAAAGGTAAAATTTTAGAGATTTTACCACATGTTCACCTTAATAATAGGTTGCCAAATTGAGAAAAATTACATGAAATTTATGCAAATTCCATTGACTAAGTTGTAATTGAGAGGATGATTGTAGTTAGACTATTGGTTAAAGAAATTTTTTAGTGATCTTAAGAATAAATTTGAGATTTTAAATAAAAAATTGTAAAATGTGAAATGTTTGAAGGTTAGTAGGTAAATATAAATTTTGATTAAAATTCTTAAAGTATTTGAATTTAAAAAAAAATCCTAATTATATAAATATTCTGATCAGAGGAAAATGTTCAAACATAATTCTTGTACAATAGTTATTGATATTTTGATCATATCTCCTAATACAAATAGAATTTGGTAAGTGAAAATGAACAAAGTTAGACAACATGATGAAGATGTTGTTGCCAAATACACACATCCAATTGAGGATCATATCAAGAGTTATGAAGACAATGAGTCGAGAGTTTGGGTGTAATTATGAAAATATGCAATATTGTAATGTAATATGTGATGTAATATCTTATGATGTCCCTATGTTATTATTGTAAATTGAGAAAGCTACAAGGCCAACTCGATCACTTATTCAAGGACCTGATATATAGGAAATATTATTTTCTTGCTTTAGAGTGTGGTTCTAAGCCGATATTTACATGATGCAAGTATGCAACATTTTATGTGAGATCTAGTGAACTTGATAATTAATTTTTTTGATCAAAGAAATTTTTGGTGTGTTAAAGCATGGTGAGCTGACAAAGAGACTGTATTTCGAAAAAAAGATGTTATGGACAGTTGGTCGTTGGTATTATTCTTTGAAGGATAGTACTAAGGCTAGTTGGAAAATGATTTTAGTGGTCTTTCCCTTGAAGAAATTTGGATAGTGGTTCCCTCTACCTTCCACAACTCCTAACTGGGTTGGAATCTCCTAACAAGGATTCAAACTCTCCTAATAGAGACTCATATATACTGAATGTATTTTATTGACTCCTAATAGGGTCCATCCTCTTACAAGGAATTTAAATATTGGTACATCATTTTATGGCTACCATCGTAATTGGGGTTTTCCCTTTAATTAAGGGTTTCCCTCATTAACAAATCTAGTGTTATTATGTATGGTGAACTTGCTACAATTGTTCATCTACTATTTACATGTTTTGGTTTTAATAAGGATATTGAAATTTATTTTAATTTAATAACTAATTCACCCCTCCCCCCTCTGAGTTATCTTGGTTGACTTTACTTTCTATCAATTTCTAGCTTCAAGGAATTTTCTAGAAAATATCTATTCGATCTTTTGGGTATATGGCTAGACAATATTTTCCTTAACCCCCAATAATAATTAATTCAATTGTAGAAACATATAATATTTAAATTATATAAAGGTAAAATGTAAGTGATTTTACCACATGTTCTTCTTAATAATACACTACCAAATGGAGGTAAATTACATGAATTTTTAACAAATTTCATTGACTAAGAGATAATTAAGAGGGTGAATGTAGTTAGACTATTGGTTAAAGAAAATTTTAAGTAATCTCAAGAATAAATTTTAAATTTTAAATAAATGGTTGAAAAATGTGAAAAGTTTGAAGATTAGTAGGTAAGTATAAAATTTGACTAAAATTCTAAAAGTATTTGAATTTAAAAAAAATCCTAATTATATAAATGTTCTAATTAGATAAAGAAGGCTAGGGTTTGAATAATCTAAAAAAAAGTATCATCAAATCAGTGGATATAAGTATCAGGGTTTACATGAAGTGATACCTAACTAAAGAAAATTAAACCAACTAACAAACAAAACTAGGGAAAAAACTAAACTAGCAGATCAACAACTAACAAGAACCAAAAGACTAGCTATTGCACAGTAATACCAAGGACCAAAAAACAACATCTTTAGACTACTACATTTTCAACTTTTTATTTTTCTTTGAGGAGGAGGAACAATTGAAATACTTAGAAAAATCCACATTCCCAGAGTCTACTTCATGCTTAGTCACTAACTTGGCCTAAATTCTATCGATAGCTTTCTTAGCCTTATCCTAGATTTCTTTTCTTTAGAATCCATATCCTAAATTTGATCACCTAATTACATCTAATATTCTTATATAGAATCTAAGGTAATTGTGATATGTTTATTCTCTTCCTCTTGAAGAATGTGAGATCTAGGTTCCATAACATATTCCTCAAGCATTTCCTAGTTAAGAATATTGTTCATAAAATCTCTTCCCACCTCCCATATGACATCATATCTTCTCCCCTTAGTCGATTATTCCATCTTGCACTCAACCTCTTTTAGGAATTCCATCTTATTAATCTTTCTTCTTGAAATTTTAAGTTGGAAGAGGAGCCTCTTAGAAAAAAATAGTGTTTTTTTGGGACATATCCACAATTCATCAAGTTTGGAATAACAAAGCTTTGGGTCTATTCAACCATCTGAAGACATAGGGAGTGGGGTAGAGGAGGAAGACCAAGAGATTTGTAGGTCTTTGGGGTAAGTGATTTTGGTTTTAGAGGAGCGAAGGAAGAAGGTGGTTAAGGGTGTAATATAGGTAGCTTTGAGGGAAGGATTAGTATGGGTCTATGTAGATTCAATGAACCAAGATGAAGTAGAGGCTAAGTCATCCAAAACCTCCATAGTCTCCTCTTGTTGATAAACACCATTGAACTTGTCTTAGCAGGAAGGGTTAACCCTAGTGCCTAAAATCATAGGAATATTTTGGGGAGCTACCAAAGGTTTACACAAGGAAGAAAAAAGGGTGTACATCATATTACTTAGCTCAATATTCAAGCTATGGAATGGCCTAGCTGAAGGGGTCAATAGATAATGAAACTCCTAGACATGAAAAATTAATCTTGTAATGTGTCACTTGTGAGCCTAGGAGGAATAACCTAACATGATTCAATGTTTACTAAACATTTTCTAAAAAAAGGTTTAAACAACATTAAAGTAACAATATAGAATAAATATAAAAATACACATTACTTGCACATATGAAATACAAATACTAATTTCATTCCTCAAGGATTCCTTTGTTTTGAGTCATGTTTAAGATATTTTATTAATAGTTTAACTCTTAAGTACATTTTCATGAATGATAAAGAAATAATAGATGCATCATCTCATGAGAAAATGCATGAACAAAACTAACATAATAATGATACATTAGATGAATAGCATACACTACACATACTATAGGGTATGTGAGAATAGATAAAAGTACATCAAAATACAAGATAACATGAGAACACATATATATCAACTGAATAGAAATATTTTAGATAGGAATAAGAATGATGATAATACAAATTTATCAAGAAGCATACATCATGTGCAAATCTAAAGGAGACCCAAATGGTAAGAAGACACTACCTCCCAACTCCATGGTCACCTAGTCAGGCTCCCACTCCTGCCATGCAAGGATGATAGTGAATGTTCCACAAATAGATATCAAACTATCCAACAATCCTAGGAAAAGAATCCTAATAGCCAAATATACCTCAAGGGTAATAAGCTACCATAGAAGGGAAAATAATCCAAATCGAAAAGACAATCTAATATCATCACCACATACCAAGTCAACATAAAAATACCAAGTATAAATTGTGTATCCAAAATCAAGAGATAATATCAATCAGAGATATCCACTTCAAGTCAAAAGTCACACGTCAAAAGTTCAACAACAAATAAATCACCAACTTTCATCAATGAAAGAAAACATCAACAATAAAACACCACCCATGAATAACTGACATCCATTGATAAAAGTCATCTATCAAAAGTAATTGGCATCCAATGATTAAGGAACAACACACAAAAGGTAACATCGAACAAGTACACCACTAGAGGAAAATATTAAAAAACTATAAAGGATACTTAGGCTACATACTAGGGAGTGTCATCACATGGTCAAACTAGCCATACTTCTCACTAGGTATCATCCCATTCCCATCCTTAGCTTATAGAAGTACTCAAGGCATAGGTGAGGAAAAATCACTAACTTATCTTTTTAATGTTTTCTATGTATTTTAATTACTATGTTATCACTTATTACAAAACTTACAATGAGTTACGAAACTTACAATGAGTTACCCTGGCAATCACTTTGGGCCTCAGCCCCCATTGCAAGTCACTCCCATAGACATGAACATAGACAACCTTCACAAAACTCACAAACCATATTTGTGTTTTATACCACAAAAGTAATACTGATTAAATTGGGTTCCTTAACATGTAACCTAAAAAAATAACATTAGTTCTCAAAACCCAAGTTCTCATAGATGCTCAACAAAATATATCTCATAAAATAAATCTCAATTTAAATCATAAAATATATCATGACATCTATTCAAATAGTTATAATAATTTTAATAATAAATTCATTCTTAATACTAGCCTATTGAATGATGAAGATATTCTTGTGGCTATCTTGATCATTAGACTGATTAATGATTCTCATTATCCCTCATTATCTTGCATTGATAGGTGGAATATGGATATTTCTACATGGCAAAATTTGCTGAGGATGGTTGGTCCAAAAAAGGCCAAGGATTATAGATATAAGGAATCTTGGCTCAACAAAAAATTATACAATTCTAAGCAATTTTGATAACCCCTATCTCTATCATCAACTTTCTTATGCTAAGGATGCTTTGAGAAATCCTCAACACCAGAAAGCTTTGGGTGCTTGGATCTATTCTAGAGCTCATTGGGTTCAAGTTGGTGATAGAGGTAGTCATTTCTTTTTCAACCTTATTAAGCATAAACATGCTAAGGAGAGTATCAATAAATTACTCGTTAACAATTAAATGATTTCGGATACTGATGTTATTAAAAAGGAGTTTGCTCATTTCTATGAAGATCTTTTTACTTTTGAGGACTCTCAGGAGGCTAGGATTCTTAGAGAGAAATGTCAAGAGGATCTCGGATAGTGATGCTTTTGATCTTGAGTAGCCTATATCCCTAGAGGAAATTGATAAGTCCATTAGTTCTCTTAACAATGATAAAGCCTCGGGACCTGACGGGCTCCCTATGGAATTTTATAAGGCCAATAGTAAATGGATTTGCAAAACTTTACTTAATGTCTACAATGAGGCCATTGATAGTGGTTCGCTTGGTAAAGATATTAACTCTGGCATTATTAAGCTCATCCCGAGGGAAGGTGATAAATCCCTCATAAAAAATTGGAGACCTATAACTCTCCTAAATGTTTCTTACAAAATTCTTGCTAAAATCATGTCTTGAAGATTGGAGTCTATTCTTCCCAAATTTGTTTGTCCTACTCAAACTAGTTTGGTTAAAGGAAGATATATTTTAGAGAACTTAATTACTATTCGGGAGGCTCTTAATTGGGCCAAGCATACTAATCATAGTGTTGGTATGTTTTTGCTGCATTTTGAAAAGGCCTATGATATAATAGAGTGGGATTTCATTATTATGATGCTTCAAGCTTTTGGCTTCCCCTCTTTCTTTTGTGATATTGTTAAAATGCTACTTAAAGATGCTCATGCACAAATTGATATTAATGGTTCTCTTTTAGCCACTTTCCCTTTGGGTAGATCTATTCGACAAGGCTATCTGCTTGCCCCTGCCCTCTTTGTTATTGCTTCGGAAGCTCTTTTCTATATTCTTAGAGATAACTCATTTTCTCCTACTCCTAAAGGCATCGCCCTTCCTAATAATAAAGAGATTATTAATTGCTAGTTTGCCGATGATACCTCTATTTTTCATGAGATCTCTAAGTCCAGCTTCGAAGCTATGATAAATAAACTCAATTTTTTCTGTAAGATTTCTAGGACTAGGTTATCTCAAGCCAATTCTGTTTGTCTCAATTGGAATGACCAGCCTCCTGATTGGTTTGGTAAATTTGGTTTCCAATGGGGGGGTCCCTCAAAAATTGTCAGATATCTGGGTATTTCGTTCTCTGTTGATCCTTCTTCAAAAGATATGTGGAGTTGGGTCAACGATAAGATCCATAATAAGTTAAATAAATGGCACAATAGGTATCTGTCTTTTGCTAGTAGAGTTCAAGTTTGTTAGAAAATTCTCTCTTCTTATAATATCTATTATATGTCTGCTTGGATGTTAAATGATTATCAAGTTTTGGAAATTCAAAAAGTTATTAGGAACTATCTTTGGTCAGATGGGAAAGGTAAAACCCATTCTATCAGGTGGAGCTAGTGTCATATTGATAAGATCTTTGGGGGCTTGGGGCTTAAAGATTTGAGACTAAGTGGTCTTGCTTTGGCCTCCAAATGGATCTTTCATGCTTTGGAGGGAGATGATCCTTGGAGAATTCTCATTCATAATAACATTGAAAGGGGTTATCCTAAGAATGGAAAATTCTGGAAGCATCTTCCCCTTACTAATCTTATTTGTGCTAATTTTCCTATCATCGTTCAAGGCTTGGCTATTTTCAAGTTCATCTGGAAAGCCTGGAACCATGTTAGGCATCTCATCATGAATAAAGATTTTTTTTGATGATAAGAACCTCCATGGGGAAAGGTCCATTTGGTGGAACCTTAGGCTCGGTAATAAGCCCCTTGCTCTTACTCAAGGTTGCTTAGCCAAGACTTGGGCCAGTCTAGGTATTAAAAAACTTATTGACATCTTTGAAAATGATAGACTCATTTAGTGGGATGAAGTTAACAGCAAGTTTAAGCTGCCTTACTCTCATAAGAAGACTTATAATATGATTGTCAGGGTTAGCAATAATTTTCCTACTCTTTGCCATGTTGATTCAAATAGGTATCAAAAAATTAAATGGCCTAGTGATGTTATCATTTATAATCTTAAAGCTAACAAAATTTACTCTATTATTAACAACAATGATGATATTATCAATCATATTAATAATACTTGGTATACTAATTTAGATAACTCTTCATGGAATAAATTTTTTGATAATCTTTGGAAAAGATCTATTGATTCCAAAATTAAATGTTTTAAATGGCTTCTTATTCTCAATAAGCTTCCTATTAGGAACTCTTTTTCTGATACTAATATTTGCAGCATTTGTAGAGTCTCGGAAATGGGAAGACATATATTTTTTGAGTACAATTTTGCTAAAGAGGTTTGGTTGATGTTTGGCATCTCGATCCCTACTACCTTCAACATTCTTGAAGTTATTATTGGTTTCATTTTTAATGCAAAGAAGGATGTTATTATGTTTTGGGATATTCTCTCAGCTAACATTTTGTGGCAAATTTGGAAGTGCAGAAACGAAGAAAGATTTCAAAATATTTCCAAATTGCTTATTGAGTCTTTTTGAAGTCTCACATATTTCAAAATTTACTTGCAGATCTAGTTCACTATGAAAGTCAACAAGGTGAAGTTTAAAAGATTACTTAAAGACGGCTATGCCACTTTCTTTGCTAAAAAAGTGAAGCATGGATATCTTTGGAAGTTGCACTTGGACAACATGCACACTTTCAACCGAACTATCAACTGCATCAGCATGGAGACTAAAAGAAACTCCTAGAACACTACTAGAGATATGCTCTACACGAGTTAGCAAATCCAAGATCATAAGAAATTGGTTTGGATGGAAGGCACTAAAGGCTGGATTGCATGGGTGGATACTCTTGGTTATTTTTCTGTGTGAGGCTTGTCCTCTAAATTTTGGTTGCACTTTGTTGCTCAATGCTTATTTTGTTGAACTCCTTATATATAATACAAAAAATCTTAAATATGCCTCTGGTGCACATCCTAACTTGGTCAACTAAACAACACACAAATAAAATAATCATGCAAATAAACATCACAAGACTATAAATAGAATATAAGAAAACACATAGTTTTCAACAATGTGATTTAATTCCATTATCTTCTCTTGTTTAGTTTTGGTCATAAGGATGTGCTTAGAAATAACGTAAGAATATGCATGTTAATATAAATTGTTATGCTAGTAGACTTATTTAAATCAATAAGTATTTAACTATCAAATCTCTTTCCATATAAAATATCATGCAATAAATACTATGTTATTAATTTAAATAATCTTAAATCATAAATTATTTAATTAATCACATAAATATATGTTATTAGATTACATATTAATATCAATTTCATTTTTTAAAATAATAATTTGACTTCTATTTAAGTCCAATATTAATATTTTTTTTACTTTAATTCATAATGTAACTAGAGATAACTCAAACTTGAAATTATAATTTTAATTAAGTTGTCTACAATTTCTCTCCTAATATTAAATATTCACAACTAGATGATTATATAGTGAACTCCACTATAACCTACTTTTAAAATATAAATCAATAACATCAATATATTTATTAATTTATAAGTCCACTTGCATTAATAAATATATGATAAATTATATCACACTAAGAGTTTTAAAAGTAATTGATATCAAAAAACCTGCTTATAAGAAAATAACTTGTATTTTGTTTATTTAATTTTTCAAAATGAATAAATAACAAATTCTTTTCAATAATTTTTCTTTTAAATATTTGAGATTAGTAATTAAACATAACCTTTTTCTCTTAAATAAATCCAAAAAATTAATTTAATTTTTATAAAATAAAAATAAACATGCAATCAGTATTTTCACATGTCTTTGATCTCCCAAATCATACACCCATAATACACCTAGCTTTCTATTTTTAGAACTTTTTTTTTACATGCATGTATAAGTTTACTTACAACATGTTTTCCTATGGATTAATCTTTTGGTTTCCCAATTAATTTTGCAACCAAATTATTTTAGATATAATAATAACATTTATCTTTATTTAGAAGATTGATGATAATCACATGGTTCTAATTGCAAATTTAAAGTTAAAGCTTTAGCTGTTAAATTTTTTTATTTTTTTTCCAATTTTCTATAATCAAAATTTTCCTATATTAGAAAGGGGTTTACAAGAATACAATCATAATAATTTTCTAGATTTTTCTATAGATTTCCTCAAACGAATTTTCTTGATCAATAAACTTTCCTTTTCAAAATCTACAACATAATTCATTATCCAAAAATCAATTATATAATAAATTAATAAGAATTCTACAACACCCAAAAGATATGACGTAGTTAGATCTTTCAATAGAATTCTATAATGAATTTTCAAACCCTGCCTCAAAATAACAACTAAACTCTGAGACAATCTATGAACATATGCAAATTAAAACCCTCTAAAACATTCAACAATTCTTTTGATCTGATTCTTATTTTTTCTCCCAAAAACTTGTGTGTCCCTCAAATGACCTACCAACCCCCCAATAAAGAACCATAAACCTAACTAGAGTTTATATTCTCGAATATTTTAAAAGACACTAACTTTATTGAATGATAATTACTTTAATTATTTAATCCTTTCATACATAATTAAAAAACTTTTTCATTAAAATATTTTTTTATTTTCTTTTCCTCCATTTTATTAATTAGTGCAAGCACTATTTAAAATTTAGTTTTTTATTTAAATAAATATTAATAATTAAAGTTCATTATTTAAATGCAACATTACTTTAATTATTATTAATTAAATATTAATAATAAAGCAATATTAAATCTTTAACCTTTTAATCTCTTAATTATCTTTTTATCCAAATTCTTAAATTAGACTTTTAAATTAAATCTTTCAAACTAAGGACATATTTAATTAATTAAATATTCTCATATTTTAATATTTTAATATTTTTTAAAATAAAATAGTATTTAATAATTCTCAATATTATATGATTAACCCAAATATTATAATTAAACCATTTACCAAATAACTCACATAGTCAAATCTACATAAAAGCAACATTACCAAAATTTACAAAAATTCAAAATTAGACAACAAAAACAAAGATAAATGTGTGGGTTTAAAAAGAGTGGAAAGTAAGATACATGTCCTCATTCTAGGGACAATTAATAAGACTATGGCTAGGATTGGACCTGAACATTATCCTCATATTCTTACGATTGAGTTATTGCAACAGGGCATGATCATCCTTGCAATAAACATCTTTCTAAGCACACCATATGACATTAACATAAAATAATTTCATTAACTAACTAAGAGAAATTAAAACATCATCATGACATGTAGGAAATTGCTACATCTTGAAAAAATCAACTACTCAACATATCAAACTATTGCATTTAAAATATCAATTAAGGATCCACACACACATATATATGAATATATAGAACTTTAACAACTAAATATAAAATGAGAACAAATAAGGCACATTACATATTTGTAGTGAAGAAGTGTTCAACCTTTGACTTTGGCTTTGTAAATAGAAAGTGCTATACAAGAAAATATCCTAAAAGGAAAATAATTTAAAATTTCCTTTGAAACGATTAAGCATAGAGAAGAGGTGGGAATGAAAGCACTTGGACCTTCCCTCAAAGGTAAGAAACCTAATCACAATCAATCAATCAATCAATCAATCAATAGAAACTCCTAATTGAATCCACTTTGCGTCTTTGTAATTATATTTCCATGATCCCAAACGAGCAGGAAGTCATTTATGAAAGAAACCTTGGTCTTACGGATTTTAGTAACCCTCATTCTTATCTCTTAACATAAGCAATTTTACCCCTATAACTACAAATGAAACACTGCCAATAGAGACTTTCACAGTATCCCAAGACTCAAAAAAAACTTATGGGACAACTCAGGTTTGAAGTCTCACATTACTTCAACATACTTTTCCTTGTCCCCGTCCAAAATGATCTGCCAAACCCTATTATTACTCTTAAATTCACCACACTTATTAGACTCAATTTGGTTCTACTCCCCATCGATGTTAACATGCAACTGAACCCCACCCTTCTCAATAGAATGCTTTAGATTAGAGCCCTAAAAATAAACATAAATACAAAAATGCTCATGCAAATAATATTTTGCAGAGAAGAGTGGAGTCATAGAAAAGTAACGAAGAAGGAACAATGAGCCAGTTCCCAACGCTCTTTAAATTGATTTAACCACATCAAATGTACTCATTAGGCCACTAGAATATCTGTCAAAATTTAGTTCGATCAATCCTGTATTTAAGAGAAAGCGAGCACTAATTATACAAATATTGCAGTTAAAAAAAACATAATCCTGTATCCAAGAGAAAGCGAGCACCAATTATACAAATATTGAAGTTAAGAAAAACATACTTTTAATTTGTGATTTTCAATATTTTAGAACAGATTTGAATATGCATTATTTTTATTAACTCTTACTATATAATTTGAATCCAGAACACTAATCATCAATTGCAGTTGATTTGATACGTTTTTCATTGAAATAAACAGCCGTGCAGTGTGCAAAATAAAAAGCATTGTAGGCGAGACATAAATAAGCAAAACAGGCGTGCAGTATAGAGGAGAATTTCTAGTATCCTGTCCAGCTATGTTAATCTTGTATAGATTCGATCAGTGTGGATATGGTTACGTAACGTACTAAACAGCTGTAAAATAAGGAAATCAAATGATTTTCTAATTTAAGGTATTTCCTCTCTGTTTCCCTGGAATGTACGAGTCTCCAACTCATTTAGACAGTCTTTCACCGGTTGACAAATATAACAATGGTGAAAGAGACGGATGTCTGTGTTAAGCTTATATCATAAAGAGTCATAGCAGTATATTCAAAGTCTTCTAGTCAAGCAATATGTTCCCCGCAGATAGCTCTCACACGCAAATTCTTAGAGATGATTTTTTTCATTTTTCAAAGCATGACTTTTACCCATTGTTATAGGTTGTTTAGTTGTTCCTATTGATAAATTACAGTGCTCTACATCAAGTTGTTTTTCTCTATCATTGAGAATATTTTAATTAATTTTATCAAATAAAGATTAATTCTATTTATGGTAAGAACTATTATAAATATACCAAAATATAAGGAAATACATCTCAATCTTATTCGTAATATTAGAGCTACGAAAGAATGTAATTTCAAAACTATTAAATAACAACATTCAAATTAAAAGTCAACCTATTGACTTTTGATCTGAGAGGTCTAAAATTAGATCTTCTAAAGTACTATGATTTTAAAAATAATCTCACTATCTCTTAGACTAAATGTTATGACCTTCTATTAGTGTGGCCTGTTGTACACAAAATGTTAAAATACATATAACATAAAAAGGAGTTGTAAGAGTGAGATACGTATATTGACCAACAAATAATCACAATTACAATATTATTGAATTGGATAGGTTATAGTGAATGCTACTAAAAGCATAAAAATGAAACACTACGAAGTTTTTTTTCTTTTGAAAACCATTAAAAGAGAGCTTGAAATAATTGTCCATGTCATTAAAAATATAGTAAGACAACAAATGCTATATATAGCTCTGTTTCCTCTTAATATTAGCTAATATTAACTTGGGGCTAATAGAAAGAGTTAATGACAAATGCAAACATTGATGAATGAATGGTTCCTAACAGCTAGCATGATTAGGTGCTCATGTAAAAATCGATGAAATCTCTCACAACCTAAAAAAATGAGATAATGACATAAATATTAAACTCCTCTAACAAGATAGAAAACAACTCTATAAAAAGATAAGAAACAGAACCAAAGTGGCCCTAGATTGTCTACGTTTGTCATAATAGTATAATGATTTATAATTGATAGAAAATGAGAAGATGAATCCTTCAAATGAAGAAGTGGATTTTGTGCTAATCATGGTAGTTTGAAGACAACACATAATCTTAAACCTCCAAATAACATTTTTGATTTTAGGAAGAAAAGAATATATTGGAGATATGACAATCAACTCCCATAATGTAGTTGTAAGAATCCAAATCCATAATTTGGATACCCCAAGAAGGTTCTTAAATATATCTATGTCCATGGAAGATGATATGTAATGCTTACCCCTAGTTTACTTTTCATGTTATTTTGCCAAATTCTTTTAGGCTAGTTTTATGGTTATGTTTTATGAATTAGTGGTACTCGGTTACCTGATTTGATTGGATGTTATTTCATACTTGGATATATATTTGATGAGATACTTGATACTTGGTTATTTCAAGTGTTTATATTTATTCTTTTGATGATGATGTTTCATATGTTCATAAAGTGATTTTAGCTATTTCATGATGATAGTTAGATGAGTGATCTATATGCAATTTCTATACTTACCACATAGTTGTATGTGTATGGTGTACATCCATATTTTACATTATGTTTGATGTTTCTGATGTGGTTGAGGGAGGGAGTTGTGGTCACCTACTAGTCATGTTCTACATGACGCACCACTCCCAACAATTTCATGTTTAGTTTATATTTTTATATATATACATGTTGGGCTTTTATGCAGATTGCAAGTTCACACACACACACACACACACACACACACACACACACACACACACACACACACACACACACACGCACACACACACACACACATGCTCGGCTTTCATGCAAATTGTAGGTACCAAGATTCAACTTCCCTAAATTGCCAAGATGAGCGTGCCCTATCATAGTATCTCAATGACAATGAGGGAAGATAGTTCTTGAGTCAAAATTCTAACCCTAAGCCAATTGTCCTAGAAATTAGGACAAGTGTCTAAGTTATTTACCCTTCTAAATTTGTCAAGTGACATAAATTCGAGATTCTGACCGTTAAGCTTGATTTAGTTCTTTGTCCTTAAAATAGGTTTTCTTATTTGGATTTCTAGCTCTGTTGGGATTTTCAGTTATGATAAAATCAAATAAAAAGGTTACCAATGATTTAATTTAAGAAAATTTTATAATGAAAATTCAATTTTAAATTATATTGAATTAAGTGAGAAATTAATTAAATAGAAGAATTAAATTTAGAAGATTTAATTAAAGTTTCAAATTTTGGCATTATAATCTTTATTTAATTTAATAATAATTAATTTAGGAGTTTCATTTTAATTAATGGACTCTAAATATTATTATTGGTTAAATTAATAAGTATACTATTAAAGACATCTTATGATTTAATGTGTGTGTGTGAGAGAGAGAGAGAGAGAATTTAATAAAGTTTATTATACTTAAAATGTAGAATGTTTGCACATAAAATAAAAATAATTAAGAAAAAGGGTTTGGATGTTTCTAAAACCAAAACCCTAAAGGAGAAAGTTTTTAATTAAGAAATTAGAGCTCATTTCTCCACACAGAGGTTTGGAGTAACAAATTTTGACAAAAGGGGTTTTTGAGAAGATGGAAATTCTCATAACTTCTAAGTATTCATCTAGTTAGCATCAGATCAAGGTAAGATCTCAGTTGAGATTATTATAGTAATATCCTTCAAATTCCTCTTTGTCTTCTCTATGTTTTCTTATGTATCTGTTTTTAGAAATAGTTTTAGTTGAAAGCCTTGTTAGTAAATTTATTATTATTTTTTGTTGAAATGTCTGTGAACAATAATCATATTTGAAACCCTTGTAGGAAAATATCTTATTTGAAAATTGGATTGATTTAAAAAAGTATGAATCAAGGTAGGGTTTTAAAAAGGAAAAATAGGAGTTTATTTAATGAATTTGATCAGTTGTAATTATTTTTCCTAATACATCTATAATGGTATTATTTTAAAATAATTATTATTATATATAAAGTGCCACAGTAATGATAATTATTGTGGTAATAGTTATATTTTACTTGGGATTGATTTTGGTTTTTGGAATTTTTATTTTAAAAAAATTAAAATTGTGTTTCTAGGGAGGTGAGGCCACCAACCCAACACCCCCTTCCCCTTCCTTCTTTCTTCCCCTGGCTGATGATGTTTGAAGCACTTGGCTACTGAAGTAGACTATGGTGGCCTAAGGCAAACCGTGGCTACTTGTTGCAGACCACGTCGAAAGAAAGTTAAGTCTTTTTATTTTCCTTTTTCTTTTTAAAAAAAAAATATTAATAATTATTATTTATTATTAAAAATTTGTGTTTATTATTATTGATAATTAATAAAGTCTATTAGTTATAAATAATTTAATAATTACTATTACTAATAAATTAATAGCTTTTATAAAAATTTAATAATTATTTTTTTTATAAATTTCATTTTGTGTAGTATTAATTCACACGCGCACGCGCGCACGTACACACACACACACACACATTTAGAAATTTTAATTAAATAATTTATAAATGAGGGAATTACCTAGACCTTTTATATGACTCAAATTTTGTTTATATGGTACCATTGATATATAAATAATTTTTTACTAAGGAAACTTTATTTCTTTTGTGAACTTGAAAACTTTGTTGTTAATATGACACTTTGGAAATGAAAAATTGGAACCTTATTTGTAAATTCAACTTTTGTAATTTCAAAACAAAATGAACGATGAATCTACATTTAGTGTGATGCATGGTTTATTTTGAGTTGGGGTTGGGTTTGACTTAGTACATTGACTAGCTAGGATGTCTACTAGAGGCTTGGGATATTTTGTCCTATGATTATGTTATGTTTATTATTTGGTCATAGTCTTTTATTCTTGACCATTGTGATGCATTCACGTATTTTTTTGGTGAGTTTTGGATCAATTATTTGCTAGTGCTTTCCAATTGCTTGTGTAAGATTGAGGTGAATCTTGTGATTTTCCTGGTGTAACCTATGAGTTTCAATCAATTATCTTTGGTGCTTTCCATTTTCTTGTATAGGAATGAGGTGAATATTGTGATTTTATGAGTTGTACTTTTTATGAACTTAAGGTACATTATCTATGTGTATGTTAGGAAGTGGCTTGTAATGGTGGCTAGAGCCCTAGAGAGGCTACTTGGTTAACCCATTGTAGGTTGTTTTTAATAAGTGATAACATTTCATTAAATGGGTTTAAAATGAAATAATAAGAGTCATTGTTTTACATCACCCATGCCTAGACTACTAGTATAGGCCATCATGGTAGTAGAGAGGATGCTTGATTATGACCTTGTCTCATTATTATGTCTTGTCTATATGAAAAGATACTAATGTCGTATAGGGTCACTAGGGGGCCAAATTTGAGAGAAGCTTATAGGGTAACCTTATAGTTGAGTCATGCAATGTAACTTTCCCACTTACATATTAGATTTCCTACATATCTTTCTTGCTTCTAGATTTAGATGTTACTTGTGTCTTGGTACCTTTGAGATAGATTGTTATCTAGTTTTTCCTTGACGTAGATGTTGGTTATCACTATTGGATTTGTTATCCATTTGGCACTTGAGATTATCTCTTAAACACAGTAAGAGTGAACCATTTAGGTTCCACGAGGTTAGGTGGTAGTGTTTCTTATACCATTGAGATTTGATAGCTAGACGACATTTCTAGATGTACTTGTGTGGTTATTTCTTTCATTTTGATCTTGTGTTTTTATTGGATTCTTATATTCTATTGTATTGTACTTGATTACCTAGAGATCTTGAGAGATGATGTATTTATTCATGATGTATATTCTTTGATATCTTCATACTTAGTGACTTGTACAATGGATTATTATGCATGTTGGTTATGCCATGTGGCACATTATATAATTGTATATTATTTCATTGGATTTGTACTTATGACTACTCTATGAGTTAGATTTTGTTATGTATCATATTTATTATTAATAAAACTTATGTATGTGATTCAATGTCATGGAAACCTTAGGAGATGTAATTTTTTTATGTATGACTTTGAATATATGTGAGTTATTGCTTCCATTTTATTATCTCTTATCGTTTTAATCTTTATAAAAATAAAATGGAAAATTTAGTGACATATTAAGTTAATTTCTTTTGGGTTCCCTAGCAAAGCATTACATTTGGTATTAGAGCCCGAGTTTCTACATTGGGACCTATGGGTGTATTGGAATGCTACTAGATGACAACTAGTTAAATGATAATGAAACTTAAACAACTATATGTATCTTTTCCAGCTTGAACTTTGAACTCAAATAATTCTTGAGTTGGATTTCAAACATATTTTCTTATGATTGTGCTTTAAGGTGGTATGCCTATGTTGACTTTGTGAGCACTTGTGTTATTCTTTCTTGGGTTTTGTAGGAGTATCGTGTCTAAGACTATAGATCGGCTATTAGAGGTCATAGTGTAGGAAAAGGTAGAGGTCATGTGAGAGGTGGACATGCTTGTCCTCCTTTGACTCATAGAGACAATCTAGTTTAGGAAGAGAATAGGGAGGAGAGCCATAGAGAGGAGCATATTAACTCAGAGGAGGTAAATATGTGATAGATGATGAGGATGATATTACAGCATGTACCTCCTCTAAGGGGTTTTGATCATGAGGAATCACATAATGTTGGGAATGAGGAGAGGCAAAGACCTAGTAGTCCTCTGGGAGACCTCTAAAGTGATAGATAGAGGTTAGCAAAGGCTTCTCAGATTAGGGACCTATATAGGTCCAAGATAACAACTTTCAATAGAGTTGGTATGTGATATGTGGCAAAGCAGTAGTTAATTTCCTTAGAACTATGTTTTTCTTTGCATGACTTTGACTCCAATGTCAAAGTGAGGTATGACATTATACACCTAGAACTCTTTGGGGCTACATGGCAGAACATTGAAGAAAAGAAACTAGTTATGAATATGAACACTATTACTTGGGAGTTATTCCTTTAACACTTTCATGATCATTTCCTACCAGAGGAGTGGCACCAATAGAAGCTAGATAAAAATCATAATCTGAGGTAGTATACCATGACTATGGTAGAGTATGAGTAGAAATTCTATGAGCTCATGCCTTATGTTGGGATGATTGATAGTTCACCACTAATGGTACAACATTTCATTAGGGGTCTAAATAACTATTTCATTGCAAGTGTAAAAGTAATCCAACCTAAAATCCTCAAGGATGTTGTACATCAGGCTATTCTTGTGGAGTAGGATGTCATTTTAGGACATGGTGGTTTTGTGGATGCACCTACTAGTCAGCATCCACCATCTGAGTCTAAGAACACCGAAAACTAGGGAATGGGTACTAATAGGAACCCTCATTCTTTAGGAGGCAATCAACAATAGAACCAATAGGGAGGATCTTATCCTCTAGCACAAAGTGGTGGTAGTGGGTTACACTTTAGGGATTCTCAACACTATCAATGCAATAGGCACAATTAGTTTGACTAGATATCACATAGTACTCATTCTTTTTACTAGTGGGGGTAGTTTTCAATAGTATAGCACACCTAGAGTGCAGGGAAGTTTTGATGGAAAATATTTTTAATGTGAACAAAGTAGGCATAAGTCATCTAATTTTCCTTAATAGAAACAACAATTCTTATATCAAAGACCTATAGTTTCAGAACCCACAGTTGGAGATATGGGTAGATTACAGGGGGTGTTTTCAATGAAGTCTTATCTTCCTATAGAGGGAAAGAGTCCAATCAGACCTACACATTGATTTCTTGAGTTTTATCTTGTTTGTAGGCTTCTAGGAGTAAGCTTAAGTCTAGGAGGCAGATGTAATGCCTTCCCCTAGTTTACTTTTCATGTTATTTTTAAAAATTCTTTTGGGCTAGTTTTATGGTTATGTTTTATGAATTAGTGGTACTTGGTTATGTTGCCAAGTTTTAATCTTACCCTTTGAAAGCTTGAATTCATTGGTAGAGGTGAGTATTTTTCCAAGAGAAACATTTTAAAGTATGTTTTAGGTCACCAACAACTCATCTTTCCTGAATTCTCCATACTCCTTATTTCTCAATTTCCCTTTCCATTTCCTTTACCCATCACCTAAGAGGGTTTCCTATTTTTCTGGTGCATGTAGGATCTAGATGTTCTAGGAATGGTTGTGGTGTGTTCTAGCATCCTCTCAATGATAAGTAAATGTTTCACATTTTATCCTCTACTATCTTGCCCTAGCATTCCATATCACATTGTGTGTGAGCTTTCAAGTTTTTTTTCCCTTTGAGTGAACTACATCAAGTGCAAATCTAAAGCATGAATTCATGACATTGATTAAGAGGGTGTGAAAATGATCATGTCAATTCTCAAAGGCCTACAAAGTTGTGGATAGAAGCAAGAGTAAGTCTCATTCAAATTTGTGGAGATAAGATCAAGTACTATGAAGGAATACATGTCTATAGTTTTTTTGCTACATATTCATGGAAATGAAATTTTTTAGTTCTATTTCTAAAGTTGTATGAACTTGAGCCAAATCTCAATCCCAATGATCAAAAAGTGTGAGCACGATGTTGACTGAATCATTTAGGGCTCATAACAAGTAAGGAATTCTCAAAGATCTAGTATTAGGGCCATCATATTAAAGTAAAAGGTTGAGTGATTTCTTTTGTGTTTCAATGTGAAAAATATTGTTGAGAGATGGGTTTTTTGTTCCAAGGAAATGAAAAAAGGTCACTTCTCTAGGTTCTTCAAGAATAGAAAGTCAAGTCACTCTAAAATACGAATATTCTTTAGAGATTCCTAAAAGATACTTTAGAAAAGTTAGTGATGAAAGTGTGATCCTGATATAATGGAAATGTGGTATTAAAAGCCTCAGGAAAAAAGTGGAAGAATGGAGTGTGCAAGCTAGCAAAAGGATTACTCCCCATGCTATGATTCTGGACAAATGGAAAATGGATTTTCGAAAAGGCTAATTTTTTCTCTCTCCCACATGCATTAATTTTATTAAGTATATCTGTATTTTGGATTCTAAAGAAAAGTAAGGCACTTCCTGTAAAGCTAAATAATTTGTGTCATTAAGTGATTCTTAGTCATACCACTTTACTTGATGTAAAGAGTGCTTTTGAGAGCTTAATATTTTATGTGTAAATGAACATAAAGTTTAGATAGTTGTTATTTATGAAATAAAATGAAAATCATGCTATTATAATTGTTGGTAGAACTTAATTTCATTCGTGTGACGCCAACACTCTAATTCCTAAAGATATTTCATCAGAATTGCGTTCAATTGGTTTCTTCAAGTATATTTAAATGGCTATTTATCAAGAACTACATCTTGTGCAATCATAGTGAATCAAAATCAGAGCTATTGGTTATGATAAATTAATTGGCTTGGAGAATGAGTTAAAAGAGTTTACAAACACATCTTTCAAATTCTATGATTTGAGTGATCTTCATAGGAGACTTAATTGTCAACCCATTTGCCCAATTACTCATAAACTTAAAGAGAGCAGATTGGTAGAAGCAGTTATTTTTCTAGTGGAAATTCATTCACCTAAGTTAGTGAAGGAATGCATAGAGAGATATAACCTAGAAATAAAGAAAATTTTGTTTCCTGACTAGTCCATTCTCATATTAATTAATAAGGCACTGATGTAATCTGCATTTGGCATCCCCATGGAGGAGTAGTATTGTGACATTGATTTTGGTTCCTCCATATCCATGTTCAATGAGAAGAAGACCATTAGATGAGAAGACATGTAGAGGACCTCATCCCAAACTGCCCAATCAAAGAAAAGAAAAATGTTGAAGACTCTATTTGGCACAAATCTAAAATTAGAGATTGTGGATATCCTCACACTCCTCCTTAGACTAAAAGGAAAAGAGGATATTTTAGAGTTCATTGAGCACCAATTTTTCCTAGTACAAGTGATTTGGGTTGAGGATATGTGGATTGACTAGGAACAGGTCATCTCTGATGAGGTCACCTTGTGGCTTAATTCTTCTAGAGGATTCAAGCAATTCTACATGTCCTCTTATTTGATCTATGCTTTGGAAACTCATCACTTGTGACCTAGCCTTCCAAGCATCGCAAATTATGATGAATGCACCAAAGTCTATGAATTCTACCCACATCTAGAACTACAAAAAAGCTATATGGACTACGTAGCTATCAATGATTCCTTCATAATGGGACTATGATAGAAATTGAAAGGATACCCTGAAAGGAGATTCTCACTAGAGGCAATTTCAGCCATAAGAAAATTTGGATGCTCATTCATCCAATTTCTATGTTTTTCCTATTTGTGAATAGGGTTCTATGACAAATTTCCCATGAGTTTTCCCAGATATCCATAAGACAAGGTAATCCTAGTCGAACTATATTGAAAAATCTTGGAAGTGAACACCTTGTGTTCTAATGTGAATAAGATTGTTGGGATTCCATGCCCTATAGCGGTAGGCCTATATTCATGTGCTTCTAGGTTAGATACTAAACATTTCATAAAGAGCTTTGAGAGAAAGATTAAATTGTTAGACTATGAGGTGCTTAGGCCTCAATATGATCCAATTAAATTCATAAGGGATCATCTAAAGTTGGGATATGCCTATAGGCATGTCCAAGATATTGAAGACTTCTGGTTTGGGTGTCTCAATTAGTACCAAACTCAGGAGAGATTTTGGTCATTGACGAAAGTAAATTATAGAATGATTTTGTTAATGTCTTTGACTTTGTAGATGATAGATCCTATGTGCACCCCACATCATATGAGAAGATCAAGCACACATCAATTTTATCTGCCCCACCTACAGAGCTAGTCATTCACACTATGGAGGTTCTCATGCAAGGGATAGTTAAGAAAATAAAAAAATGGGTGGAGTGGACTCAAGCAAGGAAGAAAATGACTGGGAGCACTGGTTCTATAGGTGGAGTATCAATTAGATTTACCCTGTCAACTACAACAACAACCACAATGGCTACGACATCAACATCTATAGGACCATCACAGTCCATTGGTCAAGGTGGAGACCAACCTCTAGAAAAGATTGTGTCACTTACTCCTACCTACAAAGATGCCTCTCTTTCAAACACCAAAAAGGCTAGGGAGAAGGAGGATGACAAGGATAAGGGGAAGGAACAAGAGAAGTTAGTGGCCAAGCCATCTTCCCCTATCCAAGTGATCAATCTAGATGGTGATACTAACCTTATGGATGGCCAGAAATAGGAAGCATCTTAGCAAGGGTATATTTATTCCTTTCAGTAACTAAGTTCATTACCTTCCCCATTACTTTTCAAAGAAATCTAACTCCATTAATCTTGAGGAATTTGTTTGACCCCACTACATTACACTCCACTATCAATGTGCTCTCTATAGAGTCATGGCTCGAATAGACCATTGATATGAAGAAAAGGAGATAAAAGGATGCAACCCGATTAAAGGAATTTATCACACAAGTCACCTCTTCTTATCCATCCAAGAAGGCAAAGAAGCATAGGAAAATTGTTGCACTAGCAATGAATTCAATAACTGGCCACATGCTAGTTGAGATTGTCAAGCCACAAAATGAGGGAAGATTTCATGAGCTCTCAAATGATGATTTCTAGATCAAGATAGTTTATTTTGGCATCCTAGTTCATGACTCCATGGTGAACATGTGCAATTCAACAAATGAGAAAATTGAGGACAAGAGGGAGGATTTTAAAGAAAAGAAGGAAATATTGAAGGCCTCAAATAAAGAGCTAGTGAAATATACAAAGTCTGTAATCAATAACACTTCTTTGAGTGAGTTTGACCCAAATGTAGAGGAGAACAAAAAATTACTCCTGAAACTACAACAAGAAAGGTAATCCAGGCAGGTAGGCCAAGCATGGGTGGACTAGATGAAGGCTCAATGTCTCCCACTAGTTGAGAATTTGGGAAGCCTAGTATTGGATGTGCACAAGCTCAAGGAAGCAGCTTCAAATCACCAAATAACCATATAGAAGGAAAAAAATAAGCTGATAGAGCATTTGGCCCTTCTACAATAAGTGATTGACATGAAGAAAAATGTGGGCATTGCTCACTGAAAGCAATCCTTAGAGTTTTTTATAGAAAGCTTCATGAGATTTGCAAATGAGCTCAAAGATGTACATGACCTACTACAAAAGGTCATCGAAAAGCTATTTCAATATTTGAAGATCTTTCATAGAGAGTCCTTCATATCCACTAATGGAAAACTTGTGGACATTAAGAGAATGAAATCCAAGTTCTTGATATTTTTTGATTAGGTTGTTGACTCACTCAACTTCCTAGTGTCCAAGATTTAGGAAATCTTAGCAGTAGATACAGTCATAAGAAGGGAAATGGACAATTCTTGTCAAGGATGACCAGAATTGATGAACTGATAGAAATACATGACTACTAGATGGTTTGATCTGACAATGTCATCATTCCATATGTCAAAGAGAGACAAAGTAATTGAGGCCATGAATGCTTACAAAGCCAAATCTGTTACTTCTAAGAAGACATCATGTTCTGATGCTTTTCTTGACATCTTCCATTCTCCTTCTTTTATTTTCTAATTTTAGTCATTCTTGGAATTTTGTCAATCTTTGTAATGGATAATGATTCAAGCTTTTCCTATTCTTAGTTTTTATGTTTAGAGATGATCTATGAAGTAATAATTCATGTAATGAACCATTTTGAGAGGGCCTATAAATGTAATCTTTGATGAAGTTAATTTTTAGAGTAAGTTATTTATTACTCTAGGTGCTTTAGCTCTCATAGTTGCATATAATTAATATTTTATATTAACTATAATGCAAAATCCTAGTTTTATTTCCTTTAGGGTTTTGTTCCCCTTTTAAGGTTGAACTTTTGTATTTTTGTTTTAATAAATTAGAATACATTTTTTCTCTCACATTCTTGAGAACTTCTAAGCTCTGCTTTTTCCATTTTTTGTCTTCTCTTCATTGTAGGATATTTGCATGCAGGTGTTCTTGAGGATCTATGAAGTTGGTTTTCTCAACTTCTACATGGTATCAAAGAGGACATATTGCTTCCTCGTCTGAAGATTCTTGAAGCCACGATTTAGAGTCAGAAATCCTAGCTTTTTCAAAGTTTTTCTCTTCAAAAGGGTGAAGGGAAATTTTTCAGGGCACTTTGGGCCCAAACAGATGCTGCCATTGGATCTGAAAGGCCATTTTTAGTCAAGAAACATATAAACTTTGTCATTTTTGGCTTTTGGGTGTTTGGGAATTTTTTTTGCCCCCCTTGCATGCTGTCATATAGTCATACAAACAAAAAATAAAATTAAAAATTAAAAAAAGGGCGACCGCCGGTGCTCCACCCAGTGGCCACCCCGATGCCACTAAAGCTCCACTAGGGCTCAGCCAAGCGAGCTCCGTAGCCATCACGCAGTTGCGACCACCACTGGTGTGCCACCTTGTAGCCACCACAGCTCAGCTCAGCCAGTAGCGCCACCTCCCAGGAACCACCTGTATAGTAGCACCACCAAAATTCAAACTCGTCAGTTGATGTCAGCATTCTATCTATTGACATCAGTAATCTGATTAGTGATGTCACTCCACGGTGATTTTTTTTGGTAGTTGATGACATCACTTTTAGGCATGATCATGTCATTCTTGGACTGTTGATATGATTTTTCCAACCATCAGATTTATTTTTTGGCAACGTCCTGGTGACGGTCGTACATGCATCAAATTTAAGCCCATGTCTGTAATTTTCTAGTAAGCTATTTTTCTGGAGCTATAGTCAGTTTTTTGCTCATAACTTGAGCATAATAACTTATTTTTGGTGCTAGTTTTGTTTGATTATGAGTTCATCTGAGCTTCCAAATTTGGTGTTGAAGTAGAGGCTTCTATTTTCCTCTTCTTTGCATCCAAATTCTAGGTTTTTTTCTTAGTTTTTGTGTTTTCCCATAATTGTTGCTTTTGTTTTGGGGGATATTTTTATTCATTGTAGGGGGGAGTATTTTCTATGTTATAATTTTCTTCAGAATTAGACCCTTCTACTTTCATCTTTTCTTTCTCTCAATGTCAAATCCTTTTGTGATCTAGCTCATGCCACACAACTATCACACTTGGAAGACATAGATGACTAGGCTTCTCATGTCTAGAGGCTTATGGTCATGCTTAGATGTGAACCAACCTGTTCTATAGCATTATTTTGAGGTTCTTCAACATAGAAACAAAATGGACGAAGACATGGGACTAATTGCACTAAACATCTCTGATAGTCTACTATTTCATTTGGATGGTTTGACCACTCCACTAGCTATTTGGACAAAATTCCACACATTTTTTGGCATAGTGAATGAGTTCTAGGCTCTACAACTTGATGTAGAGTTGATTTCTTTGACACCAGCTAGCTTTCCCACTATTGAAGACTTCTTGATGAAGTTCAAATCTCTACATATAGTCTTTCAGGGATGTGGTAAAAAAAAAAAGATGATGAGTGTATTTTTTTGATACTCTCAAAGTTGCAAGGACAATATCAGATCTTTTCTTCCACTTTCTACTCCACCATGGATGCCTTGGGTAACAGACATCAGATGCCCTCATTTGAAACATTTTGTGATTGGTTGACATGGGAATAGGCTAAGATCCAATAGGTGGATGCCTCTAGCTCTTCTAGTTAAGCATTGGTTCCTCAAACTTCTTAGGGGAAACCAAAACAGAAAGCCAAACCAAAGAAAGATGCACCAAAAAATGATGCCAAACCTGCAGCTAACCCTTCCAAGGGTAAATTTGCTTTGAATTCTACTAAGTCTACCTCCAAGATTAAGAAGAAATCAACTGAGACCTGTAGTTTTTGTGGAAAGGATGGACATCCCATTTCTAGGTGTTGGAAACATTTGGAAGCTTTAAAAGAAGCCATGTAGGAGCATCACATTTCAGCCCTTAAGTCTGCATACCCCCTGCAGGGAAAGGTCACCCTCTTACTACATGAGCTATGAATTTTTGGCCTACTTGGATTCTTGATTCCAGTGCCTCTCACCACATGACAAACACTCAGCAGTTGGTCACCTCGCTTGCCCCTTCTCCTACTACCCAGATTGCTATTGGGAACTCATCACATATTTCTGTCATGGGTTCTAGTTCTATTGCCTTAGCTAGAGGCTCTCTTTAGGATGTTCTTCTTATCCCTGACATTTTGACGAACCTATTATCTATCTATCAAATTTTCCACTCTGGCTCTGGTAAGATAGTTGAGTTCTCACCACATGATGTGGTTATCCAGGACTTACATGATTTTGAGATGATTGTGGCTACTGGGAGTGTTGATTCTGCATCTCGCCTCTACAGATTTGATGGATTTGAGTCTTTTGATGACATATGTTCATGTCTTGTTGCACATGCAAATTTAATAAGTAGACTTTGGCATGAGTATTTTGGCCATGTCAATTACAGATATCTTTAGCAGATGAGCACATAGGCACTTGTTCTTGGGCTTCTCCAAATTTCCTGTACATATGGTGTTTGTCAGGGTTGTGCATTTGGAAAAAAACATAGGGATTCTTTTCCACATGGATGAGCCACTCATACTTTGGCACCACTGGAGTTGATTCATAGTGACCTCATGTCATTTCCCACTCCTTCTTTTTCAGGTGCCAGATATGTGCTTACTTTCTTTGATGACTTCTATAGACGTTCATGGGTGTACTTTTTGAAGTACAAGTCTAATGGCATGGATTCATTTTGAGTCTTCAAGACATTTTTTGAGAAGCATTCTGGTCTTTCTATTCGGTAGATATGCATAGATAATGGGGGGGGGGGGGTGGGGGGTATGTGAACCAAGATTTAAGGGATTTTTTCTTCGAACATGGTCTTCAACATTAGTTTTTAGTGCCCTACACCCCTCAGCAAAATGGTGTGGTCAAGAGGAAGAATAGAACCCTTTGGGAGATGGCTAATTGTATGATTCAGTCCAAGTCCATGGATTCATGTTTTTGGGCAGAGGCAGTCAATTGTGCCAACTATATTCAAAATTGGATGCCTCACAAGGCCATTCAAAATATAACTCCTAAGGAGGCTTGGTCTCATGTCAAGCCTGATGTATTTTCATTCCAAGTTTTTGGTAGTGAAGCATGGGCATTTACACCTGATGCTCAGAGGAGAGAAATGGAGCAGAAGAGTCGACACCTCATTTTTGTTGGCTACTATGAGGATGTTAAGGCCTACAGGTTATTTGATCCTAATTCTTGAGAGGTCCTATTTCGACAAGATGTCTAGTTTGATGAGTGCCTTTTTGTAGTAGATACCCCACCTCTAGAGACTACTTCACTTACCACCACTCCCTCATCCTTTCTAGTCTCTTTTTTGGATGATGAGGATGATGATCATGTTGATCCCCATTTACCTCCACCACAAGATCCTCCCCAGATGCCTAAATGGTCTCAAGCTATAGTTGAGGCTATAGGATCACTAATTGGTGATCCTACCACTTCCCCTCGCACACATTTACATACTACAGGTTCTAGTCTTCTTAGTCATGCTATTTGTCATGACCCTCAAACTTTTGTTGCAGTGACAGGACATCCTGAGTGGGACAATGCAATGGAGGAGGAGTATTCTTCTTTGATGAAGTATCATACTTGGGATCTTTTTTCTCTTCCCAAGGGAAGAAAGTTTGTGCGATGAAAATGGTTGTATTGTACTAAGTTTGTTGCTAATGGTTCCATTGATAAGTTCAAGGCCTATCTTCTTGTGAAGGGTTTTTCATAGGTTGAGGGTATTGATTACACTGAGTCATTTTCCCCTATTGCCAAGATGAACTCTATTCACCTTGTCTTATCCCTCACAGCTTCATAGGAATGGCCCATTTTTCAAATGGATGTAAAGAGTGCATTCTTGCATGGTGAACTTACAGTGGAGATTTACACGGAGCAGCCTCAGGGATTTGTGCAGGATTCCACCTTGGTTTGTAGACTTTGATGCTCATTGTATGGTCTCAAACATGCCCCTTAGGCTTGGTATGAGAAGATGGACTCTTTTATGCTTTCTACAAGCTTCACCCATTGCCATTCCAATTGTACAGCCTACATTCAGTATCTTGAGGTTGAGGTTTTGATCCTTGTGCTATATGTTGATGATCTTCTTCTCACAAGTAGCTCGTCCTCTATCATTAAGGATGTTTAGAGAGCATTGATGGAATAGTTTCAGATGATTGATCTTTTCCTACTACACTATTTTCTTGGTCTCTAGATTGTTCAGTCACCTATTGGAATCTTTGTTTACCAGTAGAAGTATGCTCTTCACATGCTTTGACACTTTGACATGCTTGATTACAAGCTTGCTCCTACACCTTTTTAGTCAGGTGTTACTTTTTCTACCTCTTGTACTTTTCCTTTAGTGGATCCTACATTATATCAGTAGTTGGTTCGTACCTTGTTGTACCTAACACACACTCGTCCTGACCTCTCCTTTGTAGTGGGTCTTGTCTCTCAGTTTTCACACAAGCCTCATGAGAGTCATTGGGAAGATGCCAAGTGTATTTTGAGATACATTCAAGGCACCTTGATGTATGGTGTTCATTACACAATAGGGACTCCTCACATTGTTGGCTACACTAATTTGGATTGGGCCGGTGATTTTGATGATCGAAAGTCTACTTTTGGCTTTTTTTTCTATCTTGGCTCTCGTCCTATCACATGGTCATGCAAGAAGTAGTAGGCTCATGCACTTTCATCTACAGAGGTAGAGTATCAAGCCACAGTGCTTTCTAGTCAGGAGATTTTATGGCTTTGATGGTTGATGAATAAGTTTGGTTTTCCTCCTAATCGTCCCATTGTTCTATGGTGCGATAATTAGAGTGCCATTCACATTTCCCACAACCTGGTGGAGCATCAATGCACTAAAATCATTGAGCTTCATATGTATTTCATTTGTCATTCGATCTAGGATAGTGTTCTCTCTTTGGAGTACATTTCTACTGATGCACAGGTTGCTGACATCTTCACTAAGTCATTTGCATCACCTTGCTATCTTCAGCTGTAGTCTATGCTTGGGATTACGGAAATTGTCCTTGGGGTGTCTTTTTGAGGCCTTCCTTCCTTCATTTTTTTTTCAGCATGTTTGTTCTATCTCTTTTTAGAGAGGGGTTTTTCCCATTGGGTTTTCTCCTTTGTCTCCGATTTACAGAGATTTCCTTGTATTGGGTACCTGATCAGGCCTTGTTGCCAAGACCATTTTTTCTTGCTTTCATAGCTTTGCTATGTTGGCTTCCTCCTAAGCTTTGCTTAAGGAGGGGTGTTAGAGTAAGTTATTTATTACTCTAGGTGTTTTAGCTCTCTTAGGTGCATATAATTAATATTTTATATTAATTGTAATGCATAAACCTAGTTTTATTTCCTTTAGGGTTTCGTTCACCTTAAAAGGTTGAAATTTTGTATTATTTTTTTAATAACTTAGAATACATTTTTGCCCTTACAATCTTGAGATCTTCTAAGCTCTGCATTTTCTATTTTTTGGCTTCTCTTCATTGCAGGATATTTGCATGTAGGTGTTCTTGAGGATCTATGAAGTTGGTTTTCTCAACTTCTACATTAATAAGATTGACAAAATTTAGTTTGAAAAAAACCCTATAGCTAGGACTATTGTGTGTGACTCTGAGTTTATTTTAAGTTTTGTTGTTGAATTAGTTTAAAGTTGAGTATATGGAATGAATATGTTAATCTTGAAAGTTGAGTGAATGTAAATGAACTTGGTTTTGTTCCCTTCATTCAATAGATTGTATGCCTTACTCTCTTCAGCATAAGCATGCATTTTTTTCTCTCTACTCTTCAACATGGTTTGTGTATTTAGTTTGGTTCATTGCATAAGTAAGATGGGAACTAGTGTATGGAGTAGTTGAGAGATAGAAAATCTAGGTATTATAATAAACATTAGCTAACTATGTATACTAGGAATTAGTTATTTCACCATCTCTTCCTTTCTTCCTATTGTTGTAGCTAGTTATGCATGTTTCCATTTCCTTCATCTAGGTTGTAATAAATTTTATATTGTGAGTTAGTACCCCTTTCAATTGCCCAGGTTGTTTAGAGTGTGGAACAACTTGGTTTTTGCCTCTTCTGCTCTCTAGTTAAGAGCATACCCCCAAATCCTGAAAGACAAAATTCATTGCATATCTTACATTCATAAGGGAGTTGTACCTTTCAATTCAAGGGTCTTTGATAGATTACTACACTAATCCATTCTGTTTTTAACTCCTTTCTTTTCCATAAGCCATTAGACAGTTAAAGAGTCAAGGTATAAACAAAAATATCAAGGAAGACAAACTGTTAACCAAAAGGTTACTTGATTTGATTGGATATTATTCTATACTTAGATATATATTTGATGAGCTATTTGATACTTGGTTATTTTAGGTGTTTATATTTATTCTTTCAATGATGATGCTTCATATGTTAATATAGTGATTTTAGTTATTTCATGATGATAGTTAGATGAATGATTTATATGCAATTTCTTTACTTAACCCATACTTTCATGTGTATGGTGTACATGTGTGTTTTACTTTATGTTTTTTATTTCTAATGTGGTTGAGGGAGGGAGTCATAGTCACCTACTAGTCCGGATCTACATGATGCACCACTCCTCACCATTGACTATTTAGTTTATATTTATACATGTATATGCACATGCTCAACTTTTATGCAGATTGCAGGTACTAGATATCAACTTCTGTGAATTGCCATGATGAGTGTGCCCTATACCAGTATCTCAATGGTAAAGAGGGGACATAGTTCTTGAGTCCAAATCCTAACCCTAAGCCAATTTTCATAGAAAGTAGTACAAGTATCTGAGTTATTTACCCTTCCAAATTTGTCAAGTGATGTGAATTCAAGATTTTGACGCTTGAGCTTGATTTAGTAATTTGTCTTTAAAATGAGTTTTCTTATTTGGATTTGTGGGTCCATTATGATTTTCAGTTATGATTAAATCAAATAAAAATATTATTAATGATTTAATTTGCTAAAATTTTATAAAGAAAAATCAAATTTTAATTAGATTGAATTAGTTGAGAAATTAATTAAATAGAACTAAATTTAATAGATTTAATTAAAGTTCAAAATTTTGGCATAATAATATTTATTTAATTTAACAATAATCAATTTAGGGTTTTCATTATAATTAATGAACTCTAAATATTATTATTATTATTAGTTAAATTAATAAATACACTATTAAAGACATCTTATGATTTAATGTGTGTGTGTGTGTGTGTGTGTGTGTGTGTGTGTGTGTGTGTGTGTGTGTGTGTGTGTGTGAGTGAGAGAGAGAGAGAGAGAGAGAGAGAGAGAGAGGTTAATTTTAATTAAAATGCAAAAAGTTTGCATATGAAATTAAAATAAATTTTTTTTTAAAAAAAGGGTTTGCACATTTGTAAAATCAAAACCCTAAAGGAGAAAGATTTTTATTAAGAAATTAGAGCTCATTTCTCACACAGAGGTTCGGAGGAGAAAATTTTGATAAAAAAGGTTTTTGAGAAGATGGAAATTCTTGTAACTTTTAAGCATTTGTGTGTTTAGCATCACATTGAGGTAGGATCTTTGTTGAGATTATCACAATAATTTTTCCTCAAACTCCTCTCTGTCTTCTCTTTGTTTTCTTATAGATCAGTTTTCAGAAAAAGTTATGGTTGAAACCCTTGTTAATAAATTTAATGTTCTTTGTTGTTGAAATGTATATAACTAATAATGAGATTTGAAACCCTTTTTTGAAAAACTCTTATTGGAAAATTGGATTGATTTAGAAAATTAGGAATTGGGGTAGTGTTTTAAAAAGGAAAAATAAGAGTTTATTTAAGGAATTCAATCAATTGAAATTATTTTTCCTATAAGATCTATAATAGGTTTTTAAAAATATACTTATATAAAAATTGCCACAGTAATAATAATTACTATGGTAATAGTTATATTTTAAAGGGGATTGGTTTTGTCTTTTAGAATTTTTTATAAATAATATATTTTAAAACATATGTTTCTAGGGAGGTAGGGCCACCAACTGCCCACCCTCCCCCTTCCTTATTTCTTGTCTAGGCATATGTTGGGACTAAAAATTGCATGGTCAATTTTGATAACCATTGAAAAAATCAAGCCCTTAAATGCTTTTAAATGAGATTATACTTGGTTGTCAGTCTGAGGCCTAAGAGGTGTTTAATGTTTCTAACACCTTTCATTTAGTGCATCTATGTGTTCTATGAAGTTAAATTGACATTTCAAACCATTCTGCAAAGTCTCATTTTGAGCTAGTGTCAAAATTTGCAATTTTTCCCAAGTGTCAAATAGCGATCAGAGGCCTAGTTTGCATCTGAATATCTTTTACCCAGGAATGTGTCATGACTAGCCACTTTGGAGATTTTTATTTTGCATAACAAAGAACCTATGTTTCAATTTTCAAATTATTTTGAATCCGTTTGACTAGGTTTTGCACCCCCCAAAGTTGGTCATTTACTATTTTGTGCATTTGACTAGTTGTTCACAATTCTGGGAAGCCCTATTCGACCAATCATATCTTTGACCCAGTTGACCCAAATGAAAAAATTATTTTTGAATTGTGTTCCAGGGTTCAAACACTTCATATGTTCCAATTTTGAGATCATGATGAATTCATTTGATCAATTTGCTAACATGATTAAAAACCCAGTTTATATTATTTTGTTACGGCTAAGGTATCCTGATTGATACATACCCTTGTTCGGCACATTATAACTTTGATCCTATGATTGGTGAGCCTAAATGGATTATATCATTGTTTTGTCTCCGAAAAATCCTTCAAGTATGCCGATTCTTAAGTCATGAAAAATCCATTTGCATACTTTCATATGTCCGTACATTTGCCAAAAATTACTTTTTGACACATTTGCCAGTTAAAATTTGCAAGTACCTATTTTCAAAATTTTTCCAAATGTGCCCTGTGATTTGTCATGAGCCCAAACCATAGAATTAGTTTCTCTTCATGGCAAAGAACCTATATGCTAGTTTTCAGAACCCCAAGTGGTGAACAACCCAGTTTTATAATGCCGAACCCGAGCCTAGTTTATGTTTTTAACATTGTTTGCCTGTAGGATAATTGAAGTATGAATGTTTGGCAATTAAAATCTTTTGATTGAGAATTCCTCATGGGCTGAAAATTTTCAGTATGGTAGAGCATGTATGATTGAACACTCATGTCAATTTTCATAGCCCGAATACCTTATTGTATCAAGTTTTAATTACAACCAACAGGCCTCTAGACACTAATTCACAATTTGTAGAATTGATTAAAAGTGAGTTTAAAATAATGAATTGATGATAATTATGCATATGATTCAATCTTATGACAAAGTAAATGGTGGAAATGGTTTCTTAAAAGAAAAATACAAGGAGCATGTGAAGATTCAAGAAAGAGAGAATTTCGAAAGTGTTCCATTAAAGAGGTTTAGAGGATCACAATATGATGCTGATTTGTAGGTAGATTCAAAAGATAGTATTAATAAAGAAATTTCCACACCAATTAAAATCCACAAGCACAATGAAGCTTTTTGTTGTGAGTTTGCACATTGAATTAAGGAAAAGATTGCATAAAGGCTGCTCTCTCCCACATTGTGGTCTCAATTTGAAAGTTGTAGCTGAGAGGTAGTTTTCAACATGGAAGATGTGCTCCATGTCTGGAGAAAATAAAGAGTACAACAGTAAGCATCCACAGAGGAAGAAGCATCCACATTTTTAGAATTAAAATGAACATATTTGCTACTGAAACAAAGCTCAAGGAAGCATGTATCCACGTTTTTTAAGCCCATGGCTTCCTCCAAAAATAGTATCACATTTTTTAGAAGGGGGGAGCTCATTTTAAATGATCATATGCATAAGAAATGACCATTACAATGAAAAGTCTGTAGATTCATAGCAAAAAATGACTAGTAGGATGGAGCTTCATGTTTAGAATAAGCAACTCATGCCAAAGGAGCTGGAACAACTCACACATATGCAGCAAAAGAAAACCCATGAATTTAGCAATCATAGAAAACACAAAGAGGAAGAACCATTGAGGAACATTATCCCACATTGAGCAGGTGGGGAGAATTTTTAGTCTTTATATACTTTTGCACTCAAACATATAGTGTTAGCAAGACAATGCCTTTTGAAAAGGCAAGGGAAGTGCACGTCGGTCCCAGTCGGCCAAAAGGAGTTAAGTAAATTTTGAAGGAAAAAGAATGCCCAAATGATGACATCAACAAATTGAAGTGGCCAAAAAAGTCAAAAATCTAGCAGGTCGCTATGGCGCTTGCCAGAAAATCTTAGAAAATCTGGCTAGTGAATTTCAAATCCGGCTAAAAGGTAAAATGAGCACGTGGGTCCCACTTGGATATGGAGTAGCGAACCAGAAGGTGACATGTGGTGAATGCTTCTTGATGTGGCACATTTCCCAAGGTGCTGATGTGGTAGAGGGTGACACATGTCGCGAGGTTGCTATGTCGCTAATGACATGGTAGATGTTGACATGTTACAATGACATAGTGACTATGATGTGGCAATGATGAAATGGTGACCAATGACATGGCCATGAGATTGACGAATCTGGTGATCACACATGGCACCTAGTTGGAGGTGTCTATCAACTGTGCATGGAAGGAGCAAATAAGAATATGCCACGTGTCAAGGTCGGTCAACCAAGTTTGACCCGAATAGAAAATGGTGGAGAATTTGAGAAATTTCAAATTTAAATATTTTATTATTTCTCCCATTTAAATAATGTTTGAAACTTTAATATAGTTTAAACTATATAAAAGGTTTTAATTTTTGCAAAATAATGTGCAAACCTATGAATGGAAGCCTGATTTTCAGAGGGACATAACTGGGGCTATTTTAATTCAAAATAGGCACTCTAATATACCGTCAGAATTGGGAAGAGCTAAATTTTCTATTTTTGGAGTCAGATTATGCATAGGTGTTCACCGATTCATGTTGCAGGCTAGTTTGTGAAATTCGAGGTATTGGCAACAGAACAATCAGATTTAATCTTTGAGCATCTGAATCAGTTATAGGGTAGTTTTGAAGACCTTTTGGAACCCGAATGTGAAGAAAATCATCCGTAAGAAGTTTTCTTACATTCTAGAACTTACATTGAACTAGATTTTCACTTTTACGATGAATTCATTTTAGTATCAAGAATCAGTTACATCCTTTCATCATTACATTTTGAGATATTTTATGAACCAAAATGAAAGGATTTGATTTTCAGTTACAAAGAGAAGGTAGAGCGAAGCTTTTAGTTATCTTGGGAAGGAATTCTGAGGGTACACTTATCGATTGCAAATTCAATCCGAGAATTTCCCTCTCCACACATATTCTTTCTTCTTCTCTAAAATAGGTTGTTGGTTGGTTTTCTATTTCCAGTTCTTGGAGCTCTGCTCAAGCTATAAAAGCCACACACCCAGCATTTCTCAGTGGTATTGAACAACATTTATGTTGTTATGCAGATAGTTCTGGTCTTTTAGGTGATCTCATGAGTCATTTCTATACATTTCATGTATTTGGTTTCAAGGAAAGCAAATAAAGAGAATCAAAGGTTTTAAGTTCAGTCTGAATCTTGTCTCCTAATTATGGATCTATTATTTCTTCTAATTTGTGATCAAAGAGCATGAATTAGGTTGCATTTCATTTTGAAATGTACGTGGTTAAAATGTCTTGCTTATGGAACAAAGAGCCATGTAGTCGCTTGGTTTTTATCACAGGGTTTGCAAATTTCATGATGGAATTTTCTGAGTATGAGATTCAAATCTGAAGCAGATGTCTCTTCACAAGGTGAAGGATAGATCAAGGATCTGGATGTAGGAATTATGTCACAGATTTCCAAAGGATGTATTGTTATAATTCATGTAATTACCCAATAGATAAGACACTAATCAAAAATAGGATCATTAAGTTTTGTTGCTCATACCTAGGTCTTGCTATTATCAACATATTAAATCATTTTTCCCTTTTATGTTGAAAGCTATTCAATGTTAACCCACACTTAGCTTGCCAATTTCACGAAGTATGTTCTTAGCTATTTCATGCTTGTGATTCCTGGGTAAGTATAGAAGATTTAGGGATTTTTATCTACTTTACATTAGATTCAGTGTATGCTTTGATAACTAGTACCATATAAAGAATCTATAGGTCTACCCGCCTAAGGAGTATAGCCTTATAGTTGGCCCAAGTTCTTGGTGAAGTGTGTCCATTATTGGAGATAGCTACCCATAGATGCATTCTTGCCTTGCATACTTGGTTGTTTAAACACTGCTAGATCAGGAGCCAACATATTGGTTTTTTCTTTTGGAATTTTTTATAAATAATATATTTTAAAACATATGTTTCTAGGGAGGCAGGGCCACCAATTCCCCACCCTCCCCCTTCCTTCTTTCTTGTCTAGGCCGAAGAAGTTTGAAGCCCATAGCTGCCTAAGTAGTCTGTGGCTACACAAGGCAACTCATGGCTGCTTGTTGCAAACTACATCGAAAGAATTATAAGTCTTTATTTATTTATTTATTGTTAAATTATTAAATTATGTTATTCTAAAATTAATATTGTCAATAATTATTATTCATCATGAAAAATTTGTCATTATTATTAATAATAATTAATAAGTATTAGTTAGTAATAATTTAATAATTACTATTATTAAAAAATTAATAGGTTTTAATAAAATTTAATAATTATTTTTGTTATAAATTCAAATTTTTGTATTATTAATTCACACACACACACACACACAGAGATATATATATATATATATATATATATATATATATATATATATATATATATATTTGGAAATTATAATTAGTTTTTTTTTTAATATATAAATAAGGGAATTGCCTAGACCTTTTATATGACTTGAATTTTGCTTAAATGGTATAGTTTATACATAAATGATTTTATACTAAGGAAACTTTATTTATTTTGCGAACTCAAAAATTTTTGCTATTAATATGACACTTTGGAAATGGAAAAGTAGAACCCTATTTGTAAATCAAACTTTTTTTTATTTCAAAACCAAATGAAGTATGAATCTACAGTTAGTATGATGTATGGTTTCTTTTGAGTTGGGGTTGGGTTTGACTTAGTATGCTAACTAGTTAGGATGTTTACCTAAGGCTTGGGAGATTTTTTCTATGATGATGTTATGTTTATTATTTTCTCATAGACTTTTATTTTCAACTATTGTGATGCATTCACGTGTTTCTATAGTGAGTTTTGGATCAATTATTTTCTAGTGCTTTCTAGTTGGTGAATGTTGTGATTTTTTTGGTGTAACTTATGCTTTTTGATTTGTTACCTTTTGGTGCTTTCCATTTTCTTGCATAGGAGTGAGGTGAATATATTGATTATATGAGTTGAACTTTTTATAAGCTTAGGGTAGGTTATTTATGTGTATTTTGGGAACTAGCTTGCAATGAAGATGAGAGCCCTAAAGTAGTTTCCTGGGTAACCCATTGTAGTTTTTTTAATAAGTGATAACATTTCATTAAATAGGTTTAAAATGAATTAATAATAGTCTTTTTTTAACCTTTCTCATGCCTTGGCTCCTATTACAAGCTAGGATGGGAGTAGAGAGGATTCTTTAATGTGATGTTGCATCTACCTTGTTTGTACAAAAGGATATTAATGTCATATAGAGTCACTAGGGGGTAAGAATCAAGAGAGGTTGCTAGGGTGAGCTTAGATTTGATTCATGCGATAACACTTGCCCACTTACATATTAAATTTCCTATGTATCTTTGTTGCCTCCAAGTTTAAATGTTCCTTGTGTCTTGGTACCTTTGAGATAGATTTCCATTAGGTTTTTCCTTGACCTAAATGTTGGTTATGATTGTTGAATTTGTTATCCATTTGGGACTTGATATTTTATCTCCTTAGCATTGGGAGTGGGCAAGTTAGGTGCCATGAGGTTGGGTGGTAGTGTTTCTTACAGCATTGAGATCTGATTGTTGGATGTCATTGCTGGATGTGCTTGTGGAGTTGTTCCCTCTCATTTTGATCTTGTAGTTTGTTTGGATGTATATACTCTATTATACTATACTTGATTATTTGGAGATCTTACGAGATGATTATTTGTTCATGATGTATATTCTTTGAGCTCTTTATACCCCATGACATGTACAATGGCCAATTATGCATTCTGGTTATGTCATGTGGCATCTTATATAAATGTATATTATTTCATTTGATTCATACTTATGATTATTCTATGAGGTGGATTTTGTTGCACTAGTAGAAATTTGGAAAATAAATGACTAGGTGACTAAAAAATTTAGTCACGTGACTAAGATATTTGGTCACATGACTAAATAGATCAAATTTTATTAATTTCTTGTAAATTGCAAGTTTAATTGACTAAATAAATAACTAGTTTGGTTATCAGGTAAAATTATAACTAAATAATTAGTCAGACAAATAAAAATAACTAAATAAATAACTACTTCTATGACTAAATAGATAAATATTACTCCTTTAGTCATATTTCATGCATGTATTTATGTTATCTTTGTATTACCATTTTAATAAAAGACAATTCTATTCTTAATATATTTAATATTATTATTATATTACAATTAGGTGCTAATACTTGTAATTACCCATTTTAGGTCTAGTAAATTAAGTGCTCTCAATCTAAATAATTAAATTAAATTAAATATTAGACCTTATTATGGATTAATGAAAATTTTCATAATTAAATTCATCATTTAAATATTTATTCATTTCACCTAAAAACCATTAATTTGATTTAATTCTAAAGTTTAAGTACCTAATGCTAATTTAACTAAAAGAGCCCCTTTCCTTTTAATTAAATAAATTAAATCCCCTATTCTAAATTATACATTAAAATATTAAAAAAAAAATAAAATGACACCACTTAAGTGCACACTTTTTGGAAAATTCCAAAACTATGAGCACATAGATCCCAAAAATTCAATCTCTGCCATTGCTCACTATTGCATCTCAACCGCTCAAACATTTCTGCAATCTACAAAAGGGAGACCTCTACCTCATTTCAAAGGATTCTATCTTTGTTCTATTTTTATGCTACTAGTTTGCATAATGATTTTTCTTTGAGCATCTTAGTGATTTTAAGCATTTATCTTATTCTTCATTTCTTTGCATGCAAGATTAAACAATATAGATTAAACTACGATGGATTGTAATATTTTATCTTTGCTAGTTTAGTCTTGATTTTTTCTTATCCTTTTTTAAAATTATTTTTCTCATGCATGGATTCATGGAGGTTTCTTGCAAATCCATTCCATGTAACTTCTCTGAATTTTCAATCTCACTATATGCATTATGTCTCCTTGCTCTATTAGAGATCACATTTCATTTCAAAGTAGGTTTTTGTAGAATGTGATTAAGAAGTACATTGGTTTTCAAGATTTTAATTAAATATACCTCCTAGACATACTGATCTTTAGAACCATGACACGCATGGACAGAAGAAGATATAGGAAGAACTTTTACTAACAATGCATGACCTTTATTGATGGTTAGGAAGAGGAAAAATGGATGAACAAGAAAAAAAATATAAATCTAAATTTTAGATCTTGAAATCCATTCATTTATGTGTTATTTTAACAAACTAATGATTAGATTTTAGAAGATTGTAAATTGAGATTAATATTAAGCAACAAGAATAACAAAGAAACCAACTTCTGAATTAAACCATGAAAATTTTCTTCACAAAATTGTGCATTCATGTTGTTATGATTGTCTTAATGGCCAATAGGTACTTGTGGAATTAATATTTGGAAACTTTTTTCCTATTCTAATTAGTGTAATGCATTTTAGAAATATTCGAATGCACAATTTAATAAAATATTTTCATAAGAAAAAAATAGAAACTTTTTTCAAAAAAAATTATAAATTATGATTTAGTATTAAATATTTTAAGTTGAATGATTTGTTTACAAAATCTTGAAAAATTTGACAATTTTCTTTAATCATTAAATTAGAAAATAAATTAAATCTCTTAAATTTCAGAATTTATAATGATTTACATAACAAAGATGAAGACTAATAGAATAGAAACATTCTCTTTTATATATAACAAAAACCAATAGAACATTTTTAATTTAAATATGTAGTTATCTACATGTCAAAAGTAAAAAGAAAAATATAAATATTCCATTTATATGTAAAATTACATTAGCTTTGGATTTTAGCTTTAATATCTAGTTTTTAAATTTATTTTACCATAAGATTTACATACATTTGTTAATTAAAATTTAAAATAATTTTCTTTAAAACTTTTTGAAAAATAAAAAATATTATTTAATTTTCAACTAATACACATATTATAATTAGTTAAATTGTACTAATACCTTTGTTATAGGTTACATTAATATCAACTATTTAATATAATAAACAAATAAATAAATAATCATGAGTTTCCAGTGCAACTACTGCAAAGATGCTGGAATCAATTTTGGTGCTTGAAAATCTAGAGTCATGGAAGATTTTTGAGTGCAAAAATTCTTGGGATAGAATTTCAGTTTGTGGAAAGTTGATATGTGTTCATTGCTAGTCAAGCAAGACTTGATAGTAGCAATTGAAGGAAAAGCAAAGAAACTAGCTAGAATGAAGGATGAAGAGTGGGATAAAACTGTTGAGAAAGAAAAGGCAAGAATATTTCTTTCTTTATCATAGAATTTTTATTCAATGTTGACAAAAAATCTTCGACCAAGGAAGTTTTGGATAAACTTCAAAGTATGTACAAAATGGCCTCCGCTGCAAATAAAATATTCATTATGAGGAAGCTCTACAAGTTGAAAATGAAGGATTGGACTATGATATCAAATCACATAAATGATTTGAACACTTTGCTATGTCAAGCAACCTCGATTGGCATGACACAAGATGATGAATCTAAAGCTATCATCTTGTTTTGTTAATTACTTGATAGCTAGGATCTCATTGTTACAATAGTTAGGACTTCTAAATCTTCAAAGAGCAAATTGGCCTGTGATGAAGTTATGACAACTCTATTTAGTGAGGCTATGCAAAGAAGCAACAAAGAATCCTCATCTAGTGAAGCCATGATGATGGTTAGCACCGAAATAGAAGAAGAAGCCAAAATAGAGGAAGGAACAATCATCATAGAAGATCAAAATCAGCTAGGCACTTAAAGTCAAGGGAAAGGAAAGGAGGAGACTACTGGTTTTTTTGGTAAAAGTAGTCATGTGAAAAAGGATTGTAGAGGTTACAAGAGAGCACAAGAATGAGTGTGGGAAACTCAAGCCAACATCGTCTATGACAAAGATGACAGTGTGTTGATTTTATCTCCAACCAAGACTACTTCAGCCTCATGGGTTTTGGATTTTGGCACATCAGTTCATGCCACTTCATGTATAGAATACTTCTCGAATTATCAAGAAGGTAAGTTTGGTGAAGTATACTTTTGTGATAATAAAACATGTGAAATAGTAGGAAAAGGAGATATTTTATTATCTTTGAAAGGAGGTGTTAAATGGCTATTAAAAGATGTCCATAATGTTCCAAAACTAAAGAGAAATTTGATTTTCATAAGTCAGCTATATGCACAAGGTTTTGTCACCTCTTTAACCAATTCATGGAAAGTCACAAAAGGATCCATGTTAGTTGCAAAAGGAGGCAAGATTGGAAATTTGTATATTGTAGAAAATATTAGTGAGGTGGGGGCTGCCATGTTAGTTGAAGATAGCGATTTAGAATTGTGGCATCAAAGGCTCAGTCACATGAGTAAAAAGGGCCTTGTTGTTATTCATAAAAAGAAGCAATTACTGAGGCTAAAATCAGCTGACTTACAATTTTGTGAACATTGTCTCTATGGAAAATAAAAGCAGGTCAGCTTCTTGAGGATTAGGCATAAAAATAAAGGTACTCCTTTGGCAATTTTTTATTCCAATGTGTTTGGACCCATCAAGAAAGTTCTATTGGAGGAGAAAACTTTTTCATCACCTTCCTTGATGATTGCACAAGAAAGGCATGGATTTATATATTGCATAAGAAATTTGATGTTTTCTACAACTTTAAAATCATTAAGGCTTTAATTGAGAATTATATTGGCCACAAAATAAATTGCTTGAAAATGGATAATGGGAGAGAGTTTTGGTCATTGTAGTTTGATTCATTTTGTGCAGACAATGGCATCTATAAAATTAAGATTGTTCCATTCAACCTGCAAGAAAATGGAGCAGTGAAGAGGATGAATAGAATAATCCTTGAGAAATCCTATTGTATGCTTTCTAATGCCAGTTTAGGCAAGGAGTCTTGGGAAGAGGCATGTAATACAACTATATACTTAAACAACCAAAGTCCCTCTTCATAGTTGGACTTTAGCATACCAGAGGAAGAGTGGTTGGGGAAGAAAATCTCATATTTACATATTTGTGTGTTTGGATGTGAAGCTTATGTACATGTACCAAAGGAGAAAAGAAAGGAGCTTGATCCAAAATTACAAAAAGGCATTTTTTTGGGCTATGGTGAAGATCAATTAGGTTTCAGAATATGGGATCTAGTGGAGAAGAAAAATATCAGAAGTAGAGTTGTCATCTTCAATGAGAAGGCATTTCCAACATTACACAATGAAGAAAAAATGGCATGTGAATATGCCCCTTTCTCCATTTTTGATAATGATAATGTTAGTAGAAACTAAAATCTTGTTTCGCCAAATGTATTATCTCCTACTTCAGTGTTAGCCCCTACCGCTCTATCTTCTTCTTCTACTAGTATGTGGAATCCATATGATAAACATGGTGAACAAAATTTAGATTATCATAGTTAGAGCAATAACACCTCATCCTCAAATCCAAATTAGAATATAGAAGATAACTCTTTGTTTGAGTATAAGGAAAATGGAGAATATGTTGATCAAGGCACACTCTCTACTGATACTCTTGGTCATAGGCATGTCACTTCCAAAGATCCTTGCACTAGAAATATTGGTACATCTAGTCAACACAACAATGACCATGTCCAACGCAATGAGAGACTTGGCCCTTGGTAGCAACCTTTAGTAAACCATAGGCATAATTCTCTCTCTCGTGATGGACCACCCTTCTCTAAAGCCATTCACATCCACCATCCTTTTTAGACAAACCATGTAGACAATGAACATACCAATCACTGATAGCATGCTTAAATGGTTGTTTTGAGCTTGCCTACGATGGAATTGCTACTAGCAATGGTTCAAATGAATAGTAGTAGGTTCATTGTTGGCTTTGTCAACATGGTCCCCATGTAGGTCTAATAATAGGACCTAATACACCTTTTCAAAATAGCATGGGGACTTTTCTTGGTAGAGACAAGGATGAATGTCATCCAAGAGTAAAAGCTAGTAGTCAAAAACTCACCCATGGCTAGCAGGATGTATCAACTACAAAGAGGTCCATTCAAAGGGATGTTAATTCCCATGGTGTCAAAATAGGTCTACAATAACATGCCACCCCTTCCTCTTCATTCCACAAGTCTCTAATCAAGCTACAACACAAGCATGGCACTGGTCTTGAGACAAAGCACTATCTTAATATTAAATAAGGACATGCCCATGTTGATTTGGAAATGCAAGGTCAATTTGTCTCTCCTTTTCATACCTACACTCCCAACATTGGAATGACAACTATACAAAGTAAAAACAAGGTTATGGCATCAAGTCATCAATCCACACTTGAGCAATATGATCCTTAGTGTATTAGTGTTTTTTTCATGAGAAGAAGCATTACACATCTTCAAAGCGAAATGACTATGAACTTTTGAGATAGAATACTCTAGACATTGAGAAGCAATATATTGATGATATGACAAAAAAGAGGGATAATATTCTAGGGCTCAAAAATCTACAAGACAGAGAAGGCTTCATGCTCGATTCTCTGATTATGAACATTTGTACTCCAAAGAAGCAAGGTCAAAACTTTTGCTTTCAGACCAAGTGGAACCAAAAAGCTTCAAAGAAGCACTCAAAGCATCAAATTCTCACAAATGGGAGGAAGCAATGCAGAAAGAGATGGATTCTCTATTGCAAAACAAAATATAGGATTTGGTTCATTTTCCACCAAATTGGAAAGAACTCAAAAATTGATGAATTTATTAGTTTAAAGATGAAGGCAAAAATTAGAAATGGTATAAAGCTAGGCTAGTTGTTGAAGTTTTTGATCACCAAAAGGGCATAGATTTCAATAAAATCTTCTCATTCATGGTCAAGATAACTACAATATGGGTTATTCTTGGATTAGTTGTTGCTCATGATCTTAAACTTGAATAGGTAGATGCCAAAATGAGATTTCTCCATGGTGATCTAAATAAAGAAATCTACATGATGCAGCCCAAAGGATTGATTAAATGTGGTAAAGAAAACTTATATTATAGATTGAGGAAGAGCTTGTATGGTCTCAAGCAAGCTCTGAGGTAGTACTAGCTCAAGTTTGATCAATTAATGACTAAAAATAACTTCATTCAGTGTGAATTTGATCCATGTGTCTACTACAAGAAGATACCTTATGGTTTCTTTATTCTTTTATTGCTCTATGTTGATGACATGTTTGTCACCGACTCATCTATGAGGCTGATTTCAAAATTGAAAGAAAAGATGTCAGAAAGGTTTTCCATGAAAGACTTAGGGGGAGAAAAATAGATACTTGGCATGGACATTATCTATGATATAAACAAGAGGGAAATAAAGCTTTATCAAGAACACTATATTCTAAGGGTAATAGAAAGATTTGGCATGGCAGATGCCAAACCGGTCAGCACTCCTTTTGCTAATCATTTCAGATTATCTTTAGCCATGTGTCCCAAGACACAATAAGAACATCCCATATTCTTCAGCAGTGGGTAGTCTTACATATGCAATGGTTTGCACTTCTTGAGATATCACTCAAGTAGTGGTGGTTGTTAGCAGATTCATGAGCAATCCAAGTAAACAACATTGGGATGCAGTTAAGTGGATCTTAAGATATCTTAAGGGAACTCTTGATTTTATATTGTAATTTGGTGGCAAAGACACTTCACTTAGAGGTTATACTAATTTACACATGGCTAGAAATTTAGACAATAGAAGATCTACTACTGGTTATGTATTTATCTTTGTTGGAGCAATGATCAATTGGGCATCAAATTTGCAATAGGTGGTCTCAGTTTCTACTATCAAGACTAAATACATTGCTCTCATTAAAGGAGCAAAAGAGTTGATTTGGTTGCAATGCCTATTTGGTGATTTTGATTGTCCTCAACAACGGTCAACCTTGTATTGTGATAGTAAAAGTCCCATTGGCTTAGCTAAAAATGTACTGTTTCATAGCAAGACTAAGCATATTGAGGTATGATATCATTTCATTTGATGTAAGCTTGATGAGGGAAAACTTCAGTTCTTGAATATTAACAACAAGGATAATCCAACTGATGCATTTACAAGGGTTGTTCCATGAGAGAAGTTCAAGTTCTACCAAGCTTCTCTTTGCGTTGTAAAGCAATAATAGTAGGGAAATTCAAGGGAGACTTGTACATTATAGTAGTTGGACTTCAAGTGGGGTTTTTTTGGGTGTATATGTGAAACCCAATAGTCATTCTTTTATTATGCACATTTTATTATTGTTTCCCTTCAATTTTTCATCACTTCATTTCCTTTGAGACTATAAATATGTGTTGGAGGTTCATTATTTGACATTATATTCAAAGAGCTGAAGCTATAGCTATGATGTAAATTTAAAACATTTAAATTAATAGAGATCTTTCCTATAGTGTGGACATAGCCACAATTTGTGGTGAACCACAATAAAATCATGTGTTTGCATTTTCTATTTCTCTTTTCTATTCTAATCTTTCTAGTGTTCACTTTCAGCAAACTTCACACCTTTAAGGCAAGGATGTATGTGAGTTTTAACTAGTAATGATAATGTTTGTTGTTGCCACTTGTTTGCCATGTCCCTAACCAATAAAGGATATTAATCTTGCTAGAAACAATAGAAAATTGTCTTTAGACATCACAAGTAGTGTGTCATGTATCAAAATATGATAGCAATGAGTATAAACAAATGGTTGAAGACATTAACTATTTTCATATGGTGTGGCTTCCTCAATGATTTCAATGACCACCTTAAGATTGGAGACTCCCTTAATTAACAACAATTATACTAACAGGTATTTAAAGAAAATAAATAACAATTAATGAAATAGTTTTTGTTAATAGTAGTTCACATAATTAACAAGCAGGATTTAACAAGATGTCTCAAGCAGTGTGATCATTCATGCCACATGTACTACTCCATGGACTCCTCTCATTCCAAAGGGGTGAAAATCTTCTAGCCAATGGAAGCGTACAAAAGGCAATGGCAATAATACAAGGAGGAGCATCAAAGGAATCAGAAATAAAATACAGAACAATAAGAAATAAATAAGAGAAACATATCTTCAGATTGTAGACATAAATGGTGTTCTCAGTAGCCTCAATTTCCATATTTATGAGTGTGGTGTGATATATACTATACTATTGTATTTGCAAGATCATTTAATAGAATAAAATGTTATTGTCACTATTAGATATGCTTTGCATTTATATATAATACAGGATAAATATAAAAATTTCCTTAGAAATCCAACCAACTAGTCATTCCATTGCAAAGAGGAGATTTGGTAATGTACAACAAGGGTAAGTGGTAGAAGATATATTTGGGTTTAGTAGGAGATCAAATAATGGATATGATTTTGTGCCCATTAACTCAAAAGAGTTAAGTAGGAGGTAGTATGGCATTTGTACTCCTAGAACCCTATACTTGTGGCATAGACTCAAAGGGACCTTGTATGATCTCCCATGGGTGCCCCATAATGGTGATGAATTGTTTTGATGGAACTTCAAAAGCATCTATGGAATATCTTGAAAATTGTAAATCCATATGTAAATTATTGAATTTTAGGTGTATTTAGTTTGTGATTTTATTCTCATTATAGACTCAAACATTATGAAACTACTTCAACAACACACATTTCCAAGCATCGTCCAAATCCTAATTAGGGGATTTTGGGGGAAATTGAGTAAGGTTACCATAGGGGAAAAAAAATTATATGCATTTGAGCTAGACACAAAAATGATTGGTTTTGTTTAGTACTTGTAAGGTATGGAATATGGCTTTTAGGATTACCTTGCCTTCACTAAGCTCTTGATCCTAGATTGCAACATCAAGTAATTTAAACCTTACCATAGTTTTTTGCACTCATGACTTTGTGTGAACTATGAGTTGCATAAAAATTCTATTTAAACTGAATTTCTTTATAAAGAGAAAGGAAATGACAATCATAATTACACTGTGTTTAATTTATACTAGGCTTAAAATAATCAAAGACGTTACATATAACTTGCTTTACACAAAGATGGGTCTAGGGATTAGTTTAGATTTGTAGCCTTTTACCTTATTTTTAACAACTAAGATTGTGATGTGATTAGGAATTGGCTAGATGTAGGTGCAGATACTTCTTGATGTGTCAATGTGTTTAGATTTTGCATGGATGCCAACAGGAAGTGTTGTCTTTGCTTGCGGATGTGCATGGGATGATTTTAAGTGCCCAGTCACTTAATGACTTTTAAAAATATTCATTAAATTTTTTTAAAATTATATTTTACTCCTTTTTCCCCAAAACCCTAAAATGACCTTAAAGAGGCCAAAGTGCTCCAAATTTTATTTTATAAGAGTCTATCACTATAATAATTTAGAGAAGTGTAATTGACAGGAAAAAATTTTAAATGCCTAAAAAAAAATCTAAAATTGTTGAATTGTTATTGATATATATATTTAGATTATTTTTTTTTATAATAACTAAAATTTGTGTTCTTTGAGAAGAATATATCATGTTACAGTGACCATGATCATGGTAGATCTATTGTTGGGAAGACAACTTAGTCATTTTTTTGTATTATTCTTTAAAGGGTACTAGCTCAATGGAAGAGCACCTACTTTATAAGTAGGAGGATTGTGGTTCAGTTCCATCATGCCCTAATATGAGTAAATTAATGATTAAATAAGCTACCAAATAAATTACCAAATATACTACCATATATACTACCCAAAAACTATAAAATATACTACCAAATCAACTACCAAATATACTACAAAATGCACTACAAAAATTACCAAATAAAATACCATATAAACTACAAGATAACAACAATAAATGACCTAATCAATGATTAAAATAGTTTAGTCATAAATTTGGTTAGGAGATAAATGTCTAACAATAAACTACCATTGGTCACATGATCAAAATTAGTCACATATCTACAATTTTTCATAGTTTATTTAGTAATTTATTGTTGGTTTTGTACTAGTGCTATGTATTAGATTTAGTATATATTAATAAAACTTATATATGTGATTCAATGTCATGTAACCCTTAAGAAATGTAATCTATTTATGTACATGACTTTGTATGTATGTGAGTTAGTGCTTCCACTATATTATCTCTTGTTGTTTTAATCTTAAGAAAAAAATGTTTTTCAAACTTAGTGACATATTAGGTTAATTTCTTTTGGGTTCCCAAGTGGGGCATTACATTTGGTATCAGAGCCTAATTTTCTACATTAAGCTCTATGGATATATTGGAACACCACTAGATGAGAACTAGCTAAATTAAAATGAAACTTAAGCAACTATATGTGTCTTTTCCAACTTGAACTTCAAATTTGAATACTTGAAACATGGGAAAAGGAAAAACTTGAAAAACTCTTGAGTTGGATTTCAAACATAATTTCTTATGATTGTGCTATAAGGTGGTATGCGTTTCTTGACTTTGTGAGCATTTTTTTGGTCCTTTCTTAGGTATTGTAGGAGGATGGTGTCTGAGACTACATCATCTATTATAGGTCATAGTGTAGGTAGAGGTAGAGGTCATGGAAGAGGTGGGTCCATGCTAGTCTTTCTTTGAACCATAGAGAGAGTCTGGCTTAGGAAGAGAATTTGGAGGAGAGCCATAGAGAATAGAATGCTAAATAAAAGGAGGCTAATATTAGACATATGATGAGGACAATCTTAGACTTCCTACCTCCTCCAAGGGGTTTTGATTAGGAGGAATCACATCATGTTGGGAATGAGAAGAAGTGAATATTAGGGAGTCCTTGGGGAGACCTCCATAGTGTTAGACAAAGGATAGCTAAGGCTACTGAGATTAGGGACCTACAAAGGTCTAAGATCAAACCCTTCAATAGAGTTGGTATATGATGTGTGCTAGAATAGTAGTTAGTTTCCTTAGAAAAATGTTTTTCTATGCAAGACTTTGACTCCAATGCCAAAGTGAGGTATGTCATCACACAACTAGAACTCCTTGGGGTTACATGGTAGAACATTGAAGAAAAGAAACTAGGTGTGAATATGAACAATGTTTACTTGGGAGTTATTCCTTGAAAACTTCTGTGATCGTTTCCTACCAGAGGAGTGGCACTAGCAGAGGATAGATGAATTTCATAATCTAAGGTAGTATATCATGACTATGGTAGAGTACAAGGGGGAATTTTATGAACTCATGTCTTATGTAGGGGTCAATGACAGTTCACCACTAATGGTACAACATTTCATTTGGGGTCTAAATAATCATTTAATTGCGGGTGTAAAGGTATTCCAACATAAAACCATTATGGATGTGTTACATCAGGCTATTAATGTGGAGAAGAAATTCACTTACAATATGGTGGCTTTGTGGGTGCACCTACTAGTGGACATCCACTATCTAGGGCCAAGGGCACACAAAAATAGGGAATGAATAGTAATAGGAAGCCTGCTTCTTCAGGAGACAATCAACCACAACAATAACAGCCTGGAGGATCTTATCCTCTAGTATGAATTGGTGGTAGTGGTTCACACTCTATGGATTCTCAATACTCTTAGTGAAATAGGTGCAATTAGTTAGAGTAACCACCACAAAGTACTCATTCTTTTGCTAGTGGGGGTAGTTTTTAGTAGTCCAACACAACTAGAGTACAAGGGAGTTTTGATAGAGAATTTTTTTCATGCAAACAACATGGAAATAATTTATTCCATTATTATCAATGGAAACCATAATTATAGGATCAGAGACCTAGAGTTTCAAAACCCATAGTTGGAGATATGGTTAGATAGTAGAGGGTATTTGCATTGGAGTCATATCCTCCTATAGGGAGAAGGGTCCAATGGGACCCACACATTTAGTGTTTGATTTTTATCTTGCTTCTAGCCTTCTAGGAGTAAGCCTAAGTCTAGGGTGGTGGATGTAATGCTTACCCCTAGTTTAATTTTCATGATATTTTGTTGAATTCTTTTAGGCTAATTTTATGGTTATTTTTTATTAATTATTGGTACTCAATTACCTGATTTGATTGAATGTTATTCCATACTTGGATATATATTTGATGGTCTACTTGATACTTGGTTATTATAGGTGTTTATGTTTATTCTTTTGATGATGATGCTTTGTATGCTCATATAGTGATTTTAGTTATTTCACAATGATAGATGAATGATTTATATGTAGTTTCTTTACTTACCCCATACTTCCATGTGTGTGGTGTAAATGTATGTTTTACTTTATGTTTGATGTTTTTTTATCTGGTTGATAAAGGGAGTTGTAGTCACCTATTAGCTATGATCTACATGGTGCACCACTCCCCAGCATTGCCTATTTAGTTTTGATTTATATGTATATTTACAAGCTCAACTTTTTATGCAGATTAGAGGTACCAAGCATCAAATTTCATGAATTTCCTAGATGAGTCTTCTCTATCGCAGTATCTCGATAGTAAAGAGGGGAGATATTTCTAGAGTCCAAATCCTAAGCATAAGAAAATTTTACTAGAAAGTAGGACATGCATCTAATTTATTTACCCTTCAAAATTCTTCAAGTGATGTGAATTCGAGATTTTAAGCCTTGAGCTTGATTTAGTACTTTGACTTTAAATTGGTTTTCTTATTTGGATTCGTCAGTCTATTATGATTTTTAGTTATGATTAAATAAAAAAAAAAGATTATTAATAATTTAATTTAACAATTTTTTATAAATAAAAATTAAATTTTAATTAATTTTAAAAATAAATTTAAAAGATTTAATTAAATTTTCAAATGTTGGTGTAATAATACTTAAATAAGTTATAATAATTAATATAGGAGTTTTCTTTTAATTAATGAACTCTAAATTCTATTATTAGTTAAATTAATAAATATGTACTACTCAAGATGTCTTGTGATTTAATAAAAGAGAGAGAGGGAGAGAGAGAGAGAGAGAGAGAGAGAGAGAGAGAGAGAGAGAGAGAGAGAGAGAGAGAGTAAATTTAATAAAGTTTATGTTAATTAAAATACAAAAGGTTTGGATTAAGGTGGTTAGAGATATGAAAAGGAGTGGGGTGATGATGATATCTGTGATGCAAATTTGCATCCTACAGAGCTAGGGCCTACATGCCCTTTGCCCACTGATCTCAGAATGCTCAGTGCTGGGTCGTGATCATTCTCTCTGCGGTTTGTCTACTTGTTGGGTCGAGGATTTTAGTTGAAGGTGTGAGGAAGCCGTAGTCTGAACGTTGGAGGACTGTGTGGATGTGCGACTGGCTGGGAGTTAGTGTGTAGAGGGTTTTTTCTTCTACGGTGGTGGGGGAGGCACAGTAGTGATTGTCTGAGTCTAGTTTTAGCTTTTGCTTGGAGTTATTACCTTTGAATCTGACCATGGGGCAATCGGAAGCCCCTAGGGCTCAGAGTTTTTCTGATGATTTGGAAATGCCAAATACATCTTGTCAGATGTGAGGAGCAGCTAAAGGTCAGATGGACAATATACCTTCTGGAGAGAATGTGGCATCATCAAAAGGTTCTATCCATATTAAGAAGACGAATGGGTGTTTGGAGAGATCTGATGATCGACTAGTCTTGATCATTCAACCAGAACAAATTTTAGAAGATGTAGAGTATTGGAGCAAGCATGGGCTCATATGCAATTTTTTGGGTCTCCGACTCCCTCTCCATGTGTTGGAATCATGGGCGCACTATATTTGAAATCCGGAAGGGGATATGGAAATTCTTCTAGCGGCTAACAACTATTTTAAGGTTATCTTCTCATGCATGATGGATAGGAACAAAGTATTCGAAGGAGGCCCATACCTTTTTAACCAAGTTGGGATATTCATCAAACCCTGGCACATTGGATTCAATTCTACTAAAGAGATCTCGTCTTGGGTCCCTGTGTGGATCTGACTGCTGTGTCTACCTCTGGAATTTTGGAGAGAGGATATTCTTCATTCAATTGCTCTTCTTCTTGGGAAACCAGTTGGGTTGGCCACCCAAACCCAAGATCAAAAGGTAATTTCATATGCACGAATCTGTGTGGAGGTTGATCTTGTTAATCCACTACCTAATTCTATGTAAATTTGCTTAGGTCCTTCTTCATGGACTTAGCAGTTGGATTATGAAATGCTACCCTTTAGATGCAATATTTTCCGTGAGTATGGGAACTTACAACACAAATGTCCCTAAAATAAATTTTCTCAATCATCAACTACCACTTTGCTGAACCCTAAGGATGACAAGGGTAAAGCCCCTATGCCAGCTGGTCCCTCTGTAGATAAGGAGGGTTTTATCTCAGTGAAGCTACAAAATAAAGGTAAGGGGCAGAAGAGAACATGGATGAATAGAAAAAGTGATGATACCTTCAACAGGTTTAATGTGCTAGAGAACTTGATGCAGGAAGAAGGTATGCCTGTCGAAATACCCCTGGGTGAGGATTCTCTTTTGGAACCCCAGCTAGAAGAAGTTGGGAATCTAGTCTAGATTCCTAAGGAAGTACAAGGCCAGCCAATTAGTTCAGATGGATTAGTTCAAGATTTATGTTATGATATTCCTGGTGAGGCACATCCCCGTGATGGTCCAAATATCATAGCCTACTCCCATTTGTGTAAGAAAGGAGTAACCGACAACACAAAAGGCTTTAAAGTTGCATCCACATTGGGCTTACAATAGAAACCCTTTAAAAAAGAGATTTCAGAAAAATTTTCTAAGAGTGGAAGGAAGACGGATGGGGAGAAAGTTAAGATGATGGGTGAGACTTTAGTTGAGGCAGGGTTTGTGCGGCCCATTGACTCCCACTTCTCGCAATCTTCTAAATGATTGTTATCTTTTGGAATTTTAGGGGGTTGAACAACATCCCTAGACAAAAGGCTATTCGTAGATTGATATATTCTCATTCTCCAAATATTATTTTCCTTCAGAAAACTAAACTTTCAGTTGATGAATTGAACAGTTGTGGGCCAAAGCTATGGCCCTACAGTAGCTGGCAGGTTGTTGGTGCTCAGGGAAACTCAGGTGGTATTGCTTGTTTGTGGAATCCCAAGAAAGTAACTCCCCTATGGTGGACTGTGAGTAGGTCTTCCATCTCTTTTATGGCTTCTCACTTTGAGATAGGTGAAAGGTGCTTGTTCTCCAATATTTATGCTCCTAGTGATTTGGTAGGAAAATCTCTTATGTGGTCACATATTATATTTGTTCGATCTTTGGATCCTTTCCTTCCTTGGATTGTTGCCTAAGATTTTAATGCTATTTCTCATCTTGAGGAAAAGAGAGGTGGATCTTCTCATTGGGGTCCTTCTTCTAGTATGCTTAGAGATAGTATTAGCTCTTTGAATCTTATTGATGTTAAACCTAGTTCTGGTATATTCACCTGGAATAACAGAAGGAGTGGGATGGAAGCTATCTCAGAAAGGCTTGATAGATTCCTGGTATCTTTTTTTTGGATGAATATTAGATGGTCTATCAATTCAGATATTCTTGACTGGAGAGGCTCTGACCACTAGCCTATTAGGCTTTCTGTCACTCCTTTCAAGACTACTAAAAATCCCTCTTTCAAGTTTCAGCTAATGTGGTTGAGAGATCCTTCCCTTCAGAATCTTATGATAGCTTGGTGGTATGAGGGCATGCCTCCTCATGGTACTGCCATGTTCACCTTTGAGAAGAGTCTTCAACATGTGAAATTCAGGCTAAAATAGTGGAACAAATAGTGCTTTGGAAACCTTCAAGAGTAGTTAAAAGATGCCCAGGCTAGGTTGGATGGTATCACTCGCCAAATCAGGGACCAAGGTATGACTCCAGATTTAATGTCTAAGGAATCCTCAGCTTTAAGAGAGGTTGAAGAATGGGAGCTTCATGAGAAAATATTTTGGAAGAAAAAACCCCGGGTGGATTGGTTGCAGGAGGGAGATAGGAACACTGCTTTGTTCCACAACACTGTTAAAGCTTGCAGGTCCGAAAACTCCATTTCTTCTTTTGTTTCTTCTTCTAGAGATCATCTCTTTTCCAAGGAGACAATTTCTTTAGAGGCCACTAATTACTTCTCTCAACTCTTCTCTAAGGAGGAACCTACTTCCTTAGTAGAGACAAGGGCTATTTTAGATTGTATTCCTCATCTTGTATCTAGTAGTATGAACAGAGATCTATTAAAACCTGTTATGCTTGAAGACCTAGAGAAGGTGGTTTTCGCTATGAAGAAAGGTAAAGCCCCAGGCCCAGATGGATTTCCAATTGAATTTTTCCAGGAGTTTTGGGAAATTATTAAATTTGATCTTCTAGAAGTTGTTTGGGAATCATATCAAAACAAACAAATGCTCAAGTCCTTGAATGCTACTTTCCTGACTCTCATCCCCAAGATTGATGGAGCTAATAGGTTGGATCAATTCAAACCTACTGCTTTATGTAATGTCACTTACAAAATTATCACTAAATTAATTTTTGAAAGGCTTAATCCTTTCCTTGCCTCTTTGATATTAGAGGAACAGGGAGGTTATGTTGGTGGCAGACAGATTATGGATGGAGTGGTTATTGCTTCGGAGGCTATTCATTCTATGGCCACGTCCAAGGAAAAGGCTATGTTTATCAAGATGGATTTAGCTAAAGCTTATGACCAAGTTAGTTGGGAGTTCTTGAGACAGGTGCTTCTTACTTTTGGATTTGATGGGGAATGGGTGGATTGCATTCTCAGCTGCATGACTTCCACATCCTTTTTAGTTCTTATTAACAGAGAGCCTTCTTATCTATTCTTTGCTTCTTGGGGGCTTCAATAGGGGGATCCTATCTCTCCATATCTATTTATCATTATGGCAGAGGCTTTGGGTAGATTTATAAAATCTCAAGCAGAGCGGGGATTTGTCCAGGGGTGGAAGTGGCACAATGGTATTCCTGCTTACACGCACCTCCAGTTTGTGGATGATATTGGATTGATGGGTTTGGCTACCATTAATGAAGCAAGAAGCTTCAAAATGATTTTGGATACTTATTTGAAAGCCTCTGGACAGAAAATTAATGAAGGCAAATCATCTATTTACTTCTTTAATACTCCTCAGGCAATTCAGGTCAGGATTGCTAGAATTCTCAAGTTTCAGATTGGATCCCTTCCCTTGATTTATCTTGGCATACCTCTAACCCTTGGGGCTCAGTTGAAGGAATATTGGCAAGGTCTGTTGGAAAAATTTCGGAGCAAGGTGAGTCACTAGACCCATAGATGGCTCTCTTTTGCTAGTAGGGTCATCCTTCTCAAGACTGTAATTCAGGCTCTTCCTATTTATAGGTGTCTAGTGCAAACTCCTCCCATTGGAGTTATGAAAGACTTTGATGCTCTGTTGCGACAATTCCTTTGGACAAGAAATCTCCTCTCTTCTAAATGGTGCTTGGTCAGATGGGACATTGTCTACTTTCCTATGTTTTTTGGAGGATTAGGCCTTAAATGTATGGTGCTTGGTGTCAAGGCTTTGGCAGCAAAGTTATATTGGAGGTGGTGCAAGAATCAAGAATGAGATTGGGCTAAGATTCTATCTCGTAAGTATTTCCCAGGAGTAGAACGTTAGGATATTCCTAGAATGGAGATGGAGGGTAAGGGATCCTTTATTTGGGACACTCTTAAAAGAGGTTCTCCTCTCATCAAGGAAAACCTCTTCTAGATATGTAATGAGGGATTGTGTGTGTTATTCTAGCTGGACTCCTGGGATGGCTATCCTCCCATTCTCTCTAGCTATCCACACCTTCAGCCTCTATATCATATTTTTTCAGCTATAGGATGGACCAAAGTAATTCACTTCAAATCTTGGAGGAGATGTGGCTCGATAGTTGTGGCTAATTGGAAGGATCCTCAGGATTGGACCCTAGGGGGATCCTCAGAGATTCGGGCTGAACTAGCCAATCTTCTCTCTATTAGGCTATGTAGCTCTTCTAAGGACAAAGACATCTTGGCTTGGGGTCCTAGCCCTAAAGGTATTTTTAGTGTGGCCCAAGGATATGCTCGGCTAGATAGTCAATGTAATGGATTTCAGGAAACTCCCTGGTGGCGAAAAGTTTGGAATAGGTTCTCATGGCCTAAATGTAATTTTTTTCTATGGCTGGTGGCTCACAAAAAGTGTCTTACTTGGGATAACCTCCAAAGAAGAGGGTTTCAAGGTCCTTCTTTCTGTCCCCTTTGTAGGTTGGATGGAGAGGATGTTTCTCATTTATTCTTCTTATGCTCTCTCTCTAGAGAAATTTGGCATAAGTGGTGGGAGGAAAGGTGTCATGGATGCATTCATGCTAAATCCCTTGTTGAGTTTTGGGATAGCCTTGGGAGGCCCCCTGCGAGAAATTCATTTCTCTAGGTGGCCTAGGATGTTGGACCTTCTTTTATTCTTTGGAATCATTGGTTGGAGTGTAATCATCAAAATTTTTGTAACTCCAGCCTGGGGGTCACTAAACTATGGCAGTTGATCTTAAGTAGGCTTCAGGAAACTATCTATGCTAAATGTGATATGACGGAGCCAGTGGATCCTGATGACTCCAGGATAGTTAGGAATTTGGGATTGGTGGACACAGTTTTGGGAAGTAGAAGTAGTAAGAAATCTCACCCGCTAAAAAGTAAAGTGTGTAGGATGGGAAAATGGAGACCTCCACCAGATTTTGTCCTTAAGATCGATGGCTCCTCACATGGAAATCCTAGACAAGCTGGTATAGGAGGACTTGGTAGAGATGCGGATGGCAAGGTTTGTTTTATTTTCTCTATTCACAAAGGAGTTCATTCTATTAACGTGATGGAAGCCTTGGCCATTAAGGTAGCTATGGAGCGGGCTTGATCTCTTGGATGGAGGAGAATTGTATGTGAATCAGACTCTCAGATTGTTGTAGACATGATTAGTAATCAGAGAATTGATGATTGTAACTGGCAAATTGCCTCTCTTGTTAAAGAGATTAGTCACTTGAGCAGCTTGGCGGATGAGATCTCCTTTTGTCATATTCCCAGGGAATGGAATGGAGTTGCTGATGTCTTGGCAAAATGGGCTTCAGAGAAGGGTGCAGGTTGGAATATTTCTGATAGGAATGATCTTCCTGCTGATTATGTGGGGGTTTTCTATCATTTAGTAGAGAAGGATAGAACTTAATAGCTTTTGGATGTGGTTTTGTAGATTGGGCATGAGGCCTTTGTAATTTGGCTTTTATTGAATAAATTTTTACCCCTTTTCCAAAAAATACAAAAGGTTTGCAAATGAAATTAAAATAATAAAGAAAAATGGTTTTCATGTTTATAAAATTGAAACCTTAAAGGAAAAATCTCTTTATTAAGAAATTAGAGCTCATTTCTCAACATAGAGGTTTGGAGGAGAAAATTTTGAGAAAAAGGGTTTTCAAGAAGATGGGAATTCTTGTAACTTATGAGTATTCATCTGGTTAGCATCAGATCAAGGTAGGATCTTTGTTGAGATTATCATAGTAATTTTCCTTCAAATTCCTCTCTGTCTTCTCCATGTTTTCTTATGGATATGTTTTCAAAAATAGTTCTGGTTGAAAGCCTTGTTGATAAATTTACTATTCTTTGTTGTTGAAATTTCTATGAACAATAATCAGATTTGAAACCCTTGTTCAAGAATCTCTTATTGTAAAATTGGTTTGATTTAGAAAATTATGAATCAAGGTAGGGTTTAAAAAATAAAAAAAGGAGTTTATTTAATGAATTTGATCGGTTGTAATTATTTTTCCTATCAAATCTATAATGATATTATTTTTATAAAAATATATACTTATATAAAAATTAGCACATAAATAATAATTACTTTGGTAATAGTTGTATAAATTGCTAGGGATTGGTTTTATTTTTTTGGAACTTCTACATATAAAAAATTTAAAAACATATGTTTCTAGGGAGGTAGTGCTGGAAATATTCTAGACTATGCTAAGTTACTGAGAGGGGAGGGCTAAATCAATAACTTATAATTTTTTTACAATTTCAACTCTTAATCCAACAATCTAATTAGCATTTAATCCATCACATATAATCTGATCTAATTGCATGCACAAGAAACTGAAAACATGAAAGCATTCATAAAACTGTGACACAAAGATTTGGTGACCCTGAAACCTTCCAAATAGAAAGTAAAACTAGGGTGGGGATGATATCCAAAAGCTTTAGTACTACAATATAAAGTTAGGCTGTTAAAGCTTACATTGATCACTTTTGATGATCTACCCTATTAGGAGCAATACAGACTGTAATGTCCACCTTCTAAAAGGATTTACAAGCATACAATGAAGTATGCACTAGGTAAATAGATTAATAAAAGACTATTAGGTCTACCTTGTTAAAGGATTTGACTGATCAACATGTTAGGATGAAATAGTAGGTGATCTCTAATTTGCAACTTGGTTTTTTGAATGAGATTCCTTTGTGTACTAATCAACTTGCTATAATAGATATGTCTTTGTTGCTCCTTATACTATTGTAGCCTTTGTGATTTATCCTTTACTACTCTTCTCTAATTATGTTCGATTATATTGCACTCACATTCACATTTTTCACACTTGGATATGATACAATACATTAGATATATATACCAATCCAATTATACAAATTACAAAGTTGGTCACAATACAAGTTTACACAAATATTAAAAAGTCAACCCAAATGAAGACACTTAGGTTTTGAAGACTGACACAATGAGGTTTTGATACTCGGCATCCACTGTCAATGCTCAACATCATCATGCACTCAATATACATAGAAGCTTGGTCCATACTGATCACTTTTAAGTAGTCTTGAACTCAGTCTACACTAGTGATTTGGTAGATATTGTGAAACTTGTCATATAAATTAAATCACTTTTTTTAGCATGGCATAGTTTGGTAAACACTATCACCTTGAGCTCAGTATAAACTAAGTCACTTGGTTAACACTAAGTAGGTTGGTTAACACTAGACTCACATCATGTAAACAGTGAACTCGGTGAATACTGCATAGCTTGGTTTGCACTTGTAAACTCGACATATACTAAGATGCATGGTTTACATTCTTGATCTTCACTGTAACTGCAATTGCTTGGTAACCTTTTGGATTTATCCAAAGGACTTGGTAGCAACTATAAAACTTGGTAACAATGAAAAATGCTTGGAAAAAATTGATAACTATACAATAAGCTTGGTAAATATTTACAATCTGAATAAGTGAATGTCACTAATAAAAAACTTGACTGATATGTCAACAATCTCCCCCTTTGGCATTAGTGACAAAAACACTTATCAGCAAAAACTGAATTCAAAAAGATTCCTAAATACCTTTTTATCCATCACCTTCTGTTACTAGCTTGGTAGAGTATTCTGTTTTTGAGATTTTTTGAAACTAATTTTGTAAGATACATACATATATATATATATATGTACATGGTAACATTCTTTCATATAGTATACTATACATCTTCATGCTATATACAACATATCTTTTTGTAAATATCTTTCTCCCCCATTGATTTTACAACTTATACCATTTTCTCCCTCATAGCTTATATTTTTCTCCCCGTTTTTGACATTAATTGCAAAGATTTATTCTATTTACATAGTAATTCCAAAATGAGATATAAAAAAATTCAATGTACCTTGAGAATGATTTCCAAAGTTTTATCCCAATTGTCTTGTAGGATCTTACATGTGTGAATTGCGATTTGTACTTTTGCTAACAATTCTATCATATGGTTCACTATGGAGAAGTTATTGTCATGGATGAGAGCTTTGTAATGTGCAATATGTCTTTGTAGTGCATCCATATTGGGAAGAATCATATTTTTTGTATCTACCAATGTACATCTAATCCTTTCTTCTTCTCTAAGAAATTATGCTTGCATATCTAACAAAAATCTTATCTTCTCGAAGTGCATAGAGCTTGAACTAGGGTCAAGTTGCAACTATTGAGTACTAGCTTTAAGATCTTCATCTATTTTGGACAATTAGTCCTTTATTTCCATGGTAAACTCAAAAACATCACATAGCATTCCAAAAAGTGTTGACATATTTGTGCAAGATGCTTCCAAAGAACCCAAAATTGTAGAAAGTTATACTTGATAGATAACTATATGCTGAGCAATATGCTCCAATACTTTATTATCAAATTTGTTTTCTACCTTTTTCACTGGCTTATCCTACCCATTAGTATCTTCATTAAACTTCTAGACTACCTCTACTAGTTGATACAAAATTGGTTGTGAAGAATCAACCTCAATGCCTATGGCCTCTGCCAAAATGTTCTTTGTATCCTCAATAATTTTGAATTCTTTATCTCTTTCTTCTCTTAGTATTTTCTATTTGGTCTTCTTCTAAAGGGGTTCACCAAATGACAACATTTGGTCTAGAGTGAGCTTGGAAATGTCCCAATTTGGGATTACAATTTCCTCATCCAAATCTGTTTCTTCCTCCAACTCTTTTCCTTTACCCAAAAATTTTGTGCTCGATTGAGCCTTGAGTTCAACTATCCTTACACTTATTGCTTGTTTATTTGTAATAAAAATAATAGTAGACATACTAGACTGGCTATAAAAATTGATACTAGACTTATTGAATGAATATTAACAGAAATACTTGAAGAATCCAAAATTGATGTGCCTAAAACTAATGTGCACAAAACTAAAGCAGCCAACTTGGTAGAAGAGGGAAGAGTCTATAGCTTTGTAGATGAAGTAGAGGTCACTTCTATAAATCATGTGTTGAGCTGAGTAGGAGAAAAGAGTGATTGGACATTTGGGTTGGCATTGGTGGTCACAATCAAACTTTGTGTGACTATCTCCATGCTTGATGTTGTCATTGGTTTTCTTGGAGAGTGAGGAAGTGATGCAATGACTGCTGCAACTATCTTAACTAGATTAGTTGCCTCATCATTTTACTTTGCTTCCTTGGTAGCCTCTTGCCCTTGTTCCTCTTCATCATCAATGTTATCAAAATGAGTTGCTTCTTCAACATTTTTCTCTTCATCTTTCTCCTTATCCTCTTCACCATCATCATCATCATCATATTTTAGATCAACTAGAAAATTTCTTGGTTCATGTTACAGATAGATATTTTTCCAAGTGTTTGTTTCATATCTTACAACATGTTCAATATGTTTCATTAAAATTAGGCAAGTGTTGAATTTTAGAGTCAATTTTTCTTCATTTTTCTTCAGTGACTCATTTACCTTTGCATCTTATAAGCTTAGTATAAGCTACCTCAAGATTTTTCCATTTATGTCTTTGATAGTTTGCATGGAAAATTCTCATCTTGGCTTGATTTTCTCCAATAAATTATTAGGAATTTGAGAAGCAAGCTAGTCTAGTGAATATTTCCATTTGCCCATCTTGTCCATCAAAAGATCTTCAATCTAATTTTGCTCTTCAACTGTCCATATTTCATACTTTAATGACTTGAAATTTGTTATGCTAGCTCCTACTTCTAGATCTTTCAATCTATCTTGGAAGGTGGGTGGAGGTTTTCTGGATATAATATCTCCTCCTTCCTTGTCAGATTTCTTCATAGGGGATCTTCTTGTGAATACTACAGTGGATGGCTTAGGTGGCTTGGTGATAATCACATTTTCATTCTTCCTTAATGGTTCTTCTTCCTTGAATTCTACCTCATCCTCTACTTCCTCGTCCTCATCTTTTCCCTTGGTTAACAAAAGGGTTCAACTAGTTTTCAGTTTTGCAATTCTTTTATTTCCTTTATTAACCGCTTGAGGGAGCTTTATTTCAAGTTCAATCCTAGCTTTTGCTTCATCATATGTACCAAAATATGTAGACTTAGAATCACTAGTTCATTGACAAGTGCTTCAATGATTTCTTTTGTTTCATCAATGTTAACCTTATATCCAAGAGGTTTCACCCACGTAATTATAGGCTTAACTAATTAAATGTAGACTTTGTCACTATCCACTAGAAAACATACATCATCCTTATTATCTTCAACAAGTTTCTATGGGATTTGGTATCTATTGTTCATTTTCTCCTTGAATGCATCAAAATAGTTATTCATAATACTATTATAGTTTTCACCCATTTCAGCAATATACTCATTTATCTGATATAGCAGAGACACATCTTTTCTCCAAAGAATAGTACCTTTTGAAGGGAAGAATTTTTTAACATAAAAGAATAGACAAGTTAACAAGGAGCCAAACTTACATGGGTTATTCTTTCATGTCCATATGCTTTCCATATTTTTGTTGAACTATCTCAACAATAGCTCGACAAGGTCGAATGCTAGAGTGTTCTTCACTACCTTGTATGCCAAGTCCACAACTTCACATGGTACACTGTTCAAACTACTAAAGCTATAAATCTTGTGCACAATAATGTGAATACTAAATTTCAACTCCATTCTTGAAACACTGCTAATCTTCATTCCTTTATCATCTCATTTTTCTAGGGTTTTCTTTTCAAGTTCTACCTAACCTATGGTTTTTATCATTTTAGCTTTGGCTAGCATTGGGGGACTAGTGATTCGATGAATCATTTTCTTTGTGATCAATATTGGTTGCTCCAACCATAACTATCCATTATGCACCTGACTAAGGATAAACCTAATCCATTTTAGTAGGAATTCAAGGGGCATGTGAAGGATGTGAGTTAACCCTTTGGTTTCCAAGTGTTGGTGCTCAAGTTTCAAAAATACACTAACACATAGCTTATCTAGGGAATCATCCATTTCTAAAGTACCAATCTCTTGAATAACACATTTGAAATAAGTGTGGATATCATTGATTAACAATACCTTTAGAGGGATTTGAGATTGCACTCCACTCAGATCTAGGGTTTCAAAGACTGTAGGAGTGAGCTTGAAATTTGGTGCCTTCCATTTCACTCCATGAACCAACATGTCTAAACCTCACTTAACCTTGCTTCTATTGGATTCCATCTTCACTCGGTAGGGTTTGAGAGAATTCAAAATCTTTTGCTGAAAATCTGCTCAAATCTCTTGGATGCTCTAAAGATCGCACTTCACAATAGCTTTCAAAATTTCATAGTAAGAATGACTTCAATTCCATGCCTTTTTGTCAAAAAATTTCGAAAAATGCTCAATATGAAAGGTAGGTTGATTGATTTTATGTTGACAGACTATCATCCAATACTTTGCATTAAACACTACGTGAAGTCTTCACGACTCGGTAACCATATGCATCTTTATTACTCCTAACCTTTCTTGCTAAAGTCTATGACCCAACCTTACTCAGTAGAGAAGGTAACTCAGTAGACACTAATCCCTTTGTATCCTAAATATAGATTTGAATAATTTTTTTCTTTCAATCTGGAATTGTTTTGGATGTCTTCTTTGATAGCATAGTCCTAGTTTCTCCTTTGAGAACTTAAGTAGAAATGGTGGAGTCACCCAATTCTTGAGTTACTTGATCACCATTGCTTGGATTTGCATCCTCGATAGACTTTGGAATCCATTCTATCCCATTTGTTTTTAGATGTTATCTACTTTTGCCTTTTTTTCATCTTCAATTCTACCAGTATTCATGCAATTTTTTGCAAGATGACCAAGTTCTATACAAATGAAACATCTTATAGTAGTATCTCTTTTCCTCGAATGATACTTTACACAATTCATTACAATGTGCCCAAATTCTCCATAATAATGACATCTACACCAGATGTTGTAGTCCCAACCAAATATTGCTTTCACAAATTTCTTTGCTAGATTCAACATCTTGGTTTTGCATTCTAATGACTTGTGTCCATGTTTCTTGCATTTGTGACATTTTCCTTCAAATCTTGGTTTGTCTTTGCATTCATTAGCCTTATGACCATGATGATTGCAATTGCAGCATTTTTCATTGAATTTTACTTTTCCATTGCTCCAACATTTGTGTGATGTATGACCTATCTTACCATAGTGATTGCAATTAGGTCTTTTATTCTTTTGAGCTCCTTTCTTGGATGATTCTCCTTCTTATGTATATCCAATTCCTAATTTTCCTTTTTTTTTATAGAGATTTTTCTCATTAAATTGATTCATGTTTGTTTGGGATTTCATCATTCTTTCATTCATTTTCCTTTCAAAGTTTAGATCATTTCATAATCTTTCATTGATTTTCCTTTTAGAGTTTAGATCATTTCATAGTCTTTCGTTTTGAAATCTTTGACTCATGATTTCCTCATTTGCATTGGAAAGCTGATCAATAAGGTCTACTTGCTAAAGGGATTGGTTCTAGATTTCATTGTTTCTTCCATCTATCTCTTCTTTTATCTTGTTTTTCTACTCCATGACTTCACATAGCCTTACTAACTAAATTTCTTATTCTCTTCTTAGTTTTCTTACTTCTTCTTGTAGGAAACCAAATTATTTTGTAGGATTTCTTTGATTGCTTCATTGGCTTCATCTAAATTGGTTGAATGAAGGTCTTCAATTCTTTCTTCAGTGTAGATATGATCATTCATTTGAATTGCAAGTTATTTTCTTCTTTTTAGGGATTGAGAGAGTTGCTCCTTTTCTTTCTTGAGTTGGGCAATAGCCATTTCCAAATCTAGCTTGTCATTGTCAATAGCTTTGACAAGTCTAAATATCTCCATGGCCTTGATCTTTGCTCAGGTTGTTAAACTTTCACCTAAGAACCACAATGCTCTAATAGTAATTGTTGAAAATATTCTAGACTATGCTAAGTTACTGAGAGGGGATGGCTGAATTAGTAACTTATAAAACTTTTACAATTTCAACTCTTAATCCAACAATCCAATTAGCATTTATTCCGTCACATATAATATGATCTAATTGCATGCACAAGAAACTAAAAACATGAAAGCATTCATAACACTATGACACAAAGATTTGGTGACCCAGAAACCTTCCAAATAGAAAGTAAAATTGGGGTGGGGATGATACCCACAAGCTTTACTACTATAGTATAAAGTTAGCCTATTAAAGCTTACATTGATCACTATCACTATCACCTTGAGCTCGGTATAAACCAAGTTACTTGGTTAATGCTGAGTACCTTGGTTAACACTGGACTTGCATCACACAAACTATGAACTCGGTGAACATTGCATAGCTTGGTTTGCACTGGTAAACTTGGCATACACTAAGATGCATGGTTTACTCTACTGATCTTGACTATAACTGCAACTACTCAATAACCACTGAGATTTGTCCAAAGGACTTGGTAGTAGCTGTAGAACTCATTAATAATTGAAATGCTTGGCAAACATTGATAACTATACAATAAGCTTGGTAAAAATTTACAATTTGAATAAGTGTATGCCACTAATAACAAACTTGACTGATATGTCAATAGGCATGGCCACCAACCCCCCACCAACCCCACCTTCCTTCCTTCTTCTCCTGGTCGATGGTGTTTTAGACTCGTGGCTATTGAAGCAGACCATGGCTACCTAAGTGGTCTATGACTGCTTGTTGTAGATTGTGTGGAGACAAGTGGAAGCCTTTTTCATTTTTTATTTTCTTTTTAAATTTATAAATCATAAGTTTATTGAATTATAATAATTATTAATTATTATTAATTATTATTTAATATTAAAATTTTGTGATTATATTTTTAATAATTAATAAGTATTCATTATTAATAATTTAATCATTACTATTATTAATAAATTAATAATTTAATTAAAATTTATTAATTATTTTTGTTATAAATTAGTTTTTGTATTATTAATTAAGATATATATATATATATATATATGAGCAATTTGCCTAGAACTTTTAGATGACCGAAATTTTATTTAAATGGTACAGTTTATATGTAAATAATTTTATATTAAGGAAACTTTATTTCTTTGGTGAACTTGAAAACTTTGTTGTTAATATGACACTTTGGAAACGAAAAATTGGAATCGTATTTGTAAATTGAACTTTTTTTATTTCAAAACCAAATGAACTATGAATCTATATTTAGTGTGATGTATGGTTCATTTTGAGTTGGGGTTGAGTTTGACTTAGTATGCTGACTAGTTAGGTTGTTTACCAATAGCTTGGAAGATTTTATTCTTTGATGATGTTATGTTTATTATTTGGTCATGATATTTTATTCTTAACCTTTGTGATACATTCACGTATTTCTATGTTGAGTTTTGGATCAATTATTTTCTAGTGCTTTCTAGTTTCTTGTATAGGAATGAGGTGAATGTTGTAATTTTCTTGGTGTAACCTATTAGTTTTGATTAGCTATCTTTATGAGTTTTCTAGTTGCTTGTATAGGATGGAGGTAAATATTATGATTTTATGAGTTGTACTTTTTATGAGCTTAGGGTATAATATCTATGTTTATATTGAGAAGTGACTTGCAATGGAGGTCAGAGCCCTGAAGAGGTTTCTTGGGTAACCCATTGTAGGTTTTTTTTAATAACATTTCTATAAGAAACAATAAGATAAAGTAAGGAAATAAAACAATCTAAGTTAAGTGTGAAATAATATTACCGTGAGATAAGCAAGATCCAAGAGCATACACCAAGATAGTTCAATAATGCAGACAAGGATTTGAAAGGGGAAAGCATAAAAACACCCTTGTGAGTATTATGAATGAAGGAAAATGCCGAGAGAGAGAGAGAGAGAGAGAGAGAGAGAGAGAGAGAGAGAGAGAGAGAGAGAGAGAGAGAGAGAGAGAGAGAGAGAGAGTGGTGGAGCAAAATAGCTCATTACAATAATATAAAAGTGATGTGTAAAGAAGAAAGAGAAAGGAGCATCTCTTTGAAAGAGATGAGAAAGGAGTTGCATGTGTTCACATGTGTAACTCCAATTTCTATGAATGCCACATTCATAATAAGTGTGTGCAAAGTGTCAAAGTCCTCTTAAGGAGGATAAACTAAATTCCTTAATAAAGGAACTATAAAATCACTTGTCCTCACATGTGGACTAAAAGACAAGTAAATGACATGTCCTCCACATGTTTACAATAGGAAAAACTAAATTTAGGGATCCTTGGAATATCCCAATTAAATACATACAAGGAAAGATTAATATTTCTAACACCCCTATTTAATCTCTACTTGGGTAGCTTACATCAAAGGGTTGCAAACCCAAATCTTTACACTGAAATTGAAATCTCTCTTTAGAAAGTGGTTTTGTCAAAATATCAACCACTTGATGTTCGCCCTTACAATAAAGGAGGGTAACTTTCTTGTCTTCAACTTGTTCTCAAATTGAAGTGATGTTGAAGAGAAAAATGTTTTTTCCTTGCATGAAAAATGAGATTCTTTACTAAGGCAATGGCACTTTGATTGTCATAATGCAGTGGAGTAGGTGCATGTTGAGGTAGACCCAAATCTTCAAGAATTCTTTGAAGCCATAAAGCTTCCTTAGATTCATTTGTATGTCCTTTGTATTTAGCTTCCATTGAGAAAAGAGAAATAGAGTGTCCTTTTTAACTTTTCCAAGAAATTGCACCTAAACCAACAAAGAAACAATATCCAGAGGTTGATTCCCATCATTGGGATCTCCACCTAGAGCAAAATCAATATAGCCTTGTAAAATAAATTCAAAATTGGCATCATAAAATAATCCAATATTAGTAGTTTCTTTAATGTACCTTAAGATTTTTTAGCAACTTTAAAATGTTGTTTGTTGAGGTTTAGACATAAATTTGGAAACTAAACTGACACTATAAGCAATATCAGGTCTAGTAAGAGTTAAATAATTTAAACTTCCTACTAGTTTCCTATACAAAGTTTCATCAACAAAAGAAGTATTCATATCAGCCATTAATTTAGTTCCTAATTCACATAGAATTGAAACATGTTTATAATCATTCATCCTAAATTTTTCTAAAAGGTCATGAGCATACTTGCTTTGAGAAAGAAAGATAGCCTTAAGAGTTTACCAAATTTGCATACCTAAGAAGTAATGTAAAATACCTAAATCAATCATCTGGAATTTCTATTTAAGTTGAAACTTAATATTAGAAATCAAAGCATTTGAACTCAAAGTGAGAATTAGATCATTCACATAAAGAATAACAATGATAATATCATCTTGAGTATGTTTAATATATAAGTTAGGATCATTCTTACTTCTAGAAAAGCCTTGAGAAATAAAGAATGAATTAATGTTAGAATACCATTCTCTAGGTGATTTTTTGAGAACATAAATAGATTTTTTTCAATTTGCAAACCAGATTTTCACTACCCTTTTTAAAAAATCCTGAGAGTTGAGCCATATAAATTTGTTCATGTAAATCACCATTTAAGAAGACACTTTTAACATCCATTTGGTGAATGGGCCAATTCATTTTAGATGCTAAAGAAAGAACTAATTTGATAGTAGGCATTTTAGCAACAGGGGAAAAAGTTTCATTATAATCTAATCCTTCAATTTGTGAAAAACCTCTAGCAACTAATCTAGCCTTAGATTTACTAATTTCATTATTAGCATTTAATTTTGTTTTGTATAACCATTTACATGAAACTATATACTTGCCATGAGGTAAATTGACCAAGTCCCAAGTTTGATTAGCAATTAAAGAGTCATATTCCTCTTTCATGGCCTTTTGCGAATGAGGTTGAGAGATAGCTTGATCAAAAGACTTAGGGTCATTAGAATTCATAATAGTAGTCATCAAAGCATAATTGCAATAGTTAACCCTTCCAGGTTTAATTCCACCGAATCTAGTAATATAGTCATCACTTTCATTAATTAGGCCTTGAGCCCATTTAGTTTTGTATTTAGTAGTATTGGAATCATCACTAGAGGAAGAATCATTATCAATAAAAGCATCATTAGTAGCTATTTGAATGTCACTACTAGCAGAAGTAGAAATAATAGGTGGAGCTTGAATAGTAGCGTTAAGAGAAGGAGGTTGGTCCTTCACAAGCACAATTTTAGTGCCACTGAATTCTGCATCATTTGTAGTAGAACAATCATGAACACCATTTTCTACAATGCAAACATATCTTGCAACTTGAACTTTGTTAGTAGTAGAATCATAAACATGCTAACCCTTAATGTTTTCATCATAGCCAACAAAAATATAAGGAGAAGACTTAGCATCTAATTTATGCCTTTTCTGTTTAGGAGTATGAACATAAGCAATAGATCCAAAAATCTACAAGTGATGTAAATAAGGTTTCCTACTAGACCAAGCCTCTTCTGGAGTAATATCCTTGAAAGCTTTGGTAGGAGTCCTATTAAGAAGACAAGTTTCACAAAACATGGCTTCAGCACAAAATTTATAATACAAATTCTTAGCATGTAACATACATCTAGCCATTTCAACAATGGTCTAATGCTTCCTTTCCACCACATTATTTTGTTGTGGTGTATAAGGAATAGAAAGCTTGTGCTTAATTCCACATGATTTCAAATAAGAGTGAAAAACATTATTCACATATTCCTTTCCATTATCAGTTCTAACAATTTTATGTTTAAAACTAGATCGCCTTTCAACATATAACTAAAATTCAATGAACATATCAAGAACTTGATCCTTGGTATCCAAAAAATAGATCAAATTTCATTTGGAAAAATAATCAACAAAGGTAAGTACATATCGAGAACCTTGCATGGAGTTATTCTCCATGGGGCCCAAAAAGTCACTATGAACAAGGTACAACTTATGAGTTGCCTGCCATGATTTACCACTGGGAAAGGGCTCCCTATGAATCTTACCACTTATACAACTAGTGCAAGCAATCTTAGATGGAATAATGTGAGGCAAACTATAAACCATATTTCCTTTTTTCATTGAAGTAATATAATCCAAATTTAAATGGCCAAGTCTCTCATGCCATACATTAAAATCAATGGAGGGTTTTAAAGAATATCATGAACTAGCAAATTCATGGAATTTAAATAAATTGTCATTATTCATTTTAGCATGAGAAATCACTTGTTTAGTTTGAGGATCAATCACATAATACATATCTTTATAGAATTCAACTTACTAGTCCTGACATAACTTTCCAACAAAAAGCAAATTAGTTTTTAGATCAGGTACATAAAGTACATCATGTAGTTTACCATTAGGAATAGTTACATCACCTAAGCCTTCAACTTTACAAGTCTAATTATTAGCTAACTAAATAGGAATATTAGCAATGTCAGGTTGCATAGAATCAAAAATTTCCTTATGAGAAGTGACATGTTACAATGCACCACTGTCAACAACCCATTCTAAAGGTCTACAAACATTATAGCTACACGTAAAAGCATGATGAGAATTAGAACCATTAGAGTTACCTTTTTATGATTTGATTTTTGATGATGGTTACTATTTTTCATAGGTTTTTTATCATTTTTCTTTTTAAAACAATTATTAATGACCTGACCATCATTGCCACAATAAGAACAATGAGGTCTAGAATTTCAATGATCCCTTTGATTATTATTATTAAAGTTGGAATTACTACAATTGTGATTATGATGATTGTTATAATTATTGTTATTATTGTTATGTTTAACATTAGATTTATTATTGGAATGATTAGAGTTTTTATTATTGTGATTGTGATTATGATGATGATGATTATTATTATTATTTGAATTTTGAGATATAAATGCATGTTTAGTTGATTTAAGAGTACCAAACTGAATTAGCTTAGCTTATTCCTATCATAATAGATTTTGACAAATAGCATAAGTTAATTGAGTAGTTAAAGTAGGAATAGAAGGTTGCGCATGTATATTAGTTATAAACTATTGAAACTATCTAGGAAGACACTTTTTAAGAAAAATATGAATTAACTAAATGTCAGCTAACTGAACACCTAATCTGACTAGATGAATTGTAATAACATCAAATTTTAATAGAAATTCAACCATGGTTTTAAAATCTGTATACCTTAGATCTTTAAGTTGATCTTGCAACTATATTTCGTGGGATTCATCTACATTGTTATAAGTGGTTTGCAGAATTGTCAAGGTGTCATTAGCTTTGGTACTATTTGTAATTAATACATATAATTCTATAATTATTTAAATGCCAATTAAACCTAAATCTTCTTCATGTTTAAGTTTCCAATCATCTTTTTCATCTTGGGTTGCTGCTGAACCCTATTCAATCAAAGGATCGGTGGCTATATCTCACATGCATTTAAAAGAAAAAATGAATGAAATATGTGTTTTTTAGAAGTGATAGTTAGAACTATTAAATTTGATTTCTAGAATTAAGGTTGACATCTTTATGGGAAAAAAATGTCCCCCTTATAGAAAGATGACTTAAAGGTTAATGCGATTTAAAAATCTTGCTGATGAAACTATGAATAAGTTTCTAAAAATATAAATACTTGAAAAAAAAAGAAACTCGATAAAGGGAAAAAAAATGACAAATAGAAGTGGAATAGATGAAGAAAAAAAATGATGCAAACCTACAAGCAAATGTTAGAAGAATTATTAATCTTGCAACGTAAGAAAAAAGAATTATCCTAAAAAATCATTATGAAGTGATTGATTTAGAAAGAAAACTTGAAAGAAATTTAAAGTAGAATGATTATAAACAATTTAATGATTGGCATAATAGATGAGAAGCAGAGCTTATAGAATTAAAAACTTTAAACAACACTATAGTGCTACAAGAATGCCACACACAAATCTAATAAGTTAGACCTATAACATATTAGATAACATTACTAACTTATAATGATAAAAAAACTGATATGATTAAAGATAAATAAAAAAACTATTGAATTAAACCTTGTTAAAAGAAAAGAAAAACAAATAACTTAATAATAAAACAATAAATAAAATATAAGTAAAACAAAACTTAATTTGTAGTAGCCACTAGAGAAGGGAGAATACTGCACCTAGGAAAAGGAAACGGCTCTCAAAGGAAACAAGAATGATGGCGGCTAAGGGATATATGTCACAACCCACTCTTCCCTTACTTGAATAAATCGGCTCTCATTGCCACCTATTTTTATTTTATTATTATTATTTTTTGTTGATAACCTAATAAATAAGAAATTAAAATTTCATATGGGGGTTGGGAAGAAGGAAAGTTAGGTCAGTTACACGTCTTGTTGGAGAAGAGATGTTTTTAAATAGGGTTTTGGAAAAATAAAGACAGACAACCGTCAGGTAAGAGGGAAAGCAGAAAAGACAATTTCAGTATAAGGAAAAAAATGTCAGTGGCATAGAGGGTTGCAGCAAGACTCTAGGGATGACACTCCAAGAAGAAGGGTTGTGGGAGTAGATGCAACAATAAGATACTTCAAAACCTAGGTTCCTTCCTATTATACATTCTCTTCATTTTCTTTTCGCATAGTGTTGGATTTACTAGGTAACAAATTGCTTAGTAAGAGATTTCTATAGTATGACTCTATTTTTCTAAGACGTGCTAGAGCCATTGAACATTGATTTGATTATATAACAACTAGAATTGATTGGAAATAATAGTAAACTGTAATTTTTCTTAGGTTTGGGTGTGGGTGAATGGTAGTTGAAAAACACCTAGTGTTACCTTAAACCGTTAATACTGATACTGTTGATGCTGAATACATTATTAGTGTACCTTAAAATGTTATTGTTGTAACTGTTAAATGTTAATGTTGTTACCCTTAAACGTTATGCTGGAACTGTTGATGCTAAATGTTATGGATGTTACCTTAACCATTATAGTTGAGTCCTATGATTGTTAAAAACGTATTTGCTACTGCTAATGCTAACGTTATTGTTGTTTCCCTAAATTTTTTTTGCTGATTACCTTTAAACGACTACTCAACAACAATTTAGATTGAGGAGACCTACCCTACTTATGCTTATTTGTAGGTTTCAATTATAAAAGGAAAGAACAATGATTATTGGTTCTAGATTTAGATTTTAGGTGTTGAATTAGAAATACTGATAGGGTATTCGAACCCTAATTGATGAGTGTGTTCTTTGTGATTAAAGGGGATTAGATTTTATGTTTATAATTACTCCACTTAATTGCATTACATCAATAATACTGAAACAAAGACCCAAAATAGAAAATACACCTTCTCTTGAACTTTTGAATCAGAGCCTTATTGCAAGAAGACTTCGTAAAACTTGATGGAATTATATTTTTTTCTCTTATAGTTTGTGCAGAGAAGGCTAGGTTCTAAGGTACAACCAAGATGCTTCATTGGTAGTTAATAAACTAAAACATAGTTATGTTAGATCACATGCTAAGGCATTAGTTTATTCCTGAGTGATTGATTACTTCTAATAGCTAGTTTTGGAAATGTAAACATCTACTAGAAGACTCCACAATGTCGAATATATTTATTTGATTGTTGGAGATAATATATAACTTAATAATGTATTATTAGGTGTGGTGTAATAGCTTCTTATAGTTGTTTATTGGAAATAGAAATTGATGCCACTGAATGGAAGTATCAGCTTTATGTTTAACATTGAATGGTAATAATTGAATCATGCACATTGAAGTATGTATGATGTGTAGGTCTACATCATTGGATAAAAGTCATTTTTACTCAATCATTTATGGTCTAATTACCTTCAACCTTTGATTACAGTGTTTAGTTCCATGATGGTTGAATTGTCAACTAGGGTTTCCATGTATAAATTCTACACGTCATGCTCTAACGTGGGAAGGAAATACCTATTAGGATTGAGACATTGCATACTATGTTTTATTATGATTTGTGTAGTATTGTTTAATTATCTCTTTGGTCCTTACATAAAAGGAATATCAAAAAATATGAATAAATAAAGGAAGCATTATGAAGTTAACATGTTGGATAATTAAGAGGATGATTGCATTCTTTGATATGTATGGTATGCATATGAGAATCATGATGTGTTATGTGTTAAGGAGAGTCTTGGCATAATGGTTCTATATGAATGGAATAGAATTAGTTTTTACTAGGTGTGATTTTGATGATAATAGGTTGAAAAAGACATAAAATATTGATTTTACATGTTTCACATGCATATATGATGGTTATGATATGAAATGGAAATAAGAATAAATTCTTTTAATTATGATAAGATGGATACTGACCTAGTTATGTGGTTTTTGTGAATGTCTATGTAGTATATAAATTTTAGATTATGACTTTTGTTACAACACAATTCCATTATCTCCTCTAAGTTTTACTTGTTTAGACTATCTTGATGTTGGACCGGGTATCTTTCATGTTAGGAAATATTCTAGGGAAGCTTAACAGCTTCGTGGTAGGGTGGTAAAGCACTCCTACAATATTCTCGCCCTTGTGTTCTTCGATAGGTTTTAGAGCTCATTTCAACTTGGTTTTCATGTGTAGACCAATTGGCATCTGGTATCTAGTATCTGGCATTAGTAATCTGGTAATGAATTTATAGTTTCTTTTAAATTTGAACATATATATATATATATATATATATATGTATGTATGTATGTATGTATGTATGTATGTATGTATGTATGTATGTATGTATGTATGTATGTATGTATGTATGTATGTATGTATGTATGTATGTATGTATGTACGTACGTACGTACGTACGTACGTACGTACGTACGTACGTACGTATGTATGTATGTATGTATGTATGCATGTATCATTTTAGTTAATGTTAATGATAGTTAATCAACTAATGTTGACTGGTCAATATTCAAAAGACTTTGACTCTCATTTATTTTTCTACATATTACGAGGATTGTTGACATGGCATTTGTTTTGCAAGGGCAATATTTACAATATAGTAGGTCCATGTGAATGGATGGGATTCCTTTCATGGTGAGGCTCACAAAACACGTAAAAGGTGAGCAAGGATGAGTTGAAAAAGGAAAATGGAAGAGAGGAATGGAGGCTCATGCCCAGAAGGAGAAGCAAGGTCGACAAGGAAGGAGGAGTAGCTATAAAGGTAGAGAAGGGCTTATAACATATCACATAAGATGTAAGGAGAAGTGCTCAACCTATAAAGACAAGGCGCTACTTGGTTTAAAGGAGTCAAGAAAAATAATAGGCTACTAGGAAGTTGGCTTACGTGAGAGAAGAAGATGGAATAGAAGTAGGGTGGGTAAGTAGCAAGGTAGGGAGGGAGTGGCTGCAAGGAAGGAAGCAGCTTGTAGATAACAAGGAACCCGCATCAGTCCCCTGCAAGTGAAAAAAATTAACAACAAAAGAATGTGACCTCACAGAAAGGATAGGATGTGATCTAAGGGAGACAAAACGCATGTAGAGTGGAGGGAAATTTGAGATGGAGGAGGGAAGCCGAGTAAAAGAGACAACAAAGGGAAGAAACAAAATAAGTGAATATGGAGAATGAAAAACAACAAGGTAGAAAGGAAGGTTGGTTAGCTCTCAAAAAAACTTGTAGATTAAAATAAATGAATCCAGAAGAATGCAATGAAATATTGCTAACAAAGAGGAATACAAAGTAAATAGAAAGCAGATCAGGGAAGAAGAGATAAAATAGGCTATTTGAAAGAAATATGCAAAAAGGAAGGAAATCAAAAAGCTAAGTTCAGATTTGGAAAAAAAAGAGGTACTAGATATTTAAAAATTAAATATGTAATAAATCTCATAAAATATAGATTAGAATAAATTTTAATTTCAAAAGAGAAATATGAATAGGTTTGAACTAAGTAGTATATGTAGAAAAAAATATAATCACACTTAGGATTATTGAAGTGTTACCTGTAATGAAAATATTAGGGAAATGCTTTTTTTTAAATTTAAAAATAATAATCAACAAAATTGCACAATTTAAATGCTATTAAAATAAATCATGATAAATGCTACTTGTGTTGGCAGCACACCTTCCAAAACAAGAGCAAAAAAAATAATACACACACACACATTTTAAATAGTAATACTCTTTGGTGGAAAGCCTTCCAAAGAAGGTTACAAGACAATGATAAAAAAATAATAACAATAAAAAATCCACATACACAAGATCTTAGGATGAGCTAAATATTAAAAAATACCACACAAATTTCTTCTCTCAATAATGTCTCAAAATAAATTATGCTCCAGTGAATGGCAATCATCAACACAAAAACTTAAAATGAGGTTTAGTAACCAAGCTCTAATACGATGTAAGAAATGATAAGATAGAGCAAGGAAAGAAAAAAATCCAAGTAAGTTAAGTGTGAAATAATATTACCATGAGATAAGCAAGATCCAAGATAGTTCAACAATGGAGACAAGGATTTAAAAGCGGAAAGAAAAGAAAACCCCTTGTTAGTATTATGAATGAAGGAAAAGGGGAGAGAGAGAGAGAGAGAGAGAGAGAGAGAGAGAGAGAGAGAGAGAGAGAGAGAGAGAGAGAGAGAATGGTAGAGCAAAATAGCTCATTACAATAACATCAAAGTGATGTGTAAAGAAGAAAGAGAAAGGAGCATCTCTTTTAAAGAGATGAGAAAGGAATTGCACGTGTTTACATCTGTAATTAAAATTTCTATGAATGCCACATTCATAATAAGTGTGTGCAAAGTGTCAAAATCCTCTTAAGGAGGATAAATTAAATTCCTTAATAAAGGAATTATAAAAGGAGTTGTCCTCACACATCAACTAAAGCACAAGTAAATGACATGTCCTCCACATGTGTACAATAGGAAACTACATTTAGAGATCCTTGGAATATCCCAATTAAATACATACAAGGAAAGATTAATATTTCTAACAATTTTAATTACCCATTTACCTTTCTCATGCTTCGAGTGCTAATACAAGCTAGGATGGGAGTAGATAGGATGCTTGGTTGTAACCTTGCCTCGTTAGTATGCCTTGTCTATATGAAATGATACAAATGTCGTATCGAGTCACTAGGGGGTGTGGGTCTAGAGAGGTTCTAGTGTAGCCTTAGACTTGACTCTTGTGATGACACTTTGCCACTCACATACTAGATTTACTATGTATGTTTTTTGCCTCTAGGCTTAGATGTTACTTGTGTCTTGTTACCTTTCTGATAGATTGCTATCAAGTTTTCCCTTCACCTAGATGTTAGTTCTAATTTTTTGATTTGTTATCTATTTGGGACTTGAGATTACCTCCTTAATATAGTGGGAGTGGGTTATTTAAGTTTCATGAGGTCAGGTGGTAGTGTTTCTTATATGATTGAGATCCAATAGCTAGATGCCATTACTAGATGTACTTGTGTAGTTGTTCCCTTTCATTTTGATCTTGTGTTTCTATTAGATAATTGTAGACTATTTTAGTTTACTTGATTATCTAGAGATCTTATGAGATGATATATTTATTCATGTTGTATATTCTTTGAGCAGTTAATACCCTGTGAGTTATACAATGAATGATTGTGCATTTGGGTACACCATGTGGTATCTTATATAATTGTACATTATTTCAATGGATTTGTACTTATGGTTATTCTATGAGGTGGATATTGTTATGTATTAGATTTAGTATTAATAAAACTTATGTGTGTGATTCAACATCATGGAGCCCTTAAGAGATGTAATTATTTTATGTATGACTTTGTATGTATGTGATTTATTGCTTCTACTATACTATCTCTTGTTGTTTATATCTTTAAAAAAAGAAAATTTAAATTGGAAAAGTTAGTGACATATTAGGTTAATTTCTTTTGGGTTCCCTAGTGAGGCATTACATGATAATACTACAAACTATTAGGTTACAAACCCAATCATTATAAAATGTTACAATTGAAGCTCATACATGATAAATACAACAATCCAAGTAAAAAATATTAATGAGAGTGTAAAAAATGATGATATGTTGTCCAATGTAGAATCCTCCATATCTATAATATAAGAGTCCACAAGAAAACAATATTTGTAAAAATTAATATCTAAATTAAGAAGAATATTAGATACATATTAAAATCACATATACTAGTAGGACATAATGAATTTCTAACAAATATATTATCCTAGCTGATATAAGACTCTCAAATAATTAACATATATGAAATATCTTTGTAGATTGATAAGGATTAACTTGCAATTTTTAAGTAGTTATATTATATGATCGACCAAATAAACTCTCAATCAAGAGTTGAATAGCATAGTATGAAATATTAGGATCCCACTCATTGTTGTGCCAATTAATCCTATAATATTTATATCAACAATATTTAGGATGACATCTAGAGTGTTAAGAATAAAAACATTCCCTTAAAAGAAATGTAAACTCTTATTAACTCCTTGAAACAAACAAACCAAATCCTTTAAGCATGTCACTTTTATCAATAAAGTTATCTCCCCCAAACAATTATTTTGAATGTTGCATAATTTATAATAAATTAACTAGATAGTTAAAAAGCTTCAATAAAATGTATCTAGAGAGGAATATGCAAATAGTGTATGATTAGATCTCACAAAACATAGTATCTTGGAGATTTGATAGCATAAATAACTTAGGATAATGTAATAATTACAAGGAAAATTCCTATAAAATTCAAAGAGAAGATATCAGAATAAATTATATGCAACATTTAGAGAGATTGATGTTAATAGGAATTTGTTATTAATTTTAAGCTATAACTTAATTAGTCAAACTATGATAAATATCCAATAAATATTTATAGAAACTAAAACTGAAATAAAGTTGCCTCAAGTCTGATGACACAAACAAAAGGAAGATTGGAAAGCATCAACATCTTAGCAAATGAAACATGTGTTAAATATTTTTTTGATATATTAAAATTTCTTAAAAGTGGAATTAATCTTCACTTAAGAGAATATAGTAATAAGGAGCCTCATTACTACAATACAACATCGTGAGATTGGCCTAGGGGTTAGCCAAAGAGCCAAAGATGAATTAATGAATACATACAAGAATGCCAAATCAAGCATCAAATCAAAAATGAATGCAATCTCTAAAAAGTAGAGAATAAAGGAGAAGAATCTATTAGGTAAATACTCCATTCCAAAACAGAGAAATAAATAACTACACTATTGAATATAAGACTCAATCTAACCCATGAAATGTTGTTTCTATCAAATTATAGCAAAGAATATCCCCATATCATATATGGAAAATGAGTATGTATTACTTTCCTAAATGAAGAGACAACTCTTTTTCCAATATTGAATAGTTTGAGGTAAAAAAAAATCTACTAGAGACACCATAATCCACCTCTTTAAAATGGAGAAAATTAGAATCTAAATTTAAATCATGTGTACCTCTAGAAAATTCTTAAACATTTCTATATCCATAAAAGAAAATGATGTCACAAACAATTAATGTATAGACTGAGTAAATGTAAAAGGTGACAATCTTGGCTTGTGTGAAATATTATGTGAAACAATTTGAGTTTGGGGGTATCTTAACTTTAATTGCTAACATGATTGATATTATTTTTTTGTAATCATCACATAAATATTAGTAGTTTTTCCAAACACAATTATTTGGAATTTTAAGATATGGTACACATATCATCGGCACACTTCTTATTATCGCATGATTTCACTTATAAATCAATAATGATATCTATATTGAATAGCCCTTATTTGGTGATTGGATCTTGATTATCTAATTTTGGATTTGCCAACCATTGTTTCCCTTGTTTTAAAGAAAATATCTCTTAGAAAATATTTCTATTTTATCTATATAGAGGTGAAATTTTTTTAACCTAGTTTATTGATTTTTTGAGCTTTTTACATGTATAGCTTTTACGTGGCATTTTGTTCTTTTAGGGGATGACCTCACATCTATCATAGAAATAATCAAAACATATTTTCATTCAAGTTGGCCTTTTTATTTTACATATGGAACAAAAAAAAAATATTTATCTTCCAAATTTTTTTATTGATACTCATGTCATTTTGTATATTTATAGAAATGATTTTCTAGATTTTTTTAATGAAATTTTGCATGGAAGCTAATACACATGTGCTTGAGATGTGATCCATTAAATTATTATTGTTAACCATCACAAAAATTCCATTTGCTCAATCGCTAGAGTTCTTCCATATCACTCTTCCTCTTGGGTCACTTGCCTCTTATATAATTGTCATGGATGTAGCATTTTTATTAAATCTAACAAGACAAATATCTACCAATGTTTTCTATTTACAAGAAGAGTAGATTCAGTTTAATGTTTTTGGTCATTCCTTGTTCTTGGGTTAACAACCTTGGTACACCTATAGATGGAAATTTCTAGGTGCCTTCTTGGCACTACTTCCAAGTAGTTTTATTCTAACAAGTTCCTTGAGTTGGCTATAATTATTTTATATAGTTAATCTACGAAATAGAAGATAAACATAATGATGGTTGGGATTCACTTTTGGACACTTGCATGGGATCAGTTGGATGTTGTATGAGCTTCAAATATATCACTTTGTTGAATGTGTTACACTATTGATGAATAGTAAAATTGTCATGACCCATCTTGTGACTTTCATTGTTTTGCCTAGGTGGTGATTATGTGGCAACCTTGTTGTTTTAGTCATGGTCAAACCTTGTCATAAATGTGGACTAATTAATTAGTATGATTTAATGGATAATTAATGGTAGTGGAAAATTGTGGTTACATAATTTATAATGTTTTATGTTATGATAAATTTCATTTAAAATGTTAATTTAGTGAATTATGTTACATGATGATGTTGTATGGTGCATATGATGCATATGTTAATACATTATGTTATGATGATGAATCAATTATCAAATTTATGGATACTGACTTCTGTTTCAGTTGCGAGTGTTTGAGTGATTGCAGGATTGTCAAGATGAGGGTGTGGTTGAGGTAGGAAAGGCTACTTTTTATTTTTAAGATGTGATCAAAGTAACATTAAGATGTTAATTATTTCACTTACTAAAGTCACCATCATGTTCGGAAAAGAGGTGGTCATGAATTGGACACAATATGGAATGGGTTTTGGGTTATGTTTTCACCTTATTTGCATAATAAGTTAGAGAGATGGGTGGGGAAGTAAAGAAGGGAATCTGTGGTTAGTTATAATTTGGGAAAAATTACATAGGAGGGTGGTTATGCTTTTGGGGAATAACGGCTATAGGAGATTAGCTGGACAAGTGACTGTAGTAAGGTTCTCTCTATCTTTTGAATACTCAACAGCTGGTTGTTTTATGCATGGAAGTTTGGCTTATGTGATAGTCTAATTTTTTATACAACTACAACATGTTTGTTAAATATCTAATATTTTTTTTTCATGCAGTAGACGTGGGAGCCATAACAGGGCTAGGTGACAATTTTTGTTTGATTTTAGTGAAGTACTAAACCCTAATGTTGTTTGAATCAGAATGTCTATTGAAGACGTGAACACCAAGACAAAATACGTCACACCTATTGCACTTCTTTCATGGCGCAATAAGTCTTCTCTGTTTCTTTAGTTGTTTTCATCTTTTGTTTTAGTCCTTGTAATGAATAATATGGATGAGGGAATCCCTAAGTTTGAGGATGGTTATTTCATTAAAAATCCTTGCCATGATTTTTTGTAGAGCAAAACTAATAGCTCAGTCATCAGTGGATTAGTTGCCAATATCCTAGCCCATAACTCTAGAAGGCTCATTTCGAAGAGGGAGTGCAAAATAACATTTATATTTGTTTAAGGTATTCCACAACCCTCTATTCTGGTTATATCTCCTTTACACATCGTTACTACATTTTATAAGTATGTTGTTCATTTTTCTTATCATGGCATTTAACTCCATCTTTTGATTTGAAACCCCCTACTTTAGTAAGGATATGTATTGCTATAGTGTAATCATTTGAGAGCCATAGTTCAGCCAAAACAGTCTGGTGTGTGTTGGAGCACATGTAAATGTACATGTTTATGTTGTTAAAACTATAAATTAGGCATCATAGTTATTGTTGTTGCATGAGATTAGTAGGGTGATTATTTCTTGGAACCCTGCTGACTCCAGAATTCGTGACTCTGAATGATTGTGATTTCACTTTCTCTTAATTAGATTCTTGTTGCAGAATTATGAATATTTGTTTTGTTATATTCTGGTTATAACTCAAAACTTGCAATTTCAAACCCAAAATATTCAGATAAGAGACTCTCTTATTTACAAAACCCAGAGCTCCAATTTAGATAGTTGTGCATTACAAAATAGAACACCAAGATAGATTAAAATGGAAACATTACCAAGATGGTTGCATGGCTGCTCTTTCCTGAGAATAATTTTAATCTAATCTTCATACCCAAAATGCAAATGGTTTGAAGGAAGTGATCATCATGAGAACAGCTGTAGTCAAAACCACGGTTATGACTGAATAGATTTAAATGGAACAACTGACGTATGTTGACCTGTTGACAACATAAGACCAAATTTTTAATTGCTCTTTGAATTAGAGTGTGGAATTACTGAACCTATTCAAAAATGTTAAATGAATACATTTGGTATTGATTATAATCCCTCATTAGACCTCAAATTTATTAAGAGGTTATGAGTTGTAGCTATAAAACCTTTTTTTTTTTCTGAAACCTTTTTCTAATACTACTAAACATGCAAAGAAAATCTAAACTAGATCATGCTGAAACAATTTGTAGAGATGTCAAAAGTTCTTCCTCTCTTCTATGTATTCTATAATATTACTTTGTATGAGAAATACTTAGAGCTCTCTCTATACTTAAGGTTGGATTGTGAGATAGCTAATCACTTCTTCTTCCTATTCAATCTAATCTTTTACTCAAGTGTTGAACTAAGAAGACTCACTCTTCCTTTAACCATTAAATCAAGGCTGACTAAATTATCTAATTTACCTCTAAGATAGAATCTCTTTTCTATTTGGAACTATTAAAATTTTTAGATTAAAAAACTATTAAAAGCTCTAAATCAAAGCTAACTAGCTTGGAAGCATACAAAAGTGTAATGAATGTTGTTCAACATTCTATCTATATTGCTGCTACTACTCTTAGTACCATTTTAGTACTTAAATTACGTATCGTGAATGTGAACAAGTAGAATTAGAGATAGATAGTTGTTGATTGATGGATTGAGTGTTGATGTTTAATCCTACATGGATGGGTATAATGTGGCATAAGGGAGGGTGGGGTTGGATGCATTGCATTTTGCTTCTCTCAGCCTGTCATAATTCTATGAATAGGATTCATTAATTTTTGTCTCCATCTCAATATTATTGATGAATTGACTACATGGCCAAGCTAATTAATTTATGCATTTAAATATGCTGATCTAACATGTACCACATGTTTGTGACTATGATCATTTTATCTTTGCATATGTGAAGATATGCTTTATTTTTAAAACAAATATAAATGTGGGTAGATATGTCATAGTTTTCCTTTCATTGCATATGGGTAGAGATGTAGTGTTCTTTTCTTTTCCCTACCACATTCTGTGTTTAGGCTACTAGGAACATGGTTTGCATGTAGTATGTTTCACATCTATACCAAATCCATCCAATCCTCTTGTTCCAAGAAGTTAGGCTTCTCGTGCCAGGGTCAAGGTATTCTTCATGTCAGGAAGAATATCCAGGGAGTAATCACTCTATGGTTAGTGAGGTAAAAGTGCCTAGGCCACACTCTCATCTCTATTAGGAGATGGACCACATCCAAAGGCTTTAGAGACTAGATGTACATTTAGAACACCTATCATAAGGCTTGTACCTTCACCTTAGCGATGATGTACAGTATCATTCTGTTCATGTAATCCTAATTAATAGATATTATAAACTTTAAAGTTAGTGATGTATCACTCTTCAAGTTTGTGAAGAATATGTGATGTATAATCATGGAGTTTCAACACCTCGGTTCATAAGACGTAATGTTTCTTTCTTCAAATTCAATGACTTCAGTTTATGTTGAGTTATTGTCTATTAGTACTCTTATTTATGAATAACATTGTATTAAGAGATGTACTTTATGTTAATAGTTGTAAACCTTCATTAATCAATTTTATATAATAAGATGCTTGATTTATCTGATTACATCATTTAATGATATGGCACTATTTTTCCACATTTTTAGCATTTTTGTGTCTTTGGCAATTTCTTGTAGGGATGAGTTTTGTTGAGAACATGTGTCTCAACCTTGTAATCTTTTTTGAGAAAATTCCAAAATTTGTTTGTGGAAGTTTTCCACTTGTTTATATCTTGGAAAAGAGTGTATAAAATACCAAAAGGTGCCCTATCCATAGTAGAATATAGGAGGCCCATTTTTAGAGCATATTTAGCTTGTTTTATGACTTTTATGGGGGTCTAAACTAAGAGACAAAATTGTGGACGGGATTACTATTTTAACCTGGTTGCTTTTCCATATTGGACATATAAATTTAAAAAATGGGTAACATGTGGCATGGTAGTTTTTTCCATGGTTTTGTAAAACCACAAGTGGTTTCTAGGTTGTAAAATCACTATAAAAGGAGGGCTTGGGGAGGTGCTTGTGTAATTGAGTTTAGTTTGCAAGACTGGTGCTAGAAGGAGTCCCTCTAAGTTCGAGTTGTGGTGATGCGCTCCTGTAAGAACTTGCATTACAAGTGTATTGTAATCATGTTGGTTTGATAATGCATTGTGTGGGTTTCAAAGGGTGGGGCTTTTCTCTCAGAAGGGTTTCCCCGTGGTTATCAATGTGTTATGTGTTCATTGTTATTTTGATTATGTTATTATGCATTTCTTGAGATCTCTGCGATAGTTAGTTGAATTTGCATAATTGTCCTCTCAAAGATTAGCATAGGAAGCAATTTTGTGCACCTTTGCTTCCTTACAAGTGGTATTAGAGCCTGACCAATTTTGGTTCTATTTGTTGGGTTTAGGGTTTTTTGAGCTAATCAAGGTTTGAGTGGGAGCTTGTGTAGAGTATTTCATTTCTGTGTTGCAGGATTGAAAAGATGGCAAGCATGTTAGGGAGAATTGATGTTGAAAAGTTTTCTTGCACAAAATTTGAGATTTGGAAGCTAAAGATGGAATATCTATTGATTGATTGGGATCTATGGGATGTGATTGATGAGAAAAAGGTGAGGTCCACAGATTTGACTTTAGCCACACAATAAGATGTGACGAACAAAAAAGCTAAAGGTCTCCTCATATTGTGTCTTGCAGACTCTATTCTGATTAATGTCCATGAAAAACCTACCGTGAAGAAGCTTTGGAAAAAGATAAGTGAGATCTCTCAAGAAAAATCACTTTTGAAAAATATTTTCTTGAGGAAGAAGTTGTATTCCTTTAGAATGGAAGAAGGTGGACAAATTTTGGAGCATCTAGAAAGCTTTAATATGTTGGTGACTTAGTTGACCTTAGTAGGGGTGCTAATGGATAAAGAAGAAACTTGTCAAATCTTGCTATGTTTGTTGCCAGACTCATGGGATAGTCTTGTGATGGCTATAGGGAGCACTTTAGTTGTCTTGAAGATGGAGGACATTGTTGGCTCTCTACTTTCTAAGGAGATGAGAAGAAAGGTCTCTCTAAATGCCAAAGAGGCTTTGAGTGTTCGTGGAAGACCAAAAGAAAGAGGCAAGAATGAAAAGTAGCATGGCCATTCTAAGTCCAAAAATAAGGGGAGATCAAAATCTCCTGGTAAGTCCAAGGTAATATGCTAGAATTGTGGTAAACTAGACACTTTTGAAAGGACTGCAAAGAGGAGAAGAAAAAGAAGAAGCAAGATTCTGATTTTGAGTCTAAGAAGGAAGATGGAGATGCTTTCATCGCAGCCTTGGCCACTAATCCAGGTGAAAATACATGGTTAATAGACTGAGGTACATCTTTCCACATGACTCCTAATAGAAACTAGTTTAGTAAGTATGACAATTTTGATGGTGGTAAGGTGTATTTGGGTGATAACTTAGTACTTGATATTGTTGGTCATGGAAGTATTCGTGTGAAATTTTTTGATGGTAGAATTAAAAGATTTGATGGTGTCTTTCATATCCTTGGACTAGAAAGGAATTTTTTATCTGTTAGTAAGCTAATAGATGCAAGTGCACATGTATAGTTTTCTGAAGCAGGTGTAAAAATGGTGAGAGGTGCTATGGTAATAGCAAGAGGAAGCAGATTGGGTACATTGTACTAGCTTGATGCATGCATGGTTGAGTGCAATAGTACTTCTAATAAGATTTTGAAAAAGACTACTCAGCTGGAGGAGAAGATTTCTCTTTCAATAGATGGTTGTGGTTTTTTGGGTACCTAAGGGTGCTTTGTCTACTGAATCAAAGTTGCCTACAAAGAAGACCATATTGTGGCACCAGAGACTTAGCCACATAGGTGAGAAGGGTCTATGGACCTTGAAAAATAAGAACCTTTTTGATGGGTTAAATGACTACAATCTTGAATTTGATTTTTGTGAGCATTGTGTCTATGGTAAACAAAAACGCATTCAGTTTTACTCGAGTTCTCATAAGTCTTCATGTATTTTGGATCTAATCCATTCAGATGTGTTTGCTCTAGTTGATGTTCCTTCTATTGGTAGATCAGTTTATTATGTTTCTTTTACTAAAGATTTCAGTAGAAGAACATGGGTTTATTTCCTTAGGAGTAAAGCTAAAGTCTTTAGTCGTTTCAAAGAATTTAAAGCAATGGTTGAATTGTGGACTGGAAATAAAATAAACTATTTGAGAACTGATAATGGTGGTGAATTTTTCTCCAATGATTTTGACACATTTTGTAAAGTTTGTGGTATTAAAAGAGAGAAGACAACTCCATATTCTCCACAAAAAAATGGAGTTGCAAAAAGAATGAATAGGACTTGATGGAGAAGGCTAGGAGTATGTTGAGTGGTGCTAGACTAGAACAAATTTTATGGGCTGAAGCTATAGCCACTACCTACTACCTGATAAATAGGTCTCCTACATCAACTCTTGTTGATAAGATGCCAATGGAAGTGTGGTCGGGCGACAAGCATTCACTTAGACATTTGAGAATGTTTGGTTGTGAGGCATAAGCTCATGTGCCAAAGAAGAAGTAGACAAAATTGGACAGCAAAGTTGTCAAATGTATCTTCATCAGATATAGTTATGTTGTGAAAGGATACAAGCTTTGGGATCTTGTTGCACAAAAGGTATTTTATTCTAGAAGTGTTATTTTTAGAGAAACTAAGCCTTCTTCTATTATAGTGCAACCAGAATGGATAGAAGAAAAGAAAGATGTGATTCAACTTCTTGCTACACCTAAGAAAGTTGAATCGAGGCCCTTAGAAAGATGAGATGTTGAAGAGAGCTCTACAAGTTATAAATCATTAAAGGAAGAGAGAGAACCTAATCATGAACTTGAACCTCCTAAACCTGAACCAGATCTTGGGTCTAGTAGACAAACGAAAGCACCTGAAAGGTATGGGTATTCTCCTAATGATTGGAGATGCATATTTGCATTGAATGCTAATATTGATGAACCAAGATTTGTACAAGAGCCTCTTGGTATGAATGATTCAAAGTCTTGGAAAATAGCCATGGATGAAGAAATGGAAGCTCTTAAGAGGAATCAAACATGGGACCTTTTACCATTACCTGAAGGATGGAAGCCTGTTGGTTGTAAATGGGTGTTCAAAAGGAAGATGGGTTCATATGGAACCATTGAGAAGTATAAAGCATGTTTGGTTGCAAAAGGTTACTCTCAGGTTGAGGGAGTAGATTATGGTGAAATTTTTTCTCTAGTAGCCAAAATGACATCCATTAGATTTTTGCTTTCTATTGCAGCAGCTTATGATCTAGAGATCGAGCAAATGGATGTGAAAACTACTTTCCTTCATGGAGATTTGGAGGAAGAAATTTACATGTCACAGCTAGAGCACTATGTGGTGAAAGGTAAAAGTCATTTGATCTGTAAATTGAAGAAATCCTTGTATGGTTTAAAATAGAGTCCTAGGATGTGGTACCAAAAGTTTGATACATATGTCTTGAGTTTGGGATTTGTGCGATCTAAATCTGATCACTGTATATATTTCAAATCTAATGGTGATGGTTTCCTAGTTATTGACTTGTATGTTGATGGCATGTTGTTTATTGGCAAAGGAAAATGTTTGTTTGCAGAGTTAAAATCTCAACTCTTGATAAAGTTTGAAATAAAAGATCTTGGTGGAGCTAGGAACATTCTAGGAATGGAGATTATAAGAGATAGATAAAACAAAAAAATTTGGCTAGGCCAAAGTAATTATGTTGGTACTATTTTGAAAATGTTTAATATGCAGGATTCAAGACCATTGAGTGTTCCTATTACTATGGGAACAAAGCTTTCTAGCTCAGTGTCCCACATCCCCATTGGAGATGAAAGAGATGAGTCAAGTACCATATTAGAGTGCTATTGAAAGTTTGATGTATGCTATGGTCTATACAAGACCAAAAATTTCCCAAGTAGTGGGAGTACTTTCCCGTTATATGTCTAATCTAGGAAGACCACATTGGGATGCAATAAAAAGAGTTTTTAGATACTTGCGAGGTACCTCAGAGTACTTGATATTTTTTCATGCAATAGGAAACAAGCATTCCTTGGATATTTGAGGCTATGTGGATTCAGATTGGGCTGGTGATGTTGATAGTAGAAGATCCACTAGTGCATATGTGTTAACATTATTTGGTGGTGCAATCAGTTGGATGAGAAAGTGACAGACTGTAGTCACTTTGTGCACTTCTGAGGCAGAGTATATGGTAGATACTCATGCTTGCAAGGAAGCCATCTGGATAAAGAGATTGTGTTCAAATATAGAGTTCAAATAGGGTGCAGTAACAATTTATAGTGACAGCCAAAGTGCAATCTACCTAGTGAAGAACTTGACTTTTCATCCCAAGACCAAGCACATTGATGTATAATATCATTTTCTAAGAGATATGGTCGAGGACGACAAGGTGAAGCTAGAAAAGGTAGAGACTTTGGGGAATATTGCTGATGCATTAACTAAGCCTATGAGCATAGAGAAATTTAGATGGTTTTTAGAATCTATGGGCCTCTTGGCCCCTAGCAATTAAGTCCATGATATTTTGGATCTCCTGACTCTTGCAAGGTGTTCGACAAGTGGGAGAATGTTGAGAACATGTGTCTCAACCTTGGAATCTTTTTGTTGGAAAATTCTAGAATTTGTTTGTTGAAGTTTTCCACTTGTTTATATCTTGGAAAAGAGTGTATAAAATACCAAAAGGTGCCCTATCCATAGTAGAATATAGGGGGGGCATTTTTCGAGCATAGTTAACTTGTTTCATGACTTTTATGGGGGTCTAAACTAAGAGACAAAATTGTGGACGGGATTACTATTTTAATTTGGTTGTTTTTCCATATTGGAAATGTAAATGTCAAAAATGGGTAACATGTGAAATGGTAGTTTTGCCCATGGTTTTGTAAAACCACAAGTGGTTTCCAGGCTGTAAAATCACTATAAAAAAAGGGCTTGGGGAGGTGTTTATGTAATTGAGTTTAGTTTGCAAGATTGGTGCTAGAAGGAGTCTCTTCGAGTTTGAGTTGTGGTGATGCGCTCCTGTAAGAACTTGCATTGCAAGTGCATTGTACTCATCTTGGTTTGATAATACATTGTGCAAGTTTTGGAGGGTGGGGTTTTTCTCCCGGAAGGGTTTCCCCACGGTAATCATTGTGTTATGTGTTCATTGTTATTTTGATTACATTATTATGCATTTCTTTAGATCTCTGCAATAGTTAGTTGAATTTGCATAATTTTCCTCTCAAAGATTAGCATAGGAAGTGATTCCGCACACCTTTTCTTCCTTACAGTTTTTACAAAAATACACATATTATTGTCTTCAATATATGATAAACATTTTAACATGGATTATGGTGCCTGCATGAAATGCCCTCCAATACTACATGAAACACTTTTGACCTAGAGCTACCAACTTGTAACACCACAAATTAGGGTTCTCGTCCTAATTTGACAAAGTTAATGTTCAAACTTGGAAGTACATTAAATCAATGAAAGCACAACGTGCAATCACAATGATCTAAAGGAATTTTTAAATTTGGTGAAACAAAAAACCACTACAATTTAACGACACATTAAATAATAAACTAAAACAATAATATAAAAACTTCCTTATCACATTAAAAGTATTTATTATACTTTAAACACTAACATTCTATCAAGAATCACATTTAGTACCCTTAACATACTTTAAAATCATATGTAGCTACCTTATAAAATAAAAGTTAATAATATATATAACGTCATATAACATATTAAAAATATTGTATAAAAGCATCGTTCAAACATTATATAGCTCTGAAATCAAATCTTGTATTTTCGTTTGGAACAGGTTAAAACTATACTTTTCAGAGAAATTTGCTCAGCTCTAGGAAAAGTCTTTTAATAGAAGTTGAGCCTATGACAGCACATGGGTATGCCTAGTGATGAATTGTAGGCGTCCGCTTAGGTTCGACGAGTTTGAGATTATATGGCTACCTATTTTTGTACATAGTGTGAATCAAGGAGATTGCTATAGCAGCCCACGTTGGAAACCATTGCAGGCTAACCGTTTGAATTCTCTCTCACTCACAAAACAAGCGGATGATATTATAGATGATTACATTAGTATAAACTGGATCTATAAAGTTGATAAAGACCAAATATTCATTGAGTGATGCAGATTAGATGGCTATGTTAAAATGTGAAAGAAAAATATGTAGGGGCCTTTATGGTTACTTTGTTTGGAATAACGTGATGAAACCGACAAATTGTTAGAAGGCCTTACTTACCTACCTCTTTAAGTATTATAATGTGGCATATAATTTTTTTCAAATGTTGAGTGTTTAATGAAATATATAGCTTAAAATTATGATTAATATGTCATTAATAAATATATAAATACATTATTGTAATTAGTTAACTAAATAGAGTATGATGAGTCTTGTAAATATTATGCATGTAAGCAGTTGTATATTTAATGTTTTTAAAATTAAAAGTAGTCAAACACAGGGTTTGACACAAGTAACAAAATATTGTAGAACAACTATATGTTAGAAGTAACAAATTTTAACCCAGTCCCTTCTTAATTTAAAAAGCCCATACATTAGAGTGTCTTAAAATCTAATCATCATTAAAATGCTATGAGTAGTTGGGTTGAGTGCCAAGATAACCATCATAATAAAACTAAAACTAAAACTAAGAGGAGATCTAACTCTCCTTGTTCTTATCTTTCCCTTTTGGTTTATCCAACAACAGTTACAAAAGTGAGGCCTTCATTCTCCGCATGTAGGAGATGAAAAGTGGATGCATGTGAGTGCATCACCCTACCATAAACTTGGTAATATCATCAAATATTTTCTTAAGAAAATCCTACCTATCGTCTAGCTTCTTGAAGCTCCTATTCATGTCTCTGAGCCCCTCCACAATATTTTGTTTTTCACTTGTAGATGTCTTTGGGGGTCCTTATCAAATTTTTAATTTCCTTTTCCCTATTGGTTAATGGGGGAGGTGAGAGTCTCCCTTTCTTCACCTACCTATTTTTCCAAGGTGTCATTCTTTTACGTGTCAGAGATATGGGATGGAATAGGGATTCAATAACCACTTTCTTAAGCTTTACCCTCATTAGTCATGTCCTCATCCTCATCCACAATGTATTTCTTCTAGAAAGCCTTACATTTTTGCCTTTTCTAGGGGGTTTGTGTTTTCCACTATCGATGAAGTTAGAGCTAGAAGGGCTCTGAGGTTTAGGCATGGGTTCCACATCACACATTTTTTCTTATTTCGAAGTGATCTCCTCTTACCTCCTTCCATCTCCACATCTGAGTCCATGATCTGGATATTCTCCTCCATCTTAATTTATTTAAGATGTGGTGTAGAGAGGTCTTAGGAGTTTTTGAGGCAACAATAGACATCACCTCAACCAAGATTTGGAGGGTCACGTTAGAAATAGTTGGGTTAGGGAGGAAAATCTGGAAACTAATAGGTTGGGTAGGGAAAAGACTTATTTGGGAATTGAAAATTTTCAACATAAAAGCCTAGTGGAGGATGTTATAAGGTATAAAATTTTTCATCTTCTCCCTAACCTTGATAATATTTCGTTCCATGGAGTCAAGTATGAGTTACGAAAACAAGACGAGATCATGATTTTGAAAATGGTTTCAAATGGGGAAATGATATTAGTAGAAATAGGGAATCTACCCTCAAAGGTAAGATAGTATGATAGCATAGCATAACTATCTCTAGGGATTTGACAAATCCATTTTAACAAAACTATCATGCTCATGAGTCTGACTTTCACTGGGTTTAAGAACTGCTTGATGTTGGTTTCATTTGCAACACAAGGTTTTTTTGCCATCTTCAGCAATCCAAGGAGAAACCAAGAACTTAAGAAATGATTTCCTCATTGATCTCAAACGAGATCCCATTCACAATCACTCACCTAATGTTCCATGTATTAACAAGTTGCATAGATAGACTCATCATAACCCTTAATGCACTGCATAAATGACACCAAACCACCCTCCTTAAGATAAGTTTTGAAAGACTCATTATATTTTTCAATGGAGCTCGGCTCAATGTGAATAGGGTTGCCACCCATTTCTTTGCTCTCTTCCAAATCCTTAGAAATATTTGACATTACTCTAGCTAACTCGAAATACACATTAAATAGTCATTTAATTATGCTTTTGATAATTAATTGAACTTTTGAATAGTTGATAATTATCAAGTTTGAAATTAACAATCTTCAAATATCAAAATAGTGTTTAGATTGCATAAATAGTCAAAGTGATTAGTCATGACAATAATTTTTTTTATAGATCACCTATTACAAATCATTTTTTAGTGGTGCATTGAGCAATAATACAACATTCTACATGAATAAGTCACCACGAAGCATTAAAAAAATACTTTGATTAAATAAATTCAATCTTTGATTTACACCTTGTGTACCAAAGAGCTTCTTGCAACCAAGTTGAAATATATTAAAGAAAGAGTCACAAATAGATCTAGTTTCATAATGCAAGTGTATATATGCTCCAAATTAGGATTTATAATCACAACTATGTTCTTTATAACTCAACTAATGTATGATTGTGCTAAAGGATTGTGTCTATTGAAGTAATGGATTTGATCTTGGATTTATTGATTTGTTCTATGATGGATGGAAAGTAGTGATTTAATCTTGGATTACAAGATAACTCAAAATGATGGTCACATGATTGTAGATAGCTTAAAACCATCAACTAATTATCTCATGTTCATTAATGAGTTAAATTAATTGATCTATTTCTTAACTATATTGATATAGTTGATTTAATATTCTAATGATTGACTTTTCATAGAGTTTATATAGTTCATATGGATATTGTATCTAGTTGAATCAATTTGATAATTTGATGAATTTTTTTTATTAAATATTTGATTGGAAAATAAATTATTTGATAAATGAACTATAACTATTTTTCAATTAAAGTAATTTTTGTGAAACTTGATTAATAGATGGAGAATGAATTATTTTAAACAAAATAGAAAAGTGATAAGATTTTAATAACTAAAATGTATCCCTATTAGATAGGGTATTATTGCTTAACAAAAGAAATTTTAACTAAAATAAAATTAGTAAAAAGGTTATCATTGGATGAAGTGGTTTGCAAGATGACTCATTGTGAAGAGAAGTTTGGAAAAATGGAGTTAAATAAAACAATAGAGCAATTGAATGAAAAACTACAATAGTGACATGAAGGGTGTGTAGTGTAAAAAGGGAACTTGGTGTGACAATTGCAATAGCGAAGAGATTAGGTAATAGAGGATGGGATTTGAAAACAATTCAATATTTACCCTCAATACCTAGAGTGTGCGTAGCAGATAAAAGCTAGATGTTAGAGGAAATAGAGCATGTGTCAATATATATAATTAACAAACAGAGCAAGTATGACCATACAAGGTACAGGAATATTCTAGGTCATTAATAGCTACACAAACATTAGTCCTATGAGTTGAATAATAATAGTAAATCCTGTGATAATACTAATTTAACATATTTGTGGGGAATTATACTTGAACTAGTTGATGTGTAGTACTAGAATAAATAATGCATATATAAAGAATAAGTGTAAATTTTGAAGCATATTTATTATTGTTCATATTTAATAGGATAAGATCTAAATCATTATTCAATGTATTTGCTCGCATAATGTTTACTGGCATAGTGTTGTGTAGATAGTCTCCTATACGTAGCCATAGTGAAATATATGAATAAACAAAAGGATTCTTAGGATAGAGATGCCATTCACTTTCAAATTGGCATGTTGAGAAAGAGTAGTATGATTAATAATATAAATGTGTTCAAATAACAGAAACCGTACTTTGAAAAAACGTTAAGGCTTAGTTATCTCCAGCTATAAAGCACCTAATAATACTCATAAATATATTTACCACCTAATCTGCACCTAATAATACTCATAAATTTATTTACCACCTAATCTTTTCTTTGTGCACGTATTTAAACCTGATTCTGTCGTGTATCGGAGCATGCGCATGACGCAGTCAAAGCTCTCGGAGTAACGGGGTTTTTAAAATGAAAATGTGCTATTTGCTTCTACACATTTGACGTATCCATTACTCAACTCTTTCTCCCAATTCCACCTCATCTATATGTTCCTCAATTCGACTCTGATCTTCTCGCATTATTTTCAAAAGCCTTATATTTATCTCTTCCTTCTGCAACCCTAATTCAGCTTGATCAGATATCAGAAGACATGTCTGGTATTGTTGTTTACCCTTGTGCTGCTTGCAAGATTCAGCGAAGAAAATGTGGAGATAAATGCGTGCTAGCACCTTATTTTCCTCCACATGATCCTCACAAATTCTTAGTTGTACACAAATTATTCGGAGCAAGAAACATTAGCAAAATCCTTCAGGTATAAATCAATACAATTTGAGAACTTTATCAACAGGGCATTCCGATCTATATATACTATAATTGGCTAGTTGGACTTTATTTCAACATCATTGCATTTTATATTGTGCAGGATATTCCGGCAGAGAAGAGGGAAGATGCTGTAACGAGTCTTGTATACGAGGCAAATGTGAGATTGAATGATCCAATCTACGGCAGCACTGGCGCCATTTGTTGACTTCAGAAGGAAATCATACATCTCCGGTCACAATTGGCAACAGTTCAATCAGAGCTCCTCAAATCGCAGACTTATTTTTCGTCTCTCTTCGCCGGCTTTTGTGATTCGGGTGAAAAAGCAACTACATTTGATGTTGTACATCAAAACGGCCCATATAACACCGATGAATCAGTAAGTAGACTGGATTTAATTCATGAAAACGATCCATATAACAATGATGGAGTAATAGTTTTGCAAGAGTATGAGGACCCCTTTGGATTGTGGGCACCACTGTGAACCTCGTTTGGGCTATATTCGTTCTATATTATTCCATGTTATGAATCCTTATAAACAATTAGGAGTAATCATACTATTTGGTAAACAATTAGGAGTAGTCCATGTATGGAAATGGTGCTGAATGTATTTACATTTGTAGCAACTGCAAATTGAATCGTTGTCCGCTCCTATTGAATGTCATCAGCCTATTTAAGACCTATTTGACTCTGTTAAATTATATAAAGTATTTTATAGTTTCTCAAATTCAATATGTATTAAAAATATTTTCAATATTAGAATTCTATTTAATGTATTAAAATGAACATTTTCTTTATATAAAAGGAATACTAAACTTGTTTTTGGATAATAGCCTATTTCTTTTAAGGGTAATGCTCAAACTTTTAAGGATTGTTTGTATTTAATTATAATATATTGTTATATTATATGTTGAGAAAATTTATGGATATTAGAAAATTAATGGATATTTTAAACATTTCATTTTTTCTAAATTACTTAATTGATATCAATGGTTTGTATTAGGATTGTTTATTATCTTTTGTACCCACATTTCATACCATAGTTGAAATTTATTTAGTTGTTGGAATTAAAAAAGTGGCACATAGTGACATGTATTTGCTTTATAGTAATTAGTAATTAAAATTTAGACAATAAATTTAGTACTTTATATCTTTATAATAATTTTAGAAATTATTATAGTTTAGTAATTAGAAATATATTGGTTAAAGTAAAAATAAGAATTTAGAAATGTTAACTTAAATTTAAAGAAATTTTATATCTTAAAAATTAAGTATTATAAATTTTAATATTAACTTTAATTTAAATATTATCATACAAAATAGATAAAAATTAGATTAAAAATGGTTACCAAATTTTCTTATGACATGGTTGGAATTTGACATTTAATTTAAATGTTGAATTCACCCCCAAAAATTAATAATAGTAAATTTATTATTGTACGTTCTACTCGAGAAAAGTTCTAAAATATGGATCGATTAATTTTGATCTTATAGATTTTATATAGAATAATGAAAGTTTTGAGGAAAGGGGTCCTATAACACCAAATGAAATAACCTAATCAAATTTGAGAGATACAATTTTTATAATATAGAAAATTCCCTAAATATATAATGAAAATAAATATTTGAATGACAAAAAAAAGAATAGTGATCTATAATTGGTGGAAACTAATTCATAATAGGAGAAAGTGATATAATGCAAGAGTTCTCAAATTCTAGCATTTGACAATTTTGGAAATTTTTAATCAAGAAAATTGTGTTGTGAATAAGATAGAATTTTTTTGGTTATAGCCAGAATTCATAACATGAAAATATGCATTTACTTCACTTGGTTCCATATTTTAGGAACAAGAATACTGCTCTTTTTAATCATTTATTAAAAATACATTCTCAAATTTTTGAAGTTATGAATATTATATGTTATGTTTTCCCTTGGATTCATTCTTATGAGTTACACAATCACTTATTTCAATTTGTAATTTCCTACAATACCAAATTCAATAGGAAACTTGGAGTTCAACATTTAGGAAATCTTTCTATATACATTTTGACCCACATGAATGAATCTCTCATGTCAAGCATGTAACTCAACTATGATATATATGGGTTTGTGTGATTAGCATGGTTTAGAAGGGTTTTCCCTTCAAATATCTCCACTCTTGATTGGAGCATTAAATTTATTACCTATGCAATTTTTAATTCAATGTCATTTTGTTATTTCAATCCAATCTCCATTTTTTCTTTATGTGCATTAGAGATCCCATGTTTTCTTTTTTGTTGTTTTTAATATAATAAGAGTCTCTAAAGATATGAGACAAGCTATTTTTCTAACTTCTTATAATTCTTTTTGGAGCACATAGGACTTCTCTTTTCATGTGTAAAGAGTATATGGGTTTCTCCTAACAATGAAGCCCAATATGTGGATTCAACCCCATAGTATAGAATTAGTGAGGACCTAATTTTTGACTATGGAGGAAGGTTACTAAAAGAGTAGAGGTCAAGAAAAGATCACATGTGTAGATCTTGTGATGCTAGGGTTTTGGTAAAATGTTATTTGCATATGGATTTCAAAATATTATAAATTTTCTTTACCCTCAATTCCCATTTAAGTAGAATTGGAAATGATTTTCCAATTTCAATTACTTACATAGAGGATTCAAATGCTAGTTTGGGCGGTCAGTGGGAATCAACAAATCAGTTTCAAGTTTCATGTTTGGAATACTAACATCTTAACTATCCATTTGAGGATTTCATAATCCCAATTCTAGTCTAGTTCTACCAAACAAATCACCTCTTGGTGATCCTACAAGAATAAAAAGAAGGGAAAAAAAAAAAGACTAAAAGGAGTGTACAGAAATGTAGAAATGAAATAATAGGTAATGTCAAAACAATACTATGAGACTGGAGGAGCCAAAAGAAGCATAAATAAATATATAAATATATAAAGGTATAAATTAATAGTATTAACTAAAACTAAAGACATAAAGAAGGATAAAAGAGATCTAAACTAATTATACTAAATAACATGAATTGAAAAAATAAAAGAAAGACACAAAAGAAACAAATCTCTAGAATAAAATTGATTGGTAATGATGAAAATATAATTGTATAAATCACAAATTGACAAACATAATTATAAAATAAAATTATACAAAACAAAATAGAATAATAAGGCACATATAATAAATTATTAAATTTAAATCATGAATAAAATTATATAAATTATACAAAACAATTAATAAATAAACCAAAAAGATAAATAAAAAAAGGAAAAACCAATTAAGAAAATATGTTAACATTTTAATAGAGACAAACTTAATAAAACTTAAATATAATAAATGACCCATAAATTATGCAACTAGACTATGTCAAAAAAAGAAAAAAGGATATTGAGAAAGTACATATACATAAAATATCACATAACAATATAAATCAAATTCAAAATAAATAACCAAATAAGGAAAGGAAAAATATTATTAGAAAATTGATGAGTGAGACTAGAGTGGGAGAGAGGTAGTGGATCCCTAAACCATAGCATCATTCAAGAGGGAAATGGAGAGGATGCTGAAGATCTAGTCAGGGAAGGGTGAGAAGGATCAAGAGGAGGTTTGGTGATTGGTCCCCTCTAGACTACAAGGATTATTTTCATATTTTTTGGTTGTGTTGTAGATAGTGGCCTCTAGTGAGTTTATTGAAATGAGCTTTTTCTCAACTCTCGGTGTTATGCTTGCTGATACTATGAAATTGTTTGTTTTGTAAGTTCCTTTCTCATATAAGAGGTCCTCTATCTCTAAAGGAATCTCCTCCCTCTTTCCCTCCCTAATGAGTGCCTATACGGAGATATTTTTTCAGGATAACAATTCATGTTTGGTGGGGTGTGACTTTCAACAAATGTTCTATCTTTATTTTGGATGTGCTTGTGTTTTGACTTCTCTTTTTTTTTTTTCTTTTTTTTCTTCTGAGATTTTGATGGGGTATCTTCTTATCTACATTTTGTGTGTCACCGAGATATAAGCTTCTCTTTTTCTATATGGCTTCATTGTAGGAAGTGTTTGCACTCTACTCTTCTCCCCCTGTGTGTTATCCCTAGCACCATCTTGGGTTCTTTGGTACATGCTTTTTTTTGGAATGGTAGTTATCTCTTGTGGGACAATAAAAATATTATTATAAATCTTAAAAATTCAGACAATAAAATAACCAAGTGACAAAAATTAAAAACCAAACATGACAGAATGAAAATAAGAAAACATAATAGATATGTTTAAAATAAAAATTAATATTACAATAAAAAATAACTAATGAAGTACATAATTAATTGACATTCTATCAATAAATTAATAAGTCATTCAGTCAATTGATCAATTCACCAATCAATCAATTGATCAATCTATCTATCTACATCTAGTGAGTGAAATTATTATTTTATTATTAATAATAAATTAGTATTTTTAGAAATACATAATACATAAAATATGTAAATAATGGATTTCCTTAGAATTATCCAATATACTCCACCATCTACTTGTACTCATAAATACACAACACAATACACATATTCTAAATTTTAAATCATCCCCAACTCTCTTTTTTTTATCGGTAAATGGATAAAGCCTAGATTAATTATTATTATATGTTAAGTGAAGGTAGATTTGAAACCAAGACCTCCCACATGAGAGGTTTGCAAGTTACCATTGTGTTGTAGGCGTTTTCCTATCATCCCCAACTCTTATCATCTTCTAGCCCTTTGTATATATTTAAGAGGAATGTCTATTAAAATAGAAAAATACATAAACCCTAATAAGAATTACTAGATTATTCATTTAGGTAAAATAAATAAAAATTTCTTTTTATAGTAAAAAAATTTACCACATGACAACAATAAGATGTTGCAAATTATAATCTAGATTCATCACCACATTCACTCAAAAAGACCATATCACCCATGAGAGTGTAAATATATATATATATGTATATATATATATATATATATATATATATATAATTACAAAACTATATGGTGAGCCAATTGCCATGCCTTTAGGATTCTCAACACCATATCCTTGTCCATGAACATAATCCACTCTATTTAATCTCCATCTAGAGAAACAATCATATGAACTAGATGTTCTTACTAAAACATTGAGGAAAGGTATGATATTGAGGCAAGGATGAATGAATATCCTCTTGAACTTTATATGATTTTTAAAATATGAATGGCCCTGAATGATTTACTCACTTGGTAGACATGATTATACATTACTTCAATATTGCAATGAAATTAAATGTAACTAATTTATATCAACATATGCATGTAAACATAAACCATAAGAGCATGAAACATAACACAAATATATTCTCACACAAAAATCCTTGCTTAGATTTAAAAATATGGTCACGATGCTACCCACATTTCCATCACTACTATAATAAGATGTTTCTTTGTTAGGGCTACAAGATTTTGTCACCTAAGGTGACTTTCTCTATTAGAATTAATAAAATAATTTTTTTAATGATCTACCTTTCATAAGGATTTTACATAACAATAATATGTGTGAACTTTGTTAAGAGACTTACAACCAAACAACTCAGTCTACCCTATTAAAGAATTTAATTACTACAATGTTTAGAAAATAGTAATGAAACTAGTCTTTATAATTTCAAGATACTTTTCTTAAACAGATCCCTCTTCTGCTAAATGATTTATCACTTCAAGTGACTAATAGATAAAATAATTCCTTATGCTTCTTTAGTGTTTGATCTATAGCAAAAAAATATCTAGTACAACCCTCACATAAATTTTTTTAACAACAACAAAATTTATAGCAGCATAAATGCCATCATCAATCTTCTAACTATTCCTTATAGGTCCTTAAATAGGTATAATTTTCTTTGCATGATCCTTTACCTAATTAGGATTTAGGAATGTTCTCAAAATGTTTCTTGATATAAATCAACAATACTGAATCACTCTTGTTCCATTATTTTCTTTTCTTTTATTGCTCTCCTTTCTACCTTGGAATCATAAACATTTAGATCACATTTTCCAATGAATCTTACAAAATTATTCACTCCATATGTAAAAATCTCGTTTTCTACTCAGTAGATTTTTTATACCTAATATTATGTTCTATTAATGAATTGTATGTTCTTCCTAGATAACTCAGTGTCTACTTTGTTTATGCTCCATGGTTATGATTGCATTCAATGTCCTTACAAAATGGTTAAACTTGGAATCCTCACTAATGTCTATGCTTAGAGTGTGCCAAAATTGCTTCATATATACAATGCTTAGGTATAATTACGTCATAGTTTCACTTTGATCCTTTATTTTCTTGGGCACTATATAATGGGTTGGTAACTATGTTCACCAACCAATACCTTGTTCCTTCATCACTAACTAGTTGACACTAGTGACACATGAATGTATCTAGGAGTAGCATTTTGCCCCTTTGTGATTAGTGGAAAAAATGTTATACATGATAGCTCAAAATTGACTTAGTCAAAATTGGAGAACTCAACCTACATACATAATTCAATTTCTTCCTTGGTATAGGATGTATTTTGTAAAATATTTTTCAAAACTTACTTTTTGTATTTTGCTCAATCTTTATAGATCCATATATCTCAAGAAATCCTTATAACTTCTAACAAACATTTATAATCAGTACATATACACTCCCCCTATCAATTTACATAGTTATCATCCTTTTTTAACAATCATTTCAAAAAATTAAAATTAAAAAAAGAAATGTTTACCTTATTCTTATACCCAATTGACCAAGAAAAACTTGATCACTATGCATCATTACTGTCATGGTGGCATCGTAGTTAGTTTTCAATATCTTCAAAGTTTATTTCTCCACACTTAATTTTGCTACCCAATAAACCATGTGATCTACAATGGATAAGCCATGCAAAACAACAAGTTTTTTTTTTTTTTTTCCTTTTGGATATGTCACTGCATCACCTCAAGATGAGCTAGTAATGGAACTTGCATCACATTTACCTTTGCTCAAGTCTTATCCTTTTCATACAATATGCTATGCCCTTAATATTGGTGTATATAGGGTTATGAATAGTCAATTTGTGGATATCTTAATCCTTAATTAAGTAATGTTATCATTATTTAGGTGGGTAGGTTAGCCTAGGTGTATGTAGGGTTGTTTCTATTCAACCTAAGCACAATTAGGTATATATAGGAGTTTGTGAGTCTTGTTTGAAGATCATATTGTGAAGTGTATTTTCATTGGAGATATTTGGAGGTTTCTCCCTCGAAGTGGCATATTACTCTCAGTTATTATCAAGTATTTATACAATATTTCATATTATTTCTTCTATTGTACAAGTTATTTCATAACAAGTGGTATCAGAGCATGATCTTGACACCATAGAGGCAAGATTTTTTCTTGACATTGGGGCAATTTCAAGAAGAGCATATCTTTCAGATTTTAGTGAATTTTTCAAATATTTTTAAAGGGATTTTGAAGACTATATTGTAGAAGTTATAGTCCAAAATTTAGTGGAATTGGAGCAAATTTGAGAAAATTATTGCATAATTACTATTTCTACACAATTTATTGAAATCTATATATCTCTCACATCTTTCTGACTTGGAGTATGACTTGTATTGGTTTTTTGAATATATAGTACTAGAGCCTATATTTCAAAGCTTGGAGAAATTGAAGAAAAAATAAGCAATTTATTAATAAATTAGGAAAATTCACTTTCAAGGAAGCAATTTGCCAATTTTTTTGGATTTTCCTAAGGGTATCTTGGCCCTAGTAAGTTATATTAAAAAATAAATAAAAATAAAAATCAGAGAATTTATATTTGATTTCTGTGATTTATTTCAAAAATATTGGTTTCAATCATGATAGGGCCTCCAACAAGAGATAAAAAGAATGCTACCACACTAGGGAAATCTTGTAGTCAAGATTCAGAAATGAAAGAGGATATTAATTCCAATGAGGAAATAAGTAAGTTTAGGTAGGAGGTTAAGAAGGATATGTATGACCTATGACGAGATATATAAGATATAAAAAACATGTTAAGCATGTATCTGAATGAAACAAGGAAGGAGTTGTCAAGAAAGCAAGGTGAAACCTTCAAGTTGACTAATAATGACACAAATTTTAATACTCATATGGAATCCATCAATTTTTTCCAAAGGTGCATATGTGAAAAATTGATGGAAAGGATCCTCTTACATGGATAAATCAAATGAATACTTATTTTGAGCTACATCAAACCCTATATGGACAAAAGGTTATGATGGCTTCCTTATATCTAGAATTGGATCAATTCATTTGGTATCATTGGATTTGTACTCATAGGAGGAAAAAGGGTCTCACCATATCATGGTCTATTTTTTATAGAAGAACTCAAAGCACGGTATAGCAATAGTGTGACAGAAAACTTCTTTAGCCAATTTTTAAGCTTCGACAAATAGGATCTGTTATGGAGTAGAGCTAAGGAGATTGAGGAAAAATCCCCACAGATGCTAAGATCTCATAAAATGAAAAAGTTTCTTAAGAAAGGAGAAGATGGATATGTGGCGTAGCTATTTTCATTAGAAGTCTCTCAATCTAATGCTCTTACTCATCAAAATTTGCAAGAAATAATTGATCATCACTCAGTGATTCTTGGAGATATGCCTAAAGAACTTCCTCCTAAGAGGGATCATGACCTTTGCATATGACTAGTTCTAGGGAGCCAGCCACTAAACATCAAGCATTATAGGTACCCATACATACAAAAAATTGAGATAGAAAAAGTGTTGAGGAAATGCTAGAGGCAACAATTATCAGGCATAGCTAAAGTGCTTACTCTTCACCTGTTGTGATGGTGTTTAAGAAAGATGAAACTTGGTACATGTGTCTAGATTATAGAGTGCTCAAAATGTACACCATTAAAGATAAGGTTCTTATTCCAATCATCTATGATCTTCTAGATGAATTAAATGGAAATATGTATTTTACCAAGTTAGATCTTAGATTGGGTTATCACCAAATTTGGATTAAGGAGGAAAATATTTTTAACAAAACATTTCGAACTCATGAGGTTCATTATGAATTTTTGGTGATGCCAGTTAGTCCTACCAATGCACCATCTACATTCCAAATTTTGATGAATTTCATTTTTAAGAAGTTGTTGAGAAAGTTGTGTTAGTGATTTTTTGATGATATACTAATTTATAGAAAGGCTTGGGAAGAACATTTGTAGTATGTAGATCAAGCATTATAATTACTTGAAGATCATCAACTCTATGCTCAGTCATCCAAGTGTTATTTTATCTTAAGGAGGTGGAGTATTTGAGACACATAGTTTCACATGGAGTAAAGGTGAACCCTAACAAAATTAAGCCTATCATGGAATGCCCTATTCCAAAAACCATTAAGAAGCTGAGGGGTTTCTTGGGATTTATAGGGTATTGTAGAAGATTTGTGAAGAATTAAGGTCATATAGCAGCACCCCTTACCACTCTATTGAAGAAGGATTATTTTCATTTGAATGAATATGCTAATGTAGCATTTGAGCAATTAAAGAAGGCTATGTATACAACTCAAGTGCTTTCCATTCTAAACCTCATCGAGGAATTCATTGTGGAATGTGATGCTTCTAGAAATGAGGTAGGATTAATTCTCATGCAAGAAATTCAACCAATTTCTTTTGAGATTCATCAATTAAAAGGTAAAAATCAACTCAAACCTATTTATGAGAAGGAAATGCTAGTAGTCCTTCTTTCAATTAAAAAAAGGAGCCATTATTTAATGGATTGAGACTTCAAGTTTAGGATAGATCATGATAGCCTAAAATATTTTTTGGAAGAGCTATCTTTAGAAGAGCAACAAAAATGGGTCACTAAGATGTACAAAGGCTATCTTTAGAAGAGCAACAGAAATGGGTCACTAAGATGTCAGGATATGACTTTGAAATTGTATACAAGAAAGTGAAGGAAAATATTATGGCCAATTCACTTTCCAAGAAGGATGAAAAAGATGAAGCCTTATTGTGTTCCCTTTCAATATTACAAGAAAATTGAGTGGTAGAAGCTAGAGAAGAGTGGAAAAATTATGTTGCAACAAGTAATCTCATCTAGTAAATGAAAAGTGACCCTAGTAGTTTAGATAAGTTTTATTTAAAGGGGCATCTTATTTGGTATAAAGAGTGCTTGTATTGTTGCAAGAATTCTACTCTTAAACACAAGATTCTTAAAGCACTACATGAGTCCCCAATTGGTGGTAATTTAGGATTTTTGAAGACATATAATGGAGTCAAGAAAGAATTATTTTGGGAAGGGCTGAAAGGTGATGTTAAAAAATTTGTGGCTGAATGTTTGTTTGTCAAAGAATCAAGGGGAAAACAATTAAGACACCAGGTCTCTTGCAACCTTTACCTATTCCTACCCAACATTGGGAAGAGGTATCCATGGAATTCATCAGAGGGCTTCCCAATTCTAAATGTCATAATATCATCATGGTAGTAGTTGATCGCCTCATTAAATATTCATATTTCATTGGATTATCACAACCTTTTACAACAAGTATAGTGGCAAAAGTATTCTTGGAAAATATCCAAAAGCTACATGGTACACCTAAGGTTATTGTTAGTGACAATAATCCTATTTTTACTAGCCACTTTTGAAAATATTTATTCTCATATTTGACGGAGGGCCATACCACCCTTACTTATTCACAACCAAGAACACAATAATATGGAGACAAAGAGATGACAAAATTCTTCTCAAAACATGTTTTTATTATACTTGAAAATCCTTACAATATTCTCCAAATAAGAGAACTCCAAACTCTTACAATATAAGAGAGCTTCCACACTAAAAGCTTCCAAGTAGGTTGCACACCAAGAGCTTCTACAAGAAGAGATCAAACCTTAAGAGATTTATTACAAGAGCTTACACTTGAAGAGCTTACACTCAAAGAACCTCTACTTGAAGAGCTTATACTTGAAGAGCTTATCCTTGAAGAGCTTGACCTTCAAGATCTTACACTTGAACTATAAGCTCTTCAAGTAGAGGTTATTCGAGTCTAAGCTCTTCAAGTGTAAGCTCTTGTAGTGAAGCTCTCAAGGTATGATCTCTTCTTGTAGAAGCTCTTGGAGTGCAAGATAGTGGGAATCTTTTAGTGTGAAAGCTCTCTTATATTGTAAGAGTATGTAGTTCTCTCATTTGGAGAATAGTGTAAAAATTTTCAAGTATAATAAAGGAATCTTTTGAGAAGTATTTTGTCATCTCTTTATCTCCATTTTATTGTGTTCTTGGTTGTGAATCAGTAACAGTGGTGTGGCCCTTTTTTAGTGGTATCAGAATGAGAGTTTGTGAGCATGTGGATAGGTCGTCAAACATCAGCCAGTTCACACTAGGACTTTGGGTTGGGTGAAGTGATCAAAGAAGAAGTCCTTGACTATGTAGATAGATCGCCGAGTATGAGGTAGTTTACATGAGGATTATAATTTTGGCTAAGTGTGTGGATAGAATGTTTATTGTGAGGTAGTTTTCACGAGGTTCTTGTGTTGCAGAAAGTTTTTCTTATATACACTTGATCATGGAGAAGAGAAAGAAGAAGATAAGTTTTGTGATTGGGTGGATTCTGAGGATTCGTAGGCTTGAGAAGATTAGAGAAAGAAATCAAGAGGCATTGTGAGTTAATTTCTAGAAGCAAGTGAATGAATTACAAGCCGGGTTGTAGAAGAGAAGAGTGCATTGCCAGAAAAGAGATGTTGACAATTCTTTCTACGATGCAAAAAAGAAAGATGATCTAGTAGTATTAGAATACACCTTCATCAATATTTGGGTACTCAATTGGCTCATATTTCTTCATATCGTCCTCAATCAGATCGGCAAACCGTAGTTGTTAATAAATATTTGGAAAGATATCTACATTGTTTCACTTCAGAAAAATAATCTCAATGAGTAGATTAGCTACCTCTTGTAGAATGGTGGTAGAATACTTCTTTTCATAGCTCATAAAAAATGTCTCTATTTTTTGCACTTTATTGATATCTGTATGTGTGAATATGTGGCATATGCTAACACACACACTTCAACATGGTCATTGTATGTAGATTCATCCCAGAATGAACATTGGATTGTTCATCCAAAAATCAGCTGGCAAGGCGACCTGTTGCCTTCTATCTAAAGGGAATTGCTTGTTAGATATCCTCAGATTTGAGGTGTTAAGTGTAATGTCCCCTTTCTAGCATTCATAGCATGATGTTCTCGTTAGCCTATTTCCCCACAGTCTCGTAGGCTAACTAGGACATTAAAGGGGCTTAGAGGCCATTTGGACTAGACAGTTTCAGTTGCAGGTCTTTTTGAGGGGTTCTGAGGCAACTTTGGGCATACTTACTATTTATAGTAAGTCATCTTGGACATGGCCAAACATTCAGTCACAGTGGTATATCGATGGTAATTGTTTAAAATCGACAAGAAAACTTATTTATCATTGATAAGATTTGTTATGCATTGATAAAGCCATTTTATAAAGTTAAATTTAAATATTTAACTTTATTAATGCATAGACTATAGTTTGTGGGAAATATTTAAATTAAAAGAGTTCCCTTTATTTTTATAACACATTGGAGACATAAGGTACATAAAGGGAGTTATGTTTTATCCCACATTGAGAAAACGAAGGATTGAGCTCTTGTGAGAACACTATAAAAGAAATGGAAGAGCTTTTTTTTTGTATGCTTGGATGAAGATTAATGTTATGTTGTTGGATATCTGATTATCGGGCTTGGAGGACGGAATCCCTCTTTGCTAGCATTCTCTTCGCTGTTGGAAGACACAGTTAAGAGGATCAATGGTGTTTTCACTTCAGGAAACACACTGGGTTTCATTTGGGGCGTTCGCATAAAGAAATTTACAAGGGTTTGAGGTGCAGATCTGAAGTTAGTTATTGCTATAGTGCCACATGAACAGTATTTGGCTATAGTCGGCATGAACATTATTTTGCTACAGTACGGCGTGAACAGTGTTGGTATCAAGTTTACTTGTTTTTCTAGCTGATTAGAAGTTTGGAAGGCTGCCGACTACATCTACAAAATACTACGGAAACTAATTCCAAGTTTCTTCTGTCAAATTTTGATACTTTGCATAATAATTGTTGAATACAAGTCTGAATAGTTGTTGCAACCTTTAAGGCAGCTGTAAGTGCACATCTGCATTTAAAAATCACCCTTTATCAGCAGATTGAAAGAGTTTCCAGATTTTTCATATATTGTTAAATGTGTGCCAAGTGTTTGTGAAAATGTTATGATGTGTATTATGCATTTTAATGTCACTTCATAGTTGTTCGTAAATCTACTCATTGGAAAGCAATTTATTAAGGAAATCAGCTTTATGAGTTTGCATACAAAGTGTTTGACAATATTCCTTAAGTTAAATTTCTACAAGTCAAAGTTCAAATCAGGGGAGGATATTATAGTGGTATCAGAGCTATAAGTCCTGCCATCCTGTGGAGGTCTTATAGGAAATTTGGAACTGGCCGATAGAGGGGAAAGTGTTTGATGAAATGTGAAAACACTAAAATCAGAGCATTTATGTTTGAGCATGCGACAGGGGCCTTATAATTTCCGCAATACCAGAGCAAGACAAAGTAGGAGTTCAAACCTGCAAAGCAAATAGTCTAGTTCATCCGTACAGGGGGGTATAGAATCTACTCATATAGACACAACGAAGGTATTCTTTGATCAACACAATAATATGGGTGATCGAGATGACAAGAATACAAGATTAGGTGGAGGCGGGAATGCCGGTCTAGAGCCTAGAGAGGAAAGATTCTTACAGTTATTAGAGACCTTGGTACAGGGTCAGCGAGTAGCAGAACAAAAGGCATAGGAACAGAATCAGAGATTGGATCTTATGATGCAGATGATGGCTCATCAAATGGGGTTGAATTCTAACATGGGTGGAGGAAATAATCAGAATGGAAATGATCAGGATGGGACACATAATGGAGGTGAACAAGTTGGGAACAATTTCGGTCATGCACCCCAGCGAGCTAGGACAGTGAGTTCAAGGCCCATGATTCCTACATTTCCTCCTAGAGCTCCAGAGCAGCTCATACCAAAGCCCCAGATTACTAATATACAGGACCAGTTGAGGAGAGATTGGGAAGTCGGAGGGCTAGATTTTACTACTACAATTACATTTAGGGAGTATATGGATGTGCGGATGAAACATATGCCACGTGGACATGATAGAAACCAGAGCTATGAGCTACGAAAGAAATTAGGGAGACTTGAGTTACCATATTATGATGGCTCAGGAAAGTCTATAGCAAGAGCTTGGGTTCAAAAGCTTGACACATACTTTCAATTGGACCCTATGCCGGAGGAAGAAGCTATTAAGTACGCAACAATTCATCTGGATGGGTTAGCACATGAGTGGTGGCATCATGGTATGGTCACTATGGGACATGCACACATTACCTCATATGTGGAGTTTACAGAGAGGCTAATTGAACATTTTGATAGGAAGGATCCAGAACTCCATTTCAAGGAGTTAGCTCAGCTTAAACAGTGGGGATCATTGGAAACATACATTTCAAAGTTTCAGAAACTTGCAGTGTTAGTAACAGATGTATTTGAACAGAGGATACTAGTTCTATTTATGGATGGGTTAGCTGATCTGTTGAGAGGGTGGATTAAAGCTCTCAACCCTCCCACTTTGCAGGAAGCCATTAAGAAAGCTCGTGACATGGATTCCTCTTCATCTTCAAAAAATAAATTCCAGGCAAAGAGTTTCCCTTCAAGGAAAGATAAGGATAGGAAACCTTTTCATAAAGAGGTTCAGCTAGCTAAGGAGGAAAGTAAGAGGTTGGAAAATGAGACACTTAATGATCTCAGGAAGAAGAAGCTTTGTTTTCATTGCAGGGAGCCTTGGGATTTGTCACATAAGTGTCCATTGAAAGAAAAAGCTAAGCAGATGGAGTACTTTTCAGCCGAAGAGTTAGTAGATGGAGATTTAGAGTAGTCATCCAAATCAGATGGAGATGATGATAGTTCTTCACAGGAGGAAGCACGCGGTGATAGCACGATAGCTCAGTTGTTAAGTATACAGGAGGCTGTCACTTTCAGAGTTAGGGGAACCTTGGATGGACAGAGAGTTGTGGCACTCATTGATACAGGGGCGACACATAACTTCATTGATGAGAAGTTTGTGACATGCAGAGGGCTACATACAGAGGACATAGGGGATTTAAGGTGATGGTTGTCGATGGCTTCAAAATTGAATGTACCAAGAAAATCTCCAACTTGCAGCTTCGTTTGGGAGATTATGACATGACAGGAGATTTCTTTGTGGTCAACATTGGTGATCAGGATATGGTGCTTGGGATGAACTGGATTAAGTCTCTGGCAGAGTTTACATTTAACCTTGAGAAAATGGAAATGAGGTTTGAGGCAAATGGTAAGAAGATTGTGCTCAGAGGGTTGTCAGATGGGAGACTTCAAGTGGTGTCACTCAAGCGGATGCAGAGTTTCTTTAGACATGATCAGGTGCAGTGGGTAGCAGAGTTTAGAGTAATGCCTGAGATGACAGAGCAGCATAAACAAGAGTATCCACCTAATGTACAAAAAATAATAACCAAACATACTAAGGTGTTTGGTGAGATACCTCTAGGGAGACCCTCGGATAGGGGAATCGAGAATGTTATTGAATTAGAGGAAGGGGCTAAGCCAGTTATCATCACACCTTACCGCCATCCAAAGAGATGTAAGGATGAAATAGAAAAGGCAATTAAGGAGTTGATTGACATGGGGCACATACGGCCAAGCAAAAGTCCTTTCGCTTCTTTAGTAGTATTGGTGAAGAAGAAGGATGGTACAATGAGGATGTGCATTGATTATAGGGAGCTAAACAAGAAGACAATCAAGAACCGATACCCTATCCCGCACATTAATGAGCTTATTGATGAATTGCATGGTGCATGCTACTTCTCCAAGATTGATTTGAGATCCGACTACCATCAGATACGGGTTAGAGAGGTGGATGTGGAGAAGACAACTTTTAGATGCCACTATGGACATTTTGAGTTCTTAGTCATGCCCTTTGGTTTGACAAATGCCCCTGCCACTTTCCAGTCCTGTATGAATAGAGTGTTCAGAGATCAGTTGAGGAAGTTTGTGTTGATATTTTTTGATGATATACTGATATACAACCGTACTTGGGAGGAACATTTGAAGCATATTGATATAGTGCTCAGTATTCTAGAGAGGGAGTCATTGTATGCCAAGATGAGTAAATGTGAGTTTGGGATGACAGAGTTGCTCTATCTAGGGCATATTATTAGTGCAGGAAGTGTTCGGGTTGACCCAGACAAGATCTGGGTCATTTTGGATTGGCCACCACCGAGGAACACTTCACAACTCAAGGGATTTCTCGGGCTTTGTGGGTTCTACCATAGATTTGTGAAGGGATTTTCATAGATAGTAGCACCACTTATAGATTTGACAAGTAAAGATAGTTTCAAGTGAGTATCAGGGAGAGGGTGCTTCGCAGGAGGACTATCAGGGAGTATCTAGTGAAGTGGAGGAACCTACCTGTCGAGGATGCTACTTGGGAAAATGAGCAGATATTGCAGCATTCAAAGCTGAAATTGCTTGAGGACAAGCAATTTTGGGAAGGGCGAACTGTAATGTCCCCTTTCTAGCATTCATAGCATGATGTTCTCGTTAGCCTATTTCCCCACAATCCTGTAGGCTAACTAGGACATTAAAGGGGCTTAGAGGCCATTTGGCCTAGACAGTTTCAGTTGTAGGTCTTTCTGAGGGGTTCTGAGGCAACTTTGGGCATACTTACTATTTATAGTAAGTCATCTTGGACATGGCCGGACATTCAATCACAGTGGTATGTCGATGGTAATTGTTTAAAATTGACAGGAAAACTTATTTATCATTGATAAGATTTGTTATGCGTTGATAAAGCCATTTTATAAAGTTAAATTTAAATATTTAACTTTATTAATGCATAGACTATAGTTTGTGAGAAATATTTAAATTAAAAGAGTTCCCTTTATTTTTATAACACATTGGAGACATAAGGTACATAAAGGGAGTTATGTTTTATCCCATATTGAGAAAATGAAGGATTGAGCTCTTGTGAGAACACTATAAAAGAAATGGAAGAGCTTTTTTTTTGTATGCTTGGATGAAGATTAATGTTATGTTGCTGGATATCTGATTATTGGGCTTGGAGGACGGAATCCCTCTTTACTAGCATTCTCTTCGCTGTTGGAAGACACAGTCAGGAGGATCAATGGTGTTTTCACTTCAGGAAACACATTGGGTTTCATTTGGGGCGTTCGCATAAAGAAATTTACAAGGGTTTGAGGTGCAGATTTGAAGTTAGTTATTGCTATAGTGCCGCATGAACAGTATTTGGCTACAGTCGGCATGAACAGTATTTTGCTACAGTATGGCATGAACAGTGTTGGTATCAAGTTTACTTGTTTTTCCGGCTGATTAGAAGTTTGGAAGACTGCCGACTACATCTGCAAAATACTAAGGCAACTAATTCCAGGTTTCTTCTGTCAAATTTTGATACTTTGCATAATAATTGTTGAATACAAGTTTGAATAGTTGTTGCAGCCTTTAAGGCAGCTGTAAGTGCACATCTACATTTAAAAATCACCCTTTATCAGTAGATTGAAAGAGTTTCCAGATTTTTCATATATTGTTAAATGTGTGCCAAGTGTTTGTGAAAATGTTATGATGTGTATTATGCATTTTAATGTCACTTCATAGTTTTTCGTAAATCTACTCATTGGAAAGCAATTTATTGAGGAAATCAACTTTATGAGTTTGCATACAAAGTGTTTGACAATATTCCTTAAGTTAAATTTTTACAAGTCAAAGTTCAAATCAGGGGAGGATATTACATTAAGCAACCATACCCTTTAAGAATGAAGGATTTAAGAAATAAAATTAATCTATATGATTATGCATATTAATCTAGGATGAGAAATGCATTCTAATCTAAGAACAAGTAAAGGAAACTAGATTAATCATATTCATATTATGCTAAATGAAATTAAGCTAAGGATGCAAAATGTATGCAAAAATGTGAGCAAATTTGAGTATGAATTTCAACAACAATTCAATGCAAATTCCAAATTCATCCTCTTCCAAAATGAAGAGATGAGGGTCTCTTAAATAGACTTTCCTAGAATCCATCAACGATTGAGATTGATTTCAATTGAAATGGTCAGGATTAAAGGTGAAGTTCAGTCATAAAGGAAGATTCCCAAATTAAAGGGAGTTAACTAATTTAATTTGAGTAAAATAAGGAGTTAACTAATTCAATTTGAGTAGAATAAGGAGTTAACTAATTTAATTCCTTTTTGATCAACAGTGAACTAGGAATTTCCTTTTCTGAATTGAAGAGAGATTTTGGTGAGATATTTAATTTAATAAAATGAGATATGCTCTCATAATTACCTTTTTCCTTTAATTAAATAATTCTATTTAATTAATTAGAGACACTTTTCTTATTTAATTAAATAACTTCATTTAATTAATTAGGAATGACTTCCCATTTAATTAAATAACTTTGTTTAATTAATTAGAAATAAGTTCTCTACCAATAGTGGCATGTTGTGATGGTTAAGTTGTTACGTTGTTATCCTTGCCATCAAGGTTCAAATCTCATGGGGATGAGGTCCCCTGTTTGTGGCCTCACTGGTTCATAGCTCCAGGTCAAAGTGTTTACCCCTCTTTAAAAAAAAAAATTTTTAGAAATAACTTCTCCATTTAATTAAATAATTTTGTTTAATTAATTAAAATAGGCATATTTATTAAATTAAATAAATTTAATTCCATATTACATTAGCCTTAGGATATAATTTAATTTAATTAAAGTATAAATACTTAATAATTAAATTAAATATTAATCAATAGGTTTAATGTGACTAATATGAGTAAATACTATAGGAATTAAATAATATGCATGATGAATGCAGATTAGGGTTTTCTGCATCTGACAATTAAGTCAAGTAGCGAGTAGCCAAATGAGAATTTGCCTAGTGAAATAGAACTTTAGAATTGATTTAGAATAGACTAGAATTGGTATCATGGCAATGAGCAAATTTTGGGGTATTAAATTTTGCCCCTCTTTGAATGAATGTACAAACAACACGTTCAATTCAAAGAAAAAATTAGAAAGTATGATGCGAGGATCAAGAAATGAGATTGGTTTCAAAATTGATTATATGAAGACCAATTGATAAGCTTTTAAGGACCATCTCTAGAATAGAGCTTAATCCCAAGGAATCCAAGTAGAGCACCTAGATAACCTAAGATGGGTAGCATTTAAAAGACTATCTCCAGAACAAAGCATAATCTTTAAGGATCCAAATAGAACGTCTAGATACCTAAAATTGATAAGCATTTAAAAGGTTTCTTTAGAATGAAGTTTAACCTTTAAGGATCTAGATAGAACGTCTAGATATTTGAAATTGATAAGCATTTAAAAGGTTTCTCCAAAATGAAGTTTAACTTTTAAGGATCCAAACAGAACACCTAGATACCTGAGATTGGAAGCATTTAGAAGACTATCTCTAGAACAAAGCTTAACCTTCAAGGATCCAGATAGAACACCTAGATACCTGAGATTGATAAAAGATAACAAGATCTAATCATGAGTCATAAAATCATCCCCAGAACAAGGCTTGATCCTCAGGAGTCAACGTTTAGACTGTCCCAATACCTGTCCATTAAACTCTGCGAAGAGTTGTTATAAGATGTGACCAAATGATGAAAGGATGAAATAGATGACAAGGATGCCAGAAAGAGGAGGACAAGATGCCCCGAGTAATGAGATGCCTTAAGTGAGAAGGACATAAAATGAGAACCAGATGCCCCAAGCAATGAGACTCAAAAATGAGTTGAAATTTAGTTCAATGATGTAATCATCCTGCCCCCTCGGGAGTGAAATCAAAAGATGACACACCAGAAGTATGATGTGAAGTAGTATATCATGAGATATAGAAGAAATATGAGATTCAATAGAATGTAGAAGAGATTAGAATGATTTGAAGAATAAAGAAGAGATCAGAATGATCAGAAGAAATATAAAGAGATCAGAATGATCTAAAGAAATATGAAGAGATCAGAATGATCTGAAGAAATATGAAGAGATCAGAATGATCTAAAGAAATATGAAGAGATCAGAATGATCAGAAGAAATAAATATGAAGAGATCAAAATGATCTGAATAAATATAAAGAGATCAGAACGATCTGAAGAAATTTGGAGAGATCAGAATGATCAAAAGAAATATAAAGACATCAAAATGATCTAAAGAAATATGAAGAGATCAAAACGATTTGAAGAAATATGAAGAGATCAGAATGATCTAAAGAAATATGAAGAGATCAAAATGATCAGAAGAAATATGAAGAGATCAAAATGATCTGAAGAAATATAAAGAGATCAGAACAATCTAAAGAAATTTGGAGAGATCCAAATGATCAAAAGAAATTTGGAGGTTTATCCGAAGTGATTTCAAGATCCAAAAGACCAAGTTTGAGTTGAAAAGATTCCAAGAATTGCAAAGTATCAAAAATATTTGGATTGCACAAATAAAATTTAAATGCATTTTGAGCCACTTAAGTGTGCCAGATGTCGAATTCAATCCTGAAAAATGGGTTCAGAGCAACCAAAGTAGCTAACAGGGTGATTAATCAATCATTTGTGTAGTTTGTGAAAGAACATGATACTTTGAAGAGGTCAGAAATCCCTCATCAGAGAAGGTGAAAGTAGATTTGCAATTGAATCACATGCTTATGCAAGTGAAGTATGCAATGCAAGACTATGTTAAATGCAACCCTAGGTCTGGTTATCGAGCCTCGATATTTAATCATCACCAGATATAGAACAAAGCTCATAGGTCATACAATTCCCACTGACATTGCAATCATGGAAATATGAAACTAACATACGTTATTGGTTTGTCAGGATTAAATGCAAGCATTCAAGGCATAAGAAGCCAGAATGACCAGAACATTTGTCCCTTTTAATGTAGCAAGTTAACATAAGCATCAGAGCATAAACGCTCGGATGACCTTAATGTTGCTTTCATAATAGACACACCAAACACACGAGAGATCCCTCTTATGCTAAATATTCAGTATTCATTCTGTCTGCAATGACCCTTGCATTTGTAACCTGAGACAGAAGTGTGCTAGATATACTTGCAGTGACCCATACATTCACTTAATAGGACGAGTATCAATATGTACTATAGCATGAAGAGTTCACTCCAACAAAAAAGGAGAAGAACCAATGTCATTGATGTATCTGTATAAAAGGATTCGAGGTACACACGGCCATCCAATATGAGATGGAGGCTCTTATAGTGGACACCCCTTTTATAGGAACGTATCAACTTGTTGGAACTAAACCACAAATAGAAAGCCAAGAAAATATCATGCCCCTAGTCATTACTTCTCTAGTTGAAGATGACATTATCGAGTTGCTCGAGGAGATATGATAAAGAAAAAATAAAGCAAACAAAGAAAAAGCTCAGCATATCCAAACAAGTATATCATTTTTGAGTTCATTTTTTGGATTGATGTCAAGTGTCAGTGTCCAGAACATATTTGAAAGAAATCTCTTTAGTAGGGTGATGATAGTAGGTAGACGCAGCCAGAACAATTGGTGCTTGAGCTCAAAGAGGAATCTTCATGATGAAGAACCTAAGAAGGACTGAGTGAAAATAGATAGACACAGCGAGGATGACTGGTGAATGACGCAAAAGAGATCTTTCATAAAGGAATCTAGAAACATGAACTTAGCAACAGTAGGCAAACATAGTTGAAACAACTGGTGACTGTTGCAGAAGAGATTCTATGAGGAGAATCTTGAAGAGAGTGTCACTGGCAAAAGTAGGAAGACGCAGTGAGGACCACTGGTGACTATCACGAAGGAGATTCTTTGAGGAGAATCTCAAAAATAGTGACTCTAGTGACAGTAGGCAAACACAGTGAGAACCACTGGTGACTGTCATGAAGGAGATTCTATGAGGAGAATCTCAAAAAGAGTGACACTGGCAACAGTAGGCAGAGCAGTGAGGACCATTGGTGACTATCGCAAAGGAGATTCTATGAGGAGAATCTCAAAAATAGTGACACTAAGGGGGGAATGCCCTTGAGCTGTGACAAGACTCAATCCATGGATACATGAGCTTTAAGAAAGAAAAGCAGGAAAATGAAAGCATGAAAGCGATTGTACAAAATGCCAGAAGATGTGCTGCAAGATGGAGCATTGGGAACAAGAGGTGCTTGTTTACCAAGTTTTTACCTTCTTGGCAAGATTTCCTTTTTTTGCTACCATGATGCCTATTTCTAGGTTTTCACCAATGGCACTTTTTTTTATTTTTCAATTTTATTTTATTTTCTATTTTTCTCTTTTTGATATTTTTGTATTTTTGATTTTTTACTTTTTTTGGTGTTACCAAGGCACCTATTGCTAGGTTTTCACCAGGGTAACAATTTTTTTCAGGACTTTTTTCGAATTTTTAGAACTTTTTTAGAGATTACTAGTTCTCAAGAAGGATTACATTGATTTTGTTCTAGTGTCTAGCAAGGTGTAGGATGAGACATAGTAGCGAGCAAGTGAATAAGTAGAGATGGAAAGACAAGGAGTATGAAGCAGTGAATGTTACCCTCAAGGAAAGTCTTCACAAGTTTACCCAAGCTAGGGAAAAAGATATAAAAATATAAGCTCATGGTGTAATGAAGGGTGTCACGTATGTAATCCAAGAAAATGACCATGTCAAGAGATTGCTAAGAATTGAGTTTTGTTCTTTCTTTCATTGATCAAGACCAAAGGGTTAATTGGATAGGATATAAAAGTTTGTTATGGAGGTTATGAGTGAATGACTTGAGATGAGGACATCTGAAGGATAAGCAAGATCATGATAGGATGTCATGGATGAAAGAATTATGCATGACGCCTATTTACTAGGTTTTCATCATGGTACTTATCCAAGGTGCCACAAGAAGTGGTTTTCACCATAGGATGGATTTATTTTTCTTTACTTTTGCTACCAAGGTGCCTGTTTCCAGGTTTTCACCAAGGCACTTTTTCTTTTTCTTTTTTTCTTTTTTTTTTGGATTTTTAGAGTTTTTGGAAATAATTCAAGCCTTCTTCAATTTGAATAGTGCTCCTATTGGAAGGATAAATTATGATAAGCCAAGACCATAGAAAGGTATGCTCAAAGATGTTGATAGGGTCATGGAAGGGAGATAGTAGAGAAGATATATGAAGGATAAGGTTTTAGGCTATGGATGAGATAAATGTGATGGAAGGATAAAAGGGGAAGGATAGAAGGTGGAGGGGATAGGGTATTGAAAGGGATGTGCAAGGGTAGAAGAAAAAGTGAGCAAGATCAACATTGACACACACCTTGAAGGGTGACGGAATAACAGAGGAAATATGGATGAAATAGTATGAGGTTTAGATGTATGAGGTGGTGGAATAATTTTGAAGGAAGGTGGAGTATAAGGCTTTGAAGCCTTTTTAGGAAGATGTTGGGAAGAAGGTGGAGTGAAAGCCTTTGGAAGCTTGAATATCAACTTTGATTTTTTTTCAATATTCAAGTCCTTCAAAAGAGACTTGGGAATCCATATAGATTTTTATTTTTCATTAGATGCTTTGGAACACATTTCTTCAACAACAGATTTAAGAACCCATACTTTCTTTGGTTGAGCTCTTTGAATAGTGGACCTTTGCAGTCTCTTTTGCATATTTTCCTTCTTGACATTCACATTTCGATTAGGGGAGACATAGTGAACTTTTGAGGATGGATTCATGCACTTATGTTTGAGTTGATCATCCAAATTGCTTCCAAAGGACTTGGGATTTATGTATAAATGAGGCCAATATGACTGGTTTAGATGGAAAGGTGGATGTGAAGAGTTCAAGTATGTGTATCTTTGTTGATCTTGGGGTAAGGTAGGAGGAATGTGTAATGAGCTAGTAGTGGCAATAGGAGATAGAGGAACATAAGGTCCCAATATGGATGGAAAACTTGAAGGTTTTAGCTTAGATGGGTATGGACCAAGGATAGATTTAGAAGATGTGAACGGACCATGAGTATGGATATCAGCATCTTTAGAGTGAGCAATATGACCAAAGTCATCAATAGATTTATGAGTAATTGTTATAGGAGCAATACCTTTGATAGGAGTATTTAAAGCTTGAGCATAGTTTGGAAGTGACTGTAGCGAGGTAGAATAAGAGAGTGAGGGAACACATTTCTCTTCAAAAGGAATTTTAGGTAACATAGAAAATGTATCCTTCTATTGGTCTTTTATAGTCTCCTTAAGGATGGTGGAAGGAATATCATGATCTTGCATAGTAGAGGTGCATGACATGGGAGATGGAGGACTATGTGGCTCTTGAGATGGAGGCACGAGATCTTGGAAGACTTGAAAGGGGATGAAGGAATCTTGGTCTTGATCAACACTTGTTTCTTCATCATTTAAGTGGTCCTCTTGACATTAAACCAAATCCAAGGATGAGGGAGCATCTGAATCTGTATTTGAATATATTTCTAGAGTCTCCATAATAGGCTCTTGAAGGGACAATGGAGGAATAGTTGGATCGGGGATAATAGGAGGAGCAACACATGGAGGTTTTGGATCTTTGCTTTGTGTAGTATGGGAGAGGTTTGCAGCTAAGTCAAGATTAGCTTGATTTGCCTTTAAAGGTAGTCCTTGAGGGTACACATAGTCAACTGGGGGAGTAGTGAGTTCTTTTGGTGAATATGTGTTGGAAACATTGGACCATTTAGAAGGTGGATGTATGTTGGAGGAAGTAGAAGTTGGGTTTGAACCGTTACTAGACATGGTTTCATGAGGTTGATCCTTCTTGAGAGTAGAATCTTTAGTAGTTGAGAGCTTAGATTTTTGAATTATACCATTGTCAAAGAGATCTTGGATCTTGTTTTTCAGCTCCTTACAATGGGAAGTTTTATGTAAATTATGTCTATGATAGACACAATAGTTACTCATAAAGGAAACTCCTGCCAAAGTGAGCTTAGGTAAAGCAATGAGTTTTTCTTCAAGAATTTCTTCCAAAGTTGATTCATAAGATCTTCCCAAAGGGGTAAAATCATGCTTTGGTTTAGGTTCCTAAGGTTTGTTTTCAAAGATATTCCTAGATTTCTTGGGCATATGTGAGGTGTTCTCAGATGTCTTGGATTCAAGATCACAAGAATGTGATTTTTGGTTGTCATAGGAGGAAGGGAAATTATCTCTCAAGGAGAATTTGTTCGATGATGTTTCATCTTTTAGTTTTTGAAGTTGAGCACTCATTGATTGGATTTGTTGCTTCATGTTTGCAATAAGTAGCTTTTCTTCCTCACTAGGAATATTGGATTTAGCACATTTGTTGTTAGCCATTTTGATGTACTATGTTTCAAGTAGTGACGACCAAGTTTTAGAACATAAGTCAAGTTGCCGCAGTCATAGACAATGACAAAAAGAAAAAGCTTAGATAAGGACTACACTAAGACTGAGTCACAAAAATGACAAGATAATAGTAAGAATGTTGTTCACTAAGGCACAAATGATCTGATTTAAAGGCTAGAACAGCCATAGATTATGACCAATGCGACATAAAGTATGGCAAGCATTAAGACAAGGACCAAAAATTACTTATGAGAGAAGACTAGTCAAGGTGCAAGACACAAATCTTCAGCTAAGTGAAGTGTCATTGTTTTAGGATTGTTTACAGACAGAGAGCGATAAAAGGATGTAGAAAAAGACAGCGTGTAGGCCGTAGATAGCTAGATCAGACCAAAAGTGGAAATGCTGACACAAGATCTCGTGCGAGAAACCTTTATAGGCTGCGTGAAGAAGTTTTTCGAGCCGTGCGAAGAAGTTTTACGGCTCATGCAAAAGTCAGTGATAGTATTTAATTTCGCGCGAGGACAAAATGATTTCACGTGAGACTGAGAAAGTTTTTACGTAAGAAGGCAGATCAGTTTTAGAACAACGACTAATTTTTGCAAGTTTTTTGACTTTTTAGACAAATTGGGCAAATTTTTGAGACAAGTTCAATTTAATAGATAGCGAGGTTGACCTCGCAAGATGTTTGGACAGTGCTTTCAGTTCACAATTTTTTAGTTCGATTTAAATGACAAGTACATAGTCAAAATCAACTCATTATTTTGGAAAATTTGATCATTTTAGTAAGCAAGCAGATAAATAGGCATGTAGAATAGCAAGCAGGTGATATCAAGCACGTCTGAAAACAATGAGCAAGGGAAAAAGCAACCTTGCGCATGAACAATCAAGTAACTTAGTTTGTGCTAATCCCTAAGAGAGCTAATTGTGTATGTTTTCAAAAAGTTTTGCAATCACGCATACATCCCTAGAAAATAAAAGTTTGGCCTCTCTAAGGTCTTTAGTAATGTTTTGACTCTGCAACTTTTATGACTCATTGGGGTGACCTCCAATCCTGGCACACCGAGGTTTTAACACAGTCCGAGAACTTAATCTTCAAGAGTTGCTGGGGAGATCTGACAACCCACAATGAACCACACCCATGGAGATTTCTTCCACAAGAACATTTATATAGCGGTTGTCACTACCATGTCAAAAATGGCTATTACGCTTGAGGTTCCATCAATGGAGTTTTCCCTATAGAGGGATTGCCTGCTATGGTTAACCTTCTCTAAAGGTGACCAACTCACAATAGTGTACCACAAGGGGACTTAGCTTCCAGATTCAAGGTTTTGACACATTTTCACTTTTAGCCCAATCAAAGCAGATAGATTAATCTGACACGCTAAACTAAGAGTATCTCTTAAAGATCTATGATATCAACTCCCAGTGATCTATCAACCTCTTCGGAGAAAGGATGTCTCAATCAACAAGTTGAAGATTCATCTATCTGTGAGATGCTCAAAGTATCCTTCCCACCTACAAAGAATCTTTCATAGAGAGGATTTTCACTAGGAAACCACTCTCTCAAGATTCACGAATAGTATTCATGGGGGTCTAATTACTATGTGTGTACAAATGTTAATTCCTAAAAGAAAATCTATCCAAAAGTACTCAAAGAGAACAAGGTGGTACACTTAACACTTTAACTAATGTGAGGCGAGTCCAAACATGTGGAACATTTAACCCCTCACACAAGCCAAAAAGAGTCCATAACTCAGAAACTAGTGAGTTCTAGAAAGCACAAAAGGGTTGCCTAGTGGAGCATTTAACACTTCTTTCCTGTAGACCCCTCCCCTTTAATGTGGTGCTGATCTTGCAACCATAGGGTGGAACGAGGGGCTGGCTGATTAGCGAGTCCAATAACTCAAAATAGCTATCTAAATCTATCAATAGTACCTAAGCCTGCTAAATAAATACTAACGAAGATCACATCCTAGTATCAAATTATGCATGTGTTGTAAAATGAAAACATGGAAGGAAAAACACACAAGCTTGACACAAGAGATGTTTTTTTTAGATCCAAATGAAGTGTTATCAGCTGAAGAAGGTTACCTGGTGATCCTCGCAACATGATTAGTAGATTTTACCTGATTTTTAACAATTCTTGTGATGTTTTCGAAGCTAGCAAAAGCGAGATGCATTTTTATTTTATTTTTTCTTTCTTTTGTCATATTTGGATGGCCTTTCTTTCTTCCTTACTATTTTCCAAAAAAAAACCTGCAATAAAAATTATTGATTAAAATTCCAAGATTTGCATCATGAGTTAATAATTTTTTTTTATGAAAACACATAAAAAATAATTAAAAATAGAATTATGATCCAAAAAATCTGAAATTTTTACTGTAGTCTAAATAAAGTGTCCCAAATTAGCAATAAAAATTTCAGATCAAAATGTTGAGATTTATTTGATAAATTAATTTTTTTATAGAAAACCATAAAAGAATTAATAACAATAAATTTTAAATCTAAAAACTCTGAATTTTTTATTACAATATCCGAACATCATCCTAAACTTTTTGTAAGAATTTTAGATTTTAATTCGATGATTTGCTATGTAAATTAATTTTTCAATGAAACAACCATTAACGAATTACTAAAAATCCAATTTTGATCCAAAAAGTTTGCAATTTTTTTTGTACATACCAAACATAGTTGCAAATCTACAAAACAAAAATCAGATCAAAACATGTTATTTTACTAGCTAAAATATTTTTCATATGACAAAATAATTTAAAAAAATATATAAAATAAAGCTTTAATCAGAAAACTCTAAAATTTTGCACATAATTTTTTTGTTGTCTAGAACCTTCAATAAAAATTTCAGACCAAAATTCATCAAGTTGGTCTACTTTTTATGGTTTTTATGAAAAATCGTAAAAAAGATTAAAAAAAGAATTTTGATCAATTTTTTTAATTTAAAACTTTAGAACATAAAAAGGAAGAAATAGAAGAAGATTAAGAGGAGAAGAGGAAGAGGTTTCTCAAATGCTCATTTTTTCATCATTGTTGGATGCCTTCTCGAAATGTCTTCAAACTTGCAACAAGACAAATCTGGAAAACAAGATATAAACAAAAAACTAAAATGCAAAACAAAAAGAATGAAGCCAGAAAATTGATTTCTCAGCCCCACGGTGGGTGCTAGAAATGTATGCATGAATATGTGGCCTATGCTAACACACAAACTTCAACACGGTCATTGTATGCGGATTCATCCCAGAATGAACATTGGATTGTTCATCCGAAAATTAGCTAGCAAGGCGACCTATTGCCTTTTATCTAAAGGGAATTGCTTGTTAGATATCCTCAGATTTGATGTGTTAAGCAACCAGACCCTGTAAAAATGAAGGATTTAAGAAATGAAATTAATCTATATGATTATGCATATTAATCTAGGATGAGAAATGCATTCTAATCTAAGAACAAGTAAAAGAAACTAGATTAATCATATGCATATTATGCTAAATGAAATTAAGCTAAGGATGAAAATGTATGCAAAAATGTGAGCAAATGTGAGTATGAATTTCAATAGCAATTCAATGCAAATTCCAAATTCATCCTCTTCCAAAATGAAGAGATGAGGATCTCTTAAATAGACTTTATTAGAATCCATCAATGGTTGAGATCGATTTCAATCAATGGTCAGGATTAAAGGTGAAGTTCAGTCATAAAGGAAGATTCCAAAATTAAAGGGAGTTAATTGATTTAATTTGAGTAAAATAATGAGTTAATTGATTCAATTTGAGTAGATTAAGGAGTTAACTGATTTAATTCCTTTTTGATCAACAGTGAACTGGGAATTTCCTTTTTTGAACTGAAGATAGATTTTGGTGAGATATTTAATTTAATAAAATGAGATATGCTCTCATAATTACCTTTTTCATTTAATTAAATAATTCTATTTAATTAATTAGAGAGACTTTTCTTATTTAATTAAATAACTTCATTTAATTAATTAGGAATGACTTCCCATTTAATTAAATAACTTTTTTAAATTAATTAGAAATAAGTTCTCCGTTTAATTAAATAATTTCATTTAACTAATTAAAATAGGCATATTTATTAAATCAAATAAATTTAATTCCATAGTACATTATCCTTAGGATATAATTTAATTTAATTAAAGTATAAATACTTAATAATCAAATTAAATATTAATCAATAGGTTTAACGTGACTAATATGAGTAAATACTATAGGAATTAAATAATAAGCATGATGAATGCAGATTAGGGTTTTCTGCATCTGACAATTAAGTCACGTAGCGAGTAGCCGAATGAGAATTTGCCTAGTGGAATATGATTTTAGAATTGATTTAGAATAGACCAGAATTGGTATCATGGAAATGAGCCAATTTTGGGGTATTATAATATCATCCTCCTTCCATCACATCATCATTAAAGGTGTCACCAAGAGTTCAAGAAGTAGAGGAATACTTTCTTCATCAACAATAGGTAATTTTGGGACTCAAGGAGAATTTAGCTATGACATAGAGTTGAATGAAACAACAAGCAGACCAACATTGTAGTGAAATAAATTTTGAAATTGGTGGCCACATCTTCTTAAGCTTGTAGTCTTATAAAAAAATCTTGATGAAGCAAATAAAAAGAATAATAAGTTGTTTGCAAGATATTATGGACCATACCAAATCATGCAAAAGATTGGTAGTGTTGCATACAAGCTTGAGTTGCCACCAACAACAAAGATACATCCAATTTTTCATGTTTCTTTTTTGAAGAAGGTAATTGGGTAGAGTATTCCTACTCAAATAGTACTAGTTGAGCTTGGTGAAGAAGGAAGAATAAGTTTGGAGCCATAGTGTATTCTTCAAACACACACAAAGAAGCTAAGGAATAGAATCCTCACTTAGTATCTCATCCAATGGAAGAATTTTCTATTTGAAGAGGCCACATGGGTAGATGAGGAGTTCATTCAAAAGTATCCACACTTTATTAGCATTGACAACAATGATTCTTTCAAAACAGGGGGCATGCTATACCCTTAATATTGGTGTATATAGGGTTATGAATAGTCAAATTTTGGCTATCTTAATCCTTAATTAAGTCATGTTATCATTATTATATTATTATTTAGGTAGGTAGGTTTGCCTAGGTGTTATGTAGGGTTGTGTCTATTCAACCTAAGCATAATAAGATATATATAGGAATAGGAGGTTGTGAGTCTTATTCCAAGACCATATTGTGAAATGTGTTCTCATTGGAGATATTTGGAGGTTTTCCCCTTGAAGTGGCATGTTACTCTCAGTTATTATCAAGTATTTATATAGTATTTCATATTATTTCTTCTATTGTGCAAGTTATTTCATTACATAATATTCCATGATGAAATCTAGTAAATTATCTTACCATTGAATAATGAGTCACAAATAGTCTAGGATCAACATTAAGTGCATCTTCAATGGACTTCAAATATTCACCAATTTTATACAATATTTCCTTGATATGCTAAATGAGTTGAGGTATATCACATAATTTCTTAAATAATGTGAAAAAAAATTGAACAATATTTTAAGGCTTGGTGACTAAAGTGGAAATTTTCACTTCTTGGAGTGCAATTTCTTGTGTAACATTCTCTAAAACTTTATTCTCAATTTTTCTTTTCAATCTTTCGATCAACTTAGCTTGGGTATCCATATAAGGCATATTCAAATTCTCAAAAATACACCCAAGTTGTTTCACAATGTGATTTTTCTCATTAAGAGTAATGCTAGGAATAAAATCTAGTCAGACAGTTGTCATATCAAAATGAACTTGTTTTTTGTTTAGCTCCTTCCTCAACCTATCTTACACTTCCTTCATGCTACACATTCCTCCATATTCAGGTAGAGCATATAATTCTAAAGTATTCAGGTTCCAATTAGATATATCATTATCTTCTTTCCCTTTTAATCAACAATATTATTACTTGGGGATGCCTTTGTTCTCAATGCATCCTTTCTCTCTCAATCTATTTGTTGAGGTGCATCATTTTTATTTTTCTAATACCTCTTTTCCTTAGGTACAACTAGAGCATAGTAAAAAATTGATTAAGGTGCAAGAGTAGATTGTTTTTATGCATTTGTCTTGTGTTAACTTACTAAAATTTTCTTAGGCTGAGAGGTTCTATATATTAGAATAAAAAAATTTATTCTTTGTTGTCTCTTTTTCTTTTTTTGTAATTGTGCCATCAATATCACTAGTCTTCTTCTCATTGTTTACATCTTCCCCTTGAGTAGTTTGACCCTGGTGTGCAATTTGATTACCATTTGTTTCCATAGAAAAATTATCAAAAAAATAACATGTAAAGAAGGAATAGGAATACAATTTACATTAGATAATTCAGTTTGTATCTCAGGCTTGTTATATTCTTTAATCTTTTTCAATAAAAAGTGTGTATCTTGGTATATGTACATAATTTGAATTAGTAGATGTTAAACCTTCTATTTTAGACTTGGTGTTAGCCATACATATTCATCCTTTCCTAGTTCATCTCCAATATCCTCTTTCGTGGCATCTTTATCCAATTTAACATTTTGTTAGAGTACAATATCATCAACATTTGTACTCTCCTTAAGGTCTTTGATCTTGTAAATATGTTTCCAAATTCTTTGACCCTCAATGTCAACATCTTCTAATTTACCTATTAAAATCTTCAATGCTCACTATTTAGGAACAAATATTTGATTATACATTTTCATTGCATGATATATTTCATTAATATGAAATTTAGGCATAATAATTACACATACCCTCTATCTCATATGTTTCTTGGTGATCATTGCATACCACCATATGTTGTAAATTTTCTTGTATTTCTCTTTTGGAATCATGTTACCAATCTCTATAGGAGTACTTTTGAACTTCCCCATCATATTAATAAAAGGACTTTTAATCATCAACTTATCTTTATCATTCAATGTATGATACTTAACATACTAAAAAGTAGACAGATCTCAATGTCATTTTAAAGAATCTTCCACTTATCTACAACTTTGGGTCTCTTATTCAAAATAAATTGATACTAAATTTTATTCTATCTTTCCACTATTATCCTCATCTTTAATGATCAACATTCTTCTCATTCTCTATGTTGTTTTGGTAGAGGATGCCAAAACATCCTTCCACTTTTTATAAGTCTTCACTTATGCTTGTGTAGGTTGAATAATTAGAGTACTATCTCTCTTCAAATGTGAAGAAACCTCTGATGTAGCCTTCATCCTTGATCTTATAGCTTTGGGACTTGGTTGTATACTAAGCTATCCCTTTCTTCCCTTATTCCTTTTGAGATTTTATATAGCTAATTCTTTTACTTTTCGCTCTACATCTTCATCACTTTCACCTTTTCCCTAGATAAGCATCAATACTAGATTTTCTTTCTTTTCACCAAGTGCCCCTTCCAAAGTGTCAATAATATTCATAGTTTTTCTTTCTACCTTATGGGTAATAATATCCATTTTGACTCTTTCCTTAGTTACCTTGTTATTTCCAAAAGGTTTCGAAAACTTATTTAAAGCTTTATTCACTGATGCCTTAATTTCCTTTTTACCTCTAACTTTATTCACTTCATATTCTATGGGTTGAAGGCAAGAAACCCTCTGATTAATAGCTAAAACATGTGTAGTATCATTTTCCACAAGGAAAAATATATCATCCTGATATTTTCCAACCAGATGAGGTGGAATCGTGTACTTTTTATGCATTCTCCCTTTGAAATCATTGAAGTATGTAGACATGAAACTTTCAATAATATCACCTAAACTTTCAATTTAGTCATTAATCTGATAGATCAAATGTCTCTTCACATCCAATTAGCATTTCCAATTATGGGGAAATAGTTTTGTATATAGAAAAATATACATACCAATATTAAACAAAATTTACATGTGTTGGTCTTGGAAAATTTGACACTCTTCATATTCTCTAAAAATTGCTTTAGTTGTAACTCAACTAGGTCAAGCTCTTATCCTTTCTTCACAATTATGTATGCCAAATCCATGGCTATACAGAACACATTATTGGATTTTCTAGATTGAAAAATATTGCATGTAACACACACATTCCAAATCTCATCTACAAAATGGTAATAGTAGAAACATTCGAACCTCCCTTATCCATCTTAGCTTTGGTGTTGTCTCTGATTTCTTTCTTCAACACAATCCTAATTGATTTTGCACATTTATTAATGGGATATCTAGTAACTATGTGAATGATAGATCTATTAATTTTTATTGGTTCATCCAATCATATTTGCATAATATGAACTCCGCAAGTAATAAAATTAATATTCACTCTATTTTGAAAACATTTACGAAATACAAGACATAAGTGAGTCCTTTTATTTCTAGGTGCCTATGTTCTTCCTTCAATTTCCATCCACACAAAATTTCTCATAAATCTATTCCAGATCATAATTATCTACCTCACTAGATTTGCAGTGGTAAAATGCATGGATATATGAGATCAATTAAACTTTTTAAATAATAGAAGATAATGCACCATATTTATCACTTTTACTTAAAATATTGAGATACACATGGTATTTTGGCTCTTCTCAATCCTAATTTAGAATAATATTATTTTTCTAGCCTTGCTTTTCTTCACAATTGAAAAACTTAATGCAATTTACTTAAACTAGGGTTTTTGTGATAATATTCAAATTTAATCAAGGTTAGCTCTTCCTTCACACTGACATTCACTTTGAAATCCTCACTCAAATTCACAATCTCACAAGTTCTCAAAACTTTGACAATGAACATAAGTCACTCAAATTCACTCAAATCACTCTCACCCCTTGAAATATTAAGGTGAAAAAATGAATCAGTCATATCACATTTTATAAGAAAGTGCTTAATTGTTGTTATGATGTAATAAATGTTCCATACCACATCCTTGGTTATCATACACTCTTTCCCAATATTCACTTAGTTTCCATAGGATATTTGGTTAAGAGACACTTCCATCCTTATCTCAGTAATCATAGTAAACATACCATCCACTTTACTTACTTTGTGAACACTCTACATAGTTCCTCTTCTCCATGTAGCTATACTGAATTAACTAACTTACAATTTCACACGAGTTGTCCTATTTCATCATACATTATGTTGACATGGAATTCATTTCCTTAATTTAGGGAGCTGATGTCAAATATAAAATTTATACTAAATGTAGTTACATAGCCCTTTGAGTGATTATGTTAGTGGTAGAAGTTTCACCTGATCCATTTTTCTTTATTTGTTTCCCACCAACTATGAATAAAACTAACCTCAGGTGATGGCATGGGATAATTCTTCAAATAGATGTAATTTCACCTTCATTGATGCACAAATTTGATTTATGTCAAATCTTGTTTATTTCAATATATATTATGTTGATAAAATAATTACAAATATTCTATATAAGTATAGCTCTCTTAGAATAAGAATATGGAACGTGTGTCAAGGAACTATATCAATGATGAACAAAATTACTATATATATTATAGCAATATGAAATGTTCTATTAAAAGAATTTAAATGATAGATGATATTTATGAAAGAAATTAATTTTAAGTTTGGTGGAGAAGATGGACTATATTGATTTGTGAAATTTTATATTTTTAATAAATTTAAGATAATATTTTTATTTGTGTTTAATTTTTATAGTTGATTAATCTAAAAATACAAGTCTCTAAACCTACAAAACTAATTTTTATAGATTTACTTTTTAATCTATATCTATCTTGTTAATTATCTAGCTTAACAATATGAAAAGATTCTTAACTACCTTAGTGGGAAAACCCAACACATGTGAAAAATAGTTGGAATCATTAAAGAGGCAAGATCTATATTAAATTTGTTTGGTAAAGTAATTATTTCTCATGCATATAGACAAGCTAATGTTTGTGCAGATTACATTGCTAATTTAGGACTGCAAGATGAAGGAAGGATATCATGGCAACATAATCTAATAGAAGTTTTCTTTTTAAAGGGAAACATTTACACCTTAATCCTATACAATAGTCATTATAATTTAATATAGAAAACTTGGAGAATAAAAATTAGGTGAAATTTCTACCAATGTGGTTTAAGAAATCCTTGTGAGGTTTAGTGGTTGTTGCAATGGTTTTGATATTGTAAGATGGGGGTTTTACCCCTTTATGTTGCACAGGCTTCATTTCTTGAGGCTTACTGAGATGAGGGGGTTTCATGTTATGATAATGTAGGGGTTTCAAATTCTTCATCACTCTAAAGTAAATCTTTACTTTTTACCTTTCTTCTTTTACCCAATTATTTTTGTGTTTCTTTGTTGGAGTTTTCTTGTTTTTGGTGGGTTCCCTTCTATTGTCACTTGTTTTTAAGTGGCTTTGACTATAGCAATATTGATGTGGAACAAAAATGGATTAAATTCTTCTACTGGTGTAAGAGAATTTCATAGGCTTTTGAAGTTTCCCCCTAGTTGGGTGTTTTTTATTTGTTTTTGCATTTCATTTAGAAGCATGTTGTAAATTTTCAAGGGCCCTTTGGGCAGCTGGGTTTTGTATATTCAATATGTGTGGTAAGTGAGATATGTTTCTCATTTGGCTAGTAAGTTATTAGTGACTCGATTACTAACTTTTTTTATTCAACCAATCTCCCATTTTCTACTCCTTTTTAGTATAAAAATATTATTAAAAATCTAAAAAATTGAGACAATAAAATAACCAAGTGACAAAAATTAAAAACCAAACATGAAAGAATGAAAATAAGAAAATTTAAATAAATATGTTTAAAATAATAATTAATATTAGAATAAAAAATTACTAAGTACATGATTAATTGACAACTCTAAGTCATTCAGTCAATCAATCAATCCACCAATCAATCGATTGATCAATCTATCAATCTACATATGAGGGGTGCAACTATTATTTTATTATTAATAATAAAATAATTTTTTTGAAATACATAATACATAAAATATGTAAATAATAGATTTGTCTAGAGTTGTCCAATATAGTCTACCATCTACCTCTATTCATAAATACACAACACAATACACATATTCTAAATTACTTAATGTAGTGCAAGGCAAGAGAATCCCCAAAGAATATGTCCTAGGCCCCAACAAAATAACCACACAATACAAGAATAAATAATAACATAGATAATTAGATCCAAAATAATGCCAATTTTTGATAATATAATCATAAGATTTACATTCAACATGCCTAATAGTAAGGCCTTCTAGGTTAGGGTCAAATATATAAGAAATTAAAATAGTAATTCTTCAAGACCTCGCAAAATCCAATCCCAACTCTAGCTAGTCCAGATCGACACTTTAGTAGAAACCTCCAAGGAATATCTCAACTTGTGCTTGCAAGCCCATTGATAAATCTCCCTTTTTTCTAAGCTACAACTATTAGCTCTTCAAAGTTCATTACTCCACATCCTCTTCTCCAAGGTGGACAATTAATCATGATCCTATAGTAAACTACTTCGCATTCGACAATCTATCCATAGACTCAAGAAAAACTCACTATCCAAATGCTCTCCACACTCACTGCTCCTCTGAATGAATGAATAATGACTAAAGACTTCACCACAACCCCTACTTATACCAACCTAAGCCACAACTCAGCCCAATAAGCTACAACTTAAATATCCATTACATTAACTACATGAAGAGCCATGAGTCAGCCTCTAATAAAAATTAAATACCAAATGTCATTAAAGACTTACAATACTTATTACATTCATAAAAATAATTACCCAAGACCCAAATAGGTCTACTCAACTCCACAAAAATCCCTTAAATCATGCAAGATAACCAACTATCCCAGGATGCTCTTGCATCAAAATCTCTAGGTGTGAAAAGAAAAGTGTGTCCCGCACTTTGATGTTCAATAAAAAAAATCTAGAAATTTTTTCATCTTCACCAAAGGCTTCCACTACAACAGGGACAAGAAAACCAACAAGCAAATCATCCACATCTACATCACTTTGTCAAACACTAAAATCTTAACCATCCAATCAACATGCTCACTCCTAGGAATAAAATGAACATAATACTTCATCAAAAAACCCTCATCCATATTAGCAACTAGTGAATCCACACCAATAGCAACAAACTCCATATCAGCAACAATATGTAGATCTCCATGGACACATTACAAACTCAAAACACTAGCAATGTCATTGCTCACAAAAAGATGTTCTACAACATACAAGTCACCACCAACACCAAGTAGATCATCCATGACTGAGTGCTCTACAATCTCCATGTCAGACTCAAAAAACTAATCATGAAAAAAAATCTTTATCCTAACATCAATAAGGTTAGGAATATACTTAGAAACAGTCTCTAGTTTCTCTATAAGTTCTATATCAAGCTCTAAAACCTAATCAACATAACCGATCCCTTCCACATTGACCTTGCAATGCCATCTTCTCTCTCAAATAAATCTTCTAACTGGCTAGCCAACTCTATTTTGGATTGGTAGAATCCATCTCTATAAAGCTCTATAGAATGCCTTCCTCGCCCCATCCTTAACTCGGTTAGCCAACCTAGCTTCAAATCGAGTAGACACCTCAGAAGACCTCCTCTCCTACACATCATGGAGATTCACAATTAGCTTAAGGTCCAATCCTTGTAGAGACATCTCCAAGATCTTGGAAAACCCTCTACAATAAATCACTAACAGATCAATTTTCCTAAACAAGATCAACCTTCCGTATTCATAACCATAGATCCATCTACATATCCTCCCAAGGTCCTAGCAAACTACCTCAACTTCAGTGATCTATCTACACACTTAAGAACAACCTTTGATGTAATACCACTTAATGCAGTTCAAGGTAGGGGAATCCCCAAAGGAGATGTCCTAGCCCCAAAGGAGAACATCCTAAGAAGATCTCAACTTGTTCTCACAAGCCCACCAAGAAATATTCTTGTTTTACAAGCCGCAACTACTAGCTCTTTAAATTTTTCTCCTCATCCACATCCTCTTCTCCAAGATGAATTATTAATGATGATCATATTGTAAACTACCTCACATTCAACACTCTATCCATAGACTCGAGAAAAACTTGCTCTCTAGCTACTCTCCAAACTCACTCCTTTGAATGAATGTGTGAACAATGACTAAAAACTTCACCACAACCCCTATTTATACCAACCTAAGCCATAGTTCAGTCCTATAAGCTACAAGGTAAATATCCCTTTCATTAACTACAAAAGGAGCCACAAGTCAGCCTCCAACAAAAATTAAATATCAAAATGCCATTAAAGGCTTACAATACTTATTAAATACATCAAAATTAATTACCCAAGACCCCAATAGGTCCACTGAACTCCACAAAAATTGATTAAGTCATGCAGGATAGCCAACTACCCCATGCTGCTACATCATTGTTATAAGTGGTTTGCAGAATTGTCGAGGTGTCATGAGATTTGGTACTATTTGCAATTAATACATATAATTTTGGAATAATTGAAATACCAATTAAACCTAAAGCTTCTTCATGTTTAAGATTCCAAGCATCTTTTTCATCTTGGGTAGCTACTGAACCTGGTTCAACCAAAGGATAAGTGACTATATCTAACATGTGTTTAAAAAAAAAAATGAATCAAATATGTGTTTTCTAGGAGTGATAATTAAAACTATTAAGTTTTATTTTTGGAATTAAGGTTGACATCTTTATGGAAAAAAATGTCCCCCCGTATAGAAAGATGACTTAAAGGTTAATGTGACTTAAAAATCTTGCTAATGAAACTATGAATAAGTTTCTAAAAGATAAAAATTTGATAGAAAAGAAACTCAACAGAGAAAAAAAACCTGACAAATAGAAGTGGAATAGATGAAGAAGAAAAATGATGCAAAACTGTAAGAAAATGTTAGAACAATGATAATCTTGCAATGTAAGAAAAAAATAATCCTAAAAAATTGTTATGAAATGAAAACTTGAAAGAAATTTAAAGTGGAATGATAAAAAAAAATTTAATGAATGACATGATAGATGAGAAGCAGAGCTTAGAGAATTAAAAACTTTAAACAACACTACAGTGCTACAGGAATGCCACACATAAATCTAATAAGTCAGATGTATAATGTATTAGATAACCATTAATAACTTATAATGATTAAAAAAACTAATATGATTAAAGATAAATTAAAAAACTTATTACTAAGACAAGAATGAAAACAAAAAAAACCCTCAAATAAAACCTAATAAAAAGAAATAGGAAAAACTATTGAATTAAACCTTGTTAAGAGAAAAGAAAAGAAAAAAACTTAATAATAAAACAATAAATAAAATCTACGTAAAAAAAAAAAAACTTAATTTGTAACAACCACTAGAGAAGGGAGAACACTGTACCTAGGAAAAGGAAATGACTATCAAAGGAAACATGAATGATGGTAGCTAAGGGATATAGTTGGTCCATGTGAATGGATGGGATTCCTTTCATGGTGAGGCTCACAAAACACATAAAAGAGAAGCAAAGATGAGCTAAAAAGAAACATGGCAGAGAGAAATGGAGGCTCATGCCCAGAAGGAGAAATGAGGTCGGCAAGGGAGCAAGAGTCACTATAAAGGTAAAGAAGGGCTCACAACAGACCACGTATGTTGTAAGGAGAGGCACTCAACCTATAAAGACAAGGCACAACTTGGTTCAAAGGAGTCAAGACAAAAAATAGGCTGCCAAGAAGCTGGCTCACATGAGAGAAGAAGAGGGAATGGAAGTAGGGTGGGTGAGCAGCAAGATAGGGAGGGACTAGCTACAAGGAAGGAAGCAACTTGTAGATAACAATGAACTTGCAGCAGTCCCCTGCAAGTGAAAAAAAATCAAAAAAATTAAGGATGAAAAAATGTGATCTCACACAAAGGATAGGATGTGATCTAAGGCAGACAAAACACATGTAGAGCTGAGGGAAATTTGAGATGGAGGAGGGAAGCCAAGTGAAAGAGATGATGAAGGGAAGAAATAAAATAAGTGGATCTAGAGAATGAAAAACAACAAGGCAGAAAAGAAGTTTGGTTAGCTCTCATAAAAACTTGCAAATTAAGAAAAAAGGATCCAAAAGAATGCAATGAAATATTGCTAACAAAGAGGAATACAAACTAAATATAAAGCCGATCTAGGAAGAAGAGATAAAACAGGATATTTGAAAGAAAGATGCAAAAAGGAACTTGAATGGAAATCAAAAAGGTAAATTCAGATTTGGAAAAAAAGAGATAGGAGATATTTAAAAATTAAATATGTAATAAATCCCATAAAAATATAGATTAGAATAAATTTAAATTTCAAAAGAGAAATATGAATAGGTTTGAACTAATTAGTGTATGTAGACAAAAAATATAATCACACTTAGGATTATTGAAGTGTTCCTTGTAATGAAAATATTATGAATTTTTTTTTTAAAATTAAAAAAAAAAATAATCAACAAAATTGCACAATTTAAATGCTATTGAAATAAATGATGATAAATGCTACTTGTTTTGCTAGCACGCCTTCCAAAACAAGAGGAAAAAAAAATTACACACACACACACACATTTTAAATAGTAATATTCTTTGGTGCCAAGCCTTCCAAAAGAGGGTTAGAAGAAAATGATAAAAAAATAATAACAATAAAAAACCTACACACGCAAGATCTTAGGATGAGCTAAATATTAAAAAATACCACACACATTTCTTCTCTCAATAATGTCTCCAAATAAGGTGTGCTTCAGTGAATGGCAATCATCAACACAAAAACTTAAAATGAGGATTAGTAACCAAGCTTTGATACCATGTAAGAAATGATAAGATAGAGCAAGGAAAGAAAACAATCCAAGTAACTTAAGTGTGAAATAATATTACCATGAGATAAGAAAGATCCAAGAGGATACACCAAGATAGTTCAATAGTGGAGACAATGATTTGAAAGGGGAAGGCAAAGAAAACCCCTTGTGAGCATTATGAATGAAGCCAAATGTCGAGAGAGAGAGAGAGAGAGAGAGAGAGAGAGAGAGAGAGAGCAAAATAGCTCATTACAATAACATCAAAGTGATGTGTAAAGAAGAAAGAGAAAGAAGAATCTATTTTAAAGAGATGAGAAAGGAGTTGCATGTGTTCACATTTGTAACTCTAATTTCTATGAATGCCACACTCATAATAAGTGTGTGCAAAGTGTCAAAATCCTCTTAAGGAGGATAAACTAAATTCCTTAATAAAGGAATTATAAAATGAGTTGTCCTCACATGTGGACTAAAGGACAAGTAAATGACATGTTCTTCACATGTGTACAATAGGAAAAACTACATTTAGAGATCCCTGGAATATCCCAATTAAATACATACAAGGAATGACTAATATTTCTAACAATTTAAATAACCCATTTACCTTTCTCATGCCTCAAGTGCTAATACAAGCTAGGATGGGAGTAGATAGGATGCTTGGTTGTAATCTTGTCTCATTAGTATGCCTTGTCCATACAAAAGGATACTAATGTTGTATAGAGTCATTAGGGGGCTTGGGTCTAAAGAGGTTCTAGGGTAACCTTAGAGTTGACTCTTGCGATGACACTTGGCCACTCACATACTAGATTTACTATGTATCTTTTTTACATCTGGGCTTAGATGTTACTTGTGTCTTGTTACCTTTGTGATAGATTACTATCAAGTTTTCCCTTGACCTAGATGTTGGTTCTAACTATTGGATTTGTTATCTATTTGGGACTTGAGATTATCTCCTTAGCATAGTGGGAGTTGGTCATTTAGGTTTCATGAGGTCAGGTGGTAGTGTTTCTTATACCATTGAGATTTGATAGTTAGATGTCATTACTGGATGTACTTGTGTAGTTTTTCCCTTTCATTTTGATCTTGTGTTTTTGTTAGATGATTGTAGACTATTTTAGTTTACTTGATTATCTAGAGATCTTATGAGATGATGTATTTATTCATGATATATATTCTTTAAGCTCTTCACACCCTATGAGTTATACAATGAATGATTGTGCATTTGGGGTACACAATGTGGCATCTTATATAATTGTATATTACTTCATTGGATTAGTACTTATGGTTATTCTATGAGATGGATATTGTTATGTACATCAGATTTAGTATTAATAAAACTTATGTATGTGATTCAACATCATGGAGCCCTTAAGAGATGTAATTTTTTTATGTATGACTTTGTATGTATGTGATTTATTTCTTTTTCTATATTATCTCTTGTTGTTTTAATCTTTTAAATTTTTTTTAAAAAAAAATAGAAAACTTAGTGACATATTAGGTTAATTTCTTTTGGGTTCCCAGGTGGCGAATTACATGATAATTCCACAAACTAATCGGTTACAAGCCCAATCATTATAAAATATTACAATTCAAGGTCATACATGATAAATACAAAAATCCAAGTAAAAAATATTAATGAGAGTGTTAAAAATGATGATATGTTGTCCAATGTAGAATCCTCCATATCTATAATATGAGAGTCCACAAGAAAACAATATTTGTAAAAAATAAATATCTGAATTAAGAAGAATATTAGATAAATATTAAAATGGAATATATTAATAGTAAATAATGAATTTCTAGCAAAGATATTATCCTAGTTGATATAAGAGTCTCAAATAATTAAAGTATGCAAAATATCTTTGTAGATTGACAAGGAGCAACTTGCAATTTTTAAGTAGTTATATTATATGATTGACCAAATTAGCTCTCAATCAAGGGTTGAATAGCATAGTATGAAATATTAGGATCCCACTCAATTTTGTGCCAATTAATCCTATAATATTTATATCTACAATATTTAAGATGATATCCAGAGTGTTAAGAATAAAAACATTCCCTTAAAAGAAATATAGACTCTTATTAACTCCTTGAAACAAACAAACCAAATCCTACAATCCTTTATGCATGTCACTTTTATCAATAAAGTTATCTATCCCAAACAATTATTTTGAAAGTTGTAAAATTTCTAATAAATTAACTAGATAGTTAAAAGGCTTCAATAAAATGTATTTAGAGAGAAATATGCAAATAGTGCATGATTAGATGTCACAAAACATAATATCTTGGAGATTTGATAGCATAAATCACTTAGGATAATGTAATAATTACAAGGAAAATCCCTATAAAATTCAAAGAGAAGATATCAAAATAAATTATATGCAACATTTAGAGAGATTGATGTTAATAGGAATTTGTTATTAATATTAAACTATAACTTAATTAGTCAAACTATGATAAATATCCAATAAATATGTATAGAAACTAAAAATGAAATAAAGTTGCCTCAAATTTGATGACACAAACAAAAGGAAGATTGGACACCATCAACATCTTAACGAATGAAACATATGTTAAATAATTTTTGATATATTGAAATTTAGTAAAACTAGAATTAATCCTCACTTAAGAGAATATAGTAATAAGGAACCTCATTACTAAAATAGAACATCGTGAGATTAGCCTAGGGATTAGCTAAAGAGTCAAAGATGAATAAATGAATACATAGAAGAATGCCAAATCAAGTATCAAATTAAAAATGAATGCAATCTCTAACAAGTAGAGAAAAAAGGAGAAGAACCTATTAAGTAAATACTCCACTCCAAAAGAGAGAAAGAAATAACTACACTATTGAATAGAAGACTAAATTTGACCCATGAAATGTTGTTTCTATCAAAATAGAGAAAATAGTATGCCCATGTCATATATGGAAAATGAGTATGTATTACTTTCCTAAATGAAGAGACAACTCTTTCACCAATATTGAACAGTTTGAGGTAAAACAAAATCTACTAAAGACACCATAATCCACCTCTTTAAAATGGAGAAAATTAGAATCTAAATTTATATCATGTGTAACTTTAGAAAATTCTTAAACATTTTTATATCCATAAAAGAAAATGATGTCACAAACAATTAATGTAGAAACCGAGTAAATGTAAAAGGTGACACTCTTGGCTTGTGTGAAACATTATGTGAAACAATTTGAGTTTGGGTGTATCTTAACTTTAATCAATAACATGATTGGTATCATTTGTTTGTAATCGTCACATAAATATTAGTAGTTTTTCCAAACATAATTATTTGGAATTTTAAGATATGGTACACATATCATTGGCACACTTCTTATTATCCCATGATTTCACTTATAAATCAATAATGATATCTATATTCAATAGCCCTTGTTTGGTGATTGGATCTTGATTATCTGATTTTGGATTCACCAACCATTATTTCCCTTATTTTTAAAGAACATATCTCTTAGACAATATTTCTATTTTATCTATATAGAGGTGAAAAAAAATTTAACCTAGTTTTTTTATTTTTTTGAGCTTTTTACATGTATATCTTTTACATAGCATTTTGTTCTTTTAGGGGATGACCTCACATCTATCATAGAAATTATCAAAACATATTTTCTTTCAAGATGGCCTTTTTATTTTACATATGCAACTAATGATTTTTATTTATCTTCCAATTTATTGTTTGAGATGTGATCCATTAAATTATTCTTGTTAACCATCACAAAAATGTCATTTGCACAATTGTTAGAGTTATTCCATATCACTCTTCCTCTTGGGTCACTCGCCTTTTATATAATTGTCATGGATGTAGCATTTTTATTATATCTAACAAGACAAATATCTACAAATTTTCTCTATTTACAAGAAGAGTAGATTCAGTTTATCGTTTTTGGTCATTCCTTGGTCTTGGGTTAACAACCTTAATACACCTATAGATAGAAATTTTTGGGTGACTTCTTGGCACTACTTCCAAGTAGTTTTATTCTAACAAGTTCTTTGAGTTGGCTATAATTATTTTATATGATTAATCTACAAAATAGAAGATAAACATAATGATGGTTGGGATTCACTTTTGGACACTTGCATGGGATGAGTTGGATCTTGTATGAGCTTCAAATATATCACTTTGTTGAATGTGTTACACTCTTGATGAATAGTAAAATTGTCACAACCTGTCTTGCAACTTTCATTGTTTTTCCTAGGTGGCGATTATGTGGCAACCTTGTTGTTTTAGTCATGCTCAAACCTTGTCATAAATGCGGACTAATTAATTAATATGATTTAATGGATAATTAATGGTAGTGGAAAATTATGGTTACATAATTTATAATGTTCTTTGTTATGATAAATTTCATTTAAAATGTTAATTTAGTTATTTATGTTACATGATAATGTTGTATGGTGGATATGATGCATATGTTAATACATTATGTTATGATGATGAATCAGTTATCAAATTTATGGATAGTGACTTATGTTTTGGTTGCGAGTGTTTGAGTGATTGCAGGATTGTCAAGATGAGGTTGTGGTTGGGATAGGGAAGGTTACTTTTTATTTTTAAGATGTGATCAAAGTAACATTAGGATGTTAATTATTTTACTTATTAAAGTCACCATCATGTTTGCAAAAGAGGTGGGCATTAATTGGACACAATATGGAATGGGTTTTGGATTATGTTTTCACCTCATTTGCATAATAAGTTAGAGAAAGAAGAGAATCTGTGGTCAGTTAAGAATTTGGGAAAATTTACATAGGAGGGTGATTATGATTTTGGGGAATAACGGTGGTAGGAGATTAGCTGGACAAGTGACTGGAGTAGGTTCTCTCTATCTTTTGAATACTCAACAGCTAGTTGTTTTATGTAAGGAAGTTTGGCTTATGTGATAGTCTAATTTTTGATACAGCTACAACATGTTTGTTAAATACTTTTATATTCATTTTTCATGCAGTAGACTTGGGAACCATAACAGGGCTATGTGACAATTTTTGTTTGATTTTAGTGAAGTACTAAAACCTAATGTTGTTTGAATCAGAATGTCTATTGAAGACGTGAACACCAAGACAAAATACGTCACACCTATTGCACTTCTTTCATGGTGGAATAAGCATTCTTTGTTTCTTTAGTTGTTTTCATCTTTTGTTTTAGTCGTTCTTGTAATGAATAAGATGGATGAGGGAAAACCTAAGTGCGGGGATGGTTATTTCGTCAAAAATCCTTGCCATGATTTTTTGTGGAGGAAAACTAATAGCTCAGTTATCAGTGTATTAGTTGCCAATATCTTGGCTCATAACCCTGGAATGCGTTCCGACGAGGGAGTGCAAAATACCATTTATATTTGTTTAAGGTATTCCACGATCCTCTATTCCGGTTATATCTCCTTTACACATCCTTACTGCATTGTTTAAGTATGTTGTTGTTCGTTTTGCTTATTATGGCATTTAACTCCATCTTTTGATATGAAAACCCCTACTTTAGTAAGGATATGTATTGCTGTAGGTAATCATTTGAGAGCCATAGTTCAGCCAAAACAGTCTGGTGTGTGCTAGAACGCATGTAAATGTACATTTTTATGCTGTTAAAACTATAAGTTAGGCGTCATAGTTATTGCTGCTGCATGAGATTAGTAGGGTGATTTATTGGAAGCACTTTATTAACATCGTGATTATTTCTTGGAACCCTGCTGACTCCAGAATTCGTGACTCTGAATGACTGTGATTTCACTTTCTCTTAATTAGTTTCTTGTTGCAGAATTATGAAATTTTGTTTTGTTATATTCTGGTTATAACTCAAATCTTGCAATTTCAAACCCAAAATATTCAGATAAGAGACTTTCTTATTTACAAAACCCAGAGCTCCAATTTAAATAGTTGTGCATTGCAAAATAGAACACCGAGATAGATTAAAACAGAAACATTACCAAGATGGTTGCATGGCTGCTCTTTCCTGAGAATAATTTTAATCTAATTTTCGTACCCAAAATGGCGACGGCTTGAAGGAAGTGATCATCATGAGAACAGTTATAGTCAAAACCACAAATATGACTGAGTAGATTTAAATGGAACAGCTAATGTATGTTGTCCCGTTGACAACATAAGACCAAGTTTTTAAAAGGAACAGCTTAAACATCACACACTAAGCTTAATTCCTAAACCAAAAGTGTTAAATAGTCAAAGTTGACTTATTTTTCACAAGCTTAATTCTTCCCTTAGTGTGTGATGTTTAAGGGTGGCCAGTTTTTAATTGCTCTTTGAATTGGAGTGTGGAATTACTGAACCTATTTGATTATGGTAAAATGTTAAATGAATACATTTGATATTGATTATAATCCCTAGTTAGACCTCAAAGTAATTGAGAGGTTGTGAGTTGTAGTTGTAAAACCATTTTTATTGAGATGTCATAAGTTCCTCCTCACTCCTATGTATTCTATACTATTACTTTGTATGAGAAAGATTTAGAGCTCTCTCTATAGTTAAGGCTGGATTGTAAGATAGTTAATCACTTCTTCTTCCTATTCAATCTAATCTTTTACTCAAGTGTTGAATTGAGAAGACTCACTCTTTCTTTAACCATTAAATAAACACCAACTAAATTATCTGATTCCCCTCTAAGCTAGAATCTCTTTTCTATGTGGAACTATTAAATAATCAGATAAAAATATTTATTAAAAACTCTAAATCAAAACTAACTAGCTTAGAAGCATACAAAAGTATAATGAATGCTTCTATCTTCTCACGAATGTTGTTCGACCTTCTATCTATATTGCTGCTACTAATCTTAGTACCATTTTAGTACCTAAATTACTTATCATGAATGTGAACAAGTAGAATCAAAGATAGATAGTTGTTGATTGATGGATTGAGTGTTGATGTTTAATCCTTCATGGATGGGTATAATGTGGCATAAGGGAGGGCGGGGTTGGATGAATTGCATTTTGCTTCTCTCAGCCTGCCATAATTCTATGAATATGAATCATTATGTTTTGTCTCTATCTAAGTATTATTGATAAATTGAGTGCTTGGCCAAGCTAATTAATTTATGCATTTAAATATGTTGATCTAACATGTACCATATGTTTGTGACTATGATCATTTTATCTTGCATATGTAAAGATATGCTCTATTTTTAAAAGAAATGTACATGTGGGTAGATGTGTCATAGTTTTCCTTTCACTGTATATGGGTAGATATGTAGTATTCTTTTCTTTTGCCTACCATATTCCATGTTTAGGCTACTAGTCACATCATTTGCATGTAGTATGTTTCACGTCTATATCGGATCCATCCGATTCATCTTGTTCTGGGAAGCTAGGCTTCTTATGCTAGGGTCAGGGTATTCGTCATGTCAAGAAGAATCTTGGGGGGGTAATCACTCTATGGTTAGTGTGGTAAAAGTGCCTAGGCCACACTCCTGTCTCAGTTAGCAAATGAACCACATCCAAAGGCTTTGGAGAATAGATGTACATTCAGAACACTTGTCAATTTGAACAACTATCATAAGGCTTGTACCTTCATCTTAGCGATGATATATGGTATCATTTTGTTCATGTAATCCTAATTCAAAGATATTATAAACTTTAAAGTTAGTAATGTATCACTCTTCAAGTTTGTGAAGAATATGTGATGTATAATTATGGAGTTTCAACATCTCAGTTCATATAATGTAATGTTTCTTTATTCAAATCCAACGACTTCATTTTATGTTGAGTTATTGTCTATTAGCACTCTTATTTACAAACAACATTGCATTAAGAGTTGTACTTTGAGTTAATAGTTGTAAACCTTGATTAATCAATTTTATATACTAAGATGCTTGATTTATCTTATTTCAGCATTTAATGATGTGGCATTGTTTTTCCACATTTTTAGCATTTTTGTGTCTTTGGCAATTTGTTGTAGGGATGGTTTTTACAAAACTACACACATTATTGTCTTCAATATATGATAAACATTTTAACATGGCTTATGGTGCCTGCATGAAATGCCCTCCAATACTACATGAAACACTTTTGACCTAGAGCTACCAACTTGTAACACCACAAATTAGGGATCTCGTCCTAATTTGACAAAGTTAATGTTCAATCTTGGAAGTACATTAAGTCAATGAAATCACGAACTTGCAATCACAATGATCTAAATTTTTTTTAAAATTTGGTAAAACAAAAAACCACCACAATTTAACCACACATTAAATAATAAACTAAAAGAATAATATAAAAACTTCCTTATCACATTAAAAGTATTTATTATACTTTAAACACTAACCTTCTATCAAGAATCACATTTAGTACCCTTACCATACGTTTAAAATCATATGTAGCTACCTTATAAAATAAAAGTTAATAATATATATAACGTCATATAACATATTTAAAATATTGTATAAACGCATCGTTCAAACATTATATAGCTCTTAAATCAAATCTTGTATTTTCGTTTGGAACGGGTTAAAACTATACTTTTCAGAGAAATTTGCTCAGCTGTAGGAAAAGTCTTTTAATAGAAGTTGAGCCTGTGACAGCACATGGGTATGTCTTGTGATGAATTGTAGGCGTCCGCTTAGGTTCGACGAGTTTGAGATTAAATGGCTACCTATTTTTATACATAGCGTGAATCAAGGAGATTGCTATAGCAACCCACGTTGGAAACCATATATTGGTTAACCGTTTGAATTCTCTCTCTCACAAAACAAGAGGATGATATTATAGATGATTACATCAGTATAAACTGGATCTATAAAGTTAATAAAGACAAAATATTCATTGGAAAGTGATGCAGATTAGATGGCTACGTTAAAATGTGAAAGAAAAATTTGTAGGTGCCTTTATGGTTACTTTGTTTGGAATAACGTGATCAAACCGACAAATTGTTAGAAGGCCTTATTTACCTACATCTAAGTATTATAATGTGACATATTATTATTTTTAAATGTTAAGTGTTTAATGAAATATATAGCTTAGACTTATGATTAATATGTCATTAATGAATATATAGATACACTATTGTAATTAGTTAACTAAATAGAATATGGTTGAGTCTTGTAAATACTGTGCATGTAAGCACTTGTATATTTAATGTTTTTGAAATTAAAAGTAGTCAAACATAGGGTCTAACGCGAAGTAACAACATATTGTAGAACAACTATAAGTCAGAAGTAACAAATTTTAACCTAGCCCCTTCTTAATTAGAAAAACCCCTACATTAGAGTGTCCTAAAATCTAATCATCATTAAAAAAGCTACGAGTAGTCGGGTCGAGTGCCAAGATAACCATCATAACAAAACTAAAACTAAAACCAAGAGGAGATCTAACTCTCCTTGCTCTTATCTTTCCCTTCCAACTTATCCAACAATAGCTACAAAAGTGAGGCCTTCTTTCTCCGCATGTAGGAGATGAAAAGTGAATGCATGCAAGTGCATCACCCTACCGTAAACCTAGTAATATCATCAAATATTAGCTTAAGAAAATCCTACCTATCCTCTAGCTTCTTGAAGCTCCTATTCATGTCTCCGAGCCCCTCCACAATATTCTGATTTTCACCTACAAACATCCTTGGGGGTCCTTATCAAATTCTTAATTTCCTTTTCCCTGCTAGTTAATGGGGGAGGTGAATGTCTCCCCTTTTTCACCTCCCTATTTTTCTAGGGTGTCATTCTTTTGTGTTTCAGAGACATGGAATGGAATAGGGCTTAAATAACGACTTTCTTTAGCTTTACCCTCATTAGTCATGTTCTCATCCTCATCCACAATGTATTTCTTCTAGAAAGCCTTACATTTTTTGCCTTTTCTAGGGGGCTTGTGTTTGCCACTATCAGTGAAGTTAGAGCTAGAAGGGCTTTGAGGTTTAGGCATGGGTGTCACATTCACACTTTTTTGTTTCTTGTTTCTAAGTGATCTACTCCTACCTCTTTCCATTTCCACATCTAAGTCCATGATCTAGATATTCTCCTCCATCTTAATTTGTTTAAGGATGTGGTGTAGAGAGGACTTGGGAGTTTTTGTAGTAATAATAGACATCATCTCAACCAAGATTTGGATGGTTGAGTTAGAAATAGTTGGGTTAGGGAGGAAAATCTGGACACTAATAGGTTGGGTAGGGAAAAGATTTTTTTGGGAATTAAACATTTTGAACATCAAAGCCTAGTGTGGGATGTTATAAGGTATATTGTTTTTCATCTTCTCCCTAACCTTGATAACATTTTCTTCCATGGAGTGAAGTACATGAGGTAGGGAAATGGGATGAGATCATGATTTTGAAAATGGTTTCAAATGGGGAAATGGTATTAGTAGAAAACATGGAATCTACCATCAAAAGTGAGATTGTATGATATCATACCATAACTATCTCTAGGGATCTGACAAATCCATTTTGAAAAAACTACCATGCTCATGAGTCTAACTTTCACTAGGTGAAAGAACTGGTAGATGTTGGTTTTATTTACAATGCATGTTTTTTTTTCCATCTTTGGCAATCCAAGGAGAAACCAAGAACTTAAGAAATGACTTCCTCATTGATCTAAAACAAGATCCCATTCACAATCTCTCAACTATTGTTCCATGTATTAACAAATTGCATAGACAAACTCATCATAACCCTCAATGCACTACATAAATGACACCAAACCACCCTCCTTGAGATAAGTTTTGGAAGACTTGTTATATTTTTCAATGAAGCTTGAATTGATGTGAATAGGGTTGCCACCCATTTCTTCGCTCTCTTCCAAATCCTTAGAAATATCTAACATTACTCTAGCTAACTCAAAATACACATTAAATAGTCATTTAATTATGCATTTGATAATTAATTGAACTTTTGAATAGTTGATAATTATCAAATTTGAAATTAACAATCTTCAAATATCAAAATAGTGTTTAAATTGCATCAATAGTCAAAGTGATTGGTCATGACAATAATTTTTTGCTATAGATTGCCATTTACAAATCATTTTTTAGTGGTGCATTGAGCAATAGTACAACATTCTACATGAATAAGTCACCACGAAGCATTAAAAAAATACTTTGATGAAATAAATTCAACCTTTGATTAACATCTTGTGTACAAAAGAGTTTCTTGCAACCAAGTTGAAATATATTAAAGAAAGACTCACAAATAGATCTAGCTACATAGTGCAAGTCCGTATATGCTCCAAATTAGAATTTATAATTATAGCTATGTTCTTTATAACTCAACTAATGCATCATTGTGCTAAAGGATTGTGTCTATTGAAGCAATGGATTTGATCTTGGATTTGTTGATTTGTTCTATGGTGGATGGAAAGTTTTGATTTAATCTTGGATTACAAGATAACTCAAAATGATGGTCGTGTGAGTGTAGATAGCTTAAAACCATCAACTAATTATCTCATGTTCATTAATGAGTTAAATTAATTGATCTATTTCTTAACTATAATGATATAGTTGATTTAATATTCTAATAATTGACTTTTCATAGAGTTTATATAATTCATATGGATATTGTATCTAGTTGAATCAATTTGATAATGTGAGGAAACTTTTTATTAAATATTTGATTGGAAAATAAATTATGTGATAAATGAACTATAACTATTATTCAATTAAATTAATTTTAGTGAAAGTTGATTAATAGATGGAGAATGAATTATTTTAAACAAAATCCAAAAGTGATAAGATTTTAATAGCTAAAATGTATCCCTATTACATAGGGTGTTATCACTTAACAAAATAAATTTTATTTAAAATAAAATTAGTAAAAATGTTATCATTGGATGAAGTGGTTTACACTATGACTCATTGTGAAGAGAAGTTTGAAAAAATGGAGTTAAATAAAACAATAGAGCAATTGAATAAAAAACTACAATAGTGACATGAGGGGAATGTGGGTGTGACAATTGCAATAGTGAAGAAATTAACTAATAGAGGATGGGGTTTGAAAATAATTCAATATTTCCCCTCAGTACGTAGAGTGTGCATAGCAGATAAAAGCTAGATGTTAGAGGAGATAGAGCATGTGCCATTATATATCATTAACAAACAGAGCAAGTATGACCATACAAGGTACAAGAATATTCTAGGTCATTAATAGCTACACAAACATTCATTGTATGAGTTGAATAATAATAGTAAACCCTGTGATAAGACTAATTTAACATATTTGTGGGGAAATATATTTGAACTAGTTGACGTGTAGTACTAGAATAAATAATGCATATATAAAGAATAGGTGTAAATTTTGAAACATATTTATTATTGTTCATATTTAATAGGATAAGATCTAAATCATTATTCAATGTATTTGCTCGCATAGTGTTGTGTAGATAGTTTCCTATACATAGCTATAGTAAAATATATGAAAATATATATGAATAAACAAAAAGAGTCTTAGGATAGAGATGCCATTCACTTTCAAATTGGCATGTTGAGAAAGAGTAGTATGATTAATAATATAAATGTGGTAAAATAACAGCAACCGTACTTTGAGAAAACGTTAGGGCTTAGAGATCTCCAGCTATAATGTACTTAATAATACCCGTAAACATACTTACGACCTAACCTTTGCTTTCTGCACATATTTAAACCCTAGATTCTGTCGTGTATCGGAGCATGCGCATGACGCAGTCAATCTGATTAATCAAAGCTCTCGGAGTAACGTGGTTTTTAAAATGAAAATGTGCTATTTGCTTCTACACATTTGACGTATCCATTACTCAACTCTTTCTCCCAATTCCACCTCATCTATATGTTCCTCAATTCGACTCTGATCTTCTCGCATTATTTTCAAAAGCCTTATATTTATCTCTTCCTTCTGCAACCCTAATTCAGCTTTATCAGATATCAGAAGACATGTCTGGTATTGTTGTTTACCCTTGTGCTGCTTGCAAGATTCAGCGAAGAAAATGTGGAGATAAATGCGTGCTAGCACCTTATTTTCCTCCACATGATCCTCACAAATTCTTAGTTGTACACAAATTATTCGGAGCAAGCAACATTGCCAAAATCCTTCAGGTATAAATCAATACAATTTGAGAAATTTATCAACAGGGCATTCCGATCTATCTATACTATAATTGGCTAGTTGGACTTTATTTCAACATCATTGCATTTCATATTGTGCAGGATATTCCGGCAGAGAAGAGGGAAGATGCTGTAACGAGCCTTGTATACGAGGCAAATGTGAGACTAAATGATCCAATCTACGGATGCACTGGTGCCATTTGTCGACTTCAGAAGGAAATCATACATCTCCGGTCACAATTGGCAACCGTTCAATCAGAGCTCCTCAATTCGCAGACTTATTTTTCGTCTCTCTTCCCCGGCTTTTGTGATTCCAGTGAAACAGCAACTACATTTGATGTTGTACATCAAAACGGCCCATATAATACCGATGAATCAGTAAGTAGAATGGATTTAATTCATGAAAACGATCCATATAACAATGATGGAGTAATGGTTTTGCAAGAGTATGATGACCCCTTTGGATTGTGGGCACCACTGTGAACCTCGTTTGGGCTATATTCGTTCTATATTATTCCATGTTATGAATCCTTACAAACATTCCTTAATGTGTAATCATACTATTTGGTAAACAATTAGGAGTAGTCCATGTATGGAAATGGTGCTGAATCTATTTACATTTGTAGGAACTGCAAATTGAATCCTTGTCTGCTCCTATTGAATGTCATCTGCCTATTTAAGACCTATTACACTGTTAAATTATATAAAGTATTTCATAGTTTCTCAAATTCAATATGTATTAAAAATATTTTTAATAATGGAATTCTATTTAATGTATTAAAATGAACATTTTCTTTATATAAAAGGAATACTAAACTTGTTTTTCTTGATAATATCCTATTTTTCTTAAGGGTAATGCTCAAATTTCTAAGGATCATTTGTATTTAATTATAATATATTGTTATATTATATGTTGAGAAAATTTATGGATATTAAAAAATTAATGGATATTTTAAATATTTCATTTATTTCTAAATTTCTTAATTGATGTCAATGTTTTGTATTAGGATTGTTTATAATCTTTTGTACCCACATTTCATGCCATAGTTTAAGTTTATTTAGTTGTTGGAATTTAAAAAGTGGCACATAGTGGCATGTATTTGCTTTATAGTAATTAGCAATTAAAATTTAAACAATAAATTTAGTACTTTATATCTTTATCACAATTTTAAAAATTATTATAGTTTAGTAATTAGAAATATATTGGTTAAAGTAAAACTGAGAATTTAGAAATGTTAATTTTAATTCAAATAAATTTTATATCTTAAAAAATAATTCAGTATTATAAATTTTAATTTCAACTTTAATTTAGATATTATCATTAAAAATATATAAAAATTAGATTAAAAATGGTTACCAAATTTGCTTATGACATGGACATGGTTGGAATTCAATATTTAATTTAAATGTTGAATTCACCCCCAAAAAAATAATAATATTAAATTTATTATTAAAAAAAGTTCTAAAATATGCATAGATTAATTTTAATCTTATAGATTTTATATAGAATGAAGGAAGTTTTGAGAAAAGGGGTCCTTATATAACACCAAATGAAATAAACCAATCAAATTTGAGAGATATGATTTTTATAATATAGAAAATTCCCGAAATATATAATGGAACTTTATAAATATTTGAATGACAAAAAAATAGTAATCTATAATTGGTGGAAACTACTTTATATTAGGAGAAAGTGCTATAATGCAAGAGTTCTCAAATTCGCATTTGACAATTTTAGAAATTATAAATCAAGAAAATTGTATTGTGAATAAGATAGAAATTATTTGGTTTAGCTAGAATTCATAACATGAAAATATGCATTTACATCACTTGGTTCCATATTTTAGAAACATGAATACTGCTCTTTTTTTAATCATTTATTAACAATACATTCTCAAATTTTTGAAGTTATGAATATTATATGTTATGTTATCCCTTGGATTCATTCTTATGAGTTACACAAGAGAAGATTTTTTCACTTATGCCAATTTGTAATTTCCTACAGTACCAAATTCAATAGGAAACTTGAAGTTCAACATTTAAGAAATCTTTCTATATACATTTTGACCCACATGAATGAATCTCTCATGTCAAACATGTAACTAAACTATGATATATATGGGTTTGTGTGATTAGCATGGTTTAGAAGGGTTTTCCCTTCAAATATCTCCACTCTTGATTTGAGCATTAAACTTATTACCTATGCAATTTCTAATTCTATGTCATTTTGTTATTTCAATCCAATCTCAATTTTTGCTTTATGTCCATTAGAGATCCCATGTTTTGTTTTTTATTTCTTTTAATATAATAAGAGTCTCTAAAGATATGAGAGAAGATATTTTTCTAACTTCTTATAAAATTTTTTGGAGCACATAGGTCTTCTCTTTTCATGTGTAAAGAGTATATGGATTTCTCCTAACAATGAAACCCAATATGTGGAATCAACCCCATAGTATAGAATTAGTGAGGACCTAATTGTTGACTATGTAATGACCCCATCTTTTAGCCTTCATGTTCTCCAAAGTCTAAGTAGAGCATAAGACGAAATTAAATTAATTTCTTATAAAGTCATTGAATAAATTAAAAATAAAAATTAAAAGGTGACTTTATATTTAATTAATTTAATTAATTATTGTATTACAAGGGAGAAGCTTCTAGAGTGTGTATTAATTATTGGAAAGGTGGAAGCATCTAGTAATATAATTTTCTAGAAGCACAATTAATTTTTGTATTGCAAGGGAGGAGTGTCTAGAGAGAGTGCATTAATTAATGTTTTAGTTCCTTCTGGAAGGGGGAAGGTTCTAGCACTTGCAACTAATTAATGTTTTAGTTCCTTCTAGAAGGGTGAAGGAAAAGAATAAATAGGGGGTGAGAGTCTCATTGTTGAGCATCGGATTTTTGTGAATGACATTTGATAAGAGCTTGGATGTGTGAATCACATATCTTTCTTGGCAATAGGTGACATTCATCCTCTCTTTTAACATTCTAGATGTCATTCCCTTGGGGTTTGGCCTTTGGAATACATTGCTTTGTACTTGATTTAATCATTTTGAGAATTAATATAATTTCTGCATTGGTTCCATCTTTAGTTTGCATTAAAAAATCTATTTTGGCAATTGGTTTAGTTTTTGGGCATTCCAAGGTGCCCATTACAGTGGTTTATAATGATCTTATGATGATCCTACACCTACACCTATCATCCTATGATGATCTTTAGCATCTATGTTTGAGCATGCGACAAGGGCTTTATAATTTTTGCAATACCAGAGCAAGACAAAGTAGGAGTTCAGACTTGTAGAACGAATAGGGTAGTTCATCTATGCAGAGGGACATACAATCCAATCATATAGACATAGAGGAGATATTATTTGAACAAGACAACAGTATTGGTGACAGAGATGATAGGAATATCAGTCTAGAACAAGAAAATGCAATGTTCTAGTTATTAGGTACATTAGAGGAGGGGCAATGGATGCAACATGAGTAGAATAGGCAAAAGGATATGATGCAATAGGAGTAGAATAGACGAATGGATATGATGTTGTAGCTAATGGCTAGATAGATGGGCATCAATATGAATCCAAGTGATGCCAACAATGGAAACAACAATAATAGGGCCGATGATAATGGAGGCCAAGATAATATTAATGGTAATAATGGACATGGAAAAAATGGGAATGAAGTTGATAACTTTAGACATGTTGCATACTCAGCTTGAATAGCCAGCTTGAGACCTCTTCTACCCACCTTCCCACCTAGAGATCTAGTTCAGCTGATTAATGAACCACAGATTAGGGAGTTACAGGATCAGTTCAGGAGGGATTGGGAGGCTAGCAGACCAGAGTTTCAAGTGGATGTTTCTCTTAGAGATTATGTGGACTTGAGGATGAGACACATGCCCGGATCAAGAGGACAAAGTCAAAACCTTAAGCTAAGAAAGAAATATGGGAAACTTTCTTTACCTTATTATGATGCTTCATGGAAGATGACCACATGAGTTTGGGTGTAGAAGATGGATACATACTTGTAGCTAAATCCTATGCCTGAAGAGGAGGCTATAAAATATGTGGCTATTCACTTGGATGGACTAGCACATGAGTGGTGGCACCATGACATAGTAACCTTGCAACATAATTAGATCATATCTTACAAGGAGTTCACCGAGAAGCTCATAGAGATATTTGATACTAAGGATCCCAAATTATAGTTTAAGGAATTGACACAACTCAAGCAGTGGGGAGCAGTTGATCCATATATCAGTGAGTTTCAGAGGTTAGCTATATTGGTCACAAATATTTCAGAGAGGAGGTTAGTAGTGTTGTTTATGGATGGACTCTCAAAACCCTTGTGAGGTTGGGTCAAGGGGCATGACCCAGCTACATTGTAGGAGGCCACTAAAAAGGCTCGTGACTTAGAACCTTCTTCATTTACGAGAAAATTTTAGCACAAGGATTCTTATATGAAAAAGGAAAAGGAGAAGGACAAAAAACCTTTTCACAAGGATGCTTAGCCCAAAAGAGATAAGTTGGATAATGACACCTTGAATGATTTAAGAAAGAAGACGTTATGTTTTCATTACAGAGAACCTTGGGATTTATCTCATAAGTGTCCTATGAAGGCTAAGGCAAATCAAATGGAATATTTCTCACCAAAAAAGTCACAGTCAGAGAGGGAGGATCAACACTCTAATTCATATGAGGATTGCACTACAGAGGAGAGAAACATTTCTAAGGATGAGAAATCATTAGCACGATTAACTGGGGCTCATAAGGCAATCATATTTAAGGTTAGAGGTACTATCCAAGAGCAGAAAGTGATCTCACTAATTAACACTAGGGCTACACATAACTTTATAGATGCATAATTGGTAGCCAAGAGAGGTCTACAAACTAAAGAGCACACCAGATTTAGAGTTATGGTAGCTAATGGTGACAAACTATTATGCACTTGGAAGATATCTAGTCTTCACATTAGGTTTGGGGATGGCTATGAGTTGGAAGATGAGTTCTATGTGGTAGACATGGGAGACTATATGTCATCCTTGGCATGGTATGGATGGCCTCACTAGTAGAGTTCACACTTAACCTAGCAAAATCAGAGATGAAGTTCCAGCATGAGGGAAGAATTTTTGTACTTAAAGGACTTTTAGATGGGAGTTGCAGACTAGTTTCCCTAAGGAGAATGCAAAGACTTTTTTAGCATAATAACATAGAGTGGGTAGTAGAATGTTTCACTATGCCAACTTCACAAAAGCCACAAGTGAAGAGTCATCCACCAGATATCTAGGAGATACTTGACATGCACACTAAGGTATTTGGTTAGATTCCGCATGGGGTTCCTCCTAATAGGGAGATAGATAATGTTATTGAGCTCAAGGAGGGAGCCAAACTAGTCATGGTTACTCCCTATCATCACCCTAAGAAACATAAGAATGAGATAGGGAAGGAAATTAAGGATTTGTTGGAAATAGAGCATATTAGGCCTAGTAAGAGCCCCTTCTCTTCAACAATAGTCTTGATAAAGAAGAAGGATGGGATGATGCGCATGTGCATCGATTATAGGGCATTAGACAAGAAGACCATTAAGAATAGATATCCCATCCCACGAATAGATGAGTTAATTGATGAGTTACATGGTGCATGCTTTTTGACAAAGATTGATCTATGGTCAGGGTATCATCAAATCAGGATGAGGGAGGAGGACATTGAGAATATAGCTTTTTAGTGTCACTATAGCCACTTCAAGTTTTTGGCTATGCCATTTGGGCTAACCAATGCCCTTGCTACATTCCAGAGTTGCATGAATCAGGTATTCAGGGAGCAGCTTAGGAGATTTGTCTTGATTTTCTTTCAAGACATTTTAGTCTTTAGTAAGACTTGGGAGTAGCATTTACAACATCTTGAGATGATGTTGTCCACTTTGGAGAAAGAGTCACTATATGCCAAGGAATATAAGTGTCAATTTGGGATGATTGAGCTACTATAACTTGGACATATCATTAGTGAAGATGGAGTTTGAGTAGATCCTAAAAAGATTAGGGCTATTGTTGATTGGCCTACTCCTATGAATCTTACACAGCTTAAAGGATTCCTTGGTCTTTGCATATTTTACATGAGATTTGTTAAAAGATTTTCATAGATCACTACACCCTTGACAGACCTTACCACAAAAGGGGCCTTCACATGGATAGAGGTAGCTCAGAGAAGCTTTGATCATTTCAAGAAGGTGATGTCATCATGTCCAATACTAGCTTTGCCAGATTTCACAAGGCCATTTGAGCTTCATTGTGATGCGTAAGGAGATGGAATTGGGGTAGTCTTGATGTAGGAGAAGTATCCCATTGTTTTTGAGAGTAGGAATCTTCATGGAGTGGAGAGTAGCTATTCCATCTATGATCAGGAGATGTTGTCTATAATGTATGCATTGGCTAAGTTTCTATCCTACGTAGGTTGGGGAGAGTTTTTTATCAAAACTAATCACAACAACATCAAATACTTCATGAGTCAACATGATTTGAATGATAGACAACAGAAGTCAATTATGAAGTTATAGGCCTATGACTTTGATATTGAGTTTGTCAAAGGTAAGAAGAATGTGGTGGCAGATGCTTTATCTAGGAGACCTCTTATTTATGCTCTAGCTAAGATTATAGGAGATTGGAGAAATAAGATCATAGAAGAGTATCCAAGGGACACTTGGGCTTCTAGAGTAATTGTAGGCACCATACATGATGGTCATTACGTGGTGATGGATAGATTGATAAAATTTCAAGGTAGGATATATTTGATTCCTTCATCACAATTTAGGGAGGTAAAACTAAAGGCATTTTACATTACATCTACACCTGGACATCCAGGGGTCTTTAAGACCTACAGGAAAATCTATGAACGGTTTACATGGAAAGGGCTCAAAGATAATGTTTAGAAGCATGTCAGGGAGTGTGCAATTTTCCAACAAAGTAAGCGAGAGGACACATATCCTGTAGGGTTGTTACAGCCTTTACCCATTCCGGATAGCAAATGGTAAAGTATTTCTATGGACTTCATCGCTGGGTTACCACAAGTACAAGGGAAAGATTGCATCTATATGATATTTGACCGGCTGACAAAGTTTTCTCACTTCTTTACTATTCCATCCACTTACACAGTAGCACAGGTGGCCGATCTTTTCTTTAGAGAGATATTCAAGTTACATGGGCTACCTAGTTTCATTGTCAATGATCGGGATAGTAAATTCATGAGTATTTTTTGGTAGGAACTATTTAGGTTGTGTGGTACAGATCTTACACCTAGCACTAGTTATCATCCATAGATAGATGGGTAGACAAAAATTGTGAATAAATGGGTGGAAGGATATCAGAGGAACTATGTGAATGCACAACAGAGGGCTTGGGTCAAATGGCTACATATGGGAGAGTACTATTATAACACCAATTATCATATGTCCATCAAGATGACTCCATTCATGGCATTGTATGGTTATGAAGCACCTAGTTTCATGGATCTAGTTTTGGGGGATAGTAGAGTGCCCAAAGAAAAACACTTCTTGCAAGATAGTCAGGATATTTTGAGGGTGCTCAAGGAGAATATACATCAAGCCCAAAATCAACAGAAATTGTATGCAGACTAGCACCAAATAGAGCATAGTTTTGAGGTTGGGGATATGGTTTACCTATGGCTACAACCATATAGACAATCATCAGTAAAGAAAAGTAGAGCAAAGAAGTTGAAGCCTAGGCTTTATGGTCCCTATAGAGTGATTCGCAAGGTGGGTGAGGTTGCTTATGAGATTGAGCTTCCAGAGGATAGTTGGGTACATAATGTGTTTCATGTGTCAAGGCTTAAGAAAGCCATCGGTTAGAGAGTTGTGCCTTCAACAGAATTACCACCATTAGATGAGGAGGGAAAGCTTGTATTAATTCCTAAGGCTATTCTAGATACTAGGGAAAGGATTCTATGAAGTAGGTTGATTAAAGAATATTTAGTCAAATGGAGATATCTACTAGAGGAAGATGCTACTTGGGAGAGTGAGTAGGTGCTATAGAAAATAGGACTAAGACTTCTTGAGGACAAGCAATTTCAAGGAGGGTGGACTATAATGACCCCATATTTTAGCCTTCACATTCTCCAAAGTCTAACTGGAGCATAAGAGAAAATTAAATTAATTTCTTATAAAGTCATTAAATAAATTAAAATTAAAAATTAAAAGGTGACTTTATATTTAATTAATTTAATTAATTATTGTATTACAAGGGAGAAGCTTCTAGAGTGTGTATTAATTATTGGAAATGTGGAAGCATCTAGTAGTTTAATTTTCTAGAGGCACAATTAATTTTTGTATTGCATGGGAGGAGTTTCTAGAGAGAGTGCATTAATTATTGAAAGGGGGAAGCTTCTAGCACTTACAATTAATTAATGTTTTAGTTCCTTCTAGAAGGGTGAAGGAAAAGGATAAATAGGGGTGAGAGTCTCATTGTTGAGCATAGGATTTTTGTGAATGACATTTGATAAGAGCTTGGACGTGTGAATCAGATATCTTTCTTGGAAATAGGGGATGTTCATCCTCTCTTGTAAAATTCTAGCCATCATTCCCTTGGGCTTTGGCCTTTGGAATACATTGCTTTGTACTTGATTTAATCATTTTGAGAATTAATATAATTTTAGCATCTGTTCCATCTTCAATTTGCATTAAAAAATATATTTCAACAATTGATTTAGTTTTTGTGCATTCTAGGGTGCCCATTATAGACTATGGAGGAAGGTCACTAAGAGGGAAGAGGTCAAGAAAAGATCACATATGTTGACCTTGAGATGCTAGGGTTTTTGAAAATAATTATTTGCATATCGATTTCAAAATATTATAAATTTTCTTTACCCACAATTCCTCTTTAAGTAGAATTGGAAATGATTTTCCAATTCCAATTACTTACGAAGAGGATTCAAATGCTAGTTTGGGGGGTAAATGGGAATTAACAAATCAGTTTCTAGTTTCATGTTTGGAATACTAACATCTTAACTATCCATTTGAGAATTTGATAATCCTAATTCTAGTCTAATTCTAGCAAACAAATCACCCCTTGGTGATCCTACAAGAATAAAAAGGGAAAAAAAAAGACTAAATGGAATGCACACTAATGTAAAAATGAAATAATAGGCAAGGTCAAAACAATACTATGAGATTGGAGGAGCCAAAAGAAGCATTAAGAAATATATAAAGGTGGAAGTTAATAGTATTAACTAAAACTAAAGACATAAAGAAGATAAAAGAAATCTAAACTAATTATACTAAATAACATGAATTGAAAAAATAAAAGATAGACACAAAAGAAACAAATATCTAGAATAAAATTGATTTTTAATGATGAAAATATAATTTTACAAATCACAAATTGACAAAAATAATTATAAAATTAAATTATACAAAAAAAAATAGAATAATAAGGCACATATAATAAATTATTAAATTTAAATAATGAATAAAATGATATAAATTATACAAAAAATTAATAAATAAACCAAAAATATAAATAAAAAAAGAAAAACAAATTAAGAAAATATGTTAACATTTTAATAGAGACAAACTTAATAAAACTTAAATATAATAAATGACCCATAAATTATGCAACTAGACCATGTCAATAAAAGACAAAAGGATATTGAGAAACTGCATATACATAAAATATCACATAGCAATATAAATCAAATTCAAAATAAATAACCAAATAAGGAAAGGAAAAATATTATTAGAAAATTGATGAGTGGGACTAGAGTGGGAGAGAGAGGCAGTAGATCACCAAACCATAACATCATTCGAGAGGGAAATTGAGAGGATGCCGATGATTTGGTGGGGGAAGGGTGAGAAGGATCAGGAGGAGATTTGTTGGATGGTCTCCTCTATACTACAAGGATTATTTTCATATTTTTTGGTTGTGTTGTAGATAGCGGCCTCTAGTGAGTTTATTGAAATGAGCTTTTTCTCAACTCTTCATGTTATGCTTGCTGATACTATGATATTGTTTGTTTTGCATGTTCCTTTCTCATATGAGAGGTCCTCTATCTCTAAAGGTATCTCCTCCCTCTTTCCTTCCCTAATGAGTTCCTATGTCGAGATATTTTTTCAGGATAACAATTCATGTCTGGTGGGGTGTGACTTTCAACAAATGTTCTATGGTTATTTTGGATGTTCTCATGTTTGACTTCTCTTTTTTTTCCTTCTTTTTTTCTAGTGAGAGTTTTATGGGGTATATTCTTATCTACATTTTGTGTGTCTCTGACATATAAGCATCTCTTTTTCTATATGGCTCTTTGTAGGAAGTGTTTGCACTCTACTGCTCTCCCCCTATGTGCTATCCCTACCACCATCTTGGGTTCTTTGGGTACATGCTTTATTTTGGAATGGTAGTTATCTCTTGTGGAATTCTATTTGGTGGATCTACACATGGGAAAATGTTTCCTTAATTCCCACATTTTTTTGGATGTCGATATTTGCAGAGAAAAGATTTTTTTAAAGAGATGGATCTCATTCGTTTTTTCTGCCATTTCTTATTGCTAGAGGTTGCACAAACCTAGATGCTTGATTTTACAACTTGGAAGGAAGTTTGATTTGAAATTTCTTGAATTTGGCTATGTGGCTTGTTCTTGTTGTTGTTCCTCTCCCTTATTAAGATGGTTGGTGTTATTTATTATAATTCTTCTTTCTGTCTTGCTAATGCTAATAGTTTTATTGGACCCAATTTTTTGTAAATATTTTTGATGATGGCTTTTGGTTGGGCTACTCTTTCCCCGTGGTCTTCTAGACCCATGTAGTTCAAGGTTGTGACCCCTCTAGTCTAACTTCTATAGAGGTGAAATCTACCCCTATTGAGGTGTGTTTTCATAGATTTTTTATTATGTCAAAAAAATTTGTTTCTCCTTTATTGTTGTTTTTCTTGCTCTATGTTGAGATTGTGACTCCACATATTGAGGTGGGGAATTTCTTATAGGACTCTAGGTGGGTGAATGTTGGATTTTTTATCATTACAATGGTGTTTTTTTATCCTAGTTACTATATCCTTGGACTATTATGGGGAAGGATCTCTTCCATAATATTGTTATTGAGGTGAGATTGCATCCTATTAAGAAGGAGGGAAGTTTCACTAGTATGGTTTAGTGGTTCCTATAATGGTTTTGATCTTGTAAGATGGGGAGTTTTACCCCTTTGTGCTATACAGGGTTTATTTCTTGAGGCTTATTGAGATGAGGGCATTTCATATTATGATAATGTAAGGGTTTCTTATTCTTAGTGTCCCTGAGGTGAATCGCTTCACTTTGACTCTTTCTTCTTTTACCCCATTTCTTTAGTGTTTCTTGGTTGGAGTTCACTCTTTTTTTTTGCATTGGGTTCTCTTCTGTTGTTAGTTCCTTTTAAGTGGCTTTGACTATAGCAATATTGAAGTGGAAGGACAATGGATTTAATTATTCTAGCATTGGAAATAAGAGAATCTATAAGATTTTTGAAGTTTCTCCTTAGTTGGGATCTTTTTTCTTTGTTTTTGAATTTCATTTAGAAGGATGTTGTAATGTTTCAAGGGCCCTTTTGGGCTACTGGGTTATTTTCCATATTCAATATAGGTAGTAAGTGAGCTATGTTGCTCCTTTGGCCAATGAGATATTTTTCATTTATTAGTAACTCTATTAATATTTTTTTTAGTCAGCTAGTCTACCATTTTTTACTACTTTTTAGTATAAAAATATATTATAAATCTTAAAAATTGAGACAATAAAATAACCAAGTGACAAAAATTAAAAACCAAACATGAAAGAATGAAAATAAGAAAACATAAGTAGATATGTTTAAAATAAAAATTAATATTACAATAAAAAAATAGCTAATGAAATACATAATTAATTGTCATTCTATCAATAGATTAATAAGTCATTCAATCAATCATTCAATTCACCAATCAATCGATTGATCAATCTATCTATCTACTTATGATGGGTGAAACTATTATTTTATTATTAATAATAGATTAATTTTTTAAGAAGTACATTGTAGATAAAATATGTAAATAATGGATTTCCTTAGACTTATCCAATATACTCTTTCATCTACTTGTACTCATAAATACACAACATAATACACGTATTCTAAATTTTAAATCATCCCCAAGTCTTACCATCTTCTAGCCCTTTGTATATATTTAAAAGGAATGTCTATTAAAATAGAAATATATATATAAACCCTAAAAAGAATCAATAGATTATTCATTTAGGTACATGAAATCAAAAGTGCTTTATATCACAACAAAATTTATCAAATTAAAACAATAAGGTGTTGCAAATTATAACCTAGATTCATCACCACATTCACTCAAAAAGACCATATCACCCATGCGAGTGTAAAAAATATATAAAATTTCAAAACTATATGGTGAGCCAATTTTCATGCCTTTAGGATTCTCAACACCATAACCTTATCCATGAACATAATCCACTCTATTTATTCTCCAGATCTAGAGAAACAATCATATGAACTAGATGTTCCTGCTAAAACATTGAGGAAAGGTAGGATGTTGAGGTGGGGATGAATGCATATCCCCTTGAATTTAATATGCCTTTTTAAATATGAATGACCTTAAATTATTTACTCACTTAGTAGACATGATTATACATTACTTCAATATTGCAATGAAATTAAATGTAACTAATTTATATCAACATATGCATGTTCACATAAACCATAAGAGAATGAAACATAACACAAATATTTTCTCACACAAAAATCCTTGGTTAGATTGAAAAATATGGTCACAATGCTACCCACATTTCCATCACTACTACAATAAGAGGTTTCCTTGTTAGGGCCACAAGATTTTGTCACCTAAGGTGACTTTCTCTATCTGAAGTAATACAAAAAAATATGTAATGATCCACCTTTCATAAGAATTTTACATAAAAATAATATGTGTGGATTTTATTGAGAGATTTACAACCAAACTACTCAGTCTATCCTATTAAAGAATTTAATTACTACAATGTTTAGAAAATAGTAGTGAAACTAGTCTTTATAATTGTAAGTTACTTTTCTTAAATAGATCCCTCTTTTGCTAAATGATGTATCACTTCAAGTGAATGATAGATAAAATAATTCCTTTTGGGAAGAACATAACTTTTAGATTATAGTATTTTTTCAAAAAATTTTAAAGGGTTTTTGAATACTATATTAAAGAAGCTATAGTCTAAAATTTAGAGCAATTGGAAAAAATTTGAGAAAATTATTGCATAATTACTATTTGTACACAATTTATCAAAATCTACACATCTCTCACATATCCTGCCGAATTGGAGTATAACTTGCATTGGGTTTTTGAATAGATAGTAGAGAAGCCTACATTTCAAATCTTGGAGAAATTGGAGCAAAAATAAGCAAGTTAGGAAAATTCACTTTCAAGGAAGCAAATTTGCCAATTATTTTGGATTTTCCTAAGGGTATCTTTGCCCTATTAAGTTACAATAATAAATAGATAAAAATAAAAATCAGAGAATTTATATTTGATTTATGTGATTTATTTCAAAAATATTGGTTTCAATCATGATAGGGCCTCCAACAAGAGGTAAAAAGACTGCTACCACATTAGGGAAATCCTTGTAATCAAGATTCAGAAACAAGAGAGGATAGTAATTCCAATGAGGAAATAAGTAAGTTCAAGGAAGAGGTCAAGAGGGATATGTATGACCTATGATGAGATAGATAAGATATACAAAGTATGTTAAGCACCTATACGAATGAAACAAGGAATGAGTTGTCAAGCAAGCAAGGTGAAACCATCAAGTGGACTAATAATGACACAAATTTTATTACTCCCATGAGATCTAGGAATTCTTTTCCAAGGATGGATATGTGCAAAATAAATGGAAAGGATCCTCTAACATGGATATATCGAATGAATACTTTTTTTGAGGTAAATCAAACCACATACAGACAAAAGGTCATCATGGCTTTCTTATATCCAGAACTGGATCAATTTATTTGGTATCATTGGATTTGTACTAGTACAAGGAAAAAAGGGTCTCACTGTATCATGGTCAATTTTTATAGATGAACTCTAAGCACAATATAGAAATAGTGTGACAAAAAACTTCTCTAGCCAACTTTTAAGCTTTAACAAATATGATCAGTTATGGATTATATTCAAAAATTCCAAAATCTATACTTAAGAGTGGATACAATTATAGAGGAGAACTTGAATGATTTATTCTTCGGTGGTCTCAAGGATCACATTCAACATGAGGTATGCATGTTTAGTCCTAGCTCAGTAAATGAGTCTTTTATATTGGCACATAGGGTAGAGGAAGTTATTGATTCCTAGAAAGCAAGGAGCTAATGTGACAAGAGAGAAAGGTTATTCAAGACTTTATCTTCCTCAACCTACTAGGTTGACTCCACAATAAATTGAGGAGAAAAGAGAAAAAGGAATGTGTTTCAATTGTGATAGAAAATATAGTCAAGGACATAAATGTAGTGAAAAGAAATTGTTCTATATTGAATGTCCAAGTAAGGAAGAAGAGGATGAGCCCATATCAGAGGAGGATAGGAAGTCAGGTGAGGAATCACATGGTTCTCAACAAATAATTTCTTGTCATGAACTTTCAAGTTTTAGTACACTAGACAGTCTCAAGGTAGTGGGTTTCTTAAAGGTGCAAAAAGTAATAGAGTTGATTGACTCAGGTAGTACTCATAATTTCATCAAAACAAAATTTTAAACTCTTCTCAATTGTTTTACATATCTAGCCCCATATTTTTAGGTTTTGATTGTAGATGGGGGCATAGTTAGTTGTTCAAGGAAGTGTGATAGCATCGAATTATCCATGGGAGATTATCAACTTAATACCCCAATTTATGCAATATCCATAAATGTGTTAGAAATTTTTTTGGGAGTACAATGGCTTACTACATTGGGAACAATTGAGATGAACTTCCAAGAACTATTCATGCAATTTCAATCAAAAGGAAAGGTATTAGAGCTAAGGGGATTGAGGCAAAATCCCCACAGATGGTAAGATATTATAAAATAAAAAAGTTTCTTAAGAAAGAAGGAGATGGATTTGTGGCCCAGCTATGTTCATTAGATGCCTCTCAATCTAATGCTCTTACTCATCCAAATTTACAAGAAATAATTGATCATCACTCGATGATTCTTGGAGATATGCCTAAAGGACTTTCTCCTAAGAGGGATCATGACCATGCCATATGATTAGTTCTAGGGAGCCAACCACTAAACATCCAGCCTTATAGGTACCCATACATACAAAAAATTGAGATAGAAAAAAATGTTGAGGAAATGCTAGAGGTAGGAATCATCAAGCATAGCCAAATTGCTTACTCCTCACCTGTTGTGATGGTGCATAAGAAGGATGAAACTTGGAGCATGTGTCTAGATTATAGAGTGCTCAACAAGTACACCATTAAAGATAAGGTTCCTATTCCAATTATCTATGATCTTCTAGATGAATTAAATGGAGCTATGTATTTTACCAAGTTAGATCTTAAATTGGGTTATTACCAAATTCAGATTAAGGAGGAAGATATTGCAAGAATTTTTTTTGAACTCATTAGTGTCATTATGAATTTTTGGTGATGTCATTTAGTCTTAGCAATGCACCATCTGAATTCCAAATTTTGATGAATTTCATTTTTAATATGTTGTTGATAAAGTTAGTGTTAGTGTTTTTTGATGATATATCAATTTATAGAAATGCTTTGAAAGAACATTTGCAGCATGTAGCTCAAGCATTACAATTACTTGAAGATCATCAACTCTATGCTCAGCCATCCAAGTGTTCTTTTGTCTTAAGGAGGTGGAGTATTTGGGACACAATTTCACATGAAGGAGTAAAGGTGGACCCTAACAAAATTAAGGCTATCATGAAATGGCCTATTCCAAAAACCATTAAGAAGCTAAGCATTTTCTTAGGATTTACAAGGTATTATAGAAGATTTGTGAAGAATTATGGTCATATAGAAACACTCGTTACTACTCTATTGAAGATGGATTCTTTTCGTTTGAATGAATATGCTAATGTAGCATTTGAGCAATTAAAGAAGGCTATGTGTACAACTCTAGTGCTTGCCACTCCAGACTTCACCAATGAATTCATTGTGGAATGTGATGCTTCTAGAAATGAGATAGGGGTAGTTCTCATGCAAGAAGGTCAAACAATTGATTTTGAGAGTCATCAATTAAAAGGTAAAAATCAACTCAAACCTATTTATGAGAAGGAAATGCTAGTAGTCCTTCATGCAGTTAAAAAATGGAGCCCTTATTTAATGAGATGAGACCTCAATGTTAGGATAGATCATGATACCCTAAAATATTTTTTGGAACAAAGGCTATCTTTAGAAGGGCAACAAAAATGGGTCACTAAGATGTTGGGATATGATTTTGAAATTGTATACAAGGAAGTGAAGAAAATTTTTGTAGCTGATGCACTTTCCAAGAAGGATGAAAATGATGAAGCCTTATTGTGTTCCCTTTTAATATTACAAGAAAATTGGGTTCTAGAAGCTAGAGAAGAGTGGAAAAATTATGTTGAAAAAAGTAATTTCATCTAGTAAATAAAAAGTGACCCTAGTAGTTTAGATAAGTTTTGATTAAAGGGGGGTATTCTTTGGTATAAAGAGTGATTGTACCTCTGCAAGAATTCCACTCTTAAATGCAAGATTCTTAAAGCACTACATGAGTCCCCAATTGGTGATCATTCAGGAGTTTTGAAGACAAATAATCGAGTCAAGAAAGATATTTTTTGGGAAGGGCTAAAAGGTGATGTTAAAAAAATTGTTGCTGAATGTTTGTTTGTCAAAGAATCAAGGGGCAAACAACTAAGAAACTAGGTCTCTTGCAACCTTTATCTATTCCTAGCCAACATTGGGAAGAGGCATCCATGGACTTCATCAGAGGGCTTCCCAATTATAAACATTATAATATCATCACGGTAGTAGTTGATCACCTCATTAAATATTCATATTTCATTGGATTATCACATCCTTTTACAACAAGTATAGTGGCAAAAAATTTCTTGGAAAATATCCAAAAGCTACATGGTACACCTAAGGTTATTGTTAGTGACCATGATCCTATCTTTACTAGTCACTTTTAGAAAGATTTATTCTCATATTTAACGAAGGGCCACACCACCCTTACTGATTCAAAACCAAGAAAACAACAATATGGAGACAAAGAGATGACAAAATGCTTTTCAAAACATGCTTTTATTATACTTTAAAATCCTTACAATATTCTCCAAATGAGAGAACTCCAAACTCTTACAATATAAGAGATCTTCCACACTAAAAGCTTCCAACTTGGTTGCACACCAAGAGCTTCTACTAGAAGAGATCACACCTTGAGAGCTTTAATCCAAGAGCTTAAACTTGAAGAGCTTATCCTTGAAGAGCTTGACCTTCAAGAGCTTACACTTGAAGTATAAGCTATTCAAGTGTAATCTCTTGTAGTGAAGCTCTTAAGGTGTGATCTTTTCTTGTAGAAGCTCTTGTTGTGCAAGCTAGTTGGAAGCTTTTAGTGTGAAAGCTCTCTTATATTATAAGAGTTTTTAGTTCTCTCATTTATAGAATATTGTAAGGATTTTCAAATATAATAAAAGCATATTTTGAGAAGCATCTTTTCATCTTTTTGTCTCCATATTGTTGTGTTCTTGGTTGTGAATTAGTAAGGGTGGTGCAACCCTTCATTAGTGCTATCAGAATAGGAGTTCATGAGAATGTGGATAGATCATTGAACATGAGCCACTTTGGACTAGGACCTTGTGTTGGGTGAAGTTTTTCAAGAAGAAGTTCTTGAGTGCGTAGATAGATCGTCGATCATGAGGTAGTTTGCACGAGGTTCTTGTGTTACAAGAAGTTTGTCTTATATAGACTTGTTCATGGAAAAGAGAAAGAAGAAGATGATTTTTGTGATTGGATGGATTTTGAGGATTCGTAGGCTTGAGAATTTTAGAGACAAAAATCAAGAGGTATTGTGAGTTAATTTGCAGAAGCAAGTGAATGAATTAGAAGCTGAGTTGCAGAAGAGAAGAGCACGTTACTAGAAAAGAGATGTTGATAATTCTTTCAATGTAGAAAAGAAAGATGATCTAGTGGTATTAGAATGTACTTCATCAATATTTGGGTACTCAATTGGCTCATATTTCTTCATATCATCCTTAATCAGATGGGAAAATTGAGTTTGCTAATAAATATTTGAAAGGATATCTACATTGTTTCACTTTAGAAAAATAATGTCAATGGGTAGATTGGTTACCTCTTGTAGAATGGTGGTACAAGACTTCTTTTCATAGCTCATAAAAAATGTCTCCATTTTTGGCACTTTATGGATATCATCCTCCTTCCATCACATCATCATTAAAGGTGTCACTAAGAGTTCAGGCAGTAGAGGAATACTTTCTTCATCAAAAATAGGTACTTTTAGGACTCAAGGAGAATTTATCTATGGCACAGAGTTGAATGCAATAACAAGCAGACCAACATCGTAGTGAAACAAATTTTGAAGTTGGTGACTGGGTCTTCTAAAGCTTGCAGTCTTATAAAAAAATCTCAAAGAAGCAACAAAAAAAGAATAATAAGTTGTCTCCAAGATATTATGGACCATACCAAATCATGTAAAAGATTAGTAGTGTTGCACACAAGCTTGAGTTTCCACCAACAATAAAGATAAATCCAATTTTTCATGTTTCTTGTTTGAAGGTAATTGGGTAGAATATTCCTACTCAAATAGTACTAGTTGAGCTTGGTGACGAAGGAAGAATAATTTTGGAACTAGAGTGCATTCTTCAAACACACACAAAGAAGTTGAGGAATAAAATCCTCACTTAGTATCTCATCCAATGGAAGAATTTTCTATTTGAAGAGGCCACATGGGAGGATGAGGAGTTCATTAAAAAGAATCCACACTTGGTTAGCATTGGGGACAATGATTCTTTTAAAAGAGGGGGCATGCTATGCCCTAAATATTGGTGTATATAAGGTTATGAATAGTCAAATTTTGGCTATCCTAATCCTTAATTAAGTCATGTTATCATTATTATATTATTATTTAGGTAGGTAGGTTGGCCTAGGTGTTATGTAGGGTTGTGTCTATTCAACCTAAGCATAATAAGATATATATAGGAGGTTGTGATTTTTATTCAAGATCATATTGTGAAGTGTGTTCTCATTGGAGATATTTGGAGGCTTTCCCTTTAAAGTGGCATATTACTCTTAGTTATTATCGAGTATTTATATAGTATTTCATATTATTTCTTTTATTGTGCAAGTTATTTCATTACACATTATTCCATGATGAAATCTAGTAAATTATCTTACCTTTAAATAATGAGTCACAAACAATCTAGGATCAACATTAAGTGCATCTTCAATGGACTTCATATCTTCACCAATTTTATACGATATTTCCTTGATATCCTAGATGAGTTGAGGTATATCACATAATTTCTCAAATAATGTGAAAAATATTTCAACAATATTTTCAGGCATGGTGACTAAAGTGGAAATTTTCACTTGTTGGAGTGCAATTTCTTGTGCAACATTTTCTAAAACTTTTTTCTCAATTTTTCTTTTCAATATTTGCATCAACTTAGCTTGGGATTCCAAAATTCTCAAAAATTAACACAAGTTGTTTCACAATGTGGTTTTTCTCATCAAGAGTAATGCTAGAAACAACATCTTGTCAAACATTTTTCATATAAAAAAAAACTTATTTTTTATTTATCTCCTTCCTCAACCTATCTTGCTCTTCCTTCATGCTACACATTCCTGTTAGAGTAAATAATTATTTATTTATTATTTATTTATTCTATTAATCAAGCTTACTTAGGTAAATGCATTTATTTAATATTTAGTATTTAATACATGTAGTGGTTAGTTGTTGACAACATGGGAGTTTGTTCCTTTCTACCATTTTCCACCTTTTGTGGATATGTGCTGAGTTGTCATCCTTATCTTCTACCACCTTCCTGTTATAATTCTTTAGAATAATTGAGAGCGGGGGGTGAATCAGTTATTTAAGGTCCAAATGCCATGATAAAACTTTTTTTGTTTTCTCTACAAATTCGTAATGGTGCATAACTGAACTTATCATGCATGCAATTTAAATATTGAAACAACTAAGAAAAGTAAACATGCATCATACCATAACACTAAGAATTTGATAACCCGGAAACCCTACAGGAATAAGAAGGTAAAACTGGGGTGGGGATGATACCCACAAAATAATTGCACAATTGATTTTAACGACTTCTAATGGTCTGCCCTGTGAAAAGCCTGCCCTGTTAAAGGCTACAACACATTGTTAAATGTGACCTTGTTAGAGGATTTCACCAAACTATTAGGAATGGGCCTGGTTAAAGGACTTTGGAACATTCACTTGGAATGTCACCCTGTTAAAGGATTTACAACATGGCTATTAAACCAACCTAAGTCCATAGGTTTTATCTTAACTGTTACAATTGCTAGAAAGTAACAACAATGGCTTTGATTTGATTCAACTTATAACATAACTTGCAGATTATAGATCACACTTCAGTTCAATCCTTTGCTTGGCTTTTAATCACTTCAGTTCTATTAGCTTGTCTTCCTCTCAAGCTTTGTTTCCTTGAGTCTTCTTCACTCATCATACAAATGCAATCATATATGTGGTCATCCAATGAAACATAGTATTCTTTGTTCTCTTACTCCTTAGCACTTTTCTTCAGCAACTCATGATTTCATACTTTCTCACCTCCACACTATTGCTTCATGACCTTATGAATTCTTAAATAGAAATCTGAAATATCTTTCCCGCTCAATTCTCCCTCTCCAATTTTAGGGTTTCAATGGATTAGGTAGGACACAATGTATCTACCCCATATTTCTTCTTCATCTAGAAACCTTGTCTAGCATCCAGTTGTATTCGCTAAAAACCTTTTTACATGGTGTTCTGCACCACCAGCTCATCACTCTTATCTTCTATATGGTTTACAAACTTCTAGGTAACAGCCGTGTCAGCTCAAATCTAGCGAATCTTCGATTTCAAAATAATGTAGAAACTCGGCATTATTGGTTTACTGATACTCGGCACTTGTATCCTGCTTGGCATCTATATCTTTACTCGGCACCTGTTTCATGCTCGACACATGATGTTTACTCGGCACTTGTTTTCTACTCGACATCTATATCTTTACTCAGCACCTGTTTCATGCTCAACACTTGATTTTTACTCGGCACTTGTTTTCTGCTTGACACTTGATATTTACTCGACACTTGTTTTCTGTTTGGCACTTGATATTTACTCGACACACTCTAAAAGTGAACTTTCTTGGCTTCAACTAAGAATCTATTCGGCACTGACTTGCTTGCTCAGCTCTCTCTCTCTAATGAACTTAGTTAGACTTTACAAATGACTTCGCTAAAACCTTACATCTTTGATATGTTTCAGTGTGCCCATTCTCTGTGTCTTATAGTATGTCATTAATACACTTTTTCATCAATGGCTTAGCTAATCCTTGTATTTCATTACAACATCATAACTTCAACCTTTCTCTAGGTACTCTAGTTACATCTTATTGATTGCTTCCTCCTTGTAAATCAACCAATTGATAGTATTTGAATCACTAAAGCAATTGTCATTCCTGCAAGTAGCAAGTTTGACATCAATGACAAAACAATGATTGAGAAAATTCTTTACCAATTCCATTACTTTTTATGTATAATCTCTTCAGTCATTTCCAACAATCTTCCTCTTTAGCATTGATGGCAAACCAAACTGATCATTTGATCAACTTAGTTATCATCAAAATTACATATGTTTTTCTGCCACTTTCTATTTCTCCCTCTTTTGCTGTATTTTTACTACTGATCATATATCTCCCTCTTTGGCATTGATGGCAAACCAAAATGATCATTTGATCAACTTAGTTACCATCAAAATTAAATACATTTTTCTGCCACTTTCTATTTCTCCCTCTTTTGCTGTAGTTTTACTACTTATCATATATCTTTACTTTTCAGTTTCTCATAAGTCTCCCTCTTTCATATATATCTCCCTCATGAGTATCTTTCTCTTATTTTGTTTATTTTGATCAGTTTCTTCATATCTCCCTCTTTGACATAAATTCCAAAGATGTAGCATCTTTAACATGTGAAATATAGGCTTTGCATCTCATATTTTCTTCGTCTGTCACCATGCTTGTGACTGATTTGGAGTTTCTACTCCTACTGTCATCCTTTGCATCATTCTTTTGATATTTCAATAATTTATTCTTGTTGATGCAAGGCAGCTTCCTTGTTATTTTCATACTGCTTGAGTTAGGGGTATTACCCACAACTTGCCTCTAAGATATTCATAGGCATCCTTGGGCAATGGTTTGGTGAAGATATCTACAATTTGTTCCTTTGTGTGAATATACTCCATCTTCACTTGTTTGTCTTCTACCAATTCTTTGACATAGTGATACTTGATTGCAATATGCTTTCCTTTTGCATGCAATACTGGATTCTTGGATATGTTTATAGCACTTGTGTTATCACAATACAATATCACAAGTTTGGTTACCTCTTCTTTCATTCCTTTCATTAAATGTGTGAGCCACACAATGTTTGTGCAATTGACTGCTGGTGCCACATATTTTGATTCTGCAGTGGACTAAGATGTGCATGTTTGCTTCTTGCTAGTCCAAGTAACTAATCTTTCTCCTAAAAATAGTGCTCTTCCACTTGTACTTTTTCTGTCATCAATGTTACCTCCCCAATCTGCATCTGTGTATGCATGGAGCTCAAAATTTTCATTCTTTTTATAATATAGACCAAAGTTACCAGTTCCTTTGAGATACCTCATTATTCTTTTTACTGCTATGAGATTATTTTCTTTGGGATTACCAGAGAATCTAGCCACTATTCCAACTGCTAATGCTATGTCCGATCTGCTATGTACAAAATATTGTAGTTTTCCAATCATGGATCTGTAGATTTTTTGAATAACTTCAGTTGATACATCATTTTTGGATAGCTTATTTCCTGTTGCCATTGGTGTGCTTTTTGGAAATGATTGAAAAGATCATGAGGAAAATTGTTGGAATGATCATATGGAACTGGTAAACAATGTTCTCAATCATTGTTTTGTCATTGATGTCAAACTTGCTACTTGTAGGAATAAAAATTGCTTTAGTGATCCAAATACTATCAAGTGGTTGATTGACAAGGAGGAGGCAATCAATAAGCTGTAACTAGAACACTTAGAGAAAGGTTGAAGTTATGATGTTATAATGAAGTACAAGGATCAGCTAAGTCATTGATGAAATAGTGTATTGATGACATAGAGAATGGGCACACTGAAACATATCAAAGATGTAAGGTTTTAGCTAAGACATCTGTAAAGCCTAACTAAAGTTCATTAGAGAGAGGGAGTCGAGCAAGCTAGTAGGTGCCGAACAGATTCCTATTTGAAGCCGAGAAAGTTCAACTTTAGATGCCCAGTGAACTTCAAGTGCCAAGTGAACTTCAAGTGTCGAGTGAACTTCAGATGTCAAGTAAAATCAAGTGCCAAGTAGATACAAGTGCCGAGTAGAAATTGATGCTGAGCATCAAAAAACCAATAGTTCCGAGTAACACAGAGATGTAAAGCATTAGTAAATCAATAATTTCGATTTGCTACATTATTTTGAAAATCAAACATTTTCCAGATCTAAGCTGACAAGGTTGTTATCTAGAAATCTATGAATTAAATGGAAGATAAGAATGATGAGCTGGTGGCACAGAACACCATGTAGAACATTTTTGGAGATTACAATTGGACTCTAGACGAAGTTTCTAGATAAGAGCAAGATATAGGGTAGATACATTGTATCCTACCTAATCCATTTGAAACCCTAAAATTAGAGAGGGAGAATTGAGTGGAAAAGGAAAACCAGATTTCTATTTAAGGAATCATAAGGTCATGAAGCAAAGAGAGAGGAGGTCAAGCATGAAAGCATAATTGCTGAAGAAGGTGCTAAAAGGAAAGAAAGCACATTTACTCTGCTTCAATAGATGATCACAGATATGGATGCATTGGTATGATGAGTAAGAAGACTCAAGGAGATGAAGCTTGAGATGACAAGCTGTAAGAGCTGAAGTGATTTAAAGCCAAGAAAAAGGATTGAACTAAAGAGTGATATGAAATCTGCAAAGTATGTTGTAAGTTATATTAGATCAACAATCCATTATTGTTACTCTCTAGCAATTGTAACAGTTATTTTAAATCCTATGGACTTAGGTTGGTTTAATAGCCATGAGGTAATTCCTTTAACAAGGTGACATTCTAAGTGAATGTTCACAAGTCCTTTGATCAGGCCCATTCCTAATAGTTTGGTGAAATCCTCTAACAAGGTCACATTTAATAGTGTGTTGTAAGCCTTTAACAGGGTAGGCTTTTAACAGGGCATCACTTTAGAAGAGTGAGAATCAAGTATCATGTTATTGGTAGTTTTTTCCAAATTCGGTTTCCATGTACATCATTGTGTCATGTGTTAATCTTGCATGTTTTATTGTTGCATGTTGATTTGATGTAACTTGCTAAGATGGTTGATTTAAGTTTGGATGGATAAAAAGTGTATGGATTCATTATAAGTTGTGAAAAAATATTATGAGTGCATTTGGACCTTGAATAACTGATTCACCTCACCCCCCTCCCTCTCAGTTATTCTAAAAAAAATTAACAATTTGTATCAGAGCCAAACTACTATTTCAGTTTAAAGGGACTATAAGAAACAAAGATTAAAATGTATAAGAGAGAAGTCCCCAAGCTCAACAAAGACAACTTTGTTTCATGGAAAAGTTTGATGAAGCTACATCTTTGATCCATAGGAGATTATACTCAAAATTCAATTGTTACTGAACATGTTGATCCAACTGGTACTCTTACTGCAAAAGATATGAAAAACAAACATGAACACAATTAGACAATGCTGGAAATTTCCTCTGCACTCAACTATGCTGAATTTGATGATATCAAAGGATGTGACACTGCACTCAAAACATGGAAAGCCCTATCAGACATCTATCGAGGAGATCAAAATGTCCAAAGAGAAAAAAGAGATAGTCTCAGTGGAAAGTTTGATGTTATGAAAATGGAGGAAAATGAGAATGCTGCTCAGTATGGCGCAAGAATAAAGGAAGTGGTAAGTGCAATAAGATGTTTGAGTGGTCAATTGGATGAAGATACAATTAATAGTATTTTATTAAGAACCTTTCTCCCTATCTATGCTATTAGAGTATCTACAATACAAGAACTAAGATGTGTACTAGGAAACAATCTAAGTTCTTAAGGTAAAGTGGGTAGACTCACTGCATTTGAGTTATCTAACTTTGACAATTACAAACTTGAGAATGTTGAATCTTCTTTCAAGACCAAGCTATCACTGAAAGATGTTGAACAAGTAAAATCAAAGAAGGGAAGAAAGATGAAATATGTATATAGTGACAATAGCACTGATGAGGAAGATGTGAAACAATTGGAAGCTTTGCTAGCTAGAAGATTTCATAGAGGCAAAGAAAAATTCAAATGTAAGATGCCTATCATTTGTTTCAATTATAATGAAGTAGGACATATTGCTGCCAGACGTACACAGAAAAAGGATTACAAGGAAGGCAACAAATACAAATTTAGAAGAGATGATGAAAAGAGAGATTACAAAGACAAATGCAAGAAGTGTTATATTGTTGAAGAAAATTATCATGATAATGATGATGAAGTTGTTTATGTAGCCATGAAGGACCAATCTGATGAAGAAGAACCTACAGCATTGGTAACATGTATGAAGAAAAATGACAAGTGGATCATAGATAGTCGATGCTCACATCGCAAGAGACAAAAGTAAGTTTGTTAACTTTACTCAGTATGATGGAAATAGTGTTAGATTTGGTGATGATGCTCAATGTCAAATAAAAGGAAAAGGTTCTATTAAGCTTATAGAACAAATTTGATGTGATAATGCATACTATGTTGAGGGATTAAACTACAATTTTCTAAGTCTCTCACAGTGAGGCAATATAGGATGCAAAGTAGAATTTGAAAACAAAACTGCAAAAATCTATGATACTGATGGTAAACTGATAGGAAAAAGAGATCAAACAAGAAGTAATATGTTTTACCTTGATATTGATGATGTTTCTTGTTTTATTGCAAAATTTGATGATGAATGGTTATGGCACAAAAGGCTATATCATGTCCACTTTGACAATCTGCTCAATATGAGTAAAATGAAGAAAGTCAGAGGTTTACCAAAATTGGAGAAGCCTAATAATATCATGTGCAAACAATGTCAGCTAGGAAAGATGACAAAGTTAAGTTTCAAAAGCAAAAACTATACATCTAAAGAAGTACTTGAGTTAGTTCATATTGACTTATGTGGTCCAATGGAAGTACAAAGCTACAGAGGAGATAAATACATAATGTTGTTTGTTGATGACTATTCTAGGATGATGATTGTTATGTTCTTAAGACAAAAATCTGATGCCTTTCAAATGTTTAAGTGGTATGTAAAAGAGCTTGAAATGTATGAGATCAGACAAAGGTGGTGAATTCACATCAAAAGAATTTGAGATATTTTGTAATAACAAAGGATTCAAAAGAAAAATGTTAGCTCCTAGAACTCCCCCATAGAATGGAATTACTGAAAGAAGAAATAGATCTGTGATTGACTATGCCAGAACGTTAATAATGGAAAATACTGTTGCTCTAAAATACTAGAGAGAAGCTGTAAGTGTAGCTGTTCATACACTGAATCAAGTACAAGTCAAGAAAGATACAAATACAACACCTTTTGAATTATGGTATGGTTACTCACCCAATGCAAAAATTTCAAAGTATTTGGTTACAAGTACTTTATCCTTAAGAATGCTAGAAATGGAAAATTTGATGCAAAAAGTGATGAAGGCATATTTCTTGGTTACTCCACTAGAAGTAAGGCATACAAGTGTTTGAATACTAACACTAACAAAATTGTGGAAAGTGAAAATGTAAAATTTGATGAGCATACAGAAGTCCAAGCTGAAGAACCAAAGAGAATGAATGAATACAGAAGCTTTGTGTATTCTCATGAAGGAATGACTGTTGATGAGGATGCTATCAATCAAATTGAAACTCAACAACAAATTTTAGTTTCAGCCGAGTCACAACCATAGAATGACGAGTTACATTCAGAAGCCGAGTTACAAAATGAAGGAAATGCACAATCTAATTCTGAAGTCAGTACACATGAAATAGATGAAGAACAACCTAACAACTCAGTACATAGTGACTCTGAATCAGAAAGATCAAACTTGAAAACAAGGACAGAACCAAGATTATCCAAATATGTAAAAAGACATCACCCTATTGAATAGATAATTGGTGACAAAGATGCAAGACCAATGACAAGGAACAAACTAAGACATGAATCATGTCTGATTAGCAAATCTGAACCTAAAATAGTATATGGTGCATTACAAGATGATGACTGGTATAAAGCTATGGAAGAAGAGATTGATCAAATAAAGAAGAACAAAACCTGGAGTTTAGTTCCTAGACTAGGTGACAAGAATGTGATTGACACCAAGTGGATATTCAGAAACAAGCTAGATGAGAATGGTGAGATTACTAGAAACAAATTTAGACTAGTATGCAAGGGTTGTGCTCAAGAAGAAGGACTAGACTATGGGGAAACATTGGCCCCTATTACTAGAATGGAAGGAGTAAGAACTTTATTTGCATATGCTGCATACAAAGATTTCAAATTTTATCAGATGGATGTAAACTCTACTTTTTAAAATGGTATACTGGAAGAAGAAGTTTACATTGAACAACCGGAAGGATTTGTTGATGAGAACAATAGGGATATGGTTTGTAAACTACATAAAGCACTCTATGGTCTGAAACAAGCACCCAGAGCATGGTATGAGAGACTTCACAAGTATCTAGTACAAATAGGATTTGAAAGAACAGATGATAATAGCAACATGCACATCAAAGCAAAAGAAGGTAAGGATATTATTGTATCTAAAATTTTTGTGGATGACATAGTGTTTGGAGGAAAGAAAGTGCTTTGCAAAGACTTTTCTGACAAAATGAAACTTGAGTTTGAAATGTCTATGTTTGGAGAGATCAAATTTTTTGTTGGATTGCAAGTACATAAACTAAAACATGTTATATTTGTGACACAATCAAAGTATATCAAAGAAATACTCAAAATGTTTGGATTGGAGGAGTCCAAACTAGTCAGCACACCAATGGCGACAGGAAATAAGCTATCCAAAAATGATGAATTAGCTGAAGTCAATCAAACAATGTACAGATCTATGATTGAAAAACTATAATATGTTGTACATAGCAGACTGGACATAGCATTACTAGTTGGAATAGTGGCTAGATTCTCTGCTAATCCCAAAGAAAATCATCTCATAGCAATAAAAAGAATAATGAGATATCTTAAAGGAACTGATAACTTTGGTCTATACTACAAAAAGAATGGAAAATTTGAACTCAATGCATATACAGATGTAGATTGAGGAGGAAACATTAATGACAGAAAAATTACAAGTGGAGGTGCATTATTTTTAGGTAAAAGGCAAGTTACTTGGACTAGCAAGAAACAAACGTGCACATCCCAATCCATTGCAGAATCAAAATATGTAGCAGCAGTAATCAATTGTACAAATATTGTGTGGCTCACACATCTATTGAAAGAAATGAAAGAAGATGTAACTAAATCTATGATACTATATTGGGTATGTGTAGGATCATGGTGTGCCAAAAAGTGGCGATCTGAAAAATATGTAGTTTTGAAATGCCTCAACGAATTTTAATATCTATTCCAACTTTTTTCCCACCCATCCTAATACTAAATGAAAACAATTAATACCTTTATAATTCCTACTATATCTTTTGATACCAACCTTATATGGTCATTTTAGAAACATCCCAAAAATGTGTTTTTGGCATGTTCTTATGTGTTTTTTACTTCAAGCATGTAGCTGACGACTTTTTTTTAACCAAAATTTGATGTAATGAAAAGGATTTATTAAGAATGTTCTTAGCTTTTCATAAATGTAAGGCTTGTCAAATTACGAGTTCAATAAGTAATTATTACTTATTTTCTAATGGAGTTAGCTACAAAGTGTTGATTGACATACTGGTTGAAAAATAGCTATACCTTTCAAACCATATAAGATTTGTGAAATCCAAAAGATGCGTCACATTCTATGCTCCGAATAGTATAAGAAAAAAATAAGAAAACTTAATTTTGATTTTTTTTGAACTAGTTAAGGTGGTCAGACACGAGAGTTTTTAAATTCTGAAAATAGTATAGTAGAAAATTCATAATTAATTATTTATTTGGAATAAAATTTCCCAAAAATATGCGTCACATCCAAGCATGAGTCTACTTTTTATATCTAAAATTATATTTAAAAATATTATCATTTGATTATGATTAAGGAGGCCAGACATACACCTACTTTTTATTTTTTCCCTGAAAATTTTGTAGTACTACATTAAAATCCAAACTTTTGACCAATTAAATAATTTTTTCTTCAGATAAGGCCTTGTTGTTTAGAAACTAAATTCAATTTCCTACAGATTATTTTCTTACAACTTTTTGATATAAAGTCTAGAACCACTTTAAAATTATGTGTCAAGTTGACATAACCCTGATTTGCTAATTTTTCACTGCCACTTAAGGACATAGTTTGGTATAATACAAGTGCTATAAACATATCCAAAAATCTAGTAATGCATGCAAAAACCAAGCACATTGCAATCAAGTATCACTATGTCAGATAATTGGTAGAAGACAAACAAGTGAAGTTTGAATACATTCACAAAAAGGAACCAACTACAGATATCTTCACCAAACCATTGCCCAAGGATGCTTATGAATATCTTAGAGGCAAGTTGGGGGTAATACCGCTAACTTAAGAAGTTTAAAGAAACAAGGATGTTGCCCTGCATCAATAGGAATAAATCATTGAAATACCAGAAGAATGATGCAGAGCATGATAGCAGGAGCAGAAACTCCAAATCAGTCACAAGCATGGTGATAGAGAGAGAAGACATCAAGAAGCCAAAGCTTATATTTTGCATGATAAAGATGCTACATCTTTGGCATTTATGTCAAACAGGGAGAAACATGCAGAAACCTAATCAATACAAAGTAAGAGGGAGATATATATAAAGAGGGAGATTAATGAAGAAACTGAAAGATATATATGAAATCAGTAGTAAGGATGCAACAACCAAGAAAAGTAGTAGACAACATATACAATCTTGGTGGCAACTAAGTTGATCAATTGAATAGTTTGGTTTTTCCATCAATGCCAAAGAGGGAGATTGTTGGAAATGATTGAAAAGATAATAGGAAAATTGTTGGAATGATCATATGGAACTGGTAAAGAATGTTCTCAATCATTGTTTTATCATTGATGTCAAACTTGCTACTTGCAGGCATGACAATTGCTTTAGTGATCCAAATACTATCAAGTGGTTGATTAACAAGCAGGAGGCAATCAATAAGCTGTAACTAGAACACCTAGAGAAAGGTTAAAGTTATGATGTTGTAATGAAGTACAAGGATCAGCTAAGTCATTGATGAAATAGTGTATTGATGACATAGAGAATGGGCACATTGAAACATATCAAAGATGTAAGGTTTGAGCTAAGACATCTATAAAGCCTAACTAAAGTTCATTAGAGAGAGGGAGCCGAGCAAGCTAGTAGGTGTCGAACAGATTCCTAGTCGAAGCAGAGCAAGTTCAACTTCAGATGTCGAGTGAACTTCAAGTGCCGAGTGAACTTTAGATGCCGAATAAACTTCAAGTGCTGAGTGAACTTTAGATGTCGAGTAAAATCAAGTGCCAAGTAGATACAAGTGCCGAACAGAAATAGATGTTAAGCATCAGAAAACCAATAGTGCCGAGTAACACAGAGATGTTGAGCATCAGTAAATCAATAATGCTGAGTTGCTGTATTATTTTGAAAATGAAAGATTCGCCAGATCTAAGCCAACAAGGTTGTTATCTAGAAATCTGTAAATTAAATGAAACATAAGAATGATGAGCTGGTGGCACAGAACACCATGTAGAACATTTTTAGAGATTACAACTGGAGTCTAGACGAAGTTTCTAGATAAGAGAAAGATATAGGTTAGATAAATTGTATCCTACCTAATCCATTTGAAACCCTAAAATTGGAGAAGGAGAATTGAGCAGAAAAGGCAAACCAGATTTTTATTTAAGGAATCATAAGGTCATGAAGCAAAGAGAGAGAGGAGGTCAAGCATGAAAGCATAATTTCTGAAGAAGGTGTTAAAAGGAAAGAAAGCACATTTACTCTGCTTCAACAGATGATCAAAAATATGGATGCATTGGTATGATGAGTAAGAAGACTCAAGGAGACGAAGCTTGAGATGACAAGCTATAAGAGCTGAAGTGATTTAAAGCCAAGCAAAAGGATTGAACTAAGGACTAGCAATTGTAACAATTAGTTTAAATCCTATGGACTTAGGTTGGTTTAATAGCCATGAGGTAAATCCTTTAACAAGGTGACATTCTAAGTGAATGTTCAAAAGTCCTTTGACCAGGTCCATTCATAATAGTTTGGTGAAATCCTCTAACAAAGTCACATTTAATAGTGTCTTGTAAGCCTTTAACAGGGTAGGCTTTTAACAGGGCATCACTTTAGAAGAGTGAGAATCAAGTAGCATGTTACTGGTAGTTTTTCCCAAATTGGGTTTCCACATAAATCATTGTGTCATGTTTTATTGTTGCGTGTGGATTTGTTGTAACTTGCTAAGATGGTTGATTTAAGTTTGGATGGATAAAAAGTGTATGGATTCATTATAAGTTTTGAAAAAGTATTATTAGTGCATTTGGACCTTGAATAATTGATTCACCCCACCCCCCTCTTAGTTATTCTAAAAGATTCTAACAATTGGTATCAGAGCCAAATTGCTGTTTTAGTTTAAAGGGACTATAAGCAGGAAAGATCAAAATGTCTAAGAGAGAAGTCCCCAAGCTCAACAAAGACAAATTTTTTGTATGGCAACGTTTGATGAAGCTACATCTTGGATCCATAGGAGATTATGCCCAAAATTCAATTGTTACTGAACATGTTGATCCAACTAGTACTCTTACTGTAGAAGATGTGGAAAAAAAATAGGAACACAATCAAACAATGCTAGAAATTGCCTCTGCACTCAACTATACTGAATTTGATGATATCAAAGGATGTGACACTACATTCAAAATGTGAAAAGCCCTATCAAACATCTATGGGGGAGATCAGAATGTCCAAAAAAAAAGAAGAGAAAGTCTCAGAAGAAACTTTGATGATATGAAAATGGAGGAAAATGAGAATGCTGCTTAGTATGGCATAAGAATAAAGGAAGTGGTAAGTGCAATAAGATGTTTGAGTGGTCAATTGGATGAAGATACTATTAATATTAAGTTCTTAAGAACCTTGCTACTTATCTATGCTATTAGAGTATCTGCAATACAAGAACTAAGATGTGTACTAGGAAACAATCTAAGTTTTCAAGGTATAGGGGGTAGACTCATTGCATTTGAGTTATCTAAATTTGACAACTACAAACCTGAGAATGTTGAATCTATTTTCAAGGCCAAGCTATCACTGAAAGATACTGAACAGGTAAAATCAAAGAAGGGAAGAAAGATGAAATATGTATCCAGTGACAATAGCACTGATGAGGAAGATGTGGAACAATTGGAATCTTTTCTAGCTAGAAGATGTCACAAGGGCAAAGGAAAATTCAAAGTTAAGATGCCTATCATTTGTTTCAATTGTAATGAAGTAGGACATATTGCTATCGGATGTACACAGAAAAAGGATTACAAGGAAGGCAACAAATACAAATTCAGAAGAGATGATGAAAAGAGAGATTACAAAGACAAAGGCAAGAAGTGTTATATTGTTGAAGAAAATTTTGATGATAATGATGATGAAGTTGTTTATGTAGCCATGAAGGACTAATCTGATGAAGAAGAACCTACAGCATTGGTAACATGTATGAACAAAAATGACATGTGGATCATAGACAGTGGATGCTCACATCACATGACAGGAGACAAAAGTAAGTTTGTTAACTTTACTTAGTATGATGGAAATAGCGTTAGACTTGGTAATGATGCTCCATGTCAAATAAAAGGAAAAGGTTTCATTAAGCTTACAGAACAAATTTCATGTGATAATGCATACTATGCAAAGTAGAATTTGGAAACAAAACTGCAAAAATCTATGATACTAATGGTAAACTAATAGGAAAAGGAGATCAAACAAGAAGTAATCTATTTTACCTTGATATGGATGATGTCTCTTGTTTTGTCGCAAAATTTGATGATGAATGGTTATTTCATAAAAGGCTATGTCATTTCAACTTTGACAATCTGGTCAATATTAGTAAAATGAAGAAAGTCAGAGGTTTACTAAAATTGAAGAAGCCTGATAATATCATGTTCAAACAGTGTCAATTAGGAAAGATGACAAAGTCAAGTTTCAAAAGAAAAAACTATACATCTATAGAAGTACTTGAGTTAGTTCATACTGACTTATGTGGTCCAATGGAAGTACAAAGCTACAATGGAGATAAATACATAATGTTGTTTGTTAATGAGTATTCCAAGATTATGACTCTTATGTTCTTAAGAAAAAAATCGGATGCCTTTCAAATGTTTAAGTGGTATGTGGCTAGAGTTGAAAAGGAAACAGGAAAGAGCTTGGAATGCCTGAGATCAGACAGAGGTGGTGAATTCACATCAAAAGAATTCGAGATATTTTGTAATAACAAAGGAATCAAAAGACAAATGTTAGCTCCTAGAACTCCCCCACAGAATGGAATTGCTAAAAGAAGAAATAGATCTGTGATTGACTGTGCCAGAACATTAATGATGGAAAAGACAATTGCTCTAAAATACTGGAGAGAAGCTATAAGTGTAGCTGTTCATACACTAAACCGAGTACAAGTCAAAAAAGGTACAAACACAACACCTTTTGAATTATGGTATGGTTACTCACCAATGTAAAACATTTCAAAGTATTTGGTTGCAAGTGCTTTATCCTTAAAAATGATAGAAATAGAAAATTTGATGCAAAAAGTGATGAAGGCATATTTCTTAGTTACTCCACTAGAAGTAAGGCATACAAGTGTTTGAATACTAACACTAACAAAATTGTGGAAAGTGAAAATGTAAAATTTGATGAGCATACAGAAGTACAAGCTGAAGAACCAAAGAGAATGAATGAATACATAACCTTTGTGTATTCTCATCAAAGAATGACTATTGATGAGGATGCTGTTAATCAAATTGAAACTCAACAACAAATTTCAGTTTTAGCCGAGTCACAACTAGTGAATGCCGAGTTACATTCAGAAGCTGAGTTGCAAAATGAAGGAAATGCACAATCTAATTCTAAAGTCAGTACGTATGAAATAGATGAAGAACAACCTGACAACTCAGTACATAGTGACCCTAAATTAGAAAGATAAAACATGGAAACAAGGACAGAACCAAGATTATCCAAATATGTAAAAAGACATCGCCCTGTTGAATAGATAATTGGTGACAAAGACGCAAGACCAATGACAAGGAATAGCCTATGACATGAATCACGTCTGATTAGCAAATCTGAACCTAAAATAGTATATGGTGCATTACAAGATGATGACTAGTATAAAGCTATGAAAGAAGAGATTGATCAAATAAAGAAGAACAAAACCTAGAGTTTAGTTCCCATACCAGTTGACAAGAATGTGATTGGCACCAAGTGGGTTTTCAAAAACAAGCTAGATGAGAATGGTGAGATTACTAGAAACAAATCTAGAAGAGTATGCAAGGGTTGTGCTCAAGAAGAAGGACTAGACTATGGGAAAACATTCGCCCCTGTTGCTAGAATGGAAGGAGTAAGAACTTTACTTGCATATACTGCATACAAAGATTTCAAATTTTATCAGATGGATGTAAAGTTTACTTTTTAAAATGGTATACTGGAAGAAGAAGTCTACATTGAACAACCGAAAGGATTTTTTGATGAGAGCAACAGGGATATGGTTTGTAAACTACATAAAGCACTCTATGGTCTAAAACAAGCACCCAGAGCATGGTATGTGAGACTTCACAAGTATTTAGTGCAAATAGGATTTGAAAGAATAGATGATAATAGCAACATGTACATCAAAGAAAAAGAAGGTAAGGATATTATTGTATCTGAAATCTTTGTGGATGACATAGTGTTTGGAGGAAAGAAAGTGCTTTGCAAAGAGTTTGCTGATAAAATGAAAGATGAGTTTGAAATGTCTATGTTTGGAGAGATTAAATTTTTTGTTGGATTGCAAGTATATCAACTAAAACATGGTATATTTGTGACACAATCAAAGTATATCAAAAAAATACTCAAAACGTTTGGATTGGAAGAGTCGAAACCAGTAAGCACACCAATGGGGATAGGAAATAAGCTATCCAAAAATGATGAATCAGCTGAAGTCAATCAAACAATGTATAGATCCATAATTGGAAAACTACAATATGTTATACATAGCAGACCAGACATATCATTAGTAGTTGGAGTAGTGGCTAGATTCTTTGCTAATCCCAAAGAAAATCATCTCATAGCAGTAAAAAGAATAATGAGATATTTTAAAGAAATTTATAACTTTGGTCTATAGTACAAAAAGAATGGAAAGTTTGAACTCAATGCATATACAGATGCAGATTGGGGAGACAACATTGATGATAGAAAAAGAACAAGTGGAGGTGCATTATTTTTAGGTAAAATTATAGTTACTTGGACTAGCAAGAAACAAACATGCACATCCTAGTCCACTACAGAATCAGAATATGTAGCAGCAGCAGTCAATTGTGCAAACATTGTGTGGCTCACACATCTATTGAAAGGAATGAAAGAAGAGGTAACTACACATGTGATACTATATCGTGATAATACAAGTGCTATAAACATATCCAAAAATTCAGTAATGCATGCAAAAACCAAGCACATTGCAATCAAGTATTACTATGTCAGAGAATTGGTAGAAGGCAAACTAGTGAAGTTAAAATACATTCACACAAAGGAACAAACTATAGATTTCTTCACCAAACCATTGTCCAAGGATGCTTATGAATATCTTAGAGGCAACCTGGGGGTAATACCCTAACTCAAATAATTTAAAGCAACAAGAATGCTGCCTTACATCAACAGGAACAAATTATTGAAATATCAGAAGAACGATGTAGAGGATGATAGCAGGAGCAGAAACTCCAAATCAGTCACAAGCATGGTGATAAAGGGAGAATACATCAAGAAGCCAAAGCTTATATTTTGCATGATAAAGATGCTACATCTTTGGCATTTATGTCAAACAGGGAGAAATATGTAGAAACCTGATCAATACAAAGAAAGAGGGAGATATATATGAAAGAGGGAGATTAATGAAGAAACTGAAAGATATATATGAGATTAGTAGCAAGGATGTAGCAACCAAGAAAAGTAGTAGACAACGTATACAATCTTTGTGGTAACTAAGTTGATCAATTGAACAGTTTGGTTTTGCCATCAATGCCAAAGAGGGAGATTGTTGGAAATGATTGAAAAGATCATGAGGAAAATTGTTGGAATGATCATATGGAACTGGTAAAGAATGTTCTCAATCATTATTTTTTCATTGATGTCAAATTTACTACTTGCAAGAATGACAATTGCTTTAGTGATCCAAATACTATCAAGTGGTTGATTGACAAGGAGGAGGCAATCAATAAGCTGTAACTAGAACAGCTAGAGAAAGGTTGAAGTTATGATGTTGTAATGAAGTGAAAGGATTAGCTAAGTCATTGATGAAATAGTGTATTGATGACATAGAGAATGGGCACACTAGAACATATCAAAGATGTAAAGTTTTAGCTAAGGCATCTATAAAGCCTAACTAAAGTTCATTAGAGAGAGGGAGCCGAGCAAGCTAGTAGGTGCTGAATAGATTTCTAGTTGATGTCGAGCAAGTTCAACTTTAGATGTTGAGTGAACTTCAAGTGCCGAGTGAACTTCAGATGCTGAGTGAACTTCAAGTGCTGAGTGAACTTCAGATGCTGAGTAAAATCAAGTGCCAAGTAGATACAAGTGCCGAGCAGAAATAGATGCCAAGCATCAGAAAACCAATAGTGTCGAGTAACACAGAGATGTCAAGCATCAATAAATCAATAATGCCGAGTTGCTGCATTATTTTGAAAATCAAAGATTTGCCAGATCTAAGCCAACAAGGTTGTTATCTAGAAATTTGTGAATTAAATGGAAGATAAAAATGATGAGCTGGTAGCACAGAACACCATGTAGAATGTTTTTGGAGATTACAACTAGAGTCTAGACAAAGTTTCTAGATAAGAGCAAGATATAGGGTAGATAAATTGTATCCTACCTAATCCATTTGAAACCCTAAAATTAGAGAGGGAGAATTGAGAGGAAAAGAAAAACCAAATTTCTATTTAAGGAATCATAAGGTTATGAAGCAAAGAGAGAGAGGAGGTCAAGTATGAAAGCATAATTGTTGAAGAAGGTGCTAAAAGGAAAGAAAACACATTTACTCTACTTCAACAGATGACCACAGATATGGATGCATTGGTATGATGAGTAAGAAGAATTAAGGAGACGAAGCTTGAGATGGCAAGCTGTAAGAGCTGAAGTGATTTAAAGCCAAGCAAAAGGACTGAACTGAAGAGTGATCTAAAATCTGCAAAGTATCTTGTAATTTATATTAGATATTATTATTACTCTCTAACAATTGTAACAGTTAGTTTAAATCCTATGGACTTAGGTTGGTTTAATAGCCATGAGGTAAATCCTTTAACAAGGTGACATTCCAAGTGAATGTTCAAAAGTCCTTTGATCAGGCCCATTCCTAACAGTTTGATGAAATCCTCTAACATTGTCACATTTAACAGTGTGTTGTAAGCCTTTAATAGGGTAGGCTTTTAACAAAGCATCACTTTAGAAGAGTGAGAATCAAGTAGCATGTTACTGGTGGTTTTTTCCAAATTAGGTTTTCACGTAAATCATTGTGTCATGTGTTAATCTTGCATGTTTTATTGCTGCATGTTGATTTGTTGTAACTTTCTAAGATGGTTGATTTAAGTTTGGATGGATAAAAAGTGTATGGATTCATTATAAGTTGTGAAAAAGTATTATTAGTGCATTTGGACCTTGAATAATTGATTCACCCCTCCCCTCTCAATTATTCTAAAAGATTCTAATAGTGCTGACAGGTTTGGAATATTCTAATCCAAATGTTTTAAGTATCTCTTTGATGTACTTTGATTGTGTCATAAATATACCATGTTTTAGTTGATGTACTTGCAATCTAACAAAAAATTTGATTTCTCCAAACATAGACATTTCAAATTCATGTTTCATTTTGTCAGCAAAACTTTTGCAAAGCACTTCTTTTCCTCCAAACACTATGTCATCTACAAAGATTTCAGATACAATGTCCTTACCTTCTTCTGATTTGATATATATGTTGTTGTTGTCATCTGTTCTTTCAAATCCAATTTGCACTAGATACTTGTGAAGTCTCTCATACCATGCTCTAGGTGCTTTTTACAGACCATAGAGTGCTTTATGTAGTTCAAAAATCATATCTTTGTTATTTTCATCAACAAAACTATCTAGTTGTTCAATGTAGACTTCCTCAATATACCATTCAGAAAAGCAGACTTTATATCCATCTGATAGACTTTAAAACCTTTATATGTAGCATATGCAAGTAAAGTTCTTACTCCTCCCATTCTTGCAATAGGGGCAAATGTTTTCCCATAGTCTAATCCTTCTTCTTGAGCATAACCTTTACATAGTAGTCTGGCTTTGTTTCTGGTAATTTATCCATTCTCATCTAGCTTGTTTCTGAATACCCATTTGGTACCAATCACATTTTTGTCAACTAGTTTGGGAACTAAATTCCATGTTTTTCTCTTCTTAATTTGATCAATTTCTTCTTCCATAGCTTTATACCATTCACCATCTTGTAATGCATCATACACTGTCTTAGGTTCAATTTTGCTTAGTAGACATGATTCATTTCTTAGTCTATTCCTCTTCATTGGTCTTGCATCTTTGTCACTAATTATCTATTCAGCAGGGTGATGCCTCTTCACATATTTGGACAATCTTGGTTCTGTCCTTGTTTCCATATTTGATCTTCCAGATTCAGGATCACTATGCACTTCATTGTTAGGTAGCTCTACATCTCTGTCATGTGTACTGACTTCAGAGTCAGAATGAGCATTTTCTTCATTCTGCAACTTGGCTTTTCAATTCAACTTGACATTCACTGGTTGTGAGTTGGCTGACACTGAAACTTGTTGTTGAATCCCAGTTTGATTGATAGTATCTTTGTCAATGGGCATTCCTTCATAAGAATACACGAAGGTTCTGTAGTCATCCATTTTCTTTGGTTTTTCAACTTGGACATCTGCATGCTCATCAAAGTTTCCATTTACACTTTCCACAATTTTGTCAATTTTAGTATTTAAACACTTGTATGCTCTACTTCTAGTGGAGTAACCAAGGAATATGCCTTCATCACTTTTTGCATCAAATTTTCCATTTCTAGCATCTTTAAGGATACAACATTTGCAGCCAAATACTTTGAAATGCTTTACATTGGGTGAATGACCATACCATAATTCAAAAGGTGTTGCATTTGTACCTTTCTTGACTTGTACTCAGTTCAGTGTATGAATAGCCACACTTACAGCTTCTCTCTAATATTTTAGAGAAACATTCTTTTTCATCATTAATGTTTTGGTGCAGTCAATCTCAGATTTATTTCTTCTTTCAGCAATTCCATTTTGTGAGAGAGTTCTTGGGGCTGATGTTTGTCTCTTGATTCCTTTGTCATTGCAGAATATGTCAAATTCATTTAATGTAAATTCACCACCTCTATCTAATCTCAGGCATTTCAATTTTTTCTTGTTTCCTTTTCAACTCTAGCCACATACCACTTAAACATTTGAAAAGCATCAGATTTTTGCTTTAATAACATAACAGTCATCATCCTAGAATAATCATCAACAAATAATATTATATATTTGTCTCCTTTGTAGCTTTGTACTTCCATTGAACCACATAAGTCAGTATGGACTAACTCAAGTACTTCTTTAGATGTATAGTTTTTAGTTTTAAAACTTGACTTGGTCATCTTTCCTAGCTGACATTGTTTGCACATGATATTTTTAGGTTTTTTCAGTTTAGGTAAACCTCTGGCTTTCTTCATTTTACTGATATTGACCAGATTATCAAAGTTGACATGACATAGCCTTCTATGCCATAACCACATATCATCAAATTTTGTAATGAGACAAGAGGTATTTTCTAGATCAAGATAAAACAGATTACTTCTTGTTTGATCTCCTTTTCCTATCAGTCTATCATTAGTATCATAGTTTTTTGCAGTTTTATTTCCAAATTCTACTTTGTAACCTACATTGCCTCACTGTGAGACGCTTAGAAAATTGTAGTTTAGTCCTTCAACATAGTATGCATTATCACATGAAATTTTTTTTGTAAGCTTAATGGTAACTTTTCCTTTGACTTGACATGGAGCATCATTACCAAATCTAACACAATTTCCATCATACTGAGTAAAGTTAAAAAACTTACTTTTGTCTCTTGTCATGTGATGTGAGCATCCGCTGTCTATGATCCATTTATCATTATTGTTCATGCATGTTATCAATGTTCTTGGGTCTTCTTCATTAGATTAGTCTTTCATGGCCACATAAACAACTTCATCATCATTATCATCAGAATCCTCTTCAACAATATAGCACTTCTTGCCTTTGTCTTTGTAATCTCTCTTATCATCTTCTCTTCTATTTTTGTACTTGTTTCTTTCCTTGTATTCCTTTTTCTATGTACACCTTGCAGCAATATGTCCTACTTCATTACAATTAAAACAAATGATAGGCATCTTAATTTTGAATCTTCCTTTAAATTTGTGAAATCTTCTTGCTAGTAGTGCTTCCAATTGTTCCACATCTTACTCATCAGTGCTACTGTCACTGGATACATATTTCATCTTTCTTCTTTCTTTCTTTGATTTCACCTGATCAACATCTTTTAATGATAGCTTGGCTTTGAAAGCAGATTCAACATTCTCAAGTCTGTAGTTATCAAAGTTAGATAACTCAAATGTTGCGAGTCTACCTACTATGCCTTCAAAACTCAGATTGTTTCTTGGCACACATCTTAGCTCTTATATAGCTGATACTCTAATAGCATAGATAGGGAGCAAGGTTCTTAAAAAATTTCTATTAATAGTATCATCATCTAATTGACCATTCAAGCATCTTATTTCACTTACCACTTCCTTTATTCTAGCAGCATATTGAACAACATTCTCACCTTCTTCCATTTTCATATCATCAAAATTTCCTATGAGACTTTCTCTTTTTGCTCTTTGGACATTTTGATCTCCTCCATAAATGTCAGACAGGGCTTTCCACATTTTGAATTCAATGTCACATCCTTTGATATCATCAAATTTAGTATAGTTGAGTGTAGAACCAATTTCCAGCATTGTTTGATTGTGTTCTTCTTTATTTTTTAAATCTTCTGCAGTAGGAGCACCAGTTGGATCAACATGTTTAGTATCAATTGAGTTTTGGGCATAATCTCCTATGGATCCAAGATGTAGCTTCATCAAGCTTTTCCAAGCAACAAAGTTGTCTTTGCTAAGCTTGGGAGCTTCTCTCTTAGGCATTTTGATCTTTTTTGCTTCTGGTCTTTTAAACTAAATCAACAGTCGAGGCTCTGATACCAATTGTTATAATTCTTTAGAATAACTGAGAGGGGGGGGGGGGGTGGGGTTGAATTAGTTATTCAAGGTCCAAATGCCATGATAAAAAAAAAATTTATTTTATCTACAAATTCTTAATGGTGCATAACTGAACTTATCATGCATGCAATTTAAATATTGAAACAACTAAGAAAAGTAAACATGCATCACACCATAACACTAAGAATTTGATAACCCAGAAACCCTCCAAGAATAAGAAGGTAAAATTGGGGTGGGGATGATACCCACAAAATAACTGCGCAATTGATTTTAACCACTTATGATAGTTTGCCCTGTGAAAAGCCTGCCCTGTTAAAGGCTACAACACATTGTTAAATGTGACCTTGTTAGAGGATTTCACCAAACTGTTAGGAATGGGCTTGGTTAAAGGACTTTGGAACATTCACTTGGAATGTCACCCTGTTAAAAGATTTACAACATGGCTATTAAACCAACCTAAGTCCATATTTTTTATCTTAACTATTAAAATTGCTAGAAAGTAACAACAATGGCTTTGATTTGATTCAACTTACAACATAACTTGCAGATTACAGATCGCACTTTAGTTGAATCCTTTGCTTGGCTTTTAATCACTTCAATTTTGTTAGCTTTTCTTCCTCTCAAGCTTTGTTTCCTTGAGTCTTCTTTACTCATCATACCAATGCAATCATATCTGTGGTCATCTAGCGAAACAGAGTATTCTTTGTTCTCTTACTCCTTAGCACTTTTCTTCAGTAGCTCATGATTTCATACTTTCTCACCACCACATTATTTCTTCGTGACCTTATGACTTCTTAAATAGAAATCTGAAATATCTTTCCCGCTCAATTATCCCTCTCCAATTTTAGGGTTTTAGTGGATTAGGTAGGATACAATGTATCTATCCCATATTTCTTCTTCATCTAGAAACCTTGTCTAGCATCTAGTTGTATTCACTAAAAATATTTTTACATGGTGTTCTGTGCCACCATCTCATCACTTGTATCTTCTATCTAGTTTACAAACTTCTAGGTAAGAAACTTGTCGGCTCAGATCTAGTGAATCTTCAATTTCAAAATAATGCAGCAACTCGACATTATTGGTTTAATGATACTCGTCTTGTTCTGTGTTACTCGGCACTTGTATCCTTCTAAGCATATATATCTTTACTCGACACCTGTTTCATGCTCAACACTTGATGTTTACTCGAAACTTGTTTTCTACTCAGCATCTATACCTTTACTCAGCACCTGTTTCATGCTCGACACTTGATGTTTACTCGGCACTTAATTTTTTCTCAGCACTTGATATTTACTCGGCACTTGTTCTCTATTCGGCACTTGATGATCACTCAGCACACTCGAAAAGTGAACTTTCTCGGCTTCAACTAAGAATTTGTTTGGCACTAACTTGCTTTCTCGGCTCTCTCTCTCTAATGAACTTAGTTAGACTTTACAAATGACTTAGCTAAAACCTTACATCTTTGATATGTTTCAGTGTGCCCATTCTCTGTGTCTTAGAGTATGACATCAATACACTTTTTCATCAATGACTTAGCTAATCCTTGTATTTCATTACAACATCATAACTTCAACCTTTCTCTAGGTACTCTAGTTACATCTTATTGATTACCTCCTCCTTATCAATCAACCAATTGATAGTATTTGAATCACTAAAGCAATTGTCATTCCTATAAGTAGCAAGTTTGACATCAATGAAAAAATAATGATTGAGAACATTCCTTACCAGTTCTATTACTTTTTATGTATAATCTCTTCAATCATTTCCAACAATATTCCTCATGATCTTTTCCAATCATTTCCAACACTTCTAACTTCTTCTACAAGATTCCATGAGCTCTTTATAAGCGAGCTCCCTCATTGTATTTTCATCACATTATCACTTCTAAATGTAAATACATTTTCATTGTGTTTCAATATCTTGTGGTCTCTCATGTCTGTTTAGGGTTTTTCCCTTGCTACATGCTCTTCCTCTTCTTGGCTTCTCTTTGACAAGTTCTCACATGTAGGTGATCTTGGGCATCTTCAGAGTTGGCTTTCCTCAACTCTAACATGCTATCAAAGCCTTCCTACTACTTCATTGAAGATTTTTTGAAGCTGTGATTTGAAATCACAAACCCTAGTTTGTTTGTTCATTTTTTCTTCAAATCAAGGGAAAAATGATTTTTTAGAGCACATTGGGGCCAAATGGACATCAACATTGGATTCGCAAGGCCATTTGCAGTCAGAATTTATATAAAGCTTTTCAATTTTGGAGACAGAGCTCTGAGAGGCAAAATTTTTTTACATGGAGGGCTTGCCATACGGTCGTACAGATAATTTTTGACTGTACCACCGCACCACTCTCGTGCAACCCCCAGTGGCAGCGGCAGGCCACAACCCAGAACTACAACACCTCCACCGTGGCCCGTGAGAAACTACTCCTGCTTCCCGCCACTCAGCTTCACTAGTGTCTTAGATCCCCAGTTCGTCAGCTACGGTGCCACCGGGTCCCTCTATCTCTGTGCATACCAAATGCTTGGTTTCTCTACCATTTAGTGCTGCTCACATAGAGCTCCACCTGCCAGCACCTCTACTTGTGTGGATTTTTTGCCGCATCAGCAGTGAATCACAGCGTGACACATGGCAGGTCTACCACGTGGCACATTGCCACATGGCCCCTGCCATGTCATCTATACTTGCCATGTGGCATCCATGTGGCACTACCATGTGGCAGCCACATGGCCTTATTTTTTGCCTCAATGGCCTCAAAACTATCAAATTTAATCGCATGACTTGCTGACATTAGCACTTGCATCATCAGACCTTGCATGCACCTCTCTTGATTCTCTTTTGGAGCTATAGTTGGTTTTTTGGCATAATTTTAGCATACAAAGGTATTTTTCCGATCCAAAAGAAGCACCAGAAAGCTGGTTCTAAGATGGAGACATTGGTGTAGGTATTTTTAGGTTTTGATGCATTTTTATTACCTATTTTTTGAGTCAAAGTTTGACGTTCTTTTCTTGACTCTGACATCCATATCTTTTGCGTCCCATGCCTATTTTTTGAAAACTTTATATTTTTGGAAAGCTAGTTCTTTCACCTTTTCAAAAATGTGGTCCTTTTTTTAAGTTTTTGACCCATGCCCTCTCTATCATAATTTTGGCATTTTTTCTATATGGTGGATATTTTGAGTGTTTTAGGCCCGAGGATCATTTTTCTGGCATGGTTTCTCTTGTTTTAGGTTGTACTTTGTTTTGTTATAGCTTGGTTTCAATTTTGATCATTGTAGCTATCATTTTGAAGCACTTTTATGTATCACACTAAGATAAAGTGCCACTTTTGCATTTCAGGGGTGATGAATGTTGTTTTTTAATCAGTTTTACTTGCACTATTTTCATAAAACACCATGGGGGGATAGTTTTTTTTTGTTTTAGGCATTCTCCCTTCGTCAAGTGAGTGTCCCTTCCACAACATTAGCCCCATGCAGAGTCAGTGTGACCATGTCTTTATAGGTGCTTTGTACCTCTTTCCCTCTCTCATCGTTCTTGGTTCATCTGCAGGAGACTTTGGCCCACCTTCTCAGTTTCCTGTCATCACACCTCGTCTGCATTAAGGGGGGGTTATGTTGTTTTTCTAATGCATCTGTGGTTTAATGGTTCGTTAGTGTGAACTATGTATTTAGTGGTTGATCCTATGTACAAGGTGATTGTAGTGGCTAGCTACCTATGCATTTCGGTGAGATGGATCATCTACCATATAGATATGCTCGATTTGTGCCTTCTTCTTCCATGAAGGTTCTTCAGATCAGTAGTTTAGCAGATTTGTGGCTTTTTCATGCTTCAGTGATGCTCTTCATGATCACTTCTTGTTCCTATTTTAGGGGAGAATTTCTCCTAGTTGGAGGCTTCTTCAGTTCTTCACTAGGTTCTTACCTCTTGTTGGGGGAGAGTTTTTTTGACGTGGTTTTCTTTGTTTTCCTATTTACAAAGGTTGCATTTTTTTTGCATTGTACATGGGTACCTAACATGGCCTCATTGCCAAGACCCATTTTGCATTCATCTTAGTTTTGTGGGCTTAAGACATTTCTCTAAGTTGCACTTAAGGGAGGGTGTTAGAGTAAATAATTATTTATTTATTCTATTACTTAAGCTTACTTAGGTAAATACATTTATTTAATATTTAGTATTTAATGCATGTAGTGGTTACTTGTTGACAACACGGGAGTTTGTTCCCTTCTACCATGTTTCACCTTTTGTGGATATGTGTTGAGTTTTCATCCTTATCTTCTACCACCTTCCAGCTTCTTCTACAAGATTCCATGAGCTCTTTATAAGTGGGCTCCCTCATTGTATTTTCATCACATTATCACTTCTCATTGTAAATACATTTTCATTTTGTTTCAATATCTTGTGGTCTGTCATGTTCGTTTAGTGTTTTTGCCTTGCTCCATGCTCTTCCTCTTCTTGGCTTCTCTTTGACAGGTTCTCGCATGCAGGTGATCTTGGGCATTTTCAGAATTGGCTTTCCTCAACTCCAACAATTCCTCCATATTCAGGTAGAGCATATAATTCTAAAGTATTCAAGTTCCAATTAGGTATATCATCATCTTCTTTACCTTTGAATCAAAAATAATGTTACTTGAGGATGCCTTTGGTCACAATGTATCCTTTCTCTCTTGATCTATTTGTTGAGGTGCATCATTTTCATTTGTCTAATACTTCTTTTCTTTAGGCACTACTAGAGTATAGTAAAAAATTTTTTGAGGTGCAAGGTTAGATTGTTTTTATGCATTTTTCTTGTGTTCACTTACTAAAATTTTCTTAAGTTGAGAGGTTCTGTCTATTAGAATAAATTTTTTTATTCATTATGTCTTTTTTTCTATTTTTATAATTGTGCCATCAATATCACCACTTTCTTCTCATTATTTACATCTTCCCCTTGAGTAGTTTGACCCTAGTGCTTGATTTGATTACCATTTGTTTCCATAGACATATTATCAACAAAATAGAATGTAAAGAACCAAAAGGAATATAATTTACATTAGATGTTTTAGTTTGTGTCTCAGGCTTATTATATTCTTTAATCTTTTTCAATAAAAAGTGTGTATCTTGGTATATGTGCATGATTTGAATTAGTCAATGTTAAACCTTCTATTTTAGACTCGGTGTTAGCCATATATATTTATCCTTTCTCACTTTATCTCCAATATCCTCTTTCATGACATCTTTATTAGTGATGTATTCAACCATATCACTTACTTCATCTGCTATTTTTGAATATAAACATCTTCTTTTTTTATCGGATTTAAAATTTTGATAGAGTATGATATCATCAATGTAATGCCCCGCCAAGGGATCCACAAGAATTAACCTTAAATTTCACTAAGTTTGGTAGCATTTTTAAAAAAAAAATTTAAACATAAAAGTTTAACCATTCACAACATACACATAGTATCAGAAGCAATAACAACATTCCACTGAAAGTATACATAATAGGTTACATTCTTTAAGGATCCCTTCACGTTAAATCACAATTCTATTAACTAATATTAATTCTATCTAATGCCACATCCACATGAAATAATAATGAAAAGTCTGACATTCTTAAAACAATATACTTTGGTTCCAAATGTCCCTTAATAAATTACATTTTAGAATGCTCAATCATCCATTGTACATGTCACAAGGTATGAAAGACATAAAAGAATATACATGTAGGAAAATAAAGTACATCATCCTATTCTAATCCATGATGCAAGTGCAATAAAGTAAATGAAACCAAATTCCATACATGATACATCATCATAGAAGATATAAACATCTATCGTAAAAGATGAGCATACATCATAAACATAACTAACTAAGTGCATGGTTCCTCCCAACCGTATATAGTATCATTAGACCATAGTGGGCCCTAGCCATCCCTCTATGTGTAACATTCCAAGTCACTGAAGAGATCATCGATATTATCATAGTAGGAATGTCACTCCTAAAAAATACTACATCATATGCAGAAAGAAATCTAACATGCTACAACATATACACAAGGAATCTAATCATGCAATTTAAAACATAAGATAAGTAAATAACATCATCTATCATATGCTAATCATCAATAATAGGGTACATGTCAACCATCATAATCCATGAACAGAATGAAGATAGATGCCAACAAAGAATGCATCAGCCACAATGTCTCAAATGGATCTTAAATGGTAAGAGTGAATAAGCACTAATACCCAACCACATGGAACCTAAATGGCCCACTCCTACCACGTTGAGGAGATAATCTCAAGTCCCAAACAAGATATCAAATCACATAGCACAAATACTCTCTAAGTCCAGGAATCCTAAAAGTATACTAGCTCAAAGGTTCAAACATAAACTGACATCTAACCCCAGAGGCACACAAGACACGTAGGAACCTACTATGTAAGGTGGAAATTGTCATTGCATGGATCATGCTAGAGTTACCTTGGTAGTCTCTCTATAGACCTTGGCCCCCTAGTGATCCCTATGCGGCCACTAGCATCCTCTCATACTGATGAGGCATACTACGAAATGCAAGGTCGCAACCAAGCGTTCTCTCTACTCCCATTGTAGTTTTTACTAGCACTCGAGGCATGGGTGAGAATAAACAATTATCTTATTAAGTTCATTTAAGTGAATATTAGATATAATATTTTCACTTATTAAACAACTTACAATGAGTTACCCCAGCAGCCACTTAGGGCCCCAGCCACCATTGCAAGCCACTTCCCAACACTACAAGTAGATAACCTACCCTAGGCTCATGGAATCATAAATCACAAAATCACCACAATCCTATACAAGCGACTGGAAAATAACCAAAAGATAATCCATAATAAGAGCATCAAATCTCCATGATTAATTGAAAAGCATCCATTGATAATCATGACCACAACAGTTCTCTATTGACAATTGAAGGCATCAATGATAATCACAATATCTATTGGTTCTCAACAAGCAACCAAAAAGGAATATCAAACAAATAATATTGATCGGAGACTCCAAAATGGTCAAGTCAAAACATGTCACAACATGACATCATCAAGATCAAATAAACACTTTTGTCCCATCAAGGCGACTAGAAAGTAATCTAGATACAACTAATCGATAACTCATAAATGGTTACATAAGTCACAGGTTACACAAGAAGACTGAAAACAATATCAATCAGTAAATTCAATCAGTAACACACACACCATAGAGAATTCCATCTCATAACCATGGTTGGGTTTAAAAAGATTGAGATCAAAGAAAATCATCATGACATCAAAAATCATAACCCTTGAGCCTCTAGTAGACGTCCTATAACTAGTCAACAATCTAGTCAACCCAAAACCCAAAATAGATAGCATAGAAAAATGCAAAATGCAAGCACATGTTTTGGTTTGCTAAAATAACTTAGTTAAATGAAATATGGGGTTCTCATTTTCACTTTGAATTTAGACATCATGTGGAGGAAATTGTACATTTTTCCCTAACCCATGTTTTTTTGATAGATAAAGGTTTCTCCCCGTAAGTCTTAGAATTCAATTTTCTAAAATAATTAGTAGATAATTACTTATTTAAATCATTTGCATTCTCTCTCAAAGATCAATGTCACTAACAATTCCAAGTAACATCTCCCATTAGTCACATCATTGGAATAATACCTATCACCTGGGCATGTGCAGGATCATGGTGTACCAAACTATGGCCTTAAGTGGCAATGAAAAATCAGCAAATACGGGTTATGTCAACTTGACATATAATTTTGAAGTGGTTATGGACTTTATATCAAAAAGTTGTAAGAAAATAATCTATAGGAAATTGAATGTAGTTTCTAAACTACAGGGCCTAATTAGGAGAAAAAAATAATTGATTGGTCAAAAGTTTTAATTTTAATGCAGTACTACAAAACTTTCAAGGCAAAAATAAAAAGTAGGTGTATGTCTGACCACCTTAATCAAATTGAAATGACAATGTTTTTTTAGTATAATTATAGATATGAAAAGTAGACTCATGCTCGGATGTGACGCATATTTTTTGGTATTTTTATTCCAAATAAATAATTAAATGTGAATTTTCTACCAAAAAAATTATGAAAAAAAAGGTCCCGTGTCTGACCACCTTAACTATTAGAAAATTTTACCAAATTTAAATTTTATTTTATTTTTATTATACTAGGCGAAGCAGAGAAAGTGATGCAACTTTTAGATTTAAAAAATGTTATACCATTTGAAAGTTATAGCTATTTTTCAATCTATATGTCAATCAACACTTTACAATAATCTTCATTGATAATTAACTAATAAATACTTATCAAACTTAGAGTTTGATAGAAATTATATCGATGGATTCTCGAGAGCGATAATAAAAAAGCTTTTTCATTTCATTCAATTTCGATAAAAGTAACATTGTCAGACGACTACCCAAAGTCTGAGTGTCACTAAAACCCTCTTCAAACATGTCTTTTGGGTTGACCGGGTAGGCTTGGTAAATACCAAGCCTAATCGGATATCGGATATCCAATTTGAAATCTGATATCTAATATGGTCCAGTGAATTTTGGTGGAAATTTTGAAATCCCAACCCATTTTGGAGGGAAAATCAGATTTAAGAGTTATAGCTTATGATTTATAAATTATTTTTGTTATATTACTTTGTAAATATGTATTATAATATATTATATATATAATAACATAATGTAAAGATATAACATATAATATATTAATATATAATAATATATTATGTTATTCTCATTATAATCTATAAATATAATTTATATTATTATTACTTTTACTAAATATAATAACGTAATATATATATATATATATGTATGTTATTAATAAATATATATATATAATAATGTAATATTTTTATTAAATATAATAAAGTTATATATATATATATATATATATATATATTATAACGTAATATTTTTATTAAATATAATAACCTTATATATATATATATATATATGTTATTAATATATATAATAACACAATATTTTTATTATATACAATAAAGTTTTATATATATATAAAATAATGTAATATATATATTACATATAATTATATATATATATATATATATATATATATATATATTACATTATTATATATATATATAAGTATGTTATTAATATTAATATATATTACTATATTAATATGTATGTTATTAATATATATGTCTATTATTAATATATATGAGTCAAAGGGGGTCATAGGTTGACTTATTACCCCCTTCAACCCATTACATAATGACATATGTCCCTAGGGGTCCTAGGAGCCCTAGTGACATATTAGAATCGTTCTTATGGGTCGAAGGGGGTCATAGGTTGACCTATGACCCCCTTCGACACATTACATGATGACATATGTCCCTAGGGGTCGTAGGACCCCTAAGGACATATTTGAATCATTTTTATGGGTCAAAGGGGGTCATAGGTTTACCTATGGCCCCCTTCAACCCATTGAATGATAAAATATGTCCTTAGGGGTCCTAGGACACCTAGGGACATATTAGAATCATTTATATGGGTCAAAGGGTGTCATAGGTTGACCTATGACCCCCTTCGACCCATTACATGATGACATATGTCCCTAGGGGTCCTAGCACCCCTAGGGACATATTAAAATCATTCATATAGGTTGAAGGGGGTCATAGATTGACTTATGATCTCGTTCGACCCATTATATAATGACATATGTCAATAGAGGTCCTAGGACCCCTAGGAACATATTAGAATCATTCTTATGAGTCGAAGGGGGTCATAGGTTGACCTATGACCCCCTTTGACACATTACATAACAACATATATCCCTAGGGCTCCTAGGACCCCTAGGGACATATTAGAATCGTTCATATGGGTCAACCTATGACCCCCTTCGACCCATTACATGAAGACATTTGTGCCTAGGGGTCTTAGGACCCCTTGGGACATATTAGAATCATTCATATGGGTCAAAGGGGGTCATAGAGTGACTTAGGACCCCCTTCGACTCATTAAATGCTGACATATGTCCTTAGGGGTCCTAAGACATGTAGGAACATACTAGAATTGTTCATATGGGTCAAAGGAGATCATAGGTTGACCTATGATCCCCTTCAACCCATTAAATGATGATATATGTCCCTATGGGTCCTAGGACCCCTAGGGACATATTGGAATTGTTCATATGGATCAAAGGGGGTCATAGGTTGACTTATAACCCCTTTCGACCAATTAAATGACGACATATACATATTAAAATTATTTATATGGGTCAAAAGGGGTCATAGGTTGACTTATGACCCCCTTTGACCTATTACATGACAACATATGTCTCGAGGACCCTTAAGAACATATGAGAATCATTCTTATGGGTCAGAGGGGGTCGTAAGTTGATCCACGACCCCCTTCAACATATTAAATGACAGCATATTTCCCTAGGGGTCCTAGGTCTCCTAGGGACATATTAGAATCATTTATATGGGTCGAAGGGGGTCATAGGTTCACCTATGATCCCCTTCAACCAATTAAATGATGACATATGTCTTTGGAGTTCCTGCGACCCCTAGGGACATATTAGAACTGTTCATATGGGTCAAAGGAGGTCATAGGTTGACCTATGACCCACTTTGACTCATTAAATGATGACATATGTCCCTATGACCCCTAGGAACATATGAGAATCATTATTATGGGTCAAAGGAGGTCATAGGTTGACCTATGACCCCCTTCAACACATTACATGATAACATATGTTCCTAAGTGTCCTAGGACCCCTAAAAAAAATTAGAATTGTTCTTATGGGTCAAAGATGGTGATAGGTTGACCTATGTCCCACTTCGACACATTACATGATGAAATATCTCTCTAGAGGTCCTTGAAACCCTAGAGACATATTAGTATCATTCTTATGGGTCTAAGGGGGTCATAGGTTGTCCTTTGACCTCTTTTGACCCATTACATGATAACATATGTGCCTAGCGATCCTAGGACCCCTAGGGACCTATTAGAATTGTTCTTATAAGCCAAAGGGGGTCATAGGTTGACCTATGACCCCCTTCGACAAATTTCATGATGACATATGTCTAAAAGGGTCTTAGAAACTCTAAGGACATATTAGAATCATTCTTATAGGTCAAAGGGGGTCATAGGTTGACCTATGACCCCCTTTGACCTTTTATATGACGACATATGTCCTTAGGGTTCCGAGGACCCCTAGAGACATATTTTAATCATTCTTATGGGTCAAAGGGGGTCATAGGATGACATATGACACCCTTCAACCCATTACATGATGACATATGTCCTTAGGGGTCCTAGGACCCCTGGGGTCATATTAGAATCATTCTTATAGGTCAAATGGGGTTATAGGTCAACTTATAACCCCTTTTGACCTATTAAATGATGACATATGTCCCTATGGGTCATAGGACACCTAGAGACATATTAGAATTGTTCATATGGGTCAATGGGAGTCATAGGTTGACCTATGACACCATTTGACCCATTAAATGATGACATATGTCCCTAAAGATCTTAGGATCCCTAAGGACATATTAGAATTGTTCATATGGCTTAAAGGAAGTCATAGGTTGACCTATGACCCCTTTCAACCCATTAAATGATGACATATGTCCCTAGGGGTCCTAAGACCCCTAGGGACATATTAGAATTATTCATATGAGTCAAAGGGGGTCATAGGTTGACCTATGACCCCTTTTGACCCATTACATGATGACATATATCCCTAGAACCCCTAGGGATATATGAGAATCGTTCTTATGAGTGAAATGGTGTCATAGGTTGATCTATGACCCCCATCGACACATTAAATGATGACAGATGTTCCTATGGGTCCTAGGACCCCTAGGGACATATTAGAATCATTCATATGGGTTAAAGGGGGTCATAGGTTGACCTATGAGCCCGTTTGACTTATTAAATGACAATATTTGTCCTTAGGGATCCTAGGACCCCTAGGGACATATTAGAATTGTTCATATGGGTCAAAGGGGGTGATAGGTTCACCTATGACCCCCCTGTGACCCGTTACATGATGACATATGTCCCTAGGACCCCTAGGGACATATGAGAATTGTTCTTATGGGTCAAAGGGGGTCAGAGGGTGACCTATGATACCCTTCAAACCATTACATGACAACATATGTCCCTAGGGGTCTTAGGACTCCTAGGGACATATGTTGCCATTTTATTAGTAAAAGGAGGTCATAGGTCATCTTATGACCACGTTTGACCTATATGAACTATTCTAATATGTCCTAGGGGTCCTAGGACCCCTAGGGACATATGTCATCATGTAATGTGTCAAAGGTGGTCATAGGTCAACCTATGACTCCCTTTCACACATACGAATGATTCTAATATGTCCCTAGAGGTCTTAGGACCCCTAAGAACATATGCCATCATTTAATGGGTCGAAGGGGACCTATGACCCCCTTCGATCCATATGAACGATTCTAATATGTCCCTACGGGTCTTATGACCCTTAGGGACATATGTCGTCATGTAATGGGTCAAAGGGGGTCATGGGTCAACCTATGACCCACTTTGACCCATATGAAAGATTCTAATATGTCTCCAGGGGTCCTAGGAGCCCTAACATATGTCATCATTTAATGGTTCATGAATGATTCTAAGATGTCCCTGTGGGTCTTAGGACCCTTAGGGACATATGTCATCATGTAATGGGTTGAATGAGGTCATAAGTCAACCTATGATCCCCTTTGACCCATAAGAATGATTCTAATATGTCTCTAAGTGTCCTAGGACACCTAGGGACATATGTTGTCATTTAATGGGTCAAAGGGGGTCATAGGTCAAACTATGACCCCCTTTGACCCATATGAATGAATCTAATATGTTCCTAGGGGTCTTGGGACCCCTAGGGACATATGTCATCATGTAATATGTCGAAGAGGGTCATAGGTTAATTTGTGACCCCCTTTGAGCCATAAAAATGATTCTAATATGTCCCTAGGGGTCCTAGGGCCCCTAAGGAGATATGTCATCATTTAATGGGTTGAAGGAGGTCATATGTCAACTTATAATCCCCTTTGACCCATATGAAGAATTCTAATATGTCCCTAGGGGTCTTAGGACCCCTATGGACATGTGTCATTAGGTAATGGGTCAAAGGGGGTCATAGGTCACCCTATCATCCCCTTTAACCCATTAGAAAGATTCTAATGTGTCCCTAGGGGTCTTAGGACCCCTAGGGGCATATGTCATCATGTAATGGGTTGAAGGGGGTCATAGGTCAACCTATGACCCCTTTTAACTCATAAGAACGATTCTAATATGTCCTTAGGGGTCCTAGCACCTCTAGGGGCAAATGTCATCATTTAATGGGTTGAGGGGACATAGGTCAACCTATGACCCCTGTTGATCCATAAGAATGATTCTAATATGTCCTTAGAGGTCCTAGGACCTGTAGGGACATATGTCATCATTTAATGGCTCAAAGGAGGTCATTGGTAAACATTTGACCCCTTTTGATCCATATGAATGATTATAATATGTCCTTAGAGATCATAAGACCCCTGGGGACATATGTCATCATGTAATAGGTCAAATTGGGTCAAAGGTCAACCTATGACCACCTTTAACCCATATGAATGATTCTAATATGTCGCTAGGGATCGTAGGACCCCTGGTGACATATGTCATCATGTAATGGGTCAATGATTCTAATATGTCCCTAGGGGTCCTAGGACCCCCAGGATATATGTTGTCATTTAATAGGGCAAAGGGGGTCATAGGTCAACCTATGACCCCTTTTGACACATATAAAGCATTCTAATATGTCCCTAGGGGTCCTAGGACCCCTAGGTACATATGTCATCATGTAATGGGTCAGAAGGGTTATAGGTCAACTTGTGACCTCTAGTGACCCATAAGAATGATTGTAATATGTCCCTAGGAGACTTAGGACCCCTAGCTATATATGTCATCATTTAATGGATCGAAAGTGGTCATAGGTCAACCTATGACACCCTTTGACCCATATGAAGCGTTCTAATATGTCCCTAGGTGTCTTAGGAGCCCTAGGGACATATGTCGAAGTGGGCCATAAGTCAACCTATGACACCCTTTGACCCATAATGAAATATATTTTATATTTTATTTTATATTTTATTTCAAGCCTCTAATCAGATTTTCAAAATCAAACAACCAATATTACAAAGATCCACCAATTTCTCAATAAATCCCAAATCGGGTATGTCCGAAATAGTGCCAAAAACTTCACAACTTCACATATTATTATTAAATCTAAAAATGGACATTTTTATAGAAATTTTAGTAGCATAACCACCTACAAAATGACATTTCCAAATCCGTATAGCATTTACACAATAGCCCACAAACGTAGGACAAAACTATGCTCATCGGGCTCACGAAATTAACACAAAAGCACTAATAATCTATCTCAGAAGTTTAACCACATCCAATACACATATTCAGCTTTATTTTAACATCATAAAGTCTTAAATACAATAGCAAACCAAACTGATATGAAATACTCAATTGAAAACACCAAACTCTTACAAAAAACACAGCCGAAAATCCACAAATTTGCACTGTTCAGCACAAGGGAAAACTCTGCATGAGCTTGCACATGGAATGGCTTCAAAATTCCATCCTTAGCCTTCCTAGAAACTTGCAAACTCCCATCCTTGGGTCTCCTTCTCCACAGGTTTGGCAGCCTCTGAAGAACAACAAATCAATAAGCGAAAATCAAGTTCTGGAATGAGCCCAAAGTGCCTCCAAACCCCTTAAGAGAGGGCATAACCATAACTCACATCTAAGAGGGGTTAATAAAATATAATTAAATAATAATTTTTATTTATTAGTCTATTGGTTTCCAAATATTAGCCCTTTTTTCCGAAACTTCACCTTTTCGGAGCCTGTCTGCTTTAGCAAAGTTTATTATTTTTAATTATTTCAAAAGGGAACATGACAAGTCCTCCACTCTCAAATATTGCTTGTCCTCAAGAAATGAAGGTTTGAATTCTCAACAATATGTGCTCCTTCCTAAGTTGCATCCTCTAGTGGTAATCGTTTCCATTTGACCAAATGTTCTATGACACTCCTATTTCTCAATCTTTTCTCTCTTGTATCCAAAATCTCTTCTGGTATCAAAACTAATTTCCCTTCATCATCAAAATGTGGTAATTTTGTAGATACTATGGTTTCTAGCCTAGAAACTTCTTCAGGCAAGATACATGAAAAATATTATGTATTTTGCTATTTGATGGGAGCTCCAATTCTTAAGCTACCTCTCCTACCTTCTTGATGATCTTATAAGGCCCATAGAACGTTGGCTTGAGTTTCTCTACCCCACTCCTCTTCAAGGTGCTTTGCTTGTATGGCTACAACCTAACAAATACCAAATCTCCCACCTCAAAATATCTTTCAATCCTTTTCCTATCAGCATATAACTTTTGTTGGTTCTGTGCATGTTGTAGATTATCCTTGAGGGACCTTATTATGTCTTGACTTTTCTTGATGAAATTGCTTGTTGTAGGTACTCTACTATCGAAAAGTATTAGATCAAAAAAGGAAAGGGCATCATAACCATAAAGAGCACAAAAAGGAGGCATACCAATAGACATGTGATGAGATGTATTATAACAATACTCCCCTAGGTGTAACCATTTCACCCAAGCATGTTGTTGATTTGAAACATAGTTCCTCAAATATCCCTCTATCCATTTATTAACTAGCTCTATTTGTCCATCTGTTTGAGGGTGATAGCTAGTATTGGGAGTGAGTTCAATTCCTGCCAAATGAAAGAGTTCCTTCCAAAAAGAGCTGAGGAATCTACTGTCTGGGTCACTAACAATGTTTCTAGGCAAGCCATGTAATCTAAAAATTTCCTTGAAGAACAATTTGGTCACTTGTGATGCCTTGAAATCAGATGTGATAAGAAAGAAATGTGCATACTTAATTAGTCTATCTACCACCACATATATGCAATCCTTACCTTGAACCTTTGGCAACCTAGTGATGAAGTCCATGGAAATACTTTCCCATTTTTGTTTAGGAATAGGAAGTGGCTGCAACAACCCTGCAGAAAAATTTTGCTCACTCTTGCTTTGTTGGCATACCATACATTCCTTAATGTGTTTAAGGACATCCTCCTTCATACCCTTCCATGAAAAATGCTCTTGAATTTTCCTATACGTCTTGAAGTATCCCTGATGACCATCCAAAGATGTGTCATGAAAGGCCCTCAATATCCTCTCCTTAGTTCTTGATCCTGGCACTAAGAAGATCCTATTCTTGTAATAAAGTAATTCATCAAAAACCTTGTACCTATTATCATCCACTAACTTAACCAAAATCTTGGTGGCAAAGGAATCTTTAGCATACTCTGAAATTATGGAGACTTTCCAATCAGCAGAGATAGATGTTAAGGAACACAAAGTGGGCTTTCTTGAGAGAGCATCAACAACCACATTATTCTTTCCTTTCATGTATTCAATATCAAAATCATAAGCTTGCAATTTTCTTACCCATTTTTGTTGACGATTATTCAAATCCCTTTGGTTCAAGAAGAACCTGAGGCTATTATGGTCTGTCTTTACAATGAATCTCCCACATACCAAATATTGTCTAAACTTATGAAGTGCATGCATGATTGCCAACATTTCCTTATCATAGATTGAGTAACCTTTCTTTGATTGATTTAATTTTCTACTCTCAAATTCTATCGAATATCCCCTTTGAGTTAGGACAGCCCCTATACCTTCTCTAGAAGCATCACATTCAACAACAAAAGGTAAAGAGAAATCTAGAATTGCAAGCACAGGGCATGAACTCATTACTTCCTTAAGCTTATCAAATATTTTTTGTGCCTCCTCTGTCCAAACAAAAGCTCCTTTCTTTGTCAAATTAGTCAAGGGGGTAGAAAGCTAAGAAAATCCCTTGGAAAATCTCCTATAGTAGCTACACAACCCGAAGAAACCTCTCAACTATGTAAGATTAGTGGGTGGAGGCCAATCCAAAATTGCCTGGATTTTTTGTTGATCAACCTGTACTCCTTTAGAACTTATAATATGTCCCAAATATAGGATCTTTTTCAAACCAAACTCACATTTAGATAGCTTAGCATAAAAGGATTGCTGCTCCAAGATTCTCAAAACAGTGTCTATGTGCTTTAGATACTCTTCCTATGTTTTACTGTAAATCAAGATATCATCAAAAAATGCCAAAACAAATTTTTGAAGATGCTGGCTAAATACCTTATTCATACAAGATTGGAATGTTGCAGGTGCATTAGTGAGGCCAAATGGCATAATAAGAAATTCAAAGTTCCCATAGTGACATCTGAAAGTAGTCTTTTCCACATCTTCACTCGTCATTCGAATTTGATGGTACCCTGATCTTAAGTCAATTTTCGAGAAGTATACAACACCATGTAACTCATCAATGAGTTCATCTATGCATGGTATGGGATACCTATTTTTTATGGACTTCTTGTTTAGAGCCTGGTAGTCTATACACATTCTCATTGTACCATCCTTTTTCTTGACAAGTACCACAGATGATGCAAATGGACTAGAGCTAGGCCTTATGAATCCCATGTCCAGGAGTTCTTTAATAGTTTTTTCAATTTCTTCCTTATAACCTCTTGGATGGTGGTATGGGGTTGTTATATCTAGTTTGGCAATGTGTTCTAACTCTATAACATGCTCAAAACCTCTATCTGGTGGTAATCCTGGAGGCAAGTCATTGAAAACTATAATATGCTTATAAAGAATATTTTGAATTTCAAAATACAAATTACCTTGATTCTTTGGAGAGCTTTTTGAATGGATTATGACTCCTGCTGCCCATGCTACTTGTCCTCTTCGAAAAGTCCTCTCCATCCTCTTTGCAGAGATCGCCTTAGGTGCTCCATTAAATAAGTCTCTCAATATGACTTCTTTCCCATTGGAATGAAATTTAAACTCCATAGTTTGATGGTTCATGTAATAGCCTCCAATAGAGTGCAACCATTGAACACCCAATACAAGATCTGTCTCCCCAATACCAACCACATAGAAGTCATCACATAACTCATAATCTCCTAAGGTTATCTTGAGATGTTTCACCACCCGTGTACAAGGTATAGTGAATCCATCAGCTACATTAACATTGAATCCCTCAAAATATTTTTCTTTAAGCCCTCTTTTCATGACAAATTCCTCATCAATAAAATTGTGAGTTGCCCCACTATCAAGAAGAATTTTCAACCTTTGCCTTGCTCGTACCCTTCGAATTCGAAAGGGATGGTATCTTGGGACTCCTGATAATGCTACTAAAGTGCCATCCTTGCTGATTTCTTTTTCTTTCTCTTCTTTTACCTCCTCCTTAGTGTCATGAAATTCCTCATGCTCATCTAAATCAGATTCTGAAGCAACTTCAATATAGTGCACTTGACCTTTCCCCAAACATCTGTGTCCTAGAACCCATGGTTCTCTACAACTAAAACAAAGCTTTTTTCTTCGTAATTCACTCCTAGTCTCTTCATCTACCTTCTTTTTTGCCACATTTATCACATCTTTTGGTGGTAGTGTTGAGAAAGTCTTTTTCTAAAAATTTCCCTTATGTTGCCAAAGATTTGGAGGTTTTTGATTAGTGACTGGTTTCATAGGCGCGCAAGTTTCAAGTTGCAAGCTTCTTTTGATAGCTTCCTGTAAGGTTGAGGGTGAGAAAGCCTTAACCAAACCCTTAACAAAATCTTCTAAACCATCAAGAAAAAGATAAACAATCCTCTTTTCACTCATATCAGGTACCATAACAGCCGCTTTTTGAAACTCTTCTATATACTTATTAACTGATTTGGTTTGATTCAACTTTGACAATTCTTTAAAGTACTCTTCATCATCCTTGAGGTCAAATTTATCTATCACTCTTTGATTGAAATCATCAAATTTATTTACCTGGTCATGACCTTGAGTAGTCATTCCATGATACCACCAATCATAGGCTGCATCTTCCAAGTGTAGACTTGAAAATTGAACATCATCACCCTCCTTCATGGGGTTAAGTGTGAAGAAAGTCTATAATTTTTGTAGCCATGCTCTAGCTGAAATTTTATTTGCTCCATCAAAAGTAGGTGCTGTAAACTTGCTTATTTTATTTTTGAGCTCTCTTCCACTTATGTCATGCTCCCTCCTATTCTCTTTTTTGGGCATCAAAGTGTTCATAATATCCACATATTCTCTAAAAGGAACTGAACTGCAAAAGTCATCATCTAAGCCATTGTAAGTAGCTCTTAATGCAATCAAGTTACCTGTAACCTCTTCCATAGGATTAAGGGCTGGATTCGGTATCGGTGGCTCATCTGCAAGCAAGAAAATAGTTTTGGTTGATTTAGATGGTGTGGATTTCAGATTTCTTGGCTCCTCTGAAGTGCTCCCTTTCTCATTAATAGATTCAACTCCTTGCAGTTTTTCTGTCAATATTCGCAAAGCTTCTCTAGTTTCTGCCAAACTATCCACTGTTTGCTTCTGAATATTTTAGATGTCTTGGAAAAATTTCTTTTCCATCTCATCTAGATTAGCCATACTTTTCCCTTCCTTGGATTTTGTACTTTTACTTTCAACTAGAGGTTTGATCAAAATTTCTTTATTCTTTTCTCTCTGCAAATATCTTTTTTCTCTTTCACTTAGTTGCATGCAAACTTCTAAAAACCCTCAGGCTAGCAAGATCATAGCTCTAATACCACTGAAATGTCCCTTTTCTGATTTTATATGTTATTACAAGCCTCTAATCAGATTTTCAAAATCAAACAACCAATATTACAAAGATCCACCAATTTCTCAATAAACCCCAAATCGGGTATGTCCGAAATAGTGCCAAAAATATCACAACTTCACATATTATTAATAAATCTGAAAATGGACATTTTTATAAAAATTTCAGCAGAATAATGGCCTACAAAATTCCATATCCAGATCCGTATAGCATTTACACAATAGCCCACAAACATAGGACAAAACTATGCTCATCGGGCTCCTGAAATTAACAGAAAAATACTCGAAGACACCACAAAAATTCTAATAATCTATCTCAAAAGTTTAACCACATCCCAATACATATATTCAGCTCTATTTTAACATTTTAAAGTCTGAAATATGGCAGCAACCCAAACTGATATGAAATACTCAACCGAAAACACCAAACTCTTACAAAAAACACAGTCGAAAATTCACAAATTTGCACTGTTCAACACAAGGGAAAACTCTGCATGAGCTTGCACATGGAATTGCTTCAAACTTTCATCGTTAGCCTTTCTAGAAACCTATAAACTCCCATCCTTGGGTCTCCTTCTCCATAGATCTGGCAGCCTCTGAAGAACAACAAAGCAATAAGCGAAAATCAAGTTCTGGAATGAGCCCAAAGTGCCTCCAAACCCCTTAAAAGAGGGCATAGCCCTAACTCACATCCAAGAGGGGTCAATAAAATATAATTTAATAATAATTTTTATTTATTAGTCCATTGGTTTCCAAATATTAGCCCTTTTTGCCAAAACTTCACCTTTTCGAAGCTTGCCTGCCTTAGCAAAGTTTATTATTTTTAATTATTTGAAAAGGGGACATGACACATAAGAATGATTCAAATATGTCCCTAGGGGTCCTAGGACCCCTAAGAACATATGTTGTCATGTAATGGGTCGAAGGGGGTCATAGGTAACCCTATGAGCCCCTTTGACCTATAGGAATGATTCTAATATGTCCCTTGGGGTCCTAGGAGCCCTAGAGACATATGTCATTTAATGGGTCAAAGGGGGTCATACCTATGACCTCCTTTGACCCATATGAAGCATTCTAATATTTCCCTAGGGGTCCTAGGACCCCTAGGGACATATGTCATTATGTAATGTGTCGAAGGGGGTCATAGTTCACACTATGATCTCCTTCAAACCATATGAATGATTATAATATGTCCCTAGGGGTCTTAAGACCCGTAGGGACATATGTCATCGTGGAATGTGTCAAAGGGGGTCATATGTCACCCTATGATCCCCTTTGACCCATATGAATGATTTTAATATGTTCCTAGGGGTCTTAAGACCCCTAAAGACATATGTCATCGTGGAATGTGTCGAAGGTGGTCATAGGTCAGCCTATGACCCCCTTCAACCCATATGAATGATTCTAATATGTCCCTAAGGGTCCTAGGACCCCTAGGGACAAATGTCATCTTTTAATATGTCAAAAGGCTTCATAGGTCATCTTCTGACCCCCTTCGACCCATATAAACTATTCTAATATGTCCCTAGGGGTCTTAGGATCTTTTAGGGACATATGTCATCATGGAATGTGTCGAAAGGGGTCATAGGTCATGTTGTGAGCCCTTTTGACCCATATAAATGACTCCACTAGAAATAATATAGTAAAAATAATAATAATATAGTATAACAATCATATATATATATATGATTTATAGATTATAATAATAATAACATAATATATTATTATATATTAATAATATAAGCCATAATATTAATAATATATTATAGATTATAATTTATATATGATAATAATAATAATAATATATTATAGATTATAATTTATATATGATAATAATAATAATATGTATTAATAACATATATATAATATATTACGTTATTATATTTTATTAAATTATAGTACAAATAATAATAATATAATATATTATTATATATTAATAAATTATATATTATATCTTTACGTTACGTTATATATATATATATATAATATTATATAATATTATATAATATTATATAATATATAGATTATATATAATTTTATATATAATAGTTATGTTATTATATTATATATTTATAGATTATATATTATATCTTTACATATTTCATAACTCAAATTAGTTATATCACTTAAAAATTTGTTTTTCCCTCTAATTTTTGTGCCTTTTCCCTCCAATTTTTATGCCGCCGATATCGGATATTGGATCTCATATTGGATATGCGATAAGGCTTGGGCCTTACTTTCTAGGTTTGGTACCTGAATAGGTGAAAAAAAGTCAAAGCAAATTTTGGAGCACTTTTAGACGTGTTCAAACTCTATTTTTTTTCACATTGCCACTTTTTGGCACACCATGATCCTGCACATACCCACCTTTGAATTCACAAATTTCCTTATAACACTCTAAATACATTCGTTTATTTAAAATAATCTTCATTGATTTTAAGTAAAATCAATCTCATTAATAATTCAGTAATTATATAATTCCACTAATATAATTAATCTTAATTAAAATTGTATTCAATTAGCAAATATATAACTATTAAATCTTCAAGCCAGACTCATCATTAACTAGATTAATTAATGAATATCCATGAAACACTTATACTAATATTTATTTGTTTTTAATTCACTCACATTTTAATTTTCATTTACTAAGTCATATCATAACTTGAAAGTAACCATTTATTTTATTACTAAAATAATAATGAATGATTATTAAATAAAATAAAACAAATTTTGAAATGGTAAATATAATTAATGATATTTATCATTAATCCATTTACATTATCAAATTAATAATTATTAAATAATTATTAATGAAAAAAATTTACAAATTCTTTAATAAATAATATATTCAAATCTATATATTTATTTATTAATTAATTGAGTTAATAAACATTATAAACATTATAAAACTTATCTTTAAATTATTACTAAATAATAATAAAAAGGTTCATACAATAAAATTTATATTTAATAACATTATAAAAAATAAAATAAAACTATTAATACATAACTAAGTTTTTATAAAATTCGATGGCTTTTATTTTAATAGCCGTGCAGCCTGCCTCTATTGCAGGGCCTGTGACGATAGTTGCAGTACCTACGACAACAGGCTCGTGGCTGTCAACAGCCTCAAAAAGGAGCGGACGGGGTGCGGTAAAACCCTCCCTCCCATATATATATATATATATATATATATATATTTTTTTTTTTTTTTTTAAACAAACAATGATTCCTATCGTAGGTACACTGCGATATGTAGGTACCTGCAAATTTATTCCTTCTGCAATGCATGAAGTCATTGGGATATGGGTTCATCCCTCCCAAATATTTTCATTAAAAATTTTACAAATGTTCTAATATAAGCTCTTTTTAAATTATGAAATTGCATAGTGAATTTTTTTTTTGTTAAGGATTTATATATATACATATTTAGATCAAGCTCAAATCTGAGATATGAATATAGTGTACCCTCTTTTTAAAAATATTATCTATTTATTTCTTCTAATAGACTTGCCTATAAACATTTTAAACCCTAGTCACATAGATTACTCAGATCTATGCATGTGGGGGTTTCTCGCACAAAAAACTAAATATTCATAACAAGACTTAATATAGCTAAAACATTCACGAACATATGCATAATCACAAGTATCTACCTAGACACTGATGCTAATTCACTTCTCCTCAAAATTTTCAAAGGAAGCTCCTTCCTTCTTTGACGTTCGTGGATCCACCCAAAAATGCTCCTTGAGCTACTAGGAGTGCCTCAACATAAGGACCTCTCAGGAAGCACCTAGAATGTCTCTAGAAACAACTAGAAGATAAGATAAGCATTGACAACTAAGCACAAGCTTTTTCCAACCTTCTAGACGTGTCACAAGGTTGTAGACACCATGTGCTTAATTTGTGCACTAACTCCTGTGTTGTAGACATACGTGCATAACAAGGGTGCGCTTATTCCTAGGTAGACTTATAACTTTTATTTTAATTTTTTTTTTATTATTATTATTTTATTATTATTAATTTAATTTTCTTTTATTTATTTCTTTTACTCAATTAATTTCCCACTTAATTAATTAAAATCAAAATATCAAATTATCATGATATTATATTAATTTTTTCAAAATAATTAAATTAGTAATTAAATCTTTTAATTTTAGACTTAATTAATAGAAAATTCACCAAAGACTTTCAAGATAAAATATGAAAACCCATCATAGAACAATCCATATAAAATCAGATAAGGGGTTAAAATCACGAATTATGTCATCCGATGCATTCAAAAGGTAAAACATCTCAGATACTTGTCCTACCTTTCTAGGACAAATGGTTTAAGGGTTTAGGATTTGGACTTGAGAATTTATCTCCTCTCTCTTACCATTGAGATAGTGCGATAGTGTATGCTCATACTGGCAATTTAAGGAAGTTGATACCTAGTACCTGCACTTGCATAAAATTCATGCATGTACATACAATATATATATGCTAAGTGAAATAGGCAATGGCAAGAAGTGGTGCATCGTGTAGATCCTGACTAGCAAGTGACTACGACTCCCTTCCTTAACCACATCAAAAATGCCATAAAAAAAGAGAACAAACATGCACACCATACACATGCAAGTATGGGGTAAGTATCCATAAGAAAACGCATGTGATAATAAACCATCTAACTAATCATCAATAACTGGAAATAATGTAATAATCATCATGCATACATGAAATGTGGAGTCTAATTAATCTCATCACATATTAAATGAATCCATAGCACAATATCTGATAGTCTCAAAACAATGCTACTAACCATCTACATAAAATTGACCTAACAAAGTTTGGCCATGATAGCAACAATGTATCTAGAAAAATGTAAATGAGGGCAGGCATTACATCCATCCCCCCTAGAATTAGGCTTACTCCTGGAAGCCTACAAAAAGGTAGGGATATAAATCTCATAATCTAGCTACATCCTCCCATGTAGCTGAAGAACCTTTAGTAGGGTCCCATTGGACCCTTACCTACTCTATGGTTCAACCCCTGAGGGTCAACTCCCACTACTCTAGAATATGAACCAGCTCCAAAGCTAGCTGCCCATCCTCTACCTGCAAAAAATTCCAATCAAGAACATGTACAACATCAAGGATATACTACCTAAGTACTGAGACATGAAAAACATTATGAATGTGAGCTAGGATGGGTGGTAAAGCAAGGCGATAAGCAACTGGGCCAATCCTCTCAAGAATCTTGAATGGTCCGACAAAGCAAGGTGCTAGCTTTGAACCCTTTCTGTGTTGAATCAGACTCTTCTGTGGATGCACTCTCAAGAATACCTTTTCTCCCATAGCAAACTGCTTATCTATCCTATGTGCATTAGCATACTTTTTCTACCTATCCTGTGTCGCAATCAAGTGCTCACGGATATGCACTACCGTTGTTCCATATCACAAAGCATCTCAGGACCCAATAGGATGTGATCCTCAAGATTGTCCCAACTCAAGGGTGTACGACAAGGATGTCCATATAAAGCCTAGAATGGTGCCATGCCAATAGAACTATGATACCCATTGTTGTAAGAAAACTCCACTAGGTAGAGATAGTCCTCCCAATGTGTCTGCCTATCCATCACATACATCCTTAACATATCTTCCAGAACTTGATTCACTCTCTCTGTTTGACCATCTGTCTTTGGGTGATATGCCTAACTAAAATTCAATTTTGCTCCAAGCTCATGTTGCAATGATGTCCAGAATGCATATGTGAATACAGGATCCCTATCTGAAATGATCTTTCAGAGAATACCATGTAGTCTCACGATGTCATGCATCAAGACATTAGCTACAAAAGGCGCTATGTAGGAAGACCTGATTGGTGAAAAATGTGCCACCTTAGTCAACTGATCAACAGTGACCATGATAACATCATGACAACAAGCATTCATAGGTAACCCTACTATGAAGTCCATAGAGATGATGTCCCACTTCCATGAAGGAATGAGATTTTGTTCCAAGATTCTTGCTGGATGTTGGTGTTTTGCCTTGACTCTCTGACACTCAAGACACCTAGCCACATAATTAGCAATGTCACTCTTCATCCTAGACCAATAGAATAAATATCGCAAATCAGCATGCATCTTCTTGACAGTTGGATGTGCTGAGTAAGGTGCACAATGGGCTTCTACTAGGATCAAAGTGGGAAGCTCATCCAATAGTGGCACATAAATCCTTCCTACATGTCTCAAATAACCATATGACTCTAGGAAATAGCCTAAAAACTTACCCTCCAAAGGTCTTCCTGAATCTATTTCTCTACACACCTCCTGGTACCAAGAAATTGTAGGAAGTGCCTAAAGAATCTGACTCCTCAAATCAACACTAAGAGGCATAGATAATATCACATGTCTCCTGCGACTTAAAGAATCTACCACCACATTCTCCTTTCCTAGAATGTACTTTACCTCAAAATCATACTCACATAGAAATTCCATCCATCACCTTTGGCGAGCATTCAGATTAGGCTAAGTGGAAATGTACTGAAGACTATGATGGTCACTATGTAGCTCGAATCTATGCCCCGACAAGAAATGTCTCTACCTTGTCAAAGCATGAACTACTACTGCTAACTCAAGATCATGTGTAGGATAATTTAGCTTGTGATCCTTGAGCTTGCATGATTCATATGTAATCACCCATCCATTATGCATCAAAACCACTCCAGTCCCCTCAAAGGAAGCATCTGTACACACCATGATAGGATGTGCTATTCTAGAGAAGTTCTGGACAAATCTACAATAATAACTAGCTAGACCCATGAAACTACGAATCTTTGACACATTGGTCAGTTTAGGCCAATTTACTATTGCCCAGATCTTTGCAAGGTCTATAGAAATACCATCACCTGAAATGACATGCCCTAAACACTAAATCTCTAATTTGAAGAATTCACACTTAGCTGCATTGGCATAAAGCTGATTTTCTCTCAAGCACTGTAAAACCAATCATAGGTGTTCCTCATGCTCCTTCTGAGACTTAGAATATATCAATATATCATCAAGGAACACAAGTACAAACCTGTCAAGATAAGTTTGGAACACCCCATTCATCAAGCTCATGAAAATTGATGGAGCATTTGTCAGCCCAAAAGGTACCACTGTGAACTCATAGTACCCATAGCAAGTTCAAAAGGTGGTCTTGTGAATGTTGGGTTACTTAATGCCAACCTGGTGGTATCCTGACTTAAGGTCGATCTTGGAGAATACTGTAGCTCCCTTGATTTGATCAAATAAGTCATCAATCCTTGGTAGAGGATACCTAGTCTTTATTATCACCTTATTTAGCTATTTGTAATCAATACAAAGGCATGAAGAACCATCTTTCTTTTTCGCAAAGAGCACTGGAGCTCCCCATGGTGATACACTAGGTTGAATGCTCCCTTTAGCCAAAAGTTCCTCTAGCTAAAGACACAACTCACCCAATTCTTGTGTAGTCATACGATAAGAAGCTTTAGAGATAGGCTCCGCTCCTAGAATGAGGTCAATGCTAAAATCGATGTCCCTCTTTGGGGTACGCCCAAAATCTAACTTGAAATATTTTTGGTAAAGTAATTATTTCTCATGCATATAGACAAGCTAATATTTGTGTAGATTACATTGCCAATCTAGGAGTGTAGGATGAAGGAAGGATATCATGGCAACATAATATAATAGAAGTTTTCTTTTTAAAGGGAAAGATTTATACATTAAACCTATAAAATAGTCATTATAATTTAATATAGAAAAATCAAATAATAAAAACTAGGTGAAATTTCTACCAGTATGGTTTAGGAACTCCTTGTGAGGTTTAGTGGTTGTTGCAATGGTTTATATCTTGTAAGATGGGGGTTTTACCCATTTGTGTTGCACGAGATTCATTTCCAGAGGATTATTGAGATCAGGGGGCTTCATGTTATGATAATGTAGGGGTTTCTAATGCTTTGTTTCTCTGAGGTAAATCTTATCTTTGGCCCTTTCTTCTTTTACCCAATTTTTTTGGTGTTTCCTTGTTGGATTTTTCTTGTTTTTGGTGGGTTCCCTTTTATTGTCATTTCCTTTTAAGTGGCTTTGACTATAGGAATATTGATGTGGAATAACAATAGATCAAATTTTTCTAGTGTTGTAAGTAAGAGAATTTCATAGGTTTTTGAAGTTTCCCCTTAGTTGGGTCTTTTTTTCTTTGTTTTCACATTTCATTTAGAAGGATGTTGTAAATTTTCAAGTGCCCTTTAGGCAGCTGGGTTTGTTATATTCAATATGGGTCGTAAGTGAGCTATGTTGCTTCTTTGGCTAGTAAGTTATTAGTGACTCTATTACTAGTTTTTTTAATTCAACCAATCTCCCATTTTCTACTCCTTTTTAGTATAAAAATATTATTAGAAATCTAAAAAATTGAGACCATAAAATACCCAAGTGGCAAAAATTAAAAACCAAACATGAAAGAATGAAAATAAGAAAAAAATGAGTAGATATGTTTAAAATAAAAATTAATATTAGGATTTTAAAAATTACTAATTAAGTACATGGTTAATTGACATTCTATCAATAAATTAATAAGTCATTCAGTCAATTAATCAATCCACCAATCAATTGATCTACATATGGGGGTTGAAACTATTATTTTATTATTAATATTAAAATGATTTTTTTGAAATACATAATACATTAAATATGTAAATAATAGATTTCCTTAGAGTTGTCCAATATAGTCTACCATCTACTTCTACTCATAAATACACAACACAATACACATTCTAAATTGTTTAATGCAGTGCAAGGCAAGAGAATCCCTAAAGGAGATGTCCTAGGCCCCAACAAATAACCACACAATAGAAGAATAAATAATAACATAGATAATTAGATCCAAAATAATGTCAATTTTCATAATATAATCATAAGATTTACATCCAACATGCCTGACTGTAAGGCCTTTCGGGCTAGGGTCAAATACATAAGCGATTAAAATATTAATTCTTCAAGACCCCTCAAGATCCAATCCCAACTCTAGCTAGTCTAGATCCACACTTTGGTAGAAACCTCCAAGGAATATCTCAACTTGTGCTTGCAAGCCCACCGAGAAATCTCGTTGTTTTCTAAGCTACAGCTACTAGCTCTTCAAAGTTCACTCCTCCTACACATCTTCTTCTCCAAGATGGATGATTAATCATGATCCTATAGTAAACTACCTCACATTTGACACTCTATCCATAGACTCAAGAAAAACTCACTCTCCAACTGCTCTCCACACTCACTGCTCCTCCAAATGAATGAATAATGACTAAATACTTCACCCCAAGCCCTATTTATACCAACCTAAGCCACAACTTAGCCTAGTAAGCTATAACTTAAATATTGCTTACATTAACTATAGAAGAGCCACGAGTCAACCTCCAACAAAAATTAAATGCCAAATGCTATTGAAGAATTACAATACTTATTACATTCATAAAATTGATTACCTAAGACCCAATTAGGTCAACTCAACTCAACAAAAATCCCTTAAATCATGTAGGATAACCATCTTAGGATGCTCCTACATTAGAATCCCTAGGTGTGAAAAGAAAAGTGTGTCCCACACTTTCATGTCCAATAAAAAAAATCCAAAAAATGTTTTTATCTTTGCCAAGGGCTTCCACTCCAATAGGGACAAGAAAGCCAACATGCAAATCATCCACATCTACGTCACTTTGTCAAACACTAAAATCTCAACCATCCAATCAGCATGCTCACTGCTAGGAACAAAATGAACATAATACTTCATCAGAAAACCCTCATCCACATTAGCGACTAGTGAATCCACACCAATAGCAACAAACTCCATATTAGCAACAATATGTAGATCTCTGGGTCTGTGCAAGAAGTTGGGTCTCACTTTTGGCCAAAAAGTGGAAGCGTTTTTTTTTTTTTTTTGAAATATTTTTTTAATTGATGCCAAAATTTGAGGCATTTAGAGATTAAATATATAAAAAAATCTAGAAATAAACATTGTAGTACTTGGGATCTTCTTTTCAAATACATAATTTATTTGTATACCCATATGATAGATTTTTTTTTTGTATGGATCTTTAAAAACCACTTTTTCAAAATGCTTGTTTCAAGACGATACCATGCTCGTGTACGGACACCATAATTTGACACAACTAAATGAATCTATGTGAATCCTTTTAAATGAAGTTACTTGACACACCAAAGATGAAGAGAATATTTTTCTTTAATTTTTTAATGAATTTTTAAAATTAATTTTTAATTGATGATTAAGATAATTTATAAAACATCTTATGTACGGACATCATAATTTAATCAAAATTTTAATTTTAAATTTTAATTTTAAAACTTGAAAAGAATTGTGTTAGGATCGATGATATGTAATTTCATTTACAAAATATGAAAAATTAAAAAGGCTATTAAAGTTTTAGTGAATGTCACTATTTAACGCTTAAGAGATACTTTTGTGTAATAAATAATGGAAAATTAGCAAATGAACTCATAACACTATAAAATTTGCATTTTTAAAATTAGAACAGCAAGACCTATAATGGGTTTTTGTTTCATTGAAAAATTCAATGGGGATGACCATATAAAAATTACAACAATCCCTAAAATTGTTGATCAAATGCCTTAGAGAAAAAATGGTTCATGAAGGCATGGCTTGGTCCCATGCCTTTGCCCAAGGAAAAACCTAAAGCAAATTCACAGCCATTCCAAATTCCTGCCCCTGTCAACTAGAATTGGGCACCTAATTTGTAATTCAAAAATCAGGTGCCTGATTTGGTTTTAACCATTGGCAAAAATGGTTACACAATTGCTTAAAAATTGACCCAATTTTTAAACAATTGGGTACCCATTTCTGCCAAAATTTAAAACCAAATCGAGCACCCAATTTTTGAATTACAAATTAGGTGCCCAATTTTGGTTGACATAGGCCCCAAAAGATGCCTCACAGACCACTTTTCAATGATTACAATGATTGAATAATATTTTAATTCTACAATAGTGAATTCTATCATAGTCATTCTATTTTCTTGTCTTCTACAATTTGCAAGTTATTTATTTGAATTCAAAACTAGTGTAAACATGGGATCAAAACAACAAAGAAAGAAGAAATTAAAAGTGCTGACAAATGAGGAGATTGCAATAAATAAAAAGAGTGAAGCACAACATCAGCAAGAGAGAAGACAAAGAATTTGAGAATCAAGCAATCTTTCAAAGGAGAATGACATTAAGGATACCAAAATGGTTGAAGAGGTTGAGGAAGAGAACCCATTACAAAGAGATTTAGGTGCACATTCTAATCAAATATTCAATATAGGCGTGTCTCCAAAAACTCAATTTTTTTCTCATGATGAAATTGGTGATTTTCTAGAAGCAGGTTATGATTTAAATGATTTAGATTTTCTTCATGAGAATAGAATGTCAAATGATCATGTACAAAAAACTCAAATAGAAATGCATGCCCCAAAAGAAATACCATTAAAAATTGAAAATGAGATTCAAATCCCAAATAATAGTGAAAATAAAGTGCCAATTGAAAATAACAATTGTATGAATGTAAACATAGAAACACCAATTATTGAACAAACATGTCAGAAAGATGTTAAAGTGCTTGAACATAATTTTCATTTTCCTAATGATGTGCTAGATAATCTTGAGGGATTGGTTTTATGGAGACAAATTAGGACACATGCTAATAGATTATATAGACATTTTTTTAATAATAGGAAATTTAGGTTTCAATGTCAGTTGATGTTGCAACTAATTAAAATGTCTAAAATGCAAAACGTAATGGTTAGGAATGTATGTGAAACCCAAGAATAAAAATGAGTCATTAAAACAAGTTGTATCCACTATTGCTAGTGCCTTTGATGTTATCGAAAATAAAAGTCACTCTAAAGATAAGAATGCAATACACCAAGCAATAACAATAGCTTTATTAACAAATCAATAACTAATAAAAGATTGATTAGCAACATAAGTGGATATCTTAATGTGAATCATAAGAATTTAGAAAGAGTTGTAAAGAGAAGGGTTAACTTTGAATGTGATCCAATAAATATTTTGTGGACTTCTAGTGGTAGACTCCTGAGATGTGATATGAAACTTACTAGTGAAGTCAAAAGTTTGGTTGAATTTTTTTGGCATGATAATACAAGAGTATCACCTAATTCAAGAGATGTTCTTAAATTGAGAGTTGGGTCAAAAATACGTGATCCACATCCTAAAAACCTTTTGGACATGACTTAAACTGAATTGTTTAGAGAATCTGTAGATGGTAAGGTGTTAACTATTACCATTAATCAAAGGTCTTTTGAAAAGTGTAAACCGTGGTATGTAAGGATTAACAAGGAAAGAATCACATGTTGCAAAACTCATATTCAATTTCGTTACCACTATGATGTATTTCAATCTATACATGGTGCCAGGCATAGTAAAGAAATGTTGTAGGAATGTGGTATAAAAATACCACCTAAAACTATAAAGGATTTCATATTAGGTTTGTTATGTGAGCCACCTAATGATCAATACATTCTTTTCAATGCTTGTCTTTCTGATACATGTGATATGTGTGGCAATCTTTCTTTGTTAGATAAATGTTTACATGTAAATGCTTTGACTACTTTTGGAAAATAATTAGTTGAGGTATAAAGATTCAAAACTATTGAATATCCATTGAAGGATGGGAAGATTGGAAGAAGGTGTGATCTAGTTATAGATAAACTTAGTTTTCATGCATTTATGAATGAGTTTAAGAGTGTGATCATAACAAAATATGTTAAACACTCTCAATATGCTAGATGGCTTGATGGACAATTTTGCATATGTAAGAATACATTTCCAATTGGTTCTATACTTTCAATTGTTGACTTTGCAGAGAACTACACACTTGCACTGCAAGATGAGGTATAGCCATAATATTACAATTTAGTGCAAGTAACAATTTATGTTCATAGAATTTATAGGCATGCACTTGATAGTATAGAGGAGGATCAAAATATATTGAGAGAGTACCATTTATATGTGAGTGATAATAAATTCCATTCATCTAAGTTTGTTCAATATTGTTTCAAGTTCTTTTATGATAATTTAAAAGAGAGACAAATCCAAATGACACAACATTGGATATGGTCAGATAATTGTACAAGATAATTCGAGAATGCTAGAATGTTCTATTGGTTGAGTAGGACACATAGGAAAACTAACATTCAATGTGTGTGGAATTGTTTTGAGGTTGGACATGTTAAATGAGAACATGATGGTGTTGGTGCATGCATGAAGAGAGCCCTTAGGAGAGAGCAATTAAAATTTGAGAAAAAAACCAAATTCAAAAATGCACATAAGATTTTCGAATGGTGTAACAAATATTTATCCATGGGATCAAGTGAGAACTCTACAGTCAAATGTTTCTTCTACCTAGTTGAAGAGAAGAATATCCTTTCAAGATATGAATGTGATACAAGTAGTGGGTCAGCTAAATGAAATTCATTTAGGAGTTTAGATTCTAACACTTGAACTATATGGACTAGGAAGTTTTCTTGTTTTTGTCGATTTTGTCTTGTAGGTGAATGGGAAGAATGTGAGAATAAAGAATGGGTTGAAGATTGGCAACAAAAATCATTAGCACCTACTGAAACACATTTTTAAGATGATATAGTAAATGAAGGCTAGAATGTTAATTTTGTATTAGAAGACTATGATCATATTTTAGACCTCATAGAACCTAGTATGCACAATTTAATTAGATTTTGTTGTGATCATGCCTCAGTTTATATTATTTATTTATGTACATGTCAAATGCAATATAATTAAAGCACATACATGTCTTAAATATATTATTAATGTTAGGATAAAACCATGGACAGAAATAAAAACTACATGCAAATATAACCAATAACAAAAATATAATAGATCACACAAAAATGAATACAACTCACCATGATTTAATGTGGTTCACCCAATCCCTGGCATACGTCCACCAAACAGCAAGTCCAATCTTATTACAATCTAGTAATTACAACTTGATTACAATCCATAATCCCTTACAGCTCAATATCGCTGCAAGAAGTAATTTCGCATCACAACATAATGAAAATACCCAACCCTAAACCCTTTTATACAATTATTAAACCGCTTTAGGGTTATAACATGTTAGCCATAAATTAGCCATAACTTTACTGGAAAATCTACGAATGGCAAATAAATTTTTTTGAGGCAATGCCTCGAACCCCACAAAATTATAGAGTATGTACAATACTTTCCTGATCAGCCAACACAATCTAACAATCTCCCACTTAGGGACTGATCAGGATCCACACTAAACAACAATCTCCCACTTGGAGACTGATCCTATAGCAATACCACTACCACATGGGGCTCCCACTGGATCAAACCAATTGGACTCTTCTATTCTTTTATTCATGTTCAGTCTAAAAAGACCAACCAAAGCTAAAGAGGAGTTCAACTTCTCCCTTGTTACAACCTTTGTCAACGTATCTTCTGGATTGTCATCTGTATGTATCTTCTCCAACTTTAACTATCCATCCTCCAAAACTAACCGAATGAAATGGTACCACAACTGTATGTGTTTGGTCTTAGAATGCATAACTGAATTCTTGGCAAGATGAATGGCACTCTGACTATCTATGAAAAAATAATTATCCTTTTGAGGATGTCCCAATTCTTCCAAGAAGAACTAAAGGCATATCATCTCCTTGGTTGCCTTTGTAGCAGCAACATACTCTGCCTCTATAGTGGATAGAGCATTAATCTTCTGTAACCTAGAAACCCAAATCATGGTTGCCCCACCAACAGTAAAGACATAACTTGTAGTACTCTACCTAGTATCAATATCACCTGCCAAATCTAAGTCAACATAGCCTTGCAAATTAGGAGTAGAGCCCCCAAAGTGTAAACACTTATTGGATGTTCCTTTGAAATATCTGAGAATCCACTTGATATCATTCCAATGCTCAAATCCTGGATGACTCATATACTTGCTAATGACTCCCACTGCATGGGAAATATCTGGCCTAGTGCATACCATAGCATACATCAAGCTTCCTATAGCTGAAGCATAGGGCACCTTGGATATCTTATCCTCCTCTTCCTGTGTCTTAGGACACATCTTCTTAGTCAATTTCAAATGACCAAGTAAAGGTGTGCTGAGAACTTTAGCATTCTCCATAGAGAAACATTGCAACACCTTATCAACATAATCAACCTGAGATAGCGTCAATGTTATATTCTTCCTATCTCTACAAATCTTCATACCAAGGATTTGTTTTTCTGCCACCAAATCCTTCATAGCAAATGTATGTGCTAACTAGCATTTCAGCCCCTTAATATGATCCATGTTAGACCTAGCTACAAGCATATTATCAACATATAAACATAAAATAATGTAGCTGTCATCATTTAACCTCTTAAAATAAACACAATAATCTGAATGACACCTATTATAGCCATGCTCATGCATAAACCTATCAAATCATAGATACCATTGCTAAGGTGCTCGCTTCAAGCCATATAAACTTTTCTTCAATTTGCACACTAAGTTCTCCTTACCTTTGACCTCAAATCCCCTTGGCTGAGCCATATATATTTCTTCATCCAAATCACCATGAAGGAAGGCTATTTTAACATCTAGTTTCTCTAAATGCAAATCTTCAGTAGCCACAAGACTTAAAATAGTAGAGATAGAAGTCATTTTAACAATAGGAGAAAATATCTCATCAAAATCAATTCCCTTTTTTTGTGCAAATCCTTTTACAACTAACCTGGCCTTAAATCTTTTCTTACCTCCTTCCTCTTCTTCTATAAACCCACTTATTCTGTAAAGCCTTTGTACCTGTAGGCAACTTGCATAGATCTCATGTCTTTTTTTATAGAAAAGAGTCCATTTCATCTTTCATTGTAGACTCCCACTGAATCTTAGTATCCACCTGCACAACTTCATCATAACTTTTAGGTTCATTAGCATCGGTAAGTAAAATAGAATACAAAGAGGGAGAAAAAATTTGTGGAGGTCTAATTTTCCTTGTTGACCATCTAACATTCACTAGTGTGTGTGGTATTTGTTGTTGCAGTTGTTGCACATCATGAGGAATGGCTGGAACATTAGCTTTTGGAGTATCATCCAACACTACATAATCATCTTCTTTCTTCTCATGTTGCTGCAACAAATCTTTGTACAACACTTTCTTAATGAATATGAGATCCTGACTTCTAACAATTTTATGATTTTCAAAATCCCAAAGCCTATAACCAAATTCATTAATGCCATATCCAACAAAAACACATTTCTTTGATTTATCTTCTAGCTTGGTTCTATTTTTAGAGTCTATATGAGAAAAATATTCACAACCGAAGGTCTTGAGAAAAGAATAATTCACCTTCTTACCAATCCATGCCTCCTCTAGAATAGCACAGCCCAAAGGAGTAAAGAGACCTCTATTAATAAAATATATTATAGTATTGATAGCCTCTACCCACATGTGTAAGGGTAATCTAGAATGCAACCTCATGCTCCTTGCGCACTCCATTATAGTCCTGTTCATGCGTTCAACCACTCCATTTTCCTATGGAGTCCTTGGAACAATTTTCTATCTATGAATACCATTAGTGGAGCAATAATCTTCAAATTCATGACTACAATACTCACCACCATTATCAGATTTGAGACATTTTAATTTCTTACCAGTCTCATTTTTAACCAAGCATTTCCATTTCTTAAAAGTCTGAAATACATCAGATTTCTGTCTAAGGAAATAAACCCATACTTTTCTAGTTGCATCATCAATAAATGTAACATAATAATGAGAGCCACAAAGGGAAGATACTTGATTTGGTCCCCATACATCTATGTGCACAAGCTCTAATTTCTCCTTTTTGTTTTCCTTCCCAGTCTTTACAAAACTCACTCTCTTTCATTTTCCATACACACAACTTTCACAAAAATCCACATTAAAACATTTCAGACCTGGTAAAACTTTCTTTGAATGAAGTACTTTCATACCTTTGTCACTCATGTGTCCAAATCTGTTGTGCTACAATGTTGTATTAGAATCTACATCAACTATTTGTTCTCCCTGCTCAACTACAACAATTGTTCCTGAACATTCATTTTTCTCTGAAACAATCAAAGTAGAAGGAACAATATGACATGTACAAAGATATAAGGTTCCTACTTTCACACCTTTTCCTACTACAATGGAACCTTTTGAAACTTTCCAATTTTTATCATTAAAAGTAACTACACAACCCTCATCACCGAGTTTCCCTGCTGAAATTAAATTCCTACTTAGCCTTGGAACATGTCTTACCTCATGTAGTAGCCAATGATTCCCATTCTACAACTTAATCTTAATTTTTCCCTTTCCAACAATTTGATAGGGTTCATTATCCCCCAAATAAACAAGCCCAAAATCCCCTTGGACATAATCAATGAAATAACCTCTGTGAGGTGTAGCATGAAATGAAGCACCAGAATTGAAAACCCATGAATCATCAACACTTTCTAAAGATAGAAGCAAAGCATTCTCTTTAGATTTTTTACTTAACACATTTGCTTCCTTGTCTCCATCTGATTTATCTCCTTCATTTTTCTTGCGATTCTAGCAATCTTTCTTTTTATGACCTAGTTTCCTACAATACCAATAGTCATTTGGTCCTCTTGATTGAGACCTCTTCCCCTTTGACTTTCCTCTTGATTTTCCATGATTTCCAAAGTTACTTCCTCTCTTAGTCATTCTGCCCCTGCTTTGTGCATTCAAAGTACTTTCTGATGTAGATCCACCTAAGGATTTCCTATGAGTTTCCTCACTCAAAACAACATTGATCACATCTTCACAATTTAGGGTACTAGATCTAGGAACAAAATTACTCATTGCCATTACCAAGCCATTCTAGCTTTTGGGCAAAGAACACAAAATCAAGAGAGCCCTAATTTCTTCATCAAAATTTATACCCACAGAAGATAACTGACTAGTAATAGTATTAAACTCATTTAAATGTTCTACAATAGATCCACCTTCTGCCATTTTCATATTAAATAAACACTTCATGAGAAATACCTTGTTTGAAGTGGAGGGCTTTTCATATAGTGTCGCTAGGGTTTTTATCAACTCTTCTGTTGTCTTTGCTTTTGTAATATTAAATGCCACCATTGGTGCTAAGCATAACCAAATGTTTCCAAGTTCCTTTCTATCCAAAAGATCCCATTTAGCATCTGACATATATCCTTGATTCTTGGCTTTGCCTTCTAACAGCTTCCATAAATCCTTCTGATAAAGATAGTCTTCCATTTGCATCTTCCATAACTAGAAGTTCTGCCCATTAAACCTATCAACCCTCAGCTTACCCTCATCTACTATTGCTCCCACTCAACCATGAGACTCCCACTTAACTGTGAGACTTTCTTGCAGAGGATAACTAAAAGACAACCTCGCTCTGATACCACTTATTAGGATAAAACCATGGGCAGAAATAAAAACTACATGCAAATATAACCAATAATAGAAAAATAATAGATCACACAGAAATGAACACAAGGCACCAAGATTTAACTTGGTTCACTCAATCCCTGGGCTACGTCCATGAAATAGCAAGTTCGATCTTATTAAAATCCAGTAATTACAACTTGATTATAATTCGTAATCCCTTATAGCTCAATACCACCGCAAGAAGCAATTTTGCATCACAACATAATGAAAATACCCAACCCTAAACCCTTTTATACAAGTATTAAACTGCTTTAGGGTTATAACATGTTGGCCATAAATTAGCCATAACTTTAGTGGAAAATCTACGAATGGAAAATCTATGAATGGCAAATCTACAAAACCCACAAAATTATGGAGTATGTACAGTACTTTCTTGATCAGTCACCACAATCTAACAATTAATATATGTACGCATGTGATTCAAGTGTTTGTGTACTTTATCTTATCTTGTAGGACATGTTTATGCTATTATTGCACCTAATGAAAATGATGAACAAACTGAGTATTGGCTAGCTAGATGTGTGGAACCTAAGAAAAAATTGATATGTCATCAAGTAGATGATGATGGTTTTGAGTATCTAGTTGGGTCTATCATTGTAGATGGCACTTGGCTATGTAGATACCTAACAAGAAAAATGGTTTACTAGCATTTGAAGACTACCAATCTGAAAAGAAGATTTTACACTATTCTTATTTGGTTGTGGCAATGAATATCAAATTAGAAAGATACAAAGGAAGATCCACAAAGAAGGTATTATGGACAATTTTAATGGATGAGCACAAGACAATCATAGATGCATTGTAAAAGAGAAATGATGTTAATGGTATAGTGGGACAACTACATTTAAATCAAAAACATGTAAGTTTTTTCTTTATTGTGTTATTTTTATATATGTTTGTATATTTAATTACATGTATGTAAGTGTTGTCAATAGAAAATTATAGAACCTATATATACCTCTTATTCAGGTCTCAATTACAATTTACGCAAATTTAAATGTTAAGGTGGATTGGACATCAACATCTTGTGCAATTACACATAGTGAGTACATACAAATTACACATATTCACATAGTTTAGATAAATTTATGCTTTTATTAACATGTGTTTTTGTCTTACAATTTTATTTAATAGGACCTCATTTGAAGAAATGTGTTGAACCAATTTTATATTTTGAGCTCACTTCTATAAATATGTCATTGACATTGTCTTACATGTATTGTGAAACATGTTGTAAACATTTAAAAATAGGAGTCTACTTCTATTTGAAAGTTGAAGGTGTGCACTTGATATTATAAGTTAATTGTCAATTCAAGTAATGACCTCCTAATTTTTTTATTACTTTTACATTGAAACATGTTTAAATTAGTGTTTGTATATAAAAGTAGTTAAAATTATTGTTAAATTACTATATACTTACAAAATGTGTCAGAACATGAATAAAATATGTCACAATAAAGAAAATGGTTTGAATACTTACAACATGATCTAACATAATAATATATACTACATACACTTGCATGATAAGAAGTTGTAAAAAAATAGTGCATGGTCTAACATGTCATAACATGATCTATGAAGTCAAAAATATATATAATACAGTTAACTGCCCTAATACAAAGTATATCAAAATAAACTATGTGTCATAAAAACATAGTCTAAAGGTGCAAAAAAGACCTAATCTATTTGATTTGTAGTCTTCTTTAGTCCATGCTAAGAGGACTCAGATGGATCATCCTGTGTAACATTAGCTATCTCATCATGTGGGACACCCTGTGAGGCAGATGGATCATCCTGTGAAACATGAGCTGTCTCATCTTGTGGGACACCCCATGAGGCAGATGGATCATCCTATGTAACATGAGCTATCCCATCATGTACGTGCTTAATTTAGATGGGTGTCCCTCTATAACGGGAGGAGGTGCAGTATGAAAGCTACCAAATGTAGCAGTCATAAGGTCCTGTAATTTACAATACATACATTTTAAAAATTTGGTAAAGAGCATAATGAACTATTTATGTACATAAATCACAATATTGATCTCAAAGGATGATTTAGGTACCTCCATCTAGCTTATTCCCATACTCTTAGCAACACTCATCATGATATAGTCGTAAAATTATGGTCCATAAACATTGAGTCAAAATTATATATACATGAATTACAAAGTACGTAAACTAAAAAGTACATAATTTGTACACTAAATTTTTTATACACTATAAAAACATGTATATATATATCATACCTAAGTAGAAGCCACTATCATAGATCTGTCTAAAGATATACTAGCATAATGGTCATCAACATGTCTCGCATGGTCAAAAGATGGAGTCAAAAATAAACTATACTAAGGCCTGTATGAATAAGTATGATCCATCTCTTGTTTGTAAAATCAAAACACATAAAATTATACACATGAATCAAAGTTTTTCAGATTATAAGCTAATAACAATGTACATACATAAAAATATTACAAACTATTTTCCTTGAGTCAAAAGTTCATACCATAAGTATTTGAGGCTGTGCCTCAGTGGTCAATGAATCAATACCTATACTGACATCAAATTGTGTAGTAGTCAGAAATCCCTAAAAAATTAGATAAGAAGAACATATGAGCACATGTTATTAAATTCAAGTTTGAATGTACATTTTGATAGTGTAATTCAAAGTGCATATCGTATGAGGGATACCAAGGTTCGTCGGTCTCAAAAAAAGACTATGCTACCTACTAGGAGGAACAATATCATCCATCCTCTATTATTTCAAAATTAATATACATTAATATGGTTAATAAAATTACACATGCATGAAGAAATTAAATAATTATGTACTTTATATTTTTATTTTAATTAAAATTTTACCTACTACTCCTGACTGTCCTCGAGCTCTCCCTGCATGAGGTCAAAAAATGATGACACATCAATATCATCACCACCATCACCATGGGCAACATGTACATCATCATCAAAATCATAATGGTCATCATGTGCCACATCAACATCACTCTGGGGGCCTTTGCATATATCTCTAGAGCTAGTATAAATGCATCCAAGTAAACAAATATCTCTTGCTTGCGTCCACTACTCTACTAAATTGCCTAAAAGGGCACTCAATGAGGTAAGAGTAGATGACACTCCTCGACAATGGTGTGGTACTAGGAAAACTGGTGTGGGAAGAGGTATAAGAGGTTGAGGCTATATGTGATTTCTTGTTCTATCGCTTAGCTTTTCCCTAGGCCTATCCTAAGGCATCCCTCCACCAACCCCCTAAAATGCTCTAATATTAAAATAATTGGGTTTCAAATCCAATTCAAACTCAGCCCATAGTTTCTTAAGGAAGTACATGGGTACCTCATGATTAACATGTGGTGGATGGTCAAATACCATCCCCCACCACTCCTAAAAGTATGCAACTATACGTGGATGCATGCACCATTTAATAGAAATGTGAGGCTTCTTATCACTAATCTGCTCACCTATCTTAGGGTTTACAAAATATCTAATAGAATGTCCTTTAATTATTTTGAGATTATGGACCTCTCTATAGGATAGGCCATCATAATAATAGGCACACATGTTTTGCCTCCATAATCTAAAGCTATCAATATCAAAATCCAAATGCTCTATAGAGCAAACGACGTCTTGCATGCTATTCACAAGGCATAGTAGGTGAGGAGGGGGCTGGGCCTCACACCTAATAGTCTCAATATCTTGCATGAGGTTGCTAAGATTATGCCTCATGCTCTCTCATAGATCCTCTGCAGTAGGTAGTGGAGGAGGACTAGGTGGTTGTGGAGGTGTGGGTGGAGGTGGAGGTGGAGATGGAGGGGCAGAGGTGGGGGTGGAGGAGGGGCAGGGGGTGGTGGTGGGTCCATCAAATATAATTTGTAGATATGTTTAAACAACATAAAAATTCACAAATTTACTATTTAATAAAATATATCTAAAATATAAATTATATAAATTCACAAATATTTAAAACCATATCAATTAAATAAATAAAGTTAAACACTTAAGTAAACTTTAATGTTAAGGCTAACTGAACACTATACCAAATTTAAGCCTAATCATAAAATAATACTCCAAAAAACTATATTAATAAATTAACTCAAATGTGAATTCTAAAAATATCTTATATAAATATGTTTATGATTATGCCTTTTTGAATTTGTACAATTAAAGATCAATATTAAAACAAATAGTCCATTGAACATATAAATTAGATTGTGGTTTGGGTTAGGATTGAAGATATTATAATATCACACATAATTAGCCTTTCAAATGGTGACATCTACAAGGAAATGTGTTGGTTGCCAAGAATTGAATAAATAACTTTTTATGTAGGCTTAAATAACTCTTTAAGTAGTTATGTTTTAATTATTTATGTAGATGGTAGATCTTTATCTGTGTGTCTCTATTATAAGGAGGATCTATAAATCTAGTTTTTATGTTAGATATGAACTTGTTTTGTCTATGCAAGTTCAAGGGAACATGTTTTTGATATTAAGGAAAAGGATGTGAGAGTGTGCAATAGTTTAACCATTGTTTTGGTAGATTATGATCTAGATCCTACATGGAATTACTTTATGAAAAATTGTAGTGATTTTATTATTATTAATATTTTATATCATTCTAGAGTAGTTATATTCCTATTCTATTTAGTTTTTAAAGTCTTGTTGAAAATAATGTTACAGTTATATGTTTCTGTCCTAGACCCCTCACTAACCTTATAGAAAGGGAAAATATATTTTGGTACTCCTATAAGATTTGTTATTCAACACTATTTATGCATTTATTTGGCCTACTAATAATCTAGTTCATATATTTGAAGTGGTTCCTATGAAAAATATAATCAATTCTCCATCTAAGAAGGAGAAAAAAATAGATAGAGACAATGATAGATGGTCTATCTACAATCTTAAACTTACCCCATTGATTTTTTAGGTAAAAGATAATATTAAAACCCTCTTCCATCTTTAAGCACTCCATTAGGTGCTTAGTGGAATTCATAGTTGTTTCTTGGAATAGGCCCTTGATTTTGAGATTCAATTAGCTTGTTTTAGTTCTCCTTATTAGCTTTTTTCAGTTTTCGTTATTAGAACTATGGTTTTCATCATTGATAAATGGTAAAAGTTAATTCTAGTCAAATAAGGACAATATTGGATAATTTATTACTATTGTAGACTTGTCAAGAATTGATAAGATTTGGAATCATTGTAATTTAGATTCAATTCAAGTATTCATTAAGCGTTACATAATCATCACTATAGTTTAATGCTATGGAAATTAATGGTCCAATGCATTCTTTAGAGGATCAATGGTAGGCTTGTAACGAAACTAAGACCATCAAACATTATAATCAATTGATTACCTCTAGTAACTTTGAGCTTAGTGTAGATAAAATATGAGACAAAAGTATAAATAAATTCCTCTTGGAACAATGTACAAAGGCTATATCAGCCATCTAAAATTTACAAACATCAATACTATCAATTTTTATGTATACTTATTTTGTGACATTGGTGAACTGTATTCTCATTATGGATTATATGTTCATCTCAGGATCAAACAAAGTTTAGTAATGTTACCTTTGTTGGCTCAAAATCTTAGTAATGAATGGGTTAAAAAGGTTATAAAAGAATAGAATCATACAAACTAATAGCTAAAGTTGCAACAAAAATAGACTTATGTCACAAGTTGAATGAGTAATAAACAATTATAAAATATACTTAATTTAGTAGTTTGATAGAGGAATTTTATAGTTAGTATAGTTTTAGTGTCTCAAAATATCAATGTACCAAGACCTAGTATTTAACTTAAGACAATTATATACAATCACTATTAAATAACTACATTAATAAATGAATATTTATACAAAATCCACTTCATTATTTAGAACTAATTATTAATAACATATATTCTCAAAATAATATTATTCATATTATTCGTAATATTTCTTCAACCCAATTTAAAAAAATTAAATATAGTTTTCAATCCTAGGATTAAGATTACTTTTAGACATTATGGATGTACTATTACATATGGTTACCTGGCTAGGGATCAAGTGTTAGGTTTAAGATTTGAAGATACAATTAGAATTAGGGTTTAACATTTAGGATTAAGTTTATTAATGATTTGGGTTAGGCTTAGAATTAAGTTTATCAATTTTAATTATATAATTTAGTTAAAATTTTAATTATTTTTAGGGTTAGGTTTATAATTATGGTGAGAGTGAGATTTTATATCAAGGTTAATACTATGTTTATGGTTAGTGTGTAGTTTTATTTTTAAAAATATGGTTTTAAGGTAAGGGAGCACATTATGCAACGCCTAGCCAAGCGATCCAAAGAACTAACCTAAAGTTTTACGAAGTAAGCAATAACATGTACAATAATACATAAAAAACATAAGAGATTACATTTATTAAGGATCCCAAGATGTTGAGACACATTTCATTTTTAAATAATTATACTAGAAATAAAATAAATAACACATCCACATGAAACAATAACTACAAGTTCAATCCATTTAAATAATATACATTTTTTCTAAATGCCATTTGACATTAATTCAGAATGCACAATCACCCACTAGACATGTCACATGGTATGAAAGGTTGAAAGAATATACATTTACAAAATAGTTTACATAATCCCTTTTTGATCCATGAAACAAAGTACAATATAATAACTAAAATCATTAAATACTTACTTTTGTTTTTGGATTCCTTGGCGAGGTGTTACACATTAAATACTTAGTTTTATGTTTAGGGTTTAGATTAAATCATTGTACAGTTATGGTTAGGTTGAGGTTAGATTTATGAATATAGTTAGTTTTACTTCCTTTTTTATATGGTTTACAAACTAATCTATAATTAATTACTATTTATTTGAAATAAATATAAAATATTGAATGTAATTACATGTTTAAACAATCTAATTTACATCTATCTAATCATTCAACATTGTAATTTGTATTAAATACATTGAAACATCTAAAATAATAATTTTTAAATGAACATGTACGAAGCTATTATTTAAATTAAGAGATACAATAATCTAAAGATAATACTATTAATGTAATAGAAATTTACAATTTTACATATCAAAATAGAAAAAACAATAATAAAATGACAAAAATATAAAGTGTAAAACTGAAAATAATTAAATAAAATAGTATAAAACAAAATTAAATACCTAGTATGTCGAAAATAGCAGTGGAGGGGTCAATAGAACTCCAAAACATGCTCCCATATTAGTCCTAAAATCGGGCTCACATATTATAAAAGGTTAAAATGAGCAAACAGGCCCCAAAATATGGGGATTCGTAATTTCCTGCAATTGGGTACGCAATATCTTAAAATTAGGTACATGATTTTAAACATATTGGGTACCTGATTTAAAAAGTTTTGAGCACCCGATCTATGTTGAACAAATTGGGTACCTAATCTTTTGAAAATGGATCAAGTGCCCAGAGCCAGTTTTAAAAATTGGGTACCTAATTCTAAGCAAATTGGGTACCCATTTTTGAAAGGTCTCATTCCATGGAATTGACTTCTATGAAATAATGACCCAACTTTGTGCTCTTACCCCTCCATAAACACATTCCAAAAAAGATGCTTTGCAACATACAAGTCACCACCAATACCAACTAGATCATCCACAACCTACTGCTCTGTAATCTCCATGTCAGACTCAACCAAGTGATCATGAAAAAAATCTTCATCCTAAGATTAATAAGGTTAGGAATATCCTAACAACAACCTCTAATTTCTCTATAGGTTTTTTATCAAGCTCTAAAAACTAATCAACATAACCAATCCCTTCCACCTCGACCTTGCGATACCATATTCTCTCTTGAACAGATCTTCTAACCATCCAGGCAACTCTATTTGGATTGGTAGACTCCATCTCCACAAAGCTCTATAGAATGCCTTCCTCACCCTATCCTTAACTCAATCAACCAACCTAGCTTCAAACCTTGTAGAGACCTCAGAAAACCTCCTCTCCACCACATCACAGAGATTCATAATCAGATTAAGGTCCAATCCTTATAGAGCCATCTCCAAGATCTTGGGAAAACCTCTACAATAAATCACCAATAGATCAATTTTCCCAAACTAGATCAACCTTCCATATTCATAGCCATAGACTCATCTGCATGTCCTCCCAAGGTCTTGGCAAACCACCTCAACTTCACTGATCTATCTACACACTCAAGAACAACCTTAACTCTAATACCACTTAATTTAGTGCAAGGTAGGGGAATCCCCAAAGGAGATGTCCTAGCCTCTAAGGAGAACATCCAAAGAAGATCTCAACTTTTTCTCACAAGCACACCAAGAAATATCTGTGTTTTACAAGGCACAACTACTAGCTCTTCAAGGTTTTCTCCTCCTCCACATCCTCTTCTCAAAGATGGATGATTAATCATGATCATATTGTAAATGACCTCACATTCAACACTCTATCCATAGACTCGAGAAAAACTCACTCTCCAACTACTCTCCAAACTCACTCCTCTAAATGAATGGATGAACAATGACTAAAGACTACACCACAACCCCTATTTATACCAACCTAAGACATAGTTTGGTCCCATAAGCTACAAGCTAAATATCGCTTACATTAACTACATAAGGAGCCACAAGTCAGCCTCCAACAAAAATTAAATATCAAAATCCCATTAAAGGCTTACAATACTTATTAAATACATCAAAATTAATTACCCAAGATATCCTTGTTAAATCATCCCCAACTATTATTATCTTCTAGCCCTCCATATATATTAAAGATGAATGTCTATTAAAATAGAAAAATACATAAACCCTAATAAGAATCAATAGATTATACATTTAAGTACAAGAAATACAAAGTGGTTTTCATCATAACAAAATTTAGTAAATGACAACAACAAGGTGATGTAAATAATCACCTAGATTCATCACAACATACACATAATAAAGATGATATCTCCCATGAGACTGTAAAAAAAATATAAAATTTCAAAACTATATGATGAGAAAATTGCCAAGGAATCTCACCACTATAGCCTTGTCCATGAAAATAATCCACTCCATTTATTCTTCATCCAGGGAAACAATCATATGGTATAGATGTTTCTATTGGAACATTGAGGAAAGGTGGTGTGTTGAGGAAGGGTTGAATCACTATACTCATAAACTTGATAAGGCCTTTTAAATATGAATAGCCCTGAATCATTTACTCACTTTGTAGACATGATTATAGAGTACTTCAATATTGAAATGAAATTAAATGTAACTAATTTATATCAACATTTGCACGTAAACATAAACCATAAAAGCATGAAATATAACACAAGTATTCTCTCACACAAAATCCTTGGTTAGATGGAAAAATATGGTCATGATGCTATCCAAAATTCTACCACTACTGCACTTAGAGGTTTCCTTGTTAGGGCTACAAGATTTTCTCACCTATGGTGACACTCTCTATTAGATGTAATATAATAAATTATTTAATCATCTACCTTTCACAAGGATTTTACATAATAATAATATGTGTGGACTCCATTAAGAGATTTACAACAAAACTACTCAATCTACCATATTAAAGAATTTAATTGCTACAATGATTAGAAAATAGTAGTGAAATGATTCTTTATAATTACAAGTTACTTTTCTTAAACAGATCCCTCTTCTTCTGAATGATTTATCACTTCAAGTGACTGATAGATAAAATCTTTCCTTATGCTTCTTTAGTCTATGACCTATAATAGAAGAACATCTAGTACAACCCTCTCATAAACAATTTCAATGTAAACAAGATTTATAGTCACAAAACCACCATCATAAATCTTCTAACTATACCTTGTAGATCCTTAATACATATATTTTTCCTCTCATTATCCTTTACCTAATTAGGATTTAGTAATATTCCCAAAATAAATCTTCATCCAAATCAATGATATAGAAACACTCTTATTCCATTCTTTTATTTTCTTTTATTGGCCTCCTTTCTACCATTGAATCACAAACATTTAGATCACATTTGCTAATGAATCTTACTACATTATTCCCTCCATATGTACAAATCTCTTGTTCTACTTGGTAGAGTTTTATACATAGGATTATGTTTTATTTATGAGTTTTATGTTCTTCCTAGACAACTTAGTGTATACTTTGTTTATGCTTCATGTTTATTCTTTTATTTAGTGTCCTTATGAATTGGTTAAACTTGGAATGTTCACCATTGTCTATGCATAGAGTGTGCTAAAATTACTTTGTATATTCTATGCTCGGATATAATTATGTTATAGTTGCACTTTGTTACTTTATTTTCTTAGGTACTATATAAAGGGCTAGTAATTATGTGCACCAACCAATGCCTTCTTCCTTCACCAGTAACTACTCAACACTAATGACACATGAAAGTGTCTAGGAGTAGCATTCTCCCCTTTTTCCATTAGTTGAAAAAACATAATATATTATAGCTCAAAATTGACTTAATAAAAATTGAAGACCTCCCCATACATACATACTTCAATTTCTTCCTTGGTATAGCATCTATTTGCAAAATATTTTTGAAAACTCATTTTTTGTATGTTTTTAAATCTTTATAGATCCTCCTCATATCTCTAGAAATCCTTATAACTTCTAAGAAATATTTATATTCAATACAAACACACTCCCCCTATCAATTTACATAGTTATCATCCTTTTTTCACACTCATTCCAAAAATAATAAAACATTAAAATGTTTACCTGAGTCTTATACCCAATTGATCAAGAAAAACTTGATGACTAGATGCATCATTACTGTCATGGATGCATCATAGTTGGAAATCAATATCTTCAAAGTTTGTTTCTTGACACTTAATTTTCCTACCAAATAAATCATGTTGTCTTCAATGCATAAGCTATGTACAACAATAAGGTTTTTTTTCTTTTGGATATGTCACTACATTACCTCAGGATGAGGTAGTAACCAAGCCTGCATTTGATTTACCTTTTCTCGAGTCTTAGCCTTTTCATACAATATTCCATGATAAAATTTAATAACTTATCTTACCTTTGAATAATGAGTCACATAAAATCTAGGATTAACACTAAATCCATCCTCTATGCTAGATGAGTTGAGATATATCACATTATTTCTTAAATAATGTGAAAACATTTTGAACAATATTTTCAAATCTGGTGACTAAAGTGGAAATTTCCACTTGTTAGAATGAAATTTCTTGTGCAATATTTTCTAAGGCTTTGTTCTATTTTATTTTTCCATATTTCCATCAACTTAAATTGGGTATCCATATAAGGCTTATTCAACTTCTCAACAATTCATACAAGTTGTTTCACAATGTAATTTTTCTCATTAAGAGTAATGCTAGGAACAATATCTAGTAAGACATTTATCATATCATAAAGAACTTATTTTCTTTAGCTCGTTGCTCAACCTATCTTGTTCTACCTTCATGCTACACATTGCTCCATCTTTAGCTAGAGCATTTGATTCTAAAGTATTCAAGTTCCAATCAAGTATACTAATGACTTCATCAAGAGATACAAGATTTGATGTAAATATTGTAGTCTTCTTCATCATCATCTACTTTCCCTTTGAATTAACAATACTATTAATTGTGGATGCCTTTGGTCACAATGGATCTTTTCTCTCTTAATCTATTTGTTGAGGTGCATCATTTTTATTTCTCTAAAACTTATTTTCCTCAGGCATTATTGGATTATAGTAAAACATTGTTTGAGGTGAAACAACAAATTATTTTTATGCATTTGTCTTAGGTTCTCTTATCAATTTTTTTCTCAGGCTCTAAGGTCTGAACTTTCCCCATAATTACCTCACTAGGAGGTCCCTAGGTTTGTGGTCTTATCCATATATTCAATTGTCTTTTTTTTTGTGTTGTCTCTTTTCCTATTTTTTTAACTGTGCCATAAATATAATCACTATTCTTCTCATTGTTTACATCTTCCCCTTGAGTAGTTTGACCCTAGTGCTCAATTTGATTACCATTTGTTTGCATAGGAATATTATCAACAAAAGCACATGTAAATAACTATTAGGAATAGAATTTATATTAGATGATTTAGTTAGTGTCTAAGGCTTATTATATTATTTCAAAATTTTCAATAAAAAGTGTGTATCCTGGCATATGTGCATGAGTTGAATCAATAGATGTTAAACCTTCTATTTTAGACTTGGCATCAACCATACATATTCCTCCTTATTCACTTTATCTACAAGATCCTCTTCAAAGAAATCTTCAATAGTTGCAATCTCATCTTTACTAGTGATGTCTTCATCCATATCACTATTGATATCTAATTGAAAAGATCATTTGAAAAGAGTATTCTTAAGAGGGAGATTGTTGAAGAAGACCATGTATTTCAGTCATGGTTTTGTCACTAATGTCAAACCTATTATTTTTTGGTAAGAAAATTGCATATATGTTTCAAGTACTATCACTTAGTTGATTGATGAGGAGAATTTGATCAACAAGATGTAACAAAAGCACCTAAAGGAAAGGTTGAGTTATAATTATGTAAAAAATTACAAGGATTAGTTAAGACAGTGATAACATAATGCATTGATGACCTACATGAGGTTATAAAATGGCTGGCTACACTTAGAAAGTGTAGAAGAATAAGTTAAAAAAAGTTCATCTGCTAAGCTTGACCAAGTGGATAGTAGGTGCCGAGAAAAGTTGGTTCAAACTAATCAAAAAGTTAGTTGGAGCCAAGTGAAAGCAAATTCTAGTGGATGTCAAGCAAGATAGTAGATGACTAGCAACTTTTAGTTGATGTCAAGCACAAGTAAAATCCAATTGTTGTTGAGTGATTTTATAGTTGATGTTGAGTGGCGTAGTATGTACTGAGCATCAGAAGATTGATAATTCTTAGCTTTTTTATTATGATAAAGATCAAAGATTTGCCAAAAAAAAGTTGACAAATTTATTTTCTTGGAACTTATATATTAGGATGAAGATAAGATTGATGAGTTGGTGGCACAAAATCTTATGTAAACTGTTTTGAAGGTGAATTCAAATGGATTCTAAGAGACATTTCTAGAGAAGATAAAATATGGAGTAGATAGATTGTATCCTACCTAATCCATCCAAAATCCTAATTTAGACAATGGATGATGAGCAGGAAAATGTTCTAATTTCCTATGCATAGGAATGTCTAGTTATGAATCAAAAGAGTTAGAGAGTTTAGTGTGAGAACCTGAGAAGGAGAAAGAGAAAGGGGTTTTTCTTCTTCAAGTGACTCTACAGATGACTTTGCAATGGCATACTAAACAAGAAGCTTAAGAAGATGAATTCTTAAAGGTTGAAAAAGCTATCAGAGCTGCAAAAAATGGAAGCCAAATAGAATTGAGGACTAAATAGAGATCTACAATCTGTAAGTGAAGTTGTAAGTTGTATGAGATCAAAGCTCTATTGTTACTCTCTAACAATTGTATCAATCTAGGTTAAATCCTTTGGAGTAAGGTTGACTTAATAGTCATTGGAAAATCCTCTAACAAGGTGGTATTCCAAGTGAATGGCCTAAATTTCTCTAACAATGTTCACTTTTTATAGGGTTATCAAAATCCCTTAATTAGGTCACATTTAATAGTGTGCATTGTAATCTTTAACATGATTGGCCTTTCATAGGGCATAACTTGAGAAGAGTGAAAGAGGAGTAGCATGTTATTGGTGGTTTTTCCCAAATTGGGTTTCCATGTTAAATCATTATGTCAAATGTGTAGATGAATGTGTTGTGTTTCATGCTTTATATTTCTACAAATTGATTTGACAGTAATGTATAAGTTTTAGTTGATACACAATTAATGCATGCATGGGTGTGAATATTTTATGGGTTCACTAAATTGTAAGAAAAGTTTTATTTGTCAATCTAGACCTTGAATAATTGATTCACTCCCCCACCTCCCCCCCTGGAGTTATTCTAAAAGAATTCTAACAATCGGCATTAGAGCCATCTGCTTCAGAGGATTAGTTTTAAGGTATTAGAAGCACAAAGATCAAGATATCAAAAAGAGAAGTACCCAAACTCAATAGAGATAACTTTCCTAGATGGAAAATTTTGATGAAGCTACATCTTGGAGGACTTAGAGATTATGAACAATCTTCTAGTATAGTGGAACATGTCGATCTAGTAGGAGCCCTAACTACTAAAGATGTAAAGAAAATGAAAGAACATAATCAGGCGATGTTGGATTGCCTCTACCCTAAGCTATGCTGAATTTGATGATATCAAGGGTCTTGACAGTGTAAAGAAAATGTGGCATACCCTAGACACCATATATGGAGGAGAAGAAAATGTTCAAAGAGCCAAGTTAGAGAGTCTTCAAGGTAAGTTTGATGACATGAGAATGGAAGAAGGTGAGAATATTGCTTAATATTTTGCTAGGATAAAAGAAGTTGTTAGTGCAATAAAAGGTGCTACTGGTCAAATAGATGATGATACAATTCTAGGTAAAGTCTTAAGTACATTACTTCCTATTTATGCTATTAGAGTTTCTTCAACCCAAGAGGTAAGATGTATACCAAGAAATTATCTAACCCTTGAAGGTCTAGTAGGTAGACTCGCTACTTTTGAGCTATCTAATTTTGATAATTACAAACTAGAGAGTATTGTATCAACTTTCAAAGCTAAATTGTTATTGAAGGATTCTAAGAAGGTAAATTAGAAGGAAAAGAAAAGAAATATAAAATATGCTTCCAGTGACAACAACGTAGATGAGGAAGACATTCCACAATTGGAAATAGTAAGTTACCCATCATTTGTTTCAACTACAATGAAGTTGGTCATATTGTTACAAGATGTACATAGAAGAAGAACTACAAAGAAGGAAACAAGCAAAAAAATAGAAGAGAAGATTATGGCAGAGACTATAGAGACAAATGAAAGAAGTCATGCTACATTGTTGATGAACATAATTCTGATGAACATGATTATCTAGTGGTATATATTGCAATGAAGGACAAATCTAATGAGGATGAGGCAATTGCACTTGTGACATGTGTGAATAAGAATGATAAATGGATCATTGATAGTGGATGCTCACATCACATGATTGGAGACAAAAGTAAGTTGGTTAGCTTAACTTGTTATGATGGAAATAGTGTAAGGTTTGGCAATGATGCACCATGTTTGATAAAAGTAAAAGGTTCTATCAAACTCACTAAAAAGATTTCATGTGACAATGCTTACTATGTTGAAGGATTGAATTATAATTTTTTAAGTGTGTCACAATTGAATAATTTGGGATGCAAAGTTGAGTTTGAAAATAAAACCACCAAGATATATGGCACAAATGGAAACTTCATTGGAAAAGGTGATTAAACTAGAAGTAATCTATTCTATCTAGATATAAAGGATGCTACTTGTCTTATTAAAAAATTTGATGATGTATGGCTTTGGCACAAGAGATTATGTCAGGTTAATTTTGATAGTTTGGTTAGTATCAATAACATGAAAAGTGTTAGAGATTTTCCTAAGTTGAAAAACTTGATAATATAGTATGCAAACAATGTTAGTTAGGCAAAATGACAAATTCAAGCTTTAAGAGTAAAGATTATACCTCTAAAGAAATAATAAAAAGTGTTCATACTGGCTTGTGTGGACCTATTGAAGTGCAAAACTATAGAGGAGATAAGTACATAATGCTATTTGTTGATAATTACTCTAGGATGATGATAGTCATATTTCTAAAACATAAATTTGATGCTTTCCAAATGTTTAATGGTACTTGGCAAGAGTTGAAAATGAAATAGATAAAAGTTTGAAATGCTTTAGATTAGATAGAGGTGGAAAATTCACTTCAAATGAGTTTGAGATGTTCTATAATGACAAAGGAATCAAAACATAGACATCTACACCTAGAACCCCTCCTCAAAATGCAATTGCTGAAAGAAGAAATAGGTCTATAATGGATTGTGGCAAAACACTTATGATGGAGAAGAATGTTTCTTTAAAATGTTGGAGAGAAGCTATAAGTACTATTGTATATACCTTGAACCATGTGCAAGTCAAGAAAGGTACTCATTCAAGACCTTTTGAACTATGGTATGGAAATCCACCTAATGTGAAATAATTTAAGGTCTTTGGAAGAAAATGTTATATTATTAAAATGTTAGGAGTGGAAAGTTTGATGCAGAAAGTTAAGAAGGTATATTCCTTAGTTACTCCACAAGAAGCAAAGCTAGCAAGTGTTTAAATACTAACACTAACAAAATTGTGGAAAGTACAAATGTGAATTTTGATGAATTTATAGAAGTACATGAAGCTAAACCTACAAAAGAACAAGAAGAATATAAATCATTTGTGTAATTCTATGAAAGAATTCCTACTAAAGAAGATGCTACAAATTAATGTGCAAACCAATAGCAAGTTTCAATGATTGTCGAGCCACAACTTGTGAATGTCGAGTTGCATTTAGATGTCAAGTTGCAAAATGAAGAAAATGCACATTCTAATTCTGAGATTAGTATACATGAAAGAGATGTTGAAATACCTGATAGAGATGTACACAGTGACACTAAAGCTGAAAGAAAAAATGTAGTTACAAGAACTAAGCCAAGATTGTCCCAATATGTCAAAAGACATCATCCTACAAATCAAATCATTAGAGACAAAGATGCAAGGCCAATAACAAGAAATATACTGAGAAGTGAATAATGTTTGTTAGGCATGAAGAAACCTAAGATAGTAAAAGATGCATTGGAATATGATGATTGGTACAAGGCTATGGAAGAAGAAATTCAGCAAATAGAGAAGAGAAAAATATGGAGTCTAGTTCCTAGACTAGAAGACAAGAATGTGATTAGCACCAAATGGGTATTAAGAAACAAGCTAGATGAGAATGGTGAAGTGACAAGGAACAAAGCAAGACTAGTTTGCAAAGGATATGCATAGGAACAAGGAATTGACTATGGCGAGACATTTGCCCCTATTTCAAGAATGGAAGGAGTGAGAATTCTGCTCGCTTATGTTGCATACAAAGGTTTCAAAGTTTATTAGATGGATGTTAAATTTACATTTCTAAATGGCATACTAGAAGAGGAAGTCTACATAGAATAGCCAGAAGGATTTTTTGATAAAAATAATAAGAACGTGGTATGTAGATTGCACAAAGCCTTATATGGATTGAAACAAGCACCAAGAGCATGGTATGAGAGACTTCATACTTATCTTGCAAAGATTGGATTTGAAAGGACTAATGATAACACTATTTTTCACATGAAGATAGATAAGGAGAAAGGTTTATTGTTATCTAAAATATTTTTTGATGATATTATATTTTGAGGACAAGATGCTTTGTGTAAAGACTTTGCAAATCAGATGAAGCAAGAATTTGAAATGTCAATGTTTGGAGAGATCAAATTCTTTGTAGGTATACAAGTATATCAAATGAGATATGGTATATATATATATATTACTTAGTCAAAATATGTCAAAGAGATATTGAAGACATTTGGACTACAGGATTCCAAACTTGTAAGTACACCTATGGTGATAGGATTCAAGCTATCAAATAATGATGATTTAGCTTAGGTGAATCAAACATTATACTGATCCATGATTGGAAAATTGCAATATGTAGTACATAGCAAACCTGATATTGCATTAGTTGTGGGAATAGTTACAAGGTTCTCTGCAAGTCCTAGAGAGAATCACTTGATGGTTGTAAAGAGAATAATGAAATACTTAAAAAGAACATAAAAGTTTGGTTTATATTACAAGAAAAATGAAATTTTTGAATTGAGAGCCTACACTGATACTGATTGGGTTAGAAACATTGATGACAGAAAGAGCACCAATGGAGGAGTATTTTTCTTAGCTAAAAGACTAGTTACATGGACTAGCAAGAAGAAGAGTTGTACTACCCAATATACTACTGAAGAAGAGTATGTTGTTGTTGTTATTAACTACATAAACATTGTATAGATCAAATAGCTAGTTAAGGGAATGAAGGAAGAAATCATAGAACCAGTAACACTTTATTGTGATAATACAATTGCTATCAATATATCAAAGATTCCTATGATGCAAACAAATACAAAGCATATCGCAATCAAGTATCATTATGTAGGGCAATTTTTTCAAGATAAAGAGGTTAAGATGGAATATGTTAACACAAAGGAGCAAATTGTTGATATCCTCACAAAAGCATTACCTACGGATGCGTATGAGTATCTTAGAGGTAAACTAGAGGTGATACCCCTATCAAAGGCTATGTAAGAGATGAAGGGAGTGCCCTGCATCAAAAAAGCTAACATTCATTTAATACAAATTGATGTAGTGGATCTTACTTTAGGAACTACCTAAAGTAATCATAGAACTAGAACTACAAATTAGTCACAAGCAAGGTGATAGAGGGAGAAATTGAAGAACCTACAAAAGAATATAATAAAGATGCCAAGTATTTAGTAAATATCTTTGGCATTGTTGTCAAAGAGGGAGAAAGCACATTAAACTGATCAAGTGCAAGAGGAACAATGGAGAAAGTACATCATCAGAAGATCAAGAAAGAAAGAGGGAGAAATAGAAAAAATTGATCAAAGGATCAAAGAGGGAGAAAGCAATTAGAGAAAGGATCAAAACAAAGAGGGAGACATTTTTCAAAAAATTAAAAGGATCATTATCAGAGGGAGATATTCTACTAATCAATTTAGTATGAAAGAGAGGCATAAGAAGGAACCCAGAGGGAGTTATATTTTTTAACCTAATCAGAAGATGGAAGTTGTTGTTAGAGGGAAAATTTTCAATACAAGTTTTCTTTTTGGTATTGTCTTATTGTTTTAACCTAGTTAGTTTGATTGAACAAGATGTTCATCATTTGATTAACTTGGTTGATTAGTTTGGTTTTCCATTAATACCAAAGAGGGAGATTGTTCATATCTGATTGAAAAGATCATTTGAAAAGAGTATTGTTAAGAAGGAGATTGTTGAAGAAGACTATGTGTTTTAATCATTTTTTTGTCACTAATGTCAAACCTATTATTTTATGGTAAGATAATTTCTTATATGTTTCAAGTACTATCACTTAGTTTATTGATGAGGAGGATTTGATCAACAAGATGTAACAAAAGTACCTAGAAGAAAGGTTGAGTTATGATTATGTAATAAAGTACAAAGATTAGTTAAGATAGTGATAACATAATGTATTGATGATCTACTTGAGGTTACAAAATGGTTGGCTACACTTAGAAAGTTTAGAAGAATAAGTTAAACAAAGTTCATCTACCAAGCTTGACCAAGTGGATAGTAGGTGTTGAGAAAAGTTAGCTGAAGCCAAGAAAAAAATTTAGTTGGAGTTGAGTGAAAGAAAATTATAGTGGATGTCGAGCAAGATAGTAGATGTTGAGTAACATTCAGTTGATGTCGAGCACTAGTAAACTCTAATTGTTGCTAAGTGATTTTATAGTTGATGTAGAGTGAGGCAATATGTGTTGAGCATCAAAAGATTGATAATGTCGAGCTACTACATTATGAAAAAGATTGAAGATTCTCCAAATAAAAGTTGATAAGTTTGTTTTCTTGGAACTTGTAAATCAAGAGGAAGATAAGATTGATGAGCTAGTGGCACAAAATCTTATGTAAACTGTTTTGAAGATGAATTCAAATGGATTCTAAGAGAAGTTTCTAGAGAAGATAAAATATGGGGTAGATACATTTTATCCTACCTAATCCATCTAAAACCCTAATTTAGATGATGGATGATGAGCAAGAAAATGTTCTAATTTCCTATACATAGGAATTTCCGGTCATGAAGCAAAAGAGTTAGAGAGTTTAGTGTGTGAACTTGAGAAGGAGAAAGAGAAAGAGGTTTTTCCTCATCAAGTGACTCAAGAGAAGAGTTTGTAATGGTGTACTAAGAAAGAAGGCTTAAGAAGATGAATGCTTGAAGGGTGAACAAACTGTGAGAGCTACAAAGAATGGAAGCCAAGAAAAATTGATGATTGAATGAAGATTTTTAATCCACAAGTGAAGTTGTAAGTTATATGAGATCAAAGCTATACTATTACTCTCTAACAATTGTATCAGTCTAAGGTAAGTCCTTTGGAGTAAGGTTGAGTTAATAGTCATTAGAAAATCCTTTAATAGGGTGACATTCCAAGTGAATGGCATAAAGTCCTCTAACAAGGCTCACTTTTAACAGGGTAATTTAAATCCCTTAACAGGTCACATTTAATAGTGTGCATTGTAACCTTTAACAAGGTTAGCCTTTCATAGGGTGTCACTTCAAAAGAGTGAAAAAGAAGTAGCATGTTACTAGTGGTTTTTCCCAAATTGGGTTTTCATATTAAATCATTATATCAAATGTGCAGATGAATGTGTTGTGTTTCATGCTTTATATTTCTGCAAATTGATTTGAGAGTGACATATAAGTTTTAGTTGATACATAATGAATGCATGCATGGGTATAAATGTTTAATGGGTTCACTAAATTGTGAGAAAAGTTTTATTTTTACATCTAGATCTTTTAACTAATTCACCACCCCTCTCAATTATTCTAAAAGAATTCCAACAATCACGGACTTCATCTGCTATTTTTGAACATAATCATCTTCTTCTTTTTATCCAATTTAACATGTTGTTAGATTACAGTATCATCAACATTGGTGCTCTCCTTAAAGTCTTTGATCTTGTAAATTTGTTTCCAAATTCTTTGACTTTAAATGTCAACATCTTCTAATTTACCCGTTAAAATCTTCAATGCTTACTATTTAGATACAAATATTTGATTATACATTTTCATTGTATCATCTATTTCAATCACATGCAATTTAGGCATAATAGTTACACATACCCTCTATCTCATATGTTTCTCGGTGATCATGGCATACTTCCATATGTTATCAATTTTCTTGGAAAACTCTTCTAGAATCATGTTACCAATCTCTATAAGAGTACTTTTGAACTACCCCATTATATTAATAAAATGATTTTTAATATTTATCTTATCTTCATCATTAAATCTATGACACTAAACATAGTGAAAAGTAGACAATCCTCCACATCATCCTAAAAAATCTTCTAGTTATCTGCAACTTTGGGTCTCTTATTTAGAATAAATTAGTAATAAACAACATTATCTGATTCTATCTTTTAACTATTATCCTCATCTTTAATGATTAGAATTCTTCTCATTCTCTATGTTGGTTGGGTAGAGGATGTAGGAACATCCTTCAACTTTTTAGAAGTCTTTCCTTCTATTTGTGTAGGTTGAATAATACTAGTAGTATCTTTCTTCAAAGGTGAAGTAACCTCTGGGTAAAAGCACAAACCTGTGTCACCTTTTATGAAGAAACGTGATATCAGAATGCGACAGTTCAACATTAATGACAAAAAAAAAAGTATTTGTGTTTAGAATTTGATAATTATGTAAACTGATGAAATGTGTAGAATTGGATAAAATTTATGCCTATCATTTTTTTAAATTTTTTTGAGTAAGAATTTATTCATTTCTTTTATTTTGAATTTCCTTTTTTAACTATAAAAAATATAGGGTGTAGTTCCCATAAAAAAAAAATGCAAATCATCTTTTTTTGTTTTGATTTGAAAATATCTTAGAGATGACATGTATATCTAGTGCACAAAAAAAGAAATAATTATTTTCGATCTATATTTTCTTTGTTATAAGTACTCAAGCTCGACCTTCTCAGAAGCCAACAGTTTTTTCCTCCCGTCAAAACTTCCCAATCAAATCTACACCTTCTTGAGAAAAAATTACATATTCATGAAGAGGACTCTCTCCTCTAGAGATAAATATAATTTTTTTTTTTTTGTATGATTTACTATTTTTTTCCCTTTTTTAAGTGAGCATCTTCTGAAATGTTGAAATATCGACTTATAATATTTTGAAATTCTAACATATTATAACTAATCAAAAGACTCAAAAATTTATATAATGATGATATTGAATGTAAGATCTATAAAAGGGTATTTTTATTTTTTGAATAAAATTGATTTTTGATAGAGAAATGAAATTTGACCAAAATAGGTTTTGATATCACAAACGGTGACACAGATTTGTGCTTTTACCTCTCTAATGCATCTTTCATCCTTGATCTTGTACATGTATGGGACTTGTTGGTATACTAAGATATCCTTTTCTTCCCTTATTCTCTTCAAGTTTTTCTATTGCTAATTCTTTTCCTTTTCCCTCTGCATCTTGATCACCTTCACCTTTTCCTTGGGTAAGCTTTAGTATTGACATTTCTCTCTTTTCTCCAAGTAACCCTTCCAAAGTGTCAATCATATTTATAGTTTTTCTTTCCACCTTGGGGTTAACAATTTCCATTTTGACTCTTTCCTTAGTTAAGTTGTTATTTCCAAAAAGTTTGGAAAACTTATTCATTGGTTCATTCACCAATGCCTTACTTTCATTTGTATAGCCACCTTTATTCACTCCATATTTTATTGGTTCAAGCAAAGAAACACTTTATTTAATAGCTAAATCATGTGTAATTCAAGTGTCTACAGGGAAACATATATCATCTTGATATTTTGTATCCAATTGAGGTGGAATTATGTACTTATGCATTCTTCCTTTGAAATCATTGAAGTATGCACACATAACACTTTGAAATCTCACCTAATCTTTCAATGTACTCATTAATCTGATAGATCAAAAGTATCTTCACGTGCAATTAACATTTCCAATTATGGAGAAATAGTTTTGTATATAGAATATACATACCAATAATGAACCAAGTTTACATGTGTTGGTCTTGGAGAATTTGATAGTCTTCACAATCTCTCAAAATTGCTTTAGTTGTAACTCAACTAGGTCAAGTTGTTATCCTTTCTTCACAATCATGTATGCCAAATCCATGGCTATACATGTCAAATCTCATCTACAAATTGATAATAGTAGAAACCTTCAAATTTCTATCATCCCTCTTAGCTTTGGCATTGTCTTCGATTTCATTCTTCAACATAGTCCTTATTGATTTTAAATATTTAGTAATGTGATATCTAGTAATTATGTGAATGATAAATCTATTAATTTTCATTGGTTCAGCCACTCGTATTTTCATAATATGAAATTTGCAAGTAATTAAATTAATATTCACCCTATTTTGAAAACCTTTAGGAAATACATGATATGAGTGAGTCCTTTTATTTCTAGGTGCTAGAGTTCTTCCTTCAATTTCCATCCATGCACAATTTCTCAAAATTCTCTTGAAATTCATAGTCATCTACCTCATCTTGTAGTTGTAAAATGTATAGATATCTCAATGTAATTAAACCTTTTGAGGGATAGATGATAATATGCCATTTTTTTCATTTTTAGTGAAAATATTGAGATACATATGGTATTTTGGCTCTTCCCAATCTTCGTTTAGAATTAATATAAAATTTCTAGCATTTCTTTTCTTCACAATTGAAAAACTTGATGCCATTTCCTTAAACTAGGTTTATTGTAATAATATTCAAATTTACTCTAGGTTAGCTCTTCCTTCACACCAAATCTATGTTCACTCTGAAATACTCACTCAAATTCACAATCAAAAACTCAAAACTTTACCAATGCAAACAAGTCATTCAAATTTAGTCAAATCACTCTGCAACATTTTATAATAAAGTGCTTTTAATTGTTGTCAGGGCATAATAAATGCTCCATACCACATCCTTGGTTAGAATACAATCTTTCCCAATATGCACTTGTCAGAGTATAATATATGGTCCATACCACGTCCTTTGATAGCATACACTCTTTCCCAATATTCACTCAATTTCCATAGGATATTTGGTTAAGAAATACTTGCATCTTTATCTTAGTTATCATAGTAAACATACCATCCACTTTACTTACTCTGTTAACACTCCACATAGTTTCTCTTCTTGGTGTGGGTTCACCAAATGTACTAACTTCCAATTTCACATGAGTTGTCCTATTGCATCATATATTATGTTGACATGGAATTATTTTCATTAACTTAAGGAGGTGATGTCAAATATAAAAATACTAAATGTGGTTCTATAGCCCTTTGCATGATTATGTTGGTGGTATAGAAGTTTCAATTGATCTGTATTCACCCCCCACCTCAGCCCTGGCTCTTATCCCGAGGTCCTGATCCACCCTCCCCCCTGCCCCTCCACCCCACCCTTGGCCCTCATCCCCCAGCCCCTAACCTATCTTCAATATCTTACTTTCCCATTATATTTCCAACATAGACTTGGACCATTAGTTAAGTATTTAAAAAAAAATTGAAATGTTACATTGAGAGAGAAGATGTCATTGGAAAGTTTGACTCAGGGATTAATGAAGTTATATTTCTTGGTTATTCAATGAAGATAAAATATTATAGATGGTTTAATTAGATAACTATGAAGATTGTTGAACATGAAAGTATTAGAATGGATGAGAAGTTTAGAATTCAAGCAAAGTATGCTTGATTATAATTCTAATGATGAAACTAATCGAAGGGCTAATCAAGATACTTTTAAGTTGTTTTAAGACATTGAAATTGATTTTCATAATGACATATAACTTGTGGAACTGAGACATGGCATGTAAGTTGAATAAAGTATTGTATGCATTGAAATAAAAACCTAGAGCATGGCATGTGAGACTAGAAAAGTATTTGGAAAAAAGAGGATTTTCTAAGGGTACCAAATATAGTATTATAATTGAAGGAAATTGAAATTAGTTTACTAGTCATTGATTTTTTGTGAATGATGTAATCTTTGGAGGTGATCATGAAGTAAGTAAAGCATTTGCAGTAGAAATGAAGAAGTAATTTGAAATGAGTATGATTAGTGGGATGAAATATTTCTTGGGATTGTAGATTGTACAAGACAATGATGACATGTTCGTAGCACAAACTAAGTATCTAAAACACTTTTTGAAAATATTTGGTTTGGAAATTTGTAAACCTGTTGGAACACCTATGATAACTAGTCACAAGTTATCTAGAGAAGATGAAACACCTACTATTGAATGCAATAACTTTACATCTTTGATTAGAGGATTGCAATATGAGACACACTAGACCTAATATAGCCCATGTAGTTGGTATTGTTGTGATATTTCAAGATGATCCTAAAGAGTCACATTATGAGCTGCAATGCAAGAAAAAATAGATATTTGAAGGGTAAATCTAATTTTGGAGTATGGTATGACATATCAAATGAATTTACCTTATGTATATATACTTATACAAATTAGGTAGCTAGTGTGGACAATAGAAAAGGTATAAGTGGTTGAGGATTTATCTGAGAAGGAAGATTAGTTGTTTGGCTAAGAGAGAAATAATACTGTATTTCACAAAGTACAATAGAAATAGAGTATTTAGTAGTAGAATATAATTGTGATCAAATTGATTTGATGTAATAAATGTTGTAGGACATTGGAATTGACTTTAAAGAGTTTGTTATCATAAATTGTGATAACACAAGTAAAATGATCATGTCAAAGAATCATTTTTTGCATTCAAAGATAAATAATATATTAATTAGGTGTCATTCTTTGAGAGATAAAATTGCAAAGAATGAAATACAATTGGAATATGTATGCAGAAAGGAGAAAATAAAAGATATATTTATAAACCCTTTTTTGATAGATACTTTTGAATAAGTGATAGCTATGCTAGGGGTAATGGCTTAGCCTGATTTTGAGTAGTTGATGCAAATATTCCATAATCCAATGGTACTAGAGCACTATTCTTTATCTGGAGGGGAATCTTGATGCTCCATCTATGGGGTAGTATCCTTGTTTGAGCTAAGTTGTGAAGGACTCTTTGTAATTGGTACTTAATAGTTTCTTTGGGAAATTTATCATATCACACATCTTATGTATTTGTAATGACTTAATGATTCATTTTTTATTGATGTCAATGGAGGAGATGTATTACATGAAAAAGATATTTTTTATATATGTTTGGAGGAGAGTAATACATAAAAAAGCCTTGTATCTATATATATATCAATGGGGAAGCGATGTTTTTAAAAGATATTGGTTTGATTGATGAAGAGGACTTGAAAAGATGATTGCAGTACAATGGGCCTTCATTGGTAACATGAATTAGGGAGTAGATACAATAGAGATAACTAGTATTCATGTAAATTTGATGTTTTTTCATCTATGTTTCCATCGATGCCAAAGGGGGAGATTGTTAGAATGAAGGAAAATGATATTCCAATGGTGGAATATCCTTAATTTTTTGAAGAGATGATACAATGATCATATGTTGCATTGATGGAAGTGTTTGTTATCAATATAAATGCCATTTTGGGAAGATTGGTAGACCATAGAGAAAGATTGAGGTGGTATAGTTTGAGATTACAACATTGGCAATATGGCTAAGCATTTCTCACAAAAGGTTTCCATTATTGGAACTTATCTCTCTGATGAGATGACAAATTATATAGTTGTAAATTCAATGATTAGAGACATAAGATTAGCTCATTGTTAGATAGTTTTAATGTGAGTAAAGATATAATCTTGATATTGTGAAGTATTTAGTGATTATTGTCACATGCATAGTTAATGACAAGTAGAACAGAGTGTCTTGAATACATACCAATATGTGTAGATCAATACAAACAATATGGATAGTACAAAACAAGTTATAGGTCAAACACAAATAAATGTAGTTAACAAATATGAAAAAGCACAATAGAAAGAAAAGAATAAATGGTTAAGAAATAATTTTGTTTATAAAATAATTGCTTAACTAATTAGGGATGATATCCTAGATGCTAACCCTAATAGGGGAAGTGTTAATTTTATATATAACCAAATGTGTGGAAGCATCATGACCAACTGGTCAATAATTTTTTTAAAAGAAAGGTATAATTAAAGAATCATAACTTGCAAAATTGTGGGCATATTGTAATGACATGAAATTGATCTATGAACTATGAAAGGATTTTATGTATGATATGTAAGCTTTATATGATGTGAAGTACAATAGTAAGATGTTTCTATATCCATCTCTATTTTGTATAAAGGAACTCCATTGTGTAATTTCATGTTAGGGAAATGGGATCTTCTTTCATATAATTTCAATTGTACTACCAACTCCTAATAGGGTTGAACAACCTCCTAACAGGGTTGAGGCTTCTAACAAGGCCTAGTTCTCTAATAGGGACCAAGATACTATATGTAATTCATAGACTCCTAACAAGGTTAATATACTTAAAAGAGTTCTTTTCTTTAGTGGGTACCATCCCCACTAGGGTTTCCCTAGTTAAAAAATATGGTGTTATGAGTTCTCTTTGTGTACGGATTGAATTATTGTTCAACATTATTTGTTTACTTTTATATGTATGTTGTAAATTAATTAACAATATTTGGTTGTGGGAAAAGGTTTTTAGAGTATTGATCTTCCTATAGAAGAAAGAGACAACTTGAAAGAAAGGTATGAAGATGCAAAAAATTATATTGTTAAAATAAAAGATAAGATTGACTATCTCAAATCTAGGAAATAAATAAAAAATAATACTACTGATAATGATTAGGTAGAAACCCTTAAGAAATAAAATGAGATTTTGAAACATGAATTGAAGATTGTTGAACTGAAGTTGAGGATGAAGAAAGATGATAGCAAGTTTGATTCAGATCTAAAATTTGAGAATACAAATCTAAGATCCCATATGACTCAAGTAACATGCAAATTAGGTTTTACCAAAGTAGAGCATGCAAAATTAGAAAAGTACAATATCATTGTGAAAGGAGAGTTGACCCAAGCTAAGCAACAATTAGAAAAATTATATTCCTTTAGTGAGAAACTTGATGACCATTTATTCTATCAAATATCCTCTTATGATAAGATAGGTCTTAGATATATTATTGAAGAAAAAATAGTAAACAAAACTAAAGTTAGGAAGGAACTAGGTCTAGTTGTTCAAACACTAGAACCTAAGAAGAATGATCATAATAGAATCAAACCAAGAAAGTCTATAGATATTGAGCAAGTAAATCAACTTGAGAAACGTGATGAACTAGAAAAATAGAGCAAGTTTAACAACCTATGGAGATTAGGCATGAATTAAGAGGTAGATGTTTTAAATGAAATGAAGATGGTTATATGAAGAGAGATTGCACATTTAAGTCTTTAAAATATATTACTAATCTCTATTGTTACAATTGTCATGGTTTTGGAGATAAAGCAGTTGATTATAATAAACATAATTTTAATAGCAATAATGGAAATAGTAGATTTTTTAGAAGTACTAACCCTCAGGTAGTAATGAAATGAAAAGATCTAGTGAAAGAACATCTAGTGATGGAGAAATGCCTAATGGATTAATGAACTAGATTGTATATTAGAAGTGTAGTAACTTTTGACATAATACAAGAAATTTGTAGGAGCATCCTAGGGCTGTTTGAAATCTTGCGCGATTGGAGGGATTTTCAATTGGACATGGGGACTTAGTCAAAGAAGGAAGTGTAACTCAGTTAAGGGAGGCATTTAGAAAAGCTTGGGGCACTCATCTAAAGTGTTACCCAAGTCATCTTAGTTGATGAAGGAGATCAGTTGCTTCTTGAGGACTCAAGACATTTTGTTGCACAACATGGTCTTCTTGTTTGGCATGGTCTTGGAGCTCAACATGATCTTGGAACTTGGTATGGAATAGGAGCTCAACCTATCTATGGTGGTCAACAATGCTTGGGAATTTACTGGTGGTTGGCTTCTTTTGGTGAAACTTAATTTAGTCTTGGTTCATGTTGGTGTCGAGTTGTCTACGAGCCAAATTTTGAAATTTAATTTGTGTATGGGTATTTAATTTATGTTTTAGCTGACTTGTGGCTCAACATATATTAATGTTCATGATTTAACTTAAATTTTAATGAACTAGGCTGACTTGTGGCTTAGTTGGGTATAAGTAAGGAGTTATTTGGAATCTTTAGGTAGTATAATCATTAGGAGGATCCGGCTTAGATAAGAAGATGTGAACTTTGAACTACAAGTTGAGAACAAGAGGATTTCTTAGTGGACCTGAGGGTATAAGTGTGGATTCTTCTTAGTTTTCTTATCTAGTTATGGTTCTAGAATAGCTAAGATTGGGATTGGATTTATAATTTAGATCTTGTGGGATCTTGTATAAGTGATGTTGTAATTGTTGTTTGTACTTGGCCCTGATATGGAAGGTTTTACAATCAGACATAATGCATGTAATCATCTATTTTATGAATAAAGAGTTGTTGTTTGGTATTATATTCTTCATTATTGTTATTTGTTGTTGTGTTTCCATTGTTTGGTGACTTTCTAGGGATTTGGACATCTCCTTTAATGATTCTCCTGCCATGCACTATGTCAAGTTGTATGAGATAGAAGGTTTTTCTTGAATGTGTAGATCGAGCATCAAAGTTGAGGTGGTTTGCACTAGGATATTACATTGGAGAAGGATTATCTTGTGGAGCTGATTGATCTTCTAGATTGGTGGATTTGTTTACTAGGATTTGTAAATTTTTTGGAAGATTCCTCCAAGAAGATTGAACCCTGGCAAAATTGGTGGTCTTAGTCATGTTGTAGAGGAAAGGGTCTAAGAGAAGACTAGAGTAGAATTCAAATTTAAGATTGCATTCATGAAGAGTGAAATGATTGGTTAAATAGTGAGTGTTTTAGGTGGTGTACCAGGGCGTGTGGGTACTAAAGGTAGCTATGAAAAAATTGATGAAGACTTTAAAGTTAGTTGATCAAGTGGTGAGTACAAAACTAATCATGTGGAGAGATCTATTGGAACTAGGGCTTGTCAGTTCGCTAGACCTAGATCTCAGTTGAAGGTAAAGCATTAGATGAAGGTTTCTAATTTCTCATGTACTTTGACTCCCAAAGACCTGATTGATTGGATTGGTGAATTTGAATACTACTTTGAGCTTAAGGATATTGAGGATCTTCTCAAAGTGAGATTGGCAAAAACTGAGTTGAAAGAAAATGCTCCTATTTGGTGGAAGGAATTGCAAAGAGACGACGAGGAAGATGTTGCAATGAAGATATCTAGATAGAGATTGATGGTGACTAAATTGAAGGCTAAGTTCATTCCTTCTGATTATGAACTTGATTTGTTTAAAAGGTTATAGAATCTGAGGTAGAAAGATATGTCTATGAAATATTATACCAAGGAATTCTACAAGTTGACTATTTGATTTGGTTATAGAGAATTGTCAAAGGAAAAGGTAGCTTAGTATATTAATGGTTTGAGATTCAATATTAAGGATGTTTTTGGTATGTTGAATATTTCTTCATTTGAGGATGCTTATTAGTATGCTTTAAAAGCAGAAGATAAGATGAAGAGGAAACATCAAGGTAATGCTAGAGAGAAAAAGATGTAGGGCCCATTTGTTGTTGCACCAAAAGCCATGACTATTAGTGAACATGGAACACCACATAATTAACCACCTGTGGGAAGGGGAGCACATCGCATCACCCAAAAATCTCCCCCTCGACGTGCATACCAGGTGCTTACGTGGGTCGGGAAGGCACCGGGGAGATTTGAACCCATGACCAGGCCAAAACTAGGCTCTGATACCAATTGTAGGGCCCATTTGCCGTTGCACCAAAAGCCATGACTATTAGTGAACATGGAACACCACATAATTAACCACCTGTGGGAAGGGGAGCACATCGCATCACCCAACAAAGGAAGCAGGATAGCTCAGTACAAGCTAAACTGAGTGCAGAAGGTGAACCAAATCCTCTTGATTAGAAGAAAAAGACAGCTAGAGGTAAGTTTAGAGGTAATTGTTTTAGATGTGGGAAAGAAGGGAATAGATCTTTTGAATGTCCACTTGATAGAATAGTTTTTGTTGTTGTGAATGAAGTTGTAGTCTAGGAAACTCATCTTGAGCAAGGAAAGAGTTTGCTGGCTCAAAAATTAGTGGGTGGTTAGATGACTAGTTTGTAAGTTTGGTGGTAAATTCTGTAAGCTGATTATGGATGGTGGTAGTTCAAATAACCTTTTTTCTAAGGAGATGGTTCATAAACCTGGTTTGAAGAGAGTGAGACACCCTTATCTGTATAGGATTGGTTGGTTACAAGGTGAGCATGCTTTGAAAGTAAGGAAGAAATGCCTTGTTAATTTCCAAATTGGGTAGTGTAAGGATAAATTATTGTATGACATTATGGAAATGAATAGTTGTCATGTGTTTCTTGTTAGACCTTGGTAGTATGATTGTAGGGTTGTGCATGATTGTGTCGAGAATGTGTTTATTATTGAGAAAGGTGGCATGAAGATTTCCCTAATTCCTTTATGAAATGAAAAGCTTGATAGGATGAACCCGAATGGGTAAAATCACAAACTTGTGCCACCCTTTTGTAAAGCAAAAGGATAACATATGTATAACTAGTCACCTTCAATTACATAAAATTGGTATTATCATTTTGAATTTGGAAATGAAGTAAACTAATGAAATGTGCTGAATTGGATAGTGTTTATGATATAATTTTTAATAATTATTTGGAATAAAAATTAATATATTTTCCTAATTTTTATAGATAATTTTTTAGTTGCTACTAAATGCGGAAAATAAAGGGTCTAGTTCCCACCACAAAACTATATGGAAATAAACTTATTTCTCTTTCATCTCAAACTATGTTATAGATAACATACATATCTAGAACAATCAAAACTAAAAATCAGATTTAGACTTATATTTTTTCTTTTATAATGATCGAAATCTCAACTCCCCTGAAATAGATAGTTTTTATCTCCCACAAAATTTTTCTAAAAAAAAACTATTTTATCCAAGAGAAAAATTATACATTCTAGAAGAGGACTCTCTCCTCTAGAATATCATATAATTTTTAGATATTTTTGATATGATCTAATATTTTCTTCTTTATCAAAACAGACCTATTTTTTAGTTTTAAAATACATGGTTGTAGAAATTTTTAATTAAAATAAACCATATCTAATTAAAACACTATAAAATCTATATGAAAATAATCTTGACTTTGAGCTCTATAAAATGGTGTTTACATATTATTAAAAAAATTATAAAAAATAGAAAGATTTATTGAAATGCTAGTTTTCTGAGATAATTTTATTTCTTTAGTAATTGGATACAAACTAGTACAAAACATGCATTAGTAGGCATTTCCAATTGGGAAAGTGTGCAATCATATATAACATAGCTAGAATGAATTTATCTAGATAATATGTTTAAAAGAAATAGATTTTTAGATGGAAACACTCAAATTGAGTCATTCTGATAAGACAACCTAAAAGGTGACACAACTTTGTACTTTTACTTGAGTATTGGCATTCAAGTTGAGTTGGAAGTTTTTGAAAAGGTTGGAGATTAGTATGAAAATTAGACATATAGCACACCTAGGATGGATGTGAAGAAGTAGAATAAGAACAAGTAAAGTAAGTACAAGTTGAGGACTTGGAGAATATGTATGTGAAGAACCAATTTGGAATTTATGTTTTAGATCCCAAAATATGTTCTTCCAGTTACTTGGAACATCTTTTAGAACCTAGGGTATCTAATGTAGGAGCATCCTAGAGTTGTTTCCAATCCTACATGATTGGTTGGATTTTGACTTGGATTTGGGGACATGGTCAAAGAAGTGTAACTCAAAAAAGGAAGGTGTTTGGAAAAAGATTGGGTAACTCCTTTGTAGTGTTACTCGAGTCATCTTAGTCGATGAATGAGATCTGTTGCTTCTAGAGGACTTGAAACATTTTTTTGTTTGGCATGGTTTTTTTGCTCAACATAGTCTTCGAGCTCATAATGATCTTGGAACTTGGCATGGTCTGGGAGCTCAACATGTCTATAGTGCTCAAAAATCCTTGGGAATTTACTAGTTCTCAGCTTGGTTTTGCTAACACTTGGTTTGGTCTGGGTTCCAGTTCCTATTGGTGCCAAGTTGTTTATGAGCCAACTTTTGGAATTTAATTTTTGTATGGGTATTTAATTTATGTTGTAGCAAACCTGTGACTCAACATATATTTAATGTATGAGATTTCTTTTTCTTTGTAATGAACTAGGCCAACATGTGTCTTAGTTGGGTATAAGTAAGGAGTTTTGTGAAGTGCTTAGGCAATATGATCATTCTGAGGATTTGTCTTAGAGAATCAGATGTGAACTTTGAAATGATAGTAGCTGCAACTATAAAACTAGGGAATTGCTTGGTGGACCTAAGAGAACAAGTGTGTATTCTTCTTGGTGTTCTTACCCTATTGTGGATCTAAACTAGCTGAGATTGGGATTGGGTTTGTAAGTTAGATTTTGTCGGATCTTGCAAAACTAATGTGTAATTGATGTTTTTATTTGGCCCTAACATGGAAGGCCTAATAATTAGGAATATTGAATGTAATCAATTACTTTATGAATAAAGAGTTTTTTTTTGACATCATATTTTACATTATTGTTATTTGTTGTTGTGTTTCTACTATGTGGTGATTTTCTAAAGGTTTGGATATTTTCTTTGGGTATTCTCCTGCCTTGCAAAGTGTTAGAAATTGCAAAGGAACAAATAATTACAATGGACCTAATAGAGAATGAATACACCTATATGTTAGTTATATAATAAATTTGGACACAACAAGATTTTTTAGAATGGATGGAAGGAATTTTAATAGGAATCTAAACTATAGAATGTATAATAACATAAATGATAGAAGAAATGATAATAGTAGCAACAATAGTTGAAAGGATGTAGTTAAAGAGCATGTTGAAGAATTTAAGTGAGAGTTTGTGAAATAAAATGATCCAAAAAGTTTACATACAATTGTAGAAGAATGATATTTTGATGCACTTGATGAGAGATTAAAATCATGCATAGTGTGTGATTCACCTTGCTTGAATTAAACACTTTTATACCAAAGAAAAACATCATAAAGATAGGTTAGAGGTCGAGTTACTTTTTGTGAGGTTAATAGAGGGATGAGAAAATTGCAAGGGAGCTCTAGTTAAGAGCACAAGACATTTGGAGATTGTATAAAGCCATACGAATAAGAAAAAGTCTATTGGTTAATACAGTAATAGTTTTTATAGATTGTGTAGTTCTGAAATTAATGCAAAGATCATTACAAAAAGATATTTAAGTTGTGCGAGCATGATTGTGGGTATCATTCGATCATGTGTAGTGTTAAGAAGCATTCGAGAATGATTTTATCATGAATTGAATGAGATTTGAAGCATTTTCAAGTGTGAATTTCAAAAACCCCTAATGACAATTTTTAACAAAGTATTTCATTTTTAAATCTTAGAGTTGTGAAGAGAATTCTATAATAAGCATGGATAGATCATTAACTATTAATGTAGAAGATGTTAAAACAACTAAATTAAGGTTGATATAGTTAGAGATACAAGTGATAACCCTAGCTACGCATTATAAAGAACTCTTGAAAATGTTCTTCATTTGGAAGATGTTAGTAGTTATTTGAGAAGCATATTTGAAATTTTTTGAGAAGAAAACACATATAAGGAGTTAAATATAAGATTAATAAGTAGGACACGAGTTACAAACAAAAGTTTGAGTATTTAAGGGACATTGACACAATCGAGTTTCAATTTTACTATGAATTTGACAATGAGGAATTGACAAGAATAATCCTAGGAAAGATTCATTATGGAAACTTCTAGCTAGGGAATAATTGTTGGAAATGTCATATAGACTAGGTTACTAAGAGGGGTAAGTTGTGAATAAGGAACCAATAAAACTTTAACATTTATTCACCAATTAAACCTTTATAACATAATCTAATCTAATTACATACATAAAACACTAAAAGAAAAAAAAACATTTGAATAACACTTGACACAATATTTGGTAACCCAGAAACCTTTGAAATAGAAAGTAAAATTGGGGTGGGAATGATATCCAAAACCTTTTTTATTGTTCATATAAAGTTATCCTATTAAAGCTTACAATAGATCATTTTTGGAGATCTACCCTATTAGGAGAAATAAGGACTATTAGGTCCACCTTATGAAAGGATTTAGAACATACAACGAAGTATGCACTCTGCTAGGCAATTCATAAAAGACTCTTAAGTCCACCTTGTTAGAGGATTTTTTTGATGCACCTGTTAGGATAAACCAATGGCTGATCTTTGATCTTGCAACTTAGTTTTTTGAATGAGATCTCTTTGAAATATAATGATGACCTGACTGTGATAGATAAGACTCTTCTTCTTTTTATATTTTTTGTAGCCTTCTTAATTTACACTCATACTGCTTTCTTGATCCCCTTCTATATTTCATTAGATATGAAAAGATTTATTACTTATATATACCAATCCAATAAATTACCTTCTAGAGTCAGCTACAATACCTAATTCAAACAATCTTTACCAAGCCATCTTACTATTGTAACTCAAATTCTAGAGACAACTTGGGTGATATCCTGACACTCGAGAAACTCTAGCATTAATTTGACACTGATGCATGATCCACATAGATCACTCAAAGTAGTAGGAGCTTAGTTAGCATTGATTGACTCGGTGAATACTAAAGAACTCAGTTGACTCGATTGATATGGAATGGCTCAGAAATGGCTCAGTCATCACTACCTTCATTCACTTTGTTAACACTATCAACTCGGTAGACACTGATTAGTCCAGGTAATACTATAGAGCTCAATTAACACTATATCATGTATTGTATGCACTGATGAACTTGATAGACTCTATGAAGCTTGATAGACTCTATGAAGCTTGATAGACTCTATAAAGCATAAAAAATACTACAATCTAAATGACTAACTTGGTAGCAACTATGAAATGCATGTGACTTACACTACATTCTATCTCCAAAGCTCAATAGCTAATGTGAAGCTTGGAAAACCCTTCTTACTACATATGGAGCTTGGTAGCAATGTAAACAACTAACTAAGTGTTAAGTCACTAATAGACAAATGATTTGACCATAAGATCAACAATTCTCCCCATTTAGCATTAGTGACAAAAACACTTATCATACCAAAAATCTAAATACTCAAAATACAAATCAAAACTCCTCCTATCAACATGTCTAGGTCTGTAACTAGATTTTCATTGTTGTCTAATATTGGTGCTCCGTAACCTCTAACTTTGTTTTTGTTTTATTTTTCAAAATTTTTTTTGTAAATATATTTTCTACTTTGTATATATTTCTTACTATACATATATTTCCTTCTTGCATATATACATTCCCCCCAGTGTATGATAATATTGTTCTCCCCCTTTTTGACACAAATGCCAAAAATGTATAACTACAAGGTAATGCTAAAATGTCAAAGGAAGTCAATATTTACTATCAAAAGTATGGATATTTCCTTTTCTTGTTCCATCATGTGATCTACTATAGAGAAATTTTTTTCATGGATCAATTTTTTTGCATGTGAAATATGTTTAGATAAATTACATATATGTCAGAGAGTATCATGCCCTATATTTCTAATTGTGTGGGCCTTATCCTAGCTTCTTCCCTCAATAATACTTCTTGTAAATTTTTCAAATATCTAATCTTCACAAAATGTGCAAAACTGCTACTAGGATAAAGAGAAAACTGATGTACACTTTCCTTCATGTTAGCATCTATGTTGGATATCTTATACTTTATTTCCTTAGAAAAAATGGATTTATCACTTAACTCTACAAATAAAGTAAAAAAATTATTAATAGAATCTTCAAATGTAGCAAGAATACTACATAACTCAACTTGGTCAATTGTAATTTTCTAAGATAGTTTCTCCAAGACTTTGTTCTCAAATTTTCCTTGTGCCCCCTACAAAATTTTGTCCTATCCATTAACTTCCTCATTATACTTGTGAGCTACTTCAACAAGTTGATCTAGAATATGTTGTTTTTCATCAACAAATATGCTCTTAATATCTTCAAGAACTTCGCTTTTATTTTTCTTCTCCTCTCTAAGCCTTTTTTACTTTTCCTTCTTCTTCCAAAACTCACCAAGGGTATCCATTTGATCAGGAGTTAGATTGGAAAGATCCCAACATGGTATTACAATATCCTCTAGATCAATTTCTTCAGTTAGAGGCTTCTACCTCTTTACCCTTTTCTTTTTTAATAGAAGAGGGAATAATTTTCTTTTCTATATTAAAAACTTTAGTTCTTAGTTGAGTCTTAACCTCAACTATCATTGCACTTGAAATAGAAGAAACAATAGTAGAAATAGTATCAATAGTATTTATAAGAGGAATTCTTACTGATGCTAGTTGTGACTCAGTTTGATCCACTATTATAACAACATGAACTTGTTGTTCAATAAATGAAGTTGTCAACATAGCACTTAGTAGTATGGTTCCAACTATCAATTCTATGCTTGATGGAATAGTGGTTAACACAATTGAATTAGTAGTAGCCTTATTTGAGTTGGATTGCACTAAGGCTTTTCCTAGAGATAGAGGGACGGGGAAATTACCTCTGCTACTATCTTCTCAAGGTATGAGTCTTGAATACTCTAAAGCTCAAGAAGATCTCCACCATTAGTATGGTCCTCTTCATCCTCTTCATTATTGACTTCTTCATCCACATTATCAATTTCGTCATCATTTATTTCCTCATCATCTTTGTCAACATCTTCTTTTTCATCATCTATTTGCACAACATCCTCACTAACCTTGTATAGATCATAGATATTCTTCAATGTACTTGTGTTGGATTTCACAACTAATTAAATGTCTTTTGATAGGATCAAAAAATGCATTGAACTTAGGGGTCAACTTTGTTTCATTCTTTTTCAATGATTCCTCCACTTCCTTATCAGATAAAGTTGGCATAAGTTATCTCAAGGTTTGTTCTCTTATGTCCTTGGCAATGTTTAATATCCTTGTCTACCTTAATTCATATAGTTCTTGGCAATATGTCCAAGTTATGTACATACAAAACATCTCTTTGTAGTTTCTCTCTTCCTTGTGTGATGTTTTATGTAATTTCTTCCAATGTGCCCATAATCACCACAATAGTGACATCTATACAATGTGTTGTAATCCCAACCAAATATAGCTTCATCAATTTGTTCTACTAGGTTCCATTTCTTGATCTTGAATTCTAAAGATATTTTCCCTTATTTGTTGCAATTGAAACACTTTCCTTCAAATTTAGGTTTCTCTGTGCATTCACTTTCTCTATGTCTTTGTTTGTTGTAACTATAGCACTTTCCACTAAAATTTGATTTTCCATTGCCCCAAAACTTGTTTGATGTATGCCCTATCTTTCCACAATGATTATGCATAGGATTTTTGTTCTTTTAAGCTCCTTGCCGAGATGATTCACCCTCTTTTGTGTATCCTAATCCAGCTTTGTTTTTGTGTCTAAATTGAGTTTGCTCGTTCAATTGATTCATTCTTTCTTGAGACTTCATCATCCTCTCATCAATTTTCTTCTCTATGCTGAGATATTTTTACAAACTTTAATTCTCTATCATCAAGTTGATAAGCTCTTGATTTGCATCATTGAGGTGATCAATCAGATTTGTGTGGTGGAGAGATAGTTATTGAATTCATTCTCCCTTTCTTCTATTTCTTCTTTCTCTTTTTCCTTTTGTTCCATGACTTAAAACATTTTCACTAAATGAATTTCTTGTTCTCTCCTCAAATTTCTTGCTTCTTAATGAAGAGTAAGATTATTTTCAACTAGATCTATAATTGATGCATTGGCTTCATCTGATCTTCTATCTTGACAAATGTCTTCAATTCTTTCTTCAATGTAGAGATTGTAATTCATATGTGTTGCAAGGTCTTTTATTCTTTTTAGGGTTTGAGAGTATTGCTCCTTCATTTTCTTAAAATGTTCAATGGCTAATTGCAGATCCAACTTTTCATTTTCAATAGCTTTCGCTAGTCTTTATGCTTCTATTGCCTCTAATATTTTCTCAAGTGCTAAAATTTAGATTTGAGAACCAATTCTCTAATAAAAATCATTGGAAATGTAGTATAGATTGGCTTATTGAGAGGGGGATGGGGTGAATCAGGGGCCAATAAAACTTTAACTTCAATTCATCAATTAAACCTTCATAATATAATTTGATCTATTTGCATGTATGAAACACTAAAACCAATAAAACATTCATAACACTTGACACAATATTTGATAACCCAACATCCATTAAAATAGAAAGTAAACCTGTGTTACGGATGATACCTAGAAGCTTTATTACTATACTATAAAGGTATCCTATTAAAGCTTACAATTGATCACTTTTGGCGATCTACCTTGTTAGGAGCAATAAGGACTATTAGGTCCACCTTGTTAATGGATTTAAAACATATAATGAAGTATACACTCTGTTAAGAGATTTAGAAAAGACTCTTAATTCCACCTTGTTAGAAGATTTGGCTAATGCACTTGTTAGGATGAATTAGTGGCTGACCTCTGATCTTGCAACTTGGTTTGCTAAATGAGATCTCTTTGAAATATAATGATCACCTAATTGTGATAGATAAGACTTTGGTTTTCCTTATACTTCGTGTCTCCTTCTTAATTTGCACTCATACTCCTTTCTTCATTCCCTTCTATATTCCATTGTATATGAAAATATATATTACATATATATACCAATCCAATAAATTACCTTCTTGAGGTGACTACAACACCTAATTCAAACCATTTTCACTAACTCAGCTTATTGTTGTAACTTGGGTTCTGAAGACAACATGAGTGATATTCTGATACTTGGCAATGTTGTCAACTTGAGAAACTCTAGCATTCATTTTACACTACTACACACTCCACATTGATGACATGGAGTAGCATGAACTCGGTTAGCATTTGGTGACTCAAAGAATATTGAAGAACTCGATAGACTCGATTAAAGTTGAATGGCTCGATCAACACTAACTTCATTCACATTTCAACACCGCTAGCTTAGTAGACACTAAGTAGCTCGGGTAACATTGTAGATCTCGGTTAACAGTATATCCTATATGGTTTCACTAATGAACTCAATAGACTCTACAAAGCTCAAAAGACTATGTAAAGCTTGACAAATACTGCAATCTAAATGACTAGCTCGATAAAAATTGTGAAACAAAACTTAGTCTAGACATGTTGTCTTAGATGCTTGGTAGAAACTCTAAATCTCAAGACACTCTTCTTATTACATATGTAGATCGGTAGCAATGTAAACAAATTACTAAGTGTTAAGTCACTAATAGATAAATTATTTGAGCATAAGGTCCATAAATAATGTAGTAGAAATTTCTACAAATTTGATTTATAAAGTGACAAGATTATGTAATGAGGGAAGCATTCTTGTGAATGAGAAAAATGTCAAGAATCTAGTAAATGACAACATCAAAATAGTATATAATGGAAAAGGAGTGGTCATTGCCAACATTAGACAACATGATGTTATATTCTTAAGAATGATCATTACTATAAGAATATGTTATGGGACTAAAGAAGAGGAAATGGTAATTATCTTCATACAATAAATTTATAGGATTTTATTTGACAAGGAGAAAGTAAACTTGTGCAAAATTTTGATGACACAATTGACAAAGAATCTAGAATTCCAATCAGCTAAAATTCCAATCCTTGATTACATATATTTTTTTCCAACTACTTAGGAGATTACCTCTTATGCAACCATCAACCTACATGAGCAGTGATTCATGTACCATGGAAAATATTTCAGAGATATAAAATAAACACCCTATTAATAAGGTAAATTAAAGCACAAACCTAATAATGAAAACTTATCAAAAAAAAATGAAGGAGAGATTCAAAGTGGCACCCTCTATGGTAGGCAAGTATAGCGAAGACATTTTCTTTATGGTTGACACTAACTTAACCTACATTGAAATAGTTGAACTTATTAAAGTGGGATTTCCATTACACCAAAAGATAGATATGTCAATGCCCAATACAACCACTCAAATTACAATACACAAGAGGTGGTCAATCCCTTGTCATGAATCTTGAGGGTAGTCCTAAAAAAATTTCCAAAAATCTCCCCCTGAGCATTACCTGTGGGTCTAAGGATTTGAACATGCGACCAAGCTCAAATACCACTTGTTAGTGTGGGGATTTTGTTTCACTAAAAGACCAATCTGTCAATACCCATTACAACTAGTTAGCTTACAATATAGATGACATGGTTAAGAACTTGTCACAAATCTTAAGTGGAGCACTAAAAAAATTTCCAACAAAACCTAGAATGTTTTATGTGAAACCTCTAGGGTATGAGTTGTTAGAAGTAGAAATAGAAGGATATGCTCAAATTATCATTAAGGTTCAGACAAACATAAATATTTTAGCAGATTAGGAACTTATGAAGAGCCAATGCAATCAACTAGCCAAACTCATCTAGAGAAATCTACGAAGAAGGAAGTAGAGACAGTAATGAAGAAGACACATTAACAATTTCATTAACTAATTAAGAGAAATTAAAGCATCATCACTGCAAGTAGTAAATTGTTACAACATAAAAAAATCAACTACTAAACATATCAAAGTATGCATTTAAAATATCAATCAAGGGCTCACACACACACAGACACACAGACACACACACACACACACACACACACACACACACACACACACACACACACACACACACACACACACACAAACACACACACACACACACACACACACAAGAGTCATATAGAACTTTAACAACTAAGCATAAAAAGATAGAAAATGAGGCACATTACAAATTTGTAGTGAAGAAGGGTTTGGACTTTGGCTTTGTTAATAGAAAGTGATTGAGAGGAAAATATATAGAAGGGAAAATAATTTAATATTTCTATTGAATCAATTAAGAATATAGAAGAGGTGGGAATGAAACCACTTGGATCTTCCCTCAAAGGTAACAAACCTAATCACAATCTTTTAATCAATGAATAGCAACTCACAATTGTATCCACTTTCTAACTTTGAAAGTACATTTTCATGATCCCAAAAGAGCAAAAAGTCATTTTTCAAAGAAAATTTGGTCTTTGAAGGGATTTTGGTAACACTCATGCTCATATCTTTAACATAAGAAATTTTTCACCTATAACCACAAATGAAACATTGGTAATAGTAACTTTCTCAGTATCCCAAGACTTAAGAAACTTCTGAGACAACTAAGGTTTGAAGTGTAACATTACCTCAACATACTTTTCCATGTCCCCATCCAAAATGATCTGCAAAACCCTACTGTTACTCTTAAGTTCATCACAATTATTAGACTCAATTTGGTTCGACTCCCCACCTATCATAGCATTCAACTAAACCCCACCCTTTTCAATAGAATGTTTAAGATTAGAGACCTAACAAAAAAATTTACAAACATGCTCACGCAAATAATATTTGTTGACAAGAAGCAACTTGTGGAGACATAGAAAAGTAACCTTTAGAAAACTAATGAAGAAGAAACAATGACCCAATTCCCAATTCTCTTTAAATTTAACTAACCACGTCAAATGTATTAATTACTTCACCATCAAAGCACAAAGTGGTGATATCCTAAGAGATTGACACACAAGCCTATGTAGTGATAGTGATGAAATCTTCCCAATAATTTTAAAAATCAGTGTACTTTTATTGTGTTGTCAACCTATCTTCAAATTTATAGCCTTCCCCTTCAAAAATAATTTTCTTGTAACCCTTCACATGAGCTAACATGACCCCATGGAAGAGAGGGAGAATCTCTGCCACATAGACCATTTGCACTCTCATGTTGACAACATAAACAACTAACACTCTACCTCTAGAATCTCTTATGAGGCCAACCCCACCACAACCCTGAACAAGATTCCCAAATTTAGATTGATCAATCCTATATCAAAGAGAGAGGGAACACTAATTATACAAATATTGAAGTTAAAAAGTTTCATATCTTTAATTTTGTGATTTTAAATATTTTAGAACAGATTTTAATATGCATTATTTTAATTAACTTATACTATATATTTTGATTCCAAAGTACAAATGATCAATTGCAATTGATTTGATACTTCTCTTAGAAATAATCAGGACAGGCTAATGTTACAAAATGTACTAAAGACAAAACAAAGTCAAACATTTTCTTTTCCAGATTTACAAAAACGTAGTGATTTTTTTCCAATTTTTTTTTTGGTTTATGACTACGAACTATGTAGATAATGAAAATCAAATGCTAAAATTTTTAGAAAAATTTATGATGTTTTTAATTTTCTAAAAATTGATCAACTGTGTAATTTGTAGGGAGGATAGACACATCTAGAGAATTTCTAGTATGTTGCCTAGCTTTGATCAGCATTGAAATAGTTGGGTAAAGTACTAAGTAGTTGTAATTTAAGGAAATAAAATGCTTTTCTAATTTCAAGTGTTTCCTCTCTATTTCCCTGGAATGTACAAGTCTCTGACTCATTTAGACAATCTTTCACCGCTTGACAAATATAAAAATAGTGCAAGAGATAGATGTCTATGTTAATCTTATATCATAAAACATCATAGAAAAAGTCTTCTAGTCAAGCAATATATCCCCTGTAGATATCTCACACATGCAAATTCCTAGAGACCTTTTTATTCATTTTTCAAAGCATGACTTTTACTCACCATTGTAGGTTGTTTAGTTGATCTTATTGATAAATTATAGTGCTCTACATCAAGTTGTTTTATCTCTATCATTGAGGATATTATAGGTCATTGAGGATATTATCGATTGTTGTGTTGATCCTATTGATAAATTCCAGTGTTCTACATCATGTTGTTTTTATGTATTATCAAGGATATTCCAAGAAAAAAATTTAAACAAAGGTCAATTCTATTTATGGTAAGAACTATTAAAAATATATGAAAATATAAGGAAAGGCATCTCAATCTTACTCGATCTATGAAGAATGTAATTTCAAAACTATTAAATAACAGAATTCAATGTAAAAGTTAAGCTATTGACTTTTTACCTAAAATGTCTACAATTAGATCCTTTAAAGTACTATAATTGTAAAAAATATCTCACTATCTCTTAGACTAAATGTTATGACCTTCTATTAGTGTGGCCTATTGCATGCACAATGTTAAAATACATATAGCATAAAAATGAGTCGTAAGAATGAGATACATGTATTGACCAACTTATAATTGCAATTACTAGATAGATTACAACAAATACTATTAAAAGCATAAAAAAATGAAATGCTTAAAAGATTTTTTTGGGGAAGGATCAAAAAAGAGCTTGAAAAAATTGTCCATGTCATTAAGAATATATTAAGACAACAAATGCTAAATAAAACTCAATATAACATAATATTAAAGAATCTAAGATTACCTTAAAATAGTAATAAAGTATCGAACTATAAAATTAATTAGATGATGTCCTCAGCACTCTATCTCAAATGAAGAAGTGGCTTTTATGCCAATCATGGTCATTCGAATAAAAAGCATAAGCTTATAAACACAAATAACAATTTTGAATTTTAGGAAGAAATGAATATATCAAAGATATGATAATCAACTCCAATAATCTAGTTGTAAGAATTGAAATCCAAAATTTGGATGCCCCTACAAGGTTCTCAAATATTTCTATGTCCATGTAAGATCTACTCAAAAACTAGTAAGTTACAACTCCAATAATTATAGAACGTGACAATCATAGGTCATATAAGATAAATACAACAATCTTTATTTTTAAGTAAAAAAAACCAATGAGGGTGTTAAAAAACATGATATGATGTCCAATGTATAATCTTCCAAATCTATAATATGAGAGTCCACAAGAAAACAATATTTGTAAAAATATAAATATAAATTAAGAAGAAAATTAAATACCTATTACAATGACATATATTAGTAAGACATAATGAATTTCTAAAAGAAAAATATTATTCTAGTTGGCATGAATAAGAGTCTCAAATAATTAAGGTATGCCAAATATCTTTGTAGATTGATAAGGAGTAACTTGCAATTTTGAAGGAGTTATATTATATGATGGACCAAATAAACTCTCATTCAAGAGTTGAATAGCATAGTTTAAAATATTAGGATCCCACTCATTGTTGTGTCAATTAATTCTATAATATTTATATGTACAATATTTAGAAGATATTGAGAGTGTAAAGAATAAAAAGATACCCTTAAAAGAAATGTAAACTCTTATTAACTTCTTGAAATAAATAAACCAAATTCTAGAATCCTTTATCCATGTTAGTTTTATCAATATAGTTCTCCCCAAACAATTATTGTGCAAATTGAAAATTTTATAATAAATTAACTAGATAGTTAAAAAAACTTGAATAGAAAGTATCTAGTGAGAAATATGCAAATAGTGCATGATTAGATCTTGAAAAACATAATATTGTAGAGATTTGATAGCATAAATTGCTCAAGATAATGTAATAACTAAAAGAAAAGTAACTACAATATACAAAGAGAAGATATCAAAATAAATTATATGCAACATTGAGAGAGATTGGTCTTAATAGGAATTTGGTATTGATATTAACCTATACATTAATCAGTCATATTATGATAAAAATTTATATAAACTAAAAATGAAATAGTAGTTGCTACAAATCTAATGAGACAAATAAAAGGGAGATTGCAAAGTGTCAACATCTTGATGAATGAGACATGTTTTAAATAATTTTTAATTTATTCAATTTTATTAAAACCAACTAATCTTTGCTTAAGAGAATATAGTAATATAGAAGCTAGTTACTGTAGACACCTAAATCCTTTAAAAAATAAATTATTTTTATTTTCTTAAAAATTCTCTGATGACATCATCATTTATTAATTAATTAATTTATTTATTTTTTATGCCATTAAATCCCTCTATCTTAATTAAAAATATTTAATTAAGGAATCCCTCCCAAAAATGTTTGTCTTATTTACACATTATTTCCTTATTTATTAATTATTTAATTAATAAATTGACCAAAAATCTCAAAATAAATAATTTATTTATTTTTTGCCCAAAACTTGGCCAATTTCCTTAAGACCACTAACCTCTTCCAAAATCTTCTAATCCTTCTTTAATTTCGATTAAAGGTAAATCCCATCATTTCCTACCCCTAATCCCAACTCAAAATATTTAACTAAATTAAATATTAATCTTCATGTTTATTAAAAATATTTTAATAAATATCTCCTCAACCCAAACCCTTGAAATAAATAAAACTTTATTTATTTCCTAAAAACCTTATTTATCCTCATCCTAGGAAGTTCTAGACTCTTCTAGAAAGTCTTCATCCTCATCCAAAACCTAGACTCTTCTAGAAGATGTCAATCCTTATCTTTAATCCTAATCCTAATCCCCTCCTAACCTTGTCACATTCCCTAAACATGGGTTAAGACTTGCTAACCCAAGCCAAAGTTAACAAATATCTCCTCCTTCACCCACCCTCATTTAATGCCATCCACTTGCCCATCTCTAACAAGCTTAATCTAATATTAACCCAAGCTTAATCCAAGCCTTAATCATTTGCACATTCCTAAGTCAAGCTTAAGACTTTCTTAATCCAACCCAAGTCAAAATATCTCAACTCTCTCACAAATATCCCAACCATAAAACTTTATGAAGCCCGCAAAGCCATAAATGACTCTTACAAGCCCATTCATTGCTCTTGCAAGTCATTATGAGGGTCTTTATGAGCTTTGAGCCTCCTTTGTTGACCCCTCAACCCCTCTTGCTCTAACCAATGACCCTGTGACATGTATCACTCCCTGATTGGCCATAAGAAAGCATAATCTATGTGCTCTCCTCTCATTCAATCTAAACTTTCCATAAGCTTTCTCCCATCCTTGCATCCTAGCCCTTGATCCCTCAAGCCCTTTGCCTATTTAAGAAATCCTCTCCCAAGCCACTTTAATACAATCTAGAAAGTAAAGCCATAATGCCATTTTGAGAAGCCATTTTTTACATCAAATTCATTTACCAAAATCTATCAAAAATCCTCCATTGAAGCCCATTTGAGCATTTGAGTATACATACATAATCAAGCCATCTTAGCTATTAGACACACATCTACATCAAGTGATCATCCTCATTGAGAGAGCCTATCCATGGCTCATATTCTCATTTGAGGACTTCACTTTGTCTCTCATGAAGTTATGTTAAATTAGTATGCAAATATTTTTTGATTGTTTTAATTTGGTGTTTCTAACATACTAAAGTAGCATATACACTTTGTCAAGCCTTGTTTTCTCTCCCCACTGCCTTCTTGAGGGGGCATCTCATCGTCTAGTCTCTTCTCTTCTTATCTAAGACTGGGGCAACTTTGTTGCTAAAACATCTTCCTCGTGTCGTATATATTCAAAATTCTTTGAAATAGAGTTGTTTCAACACTATGTCAAAGAGGGGCAAATTTTAGACACTAAATTTTTGAGAAAATAAAGTATTTTTATTTTCTGAAAAAGTTCATCATGACATCATCATTTATTAATTATTTATTTATTTTATTTATTTATTTATTTTTTAGGCCGTTAAATCCCTTTATCTTAATTAAAAATATTTAATTAAGGAATCCCTCCCAAAAATGTTTAAGTCTTATTTAAACCTTATTTCCTTATTTCTTAATTATTTAATTAATAAACTGACCAAAAATCCCAAAATAAATAATTTATTTATTTTTTGCCCAAAACTTGGCCAATTTTCTTAAGACCACTAACCTCTTCCAAAATCTTCTAATCCTTCTTTAATTTTGATTAAAGGCTAATCCCATCGTTTCCTACCCCTAATCCCAAATCAAAATATTTAATTAAGATTAAATATTAATCCTCATGTTTATTAAAAATATTTTAATATATATCTCCTCAACCCAAACCCTTGAAATAAATAAAACTTTATTTATTTCCTGAAAACCTTATTTATCCTCATCCTAGGATGTTCTAGACTCTTTTAGAAAGTCTTCATCCTCATCCAAAACCTAGACTCTTCTAGAAGATGTCAATCCTTATCTGTAATCCTAATCCTAATCCCCTCCTAACCTTGTCACATTCCCTAAACATGGGTTAAGACTTCCTAACCCAAGCCAAAGTTAACAAATATCTCCTCCTTCACCCACCCTCATTTAGTGTCATCTACTTGCCCATCTCTAACAAGCCTAATATAATCTTAACCCAAGCCTAATCCAAGCCTTAATCATTTGCACATTCCTAAGTCAAGCTTAAGACTTTCTTAATCCAACCCAAGTCAAAATATCTCAATTCTCTCACAAATATCCCAACCATAAAACTTTATGAAGCCCACAAAGCCATAAATGACTCTTGCAGGCCCATTCATTGCTCTTATAAGCCATTATGAGGCTCTTTATGAGCTTTGAGCCTCCTTTGTTGACCCCTCAACCCCTCTTGCTCTAACCAATGACCCTATGACATGTGTCACTCCTTGATTGACTATAAGGAAGCACAATCCATGTGCTCTCCTCTCATTTAATCTAAACCTTCCATAAGATTTCTCCCATCCTTGCATCCTAGCCCTTGATCCCTCAAGCCCTTTGCTTATTTAAAGAATCCTCTCTCAAGCCATTTTAACACAATCTAGAAAGTAAAGCCATAATGCCATTTTGAGAAGTCATTTTTTTACATCAATTTCATTCACCAAAATCTATCAAAAATCCTCCATTGAATCCCATTTGAGCATACATACATAATCAAGCCATCTTAGCTATTAGACACACCTCTACATCAAGTGATCATCCTCATTGAGAGAGCCTATCCATTGCTCATATTCTCATTTGAGAACTTCACTTTGTCTCTCATGAAGTTATGTTAAATTAGTATACAAATATTTTTTCATTCTTTTAATTTGGTGTTTCTAACATACTAAAGTAGCATATACATTTTCGCACACCCAGTGGGACCCCGCATGGGTCATCTTCATTAGCTTTTTTAGTCAAGTTTTGTATGTCATTTGCTGATTTTGGCTAATTTTTCTTATTTTTGTGATTGGTAGGATTGTATAAATTGGTTTTGTAGGTCCACATGAGCATGAAGAAGACAAAGGAACTCATAGCCTATCTCATAGTGTTTGCAAATTTTTCAAGCTTATAGGTGGATGAAGCACTTGGAATTCTTCTTCCTCTTCTTGTCTATATTATTTTTCTATTCTGTCTACTTCTTCTTCTTCTTCTTGAGGGATCTTGACCTTTTTTACCTAAGGAAGCAAAATCATACACAATTTTTTTAAGTTCTTAAAATGAACCCCCAAATCATACTTAAATCCATTAAAAACAAAAAATTTGCAAATAAAATAAATAAAATCTTTTAACAAGTGAAACTAAACTAATCCAATCATTTGCATCCTTGCAACGTCAAGGTTTTAGATGCATTCATGCAAAGTTAGGAACACTTCATTTTTGAGAATTTAAAAAGAACTTCAAATTTCCATTTCAAAAGGTTCAAAATCAACACTAAGTGCACACTAAAATCTAAATCAAACTCAAAGCATCAATCAAGGATAAAATGAACCTCATTTGCAAATATTTTAAAGTTCTTTTAAAAATATCATGAAAACTAAGAGTCCTAAATTGTTGCCAAAATTGTCCTAAAATTTTTGTTATTTGTTCCAAACAGATGTCTTGTTGCAAAATATTGAATGTTTCTTAGGTTTTTCATGCATCAAAACAATCTAGGAATATCATTTTTGGGCTTAAAACATGCAAACTAGAACACAAAATCTTGAATGAAAACCAAAGTCCAAAGAGTCATTTTCAGTTTTGAGTCCAAAACAATCTTGAATGATCTAAGGTTAAAACAAAGCACTTAAAAATTCTTAAAACAACATGCAAAATCTCAATCTTGAATGCTCAAAAGAAAAAACTTGAATGTTTTATCACTTGTCTTTGAATGCATGTTGCTAAAATCACTCTTGAGTGCCATGGATTAAAATCAAGTTTTTTTTTTCTTATGAATGCATGATTAAAATAACAAATCCAATCTTGAATGCCACAGATCAAACAATCATCTTTTGGGGCATAAAAAGAATCCACATTTTAGAAACTTTCTAAGTTATAAAAATAAATAAAGACACTTTGAGTGAAATTGTTGTTGGACTCACCCTCTTTAATCACCCATCATTCTAACCATTGGTTGCAATATTAATGCCATATATGGGGATGGATCTACCTAAGAAGGTGTTAAGTGCTCCACAAAAATCAAATTCCACTCACTTGAGTTTTTATTTTTTTTTCTAAGATAAAAAATTTCTTGAATGCACATTAGTCTCACTAACACTTCATTTGGACATAAAAATTGAACAAATCTTGACGTAGAGGGCCTCCGGGAGTGTGCTTGAAATAAATCTTTACACACATCTTTATTTTGGGATTAAAACAAACTCACACTCAATCTTGAATGCCTTAAAGAAAATCAATCGATACTTGATGTGGAGGGCCTCCGGGCGCATGAGTTTACTTTTTGTTGACCCTAAATCCTCTTGGTGTATTCATTCTTCAATCACTTCTCTTTTGTTGGTGCATTTCAAATTAGAATTGAACCTTTGCATCTTAAATCATGTGTGTTTTCAAAAGGTCTAGATCAAAAAACTTAAAGCGTCAGTTGGAAAAGAACTCTGTCTTTTAGCCTGAGACTAGAAGTCTTCTCTCCCCTTGTCATCTTTCGAGGCCATCTTGGGTGCATAAGATTAGGATCCAAAATCTTGTCTTAGCTTTTAGGAGGCCTTCTTGGGGATTTCATCACCCCTTGGGATGACCTCAACTCCAGCATTCCGATGGAGTATGAAGATCAAGAGGTGAATCCGAAGACATCAATCTTGGGATCAAGATTTTGTCACTCGGGCTAAGCCTCAAGGAACTTTATACCCTTGAGAAGTGAAAGAGGAGAAGTGGGTTACCGCTCCTCTCGGCTGTGTGATATTGTTTTGGTTTCATCTACAGATTTGGGCCTCATGTACCTTGGGTATATTGAGGACTCCCTAGCTAAAGCAACTGTCAATCTTTTAGACAACCATCTAGGATGTTAATGTGTTTTAAGTGACTACTCGAAACATTTGTAAAACATACACACTCCACGATGCAGTTACTATCTTCTAAGAATCATAAACTTCTATCTGGTTGTTTCTATCTATTGCTTGATATTTTACTTGTTGAATGAATGTTTTCCAAACTTGGTCAATCCTAGCTTAGGATACACTTATCGTAGTCACTGCCTATTTTAGAATTTGAACACATTGAAGCAAAATAACCAAGATCTCTCAAAGCCAAGTAGATTCAAGAATTTATGTCAGAACAACCCAAACCTGAACATAAGTTTCAAAAAGCCAAACTCAAGCCATCTTAGGCATACCAAGAAATTTCAGCCAAGAGAAAGGAAGTAACACCAAGCCCTCAAATTGCCAAACTCCATAAAGTAGAAGACAAAGTAGCCGACGAAACCTATCAAGACGCCTAGTTAGATCACACTATCAGATTTAGCAAGCATCCAAGAGTTAACCCTATTTATGTCTTACCAACTAGGCATGATTTCTATGATTAGACCCCATTGTTTCTCCACATCTTCTTGCATAAGCTTCACTTTAGAGTCATCCTTGTAGGTAACCCAGCCATCCTTAGTCATCCTTGTAGGTAAGCCAACCATCCTTAGTCATCCCATTAAGCATTTTAGCTCATCCATCTCATTTAGATCTTTGCCTCAGAACCAAACCAATGCCCTCAAACCTAGCTAGCATCCCAAAAGCCTAAATCTCACATCCAAGCCTTCAAAATTTTTGTCACCTTGTCAAGAGTTTACCATTCCTAACATCTTCCAAATCCACCAATCTCACCAAGTTTATCCCTTTGACAGAGCTTTGTCTAGTGTAATCTAGCTTTTGTCACTTATTATCCCTCATCACCTTGAGCTAAAGATTGGGATCCACAAGTGGTCAATCTTGTGTTTTTCTTAAAGGATCATCAGTCTATCCTTAAGTTGAACATAATCACCACCAAGCTTGTAATAGGAAAGCAAACCTTTTATGCTTTGGTAACATATCTTTGAAGTTAGAATCCCCAACCCAATCCTCCTTAGGTTTTTCATATAGCTTTGCCTCAACCTAGGAAATCATTTGCATAGAAAACCCTTCCCCCTTTGCATCCATCAACATTATTGCATCTCATCCCTAGGAACATTTTCATGCCACTCGTCACTCGCTTAGCCAAGAAGAAGAAAGAAACAATGGAACCCTATCATTTGGATCAAACAACATTGCTCCCCTTGAGCACTCAACCATCCTTCATCCCAGAGAACACTATACCATCACCTACTGACATTGAAGCTTTCATGAACCAACCAGGAAATGCAGTATTGGTGAACGCCATTATAGACAAGAACAAAGAAACAATCATGGCTAACTTTCGAAGGGACAATATAGGATCCTTTGACTTTAGAAGACCTCCTCCCTTATCAGATCCATCTCACCCATTGTTTGGATAACAACCACTCCCAATAAGCTCTTATGATTCAAATTATCCTCAATATGTGCCAAAAGAAGAGCCTCAAGCCAATCCTTATGATCCAACAGACCCAAACATACCAGCCTCCACTCAAGTTGAAATCTCCCTTCTGTAAACCAATCCAGCCACCACCACTCCACGATTGGTCCATACCACTCCATCCCAAACCTCCTTCACCCAAAACACCTCATCATTCACTCCCTTCACTATTGCTACTGTTGCTCTCCAACCCAGCCTTCCAAATTAACCCATCTCCCAAATTAGTGCTCGCATCTTTGGCCAACCTCAGCAATATACAACCAGGATGCCACCCATGGGGCCAAGTAATCAACCTTTCATCACCCCTAGCTTGTTTACCTCAGCTCAAAGCACAATTCCATCATTTCCACTAGGTCCTTGGAGCTCAGTGCCATTAGCCACAAATCCACAAGCTACTGCCCTCACTCCACAAAGCTATCAAACCCCACAAGCTACCACCAATGTTCTACCAAGCTCTCAAGTGACCCAAGCTCCTGCCACCACTCTACCAAGCTTTCAAATCTAGCCACCAAGCTATCAAACCCCATCAGTTCCATTTCCAAGCTTTCAATTCCCACCACCTCCACCACCAACTAATCCATTACCTCCTATTACTAACTATTTTTCTATGCCACTTCTAGGAGGAAATCCATCACCACCAACCACCAATTACTTGGCCTCTTTTTCCATGCAAATACCTTCCCAAATGGGGGCACAACCCACATATATTGGTCAAACTCCTCAAATCCAAAGTCAAGTTTCACAAGCTCCTCGATCCTTTCCCCAAGCTTCACAACCATCTTATACCTAACCTGCACAAAGCAATCCATTTATCCCACATCCAACTTATGTTCCTCAATCCCAACCTCAAATCAAATATCAACAGCAAGCCTCAGAACACATGCAGCAATATGTGCCACCTCCACCTCAGCAACCCATCATCCACCATTTAGTTGCCCAAGCCATGTACAATCCCTACCAGCCCATACCTCAAAGCCATCCATATTCCATTGCCCCATCTAGCACATACCTACCTCAGGGCACTCCTACATTGGGGGCACCCCAACCATCACCCATTAATTCAGAATGGGAAGCCATGAAGACAGCTTTGAAGAACATCCAAGAGGGAAATGTTCCAAAAACCTTCAAGTTTGAGAATGTGTGTCCTTACCCATTTGACAGAGCCATTACCATGACAAAATTTCCCAAACACTTTGAGATACCCAAGTTTGACAAATTTAGAGGAAAAGGAGACCCTGTCACACATATCAAAGAATTTTACATGCACTTCCAAGAAGTGGCATACGGTGTCTTCATCTTGCATTTCTTTCCCAAAAGCTTGGCTGGACTAGGTCTTGAATGGTTTTATAGAATCGCATATGGCACAATTGAAAACTTTGTTGAATTGTCTAAGGTATTTGTAGCCCAATATGCCCATCTTGTCGAAACAGAACTATCAGTAGTTGATCTTGTCCACACTAAGAAAAAAGGTGGAGAAAGCCTTCCTGAATATCTGCAAAGATTGCAAACCCTTACCACCCGCATATCTTGCACCTTGCCAGAGCACCATTTGGTGAAAATGTTTATTGATAATGCCCATCCTAGCTTGGCTAACCACATGACCATGAACTGTTTACAAACCTACAAAGATATCAAAGAGAAAGGAATGATCCTTAAGCAAGGACTCATTAAAGATGGTGTGGTCAAGATTTACAAGGAAGCCAACCAAAATCAAATACATTCAAATGACAAGTCTAGGTATTGGAACAAAAACAAGCACATTGCAACAGATGGGGTTACTAATACGAGACATGTGAATATTGTTGGTCCTTCTCAAAATCAATCCAACCCACCGTATCAATCAAACAATCAACAAGCTATCAACTACCAACAACAGAATCACCAAAGCTATCAAAGCCAAAATCCAAGATCCAACTTTCAAGGGTCTAGCAATCAAGCTAATGCCATCAATGTAGCTATAGGACCAAAGCCTAAGTTCCAACCTACACTTAGAAACTATACACCCCTTGGTGAGCCATTGAATGTCATTTTTGAGAAATTGACTAAGGAAAACCTCATCAAATTTCCTCCTACCCAGCAAATTGACACAGGCCAATCCAAAGCTGCATGGTACAAAGACAATGAGTACTACAAATTTCATAGGGTAAAAGGTCACACCATCCTCAAATGCATGAAAATGAAAGATTATGTGCAGGACCTCATTGATCAGAAAGAAATCACCGTTGGTGCCCAAACCTCTCCCAATGTAGGCTTACAGATCTATCAAAATGCTTTTCCTCCTCACAACAACCAAAATTATGGAAAAGAACCTATCCAAACCAACAAAAATAATACGAAGAACCGCCAGCCAAACCAACAGCATGGGAAGAACAATGACCACACTTCATCCTACATAGACTATGGTAGCCTCATTGGTTGTCTATTTGAAAAAGAGCCTTCTGTCAATGTTATCAATATCCAAGGCCCAAACAATGAGTGTGCAGTCACCACTAGAAGAGCGCAATTGAACATTTTAGCCCCATCAGTCCCATCAGCACTATCAACCCCAGCAGTATCATCAGCTCTGTTGAAAAGCCAATACAATATCTTGGAACACCTTGGGAACATGCCATCCCAAATCTCCATTTTAGACCTTCTCTGCACTAGTCCTATGTACAAAAACATCCTTGACAGTGCTCTCATAGAATCCCGTGTCCCTTCAGATATCAACACTACTAATTTTCATAATCTCGTTGGACATCTATTCTCCTCATGTGCCCTATCATTCAAACCCACTAACATACTCGTGGTCAAGCCAAATCACACCCTTTCACTTCGCATAGCCATGATGGTATCCAATTTTGCCATAAAAAGGGTAATGATAGATAATGGATCAGCATCGAATATTTGCACCCTAAAATTCATAAAAAAAAGCTAGGTATACTGAGGTAAATATCATTAGTGAGGTTATCACCATCAAAGCTTATGAAAAGTTGGAAAGAATCATAGAAGGAACTATTTTGCTACCAATCAAGGTTGGGCCAGTCATCCAAGAAAAACTCTACCATGTTATTGATCTAAACCTACCATTTAACATCCTCCTCGGTTGCCCATGGATTCATGCCATGACAGCTATTCCATCCACTTACCATCAGTGCATCAAATTTTTGCATCAGGGCACTGAGGTAACCATCCATGTCGATCCAGAACCCTTTGCTTCATGCAATGCGGTTGAAGCTTCATATACAAACCATTTCCCTGGAATTGATATTGGCATAGCCATCACCAGCTCATCCCACACTTGTAATGACCCAAAAACCATCCTCGCCTCCACCCTATCTACCATGAAGATCAATAACAAAGGCTGTGGAGAGTATAGTCTGTCAGACACATTTGTTGTTAGGGCACTCCCACTTGATCCACATGCCCATGGACAACTGACATATCACAAATCTAAAGAGATTCCACCTCCTTGATACAAACAGTTTGGCCCAACAACCTTTGTATCCTCAAAAATCCCTCTTCATGAGGAGCTCACTCCAGATATCAAAAATTGGTTACATAAGGATGTACCTCCAAGAAATCAAGCACACCGTGATCACTTCAGCCAGAAGTATCCCCAGGAACATAAGCTCATCATTGTGAAATGGAACTATCAAGGTGGTGGTCTAGAACTAGAAGAAAGAGGCATGCAGTGCCCCATCGATGCACACAAGTGGGAATCGAAGTCAGGTCTTGGCTTTGGCATACCCACAACTAGGGGCACCAATGAGAACGGTCACACTTTTTCAAACATTCACTGTGACCTTGTCAAAATTGAAGACATTCCTGAGGAAGTCGAAAAGAGAGCCTACGATGATATCCCAAACCAAATCTTCCTTGAAGACTTTGTTCTCCAAGAACTATCCATCCATTTCATTGACCTACCACTTGCCCATCCACAACTCATAGATTGGGACCAACCAAGCTTCATACACATTGATGAGTTCACATCAGAGGAAGTGCTTTTGAGATTCATGGGAGCCAAAACTCCTCAAAAGAAAACAAAGCCAAATTCTACCTATATCTATAAGCTAGATCCCAAGGGGTATTTTGGAGAAAATCCCCAACCTAGTTCCGATACACCCAAAACTAGAACTAAGGTGAATCTGGGACTAGCCAAGGCAGCAAAGAGAACCCCTCAGCAAGAAGGTCCAGATTCACAAGTAGAACATGAGGATTTAGCATTGCCTCCTCAAGATAATCGACCAGAGGTATCTTCTATACTCATTGAGGATACTAGAGAAGTCAACATCAATTCTTTAGAGATCCCCAGGCTTGTTCACATTGTTGCATCCCTATCACAAGACCAAGCTGACCTCCTCTTTGAGGTCTTAAGAGATAATATTGGCTGATTTGCATGGTCATATCAGGACATGCCATGACTTGATCCAAAGCTTGTAGTTCATCATCTTGTAGTCGATCCAAAGATCAAGCTCGTCAGACAAAAGTTTAGAAAAATGCACCCCAAGGTCGCATTACTGGTCAAAGCTGAATTAGAAAGAATGTTAGCTGCTAAGGTTATCTGACCTATCAACAACTCAAAGTGGGTCTCCAACATGGTCCCCATCACTAAGCCTTCCAGTGACATCAAAATTTGCACTGTTTTCAGAGATCTTAACAAAGCTTGTCGAAAAGATGATTTTCCCTTACCCAACATAGATATGATTGTAGACCTTACAGCTGGACATGAAATTTTGTCCCTCATGGATGGATTTTTTAGGTATAATCAAATCAAGATTATAGAAGAGGATCAGCATAAGGAAGCATTTACTACCCCTTGGGGAACCTTTTGCTACAACATGATGCCTTTTGGCCTAAAGAATGCTGGGGCTACCTATCAAAGAGCTATGATAGCCATTTTCCATGATCTTATCGATAACATTTTGGAGGATTATGTGGATGATATCTTGGTTAAATCTTAGACCTTCATGGATCATCTTGCTGACCTAGAGAAAGTCTTTGATAGGTTAGCCAAATATCATCTCATGTTGAATCACAAGAAATGTGTCTTTGGGGTCACATCTGGATGGGTTCTAGGCGTTATAGTTTCTAGACAAGGTATAGAGATCGACCCCAAGAAGGTCAAGGCTATCTTAGACATGCCTCCTCCCCAGACACTCTGACAGCTTCACACTCTTCAGGGAAAGCTTCAATCCATTTGACACTTCATCTCCTAGCTTGCAGATAAGTGTACACCATTTGCACATTTACTGAAGAAGGATGAAAACTTCAAGTGGGATCCTTTATGTCAACGCAGCTTCGATCATCTCAAGTAGTATCTCATCAATCCCCCTATCTTGGTTCCACCAGTTCCTGGTCATCCCTTGATCTTGTACATATCAACAACGCCTACTGTTCTAGGGGCACTTCTAGCATAGCTCGATGACTACGACAAAGAAAGAGCCATCTACTACATCAGTAGAACCCTAGTTGATTATGAACTCAATTATACTCCTATGGAAAAAGCTTGTTTGGCAGTTTTTTTCTCAACTCAAAAGCTTCACCACTACATGCTAAGTCATACCATCCAACTAGTCTCCAAGATCGACCCTCTCAAGTATATGCTCTCCAGAATAGCACTTACAGGCCATTTGGCCAAATGGGTTGTGCTCCTTAGTGAATTTGACATCCAGTATGTGGACAAAAAGGAAATCAAAGGGCAAGCTATAGAAGATCACCTAGTTGATGCACCTCTAATAGATACATATCCTTTGATCATAGAATTTCTAGATGAGCATATCTGTCTAATTGAAGAACAGCCCCCATGGAAACTTTATTTTGATGGCTCATATACATCTCATGGATCAGGGGTAGGAATATTGTTGGTCACACCTCAAGGAGATTACATTAAAAAAGCCTTCAAGCTACAATTCCCTAGCACCAACAATATAGTTGAATATGAGGCTCTCATAGTAGGATTAAAGATAGCTACAGAATGGAACATCACTGAGTTACAAATCTTTGGTGATTCTTAGCTCATCATCAAGCAAGCCCTAAATGAATATCAAACCAAAGATGCAAAGCTATTACCCTACAAAGAGCTAGTTGATCAGCTAACCCAGCATTTTACAAAGCTTCAATTTACACAAGTGCCTCGAATGCAGAACAAAGTAGCAAATGCTATGGCTACTATCGAGTCGCTCTTGGAAATTTTCCAAGTGGTTACACAGTATGATTTTTTAGTCGAGTAGCTCCCCACACCTGCCTATGCAAATGATGACTCAAACCATGTTTGTATCTTGGTTGGTCCCCAATCCCCTTGGTACCATGAGATTCATGCTTACCTTAAACATGGTATCATCTCCCCTCACCTCACATGTACCCAACGTCAAAGCCTCATCCAAAAATCATCCTGCTATGTTATCATAGACAATACCCTATATCATCGAGGTTATCACGATACTCTCTCTCGATGTTTAGATGAAAATGAGGCTGCGATGGCGTTAAAATAAGTACACTCCAGACTTTGCAGTGCCCACCCGAGTGGTATTATCCTCATGCAAAAAATCCTTAGACCAAGCTACTATTGGCCTACTATTGAAGAAGACTCTTGTGACTTTGTCAGAAAGTGTCTCCCATGTCAGCAACATGCAAATCTTGTGCATGCTCCAGCACAGGATCTACAACCTATTGCACCAGCTTGGCCTTTCGCTTGTTGGGACCTTGATCTAGTTGGAACTATCACACCTCTCTCATCTGATGGACATAAATGGATAATAACAGCTATAGACTATTTCACTAAATGGGTGGAAGCAATTCCCCTAGTCTTAGCTACAAGAGTTCAGGTCTTCAAGTTCATCTTGTACCACATTGTTTGCCGCTTCGACATCCCATCCACCATCTTCACCGACCATAGAGGTAACTTTGAAAATCTCAACATGGAAGAATTATGCACTTCCCTCTGCATCCATCACCACTTTTCTAGGCCATATTTCCCACAAGGTAATGGCCAGGCAGAGGCAACTAACAAAACCCTCCTCAAAATTCTAAAGAAAGTTCTCAATGATTTCAGCTGCGATTGGCACCTACAAATTAATCCAGCCCTATGGGCCTATCGAACTTCCTTCCATACATCCACAGGCACAACTCCATACTCCTTAGTCTATGGTGCCAAAGCAGTACTACCCATAGAGGTTGAACTTCCCTCCTTGCGCATATCCTTGTAAGAGAAAATATCAAATGAAGAATATAGAGTAGCTTGGCTCACCCAGCTAGATCTCTTAGACAAGAAGTGACAACAAGCCTATGATCATCTCATAGTCTATCAAACTCATCTCAAAAGGAATTTCAACAAGAAGGTGCTTCGATGAAACTTTTAGCTAGGTGACATGGTCCTCAAAGAAAATATGAAAGTCCAAGCTGATCGAGAAAAGAAAGGCAAGTTTGAACCTACATGGCTTGGTCCTTATGTTGTCATTGCCTCCTTTGGCTCTGGAGCCTATCAGCTATCTACATCGGAAGGAGAACTCTTGAATGATCCTACTAACATCATTCATCTCAAGAAGTTTTATGCTTGAAGATCCTTGGTGTACCCAACTTTTGAAAATACAAACAAAAAAAAAAATAGTAAAGAGAAATAAGCGTCCAATGGTGAAAACCTGACAATTCAAGCACTTTGGATAGGTACCTTGGTGAAAACTTGGTAATTCGGGTGCCTTGTGTACTAAGACTAATCCATTATCTATCACTATCCTATCCCTCATCCATTAACCCACCATCCCATAAAACACCTACTTGGTCCCTTGGTGTTCCAACCAAATATCCAAAATCTAACGAAGCTTGTAAATACCTCCTGTATAGCTTGTAAATCTCGTACCTCAGCTTGTAAATCTTGTACCCTAGCTTGTAATTCTTGTATCATCCCTTGTATCATAGCTTGTATATCCAAATCTTGTCCAAAGCTTGTATCCTAGTTTGTATCCTATCACATGCACACAAAGAACCCCATTTTCACTTAAGCTTTTTGCAAACCATCTACCTATCCACCTATCAACTATTATAGAAATCCAACCCTTCACAAACATTTCTATCTCAAAAAACTCACAACATGAATAACCTTGTACATTTGTAACATATCTTGGTCTATCAGCTTGTACATCCTCTTTAGCTTAGTACCATTGCATCTATCTAGCTTTCATGTCAGTTCATCCTTGATCAACATCTTGCACACATCGCACAAATCCTAGTTAGCTATTCCACTGCATCCTTTAGCTAGATCTCTTGTCATCAAAGTGTTATCCTTCTCAGTTCAGCTTGCCAAGTGCATCACTCATCCAAATCCACCAGCTTAGGGTCTCTTTGATAGATCCTTGCAAGATATAGCTTTCCTCATGTCTGATCTTGGTCCATTAGTACCTCATCCTACCCATCTCATTGGCAAACGGTTATCTTTTGGATTTTCCCTTTCTTTTTATTTGGAATCTTCCCTCTTGGGTCTTGATGTATCTTTTCCAAGAAATCTTTTTGTTCCCTCTTCAAGGTTGCCACGATCTTCCATATCATGATATGCTGTGAATGGGGCACTCTGAGTGTACGATTTTGTTTCTTTTTTTGCTTGTGGGTTACCTAGTGTCAGTTCCATGCTATTTCCTTTGGGTTTCATGTGTGATGCTGGGGCAATCCTTGTGTGTTTGTTTTGAGTCAATCCATCAGTCCTCCGGACGGTTGGTGACATAGCCTTGATGTTCTTGGTAACCTTGGCAATTAACCAACAGTCCTAAAGCAAATCTAGTGCTCAACTACATGGTGGTACTTCTCTTTGAAGTATCCCCCTGCTCAAAAATCTTCAATAGATTCCCTTCAACTCCATTATCCCCCATCCATATCCAGCATCTGTCTCCCCTACCCCAGCTTATGCATTAGTATCTCTTTGAATCAATCTTCACTTTTATCTTTAGGGATCCACAATCCTAGTCTTAGGGATCCACCAATCTAATCAATCCACCAAGCCTCATCTTTCGAGATCCATAATCCTAGTCCTAGGGATCTCCAAAAACCATCTTCTGCCAATCTGACTCTTTGAAATCCTGTTGCATCAACTTTATAATCCCCTCATGCTTCAAAACCCTATCCTAGATTCCTTTTTATAGCGCTTTGCTCCTTCATCCTCCACCTTCCCTAAAGTCTTAAGCTTGCTTCCTCTTATGCATCTAATTCTCCTTTATCATTCTCCCATAGTGAGAGTTTGAGCTAATTCAGCCCCTTCTCTTTGTCAATCTGAGTCTCCTTGCTTATCCTGGATTCTTGTATTTTTTAAGAAGCCGTCAAGCCTCGTTTTCTCTCCCCGCCGCCTTCTTGAGGGGGCATCTCATCGTCTACTCTCTCCTCTTCTTATCTGAGACTAGGGCAACTTTGTTGCTAAAACATCTTCCTCATGTCATTTATATTCAAACCTTTTTGAAATAGTGTTGTTTCAACACTATGTCAAAGAGGGGCAAAATGTACACACCTAAATCCTTTAGAAAGTAAAGTATTTTTATTTTCTGAAAAAGTTCCTGATGACATCATCATTAATTAATTAATTAATTTATTTATTTTTTATTCCATTAAATCCCTTTATCTTAATTAAAAATATTTAATTAAGGAATCCCTCCCAAAAATGTTTAAGTCTTATTTAAACATTATTTCCTTATTTATTAATTATTTAATTAATAAATTGACCAAAAATCTCAAAATAAATAATTTATTTATTTTTTGCCCAAAACTTGGCCAATTTTTTTAAGACCACTAACCTCTTCCAAAATCTTCTAATCTTTCTTTAATTTCAATTAAAGGCTAATCCCATCATTTCCTATCCCTAATCCCAACTCAAAATATTTAATTAAGATTAAATATTAATCCTCATGTTATTAAAAATATTTTAATAAATATCTCCTCAACCCAAACCCTTGAAATAAATAAAACTTTATTTATTTTCTAAAAGCCTTATTTATCCTCATCCTAAGAAGTTCTAGACTCTTCTAAAAAGTCTTCATCCTCATCCAAAACCTAGACTCTTCTAGAAGATGTCAATCCTTATCTGTAATCCTAATCCTAATCCCCTCCTAACTTTGTCACATTCCCTAAACATGGGTTAAGACTTGCTAACCCAAGCCAAAGTTAACAAATATCTCCTCCTTCACCTACCCTCATTTAATGCCATCCACTTGCCCATCTCTAACAAGCCTAATCTAATCTTAACCCAAGCCTAATCCAAGCCTTAATCATTTGCACATTCTTAAGTCAAGCTTAAGACTTTCTTAATCCAACCCAAGTCAAAATATCTCAACTCTCTCATAAATATCCCAACCATAAAACTTTATGAAGCCCACAAAGCCATAAATGACTCTTACAAGCCCATTCATTGCTCTTACAAGCCATTATGAGGGTCTTTATGAGCTTTGAGCCTCCTTTGTTGACCCCTCAACTCCTCTTTCTGTAACCAATGACCCTATGACATGTGTCACTCCCTGATTGTCTGTAAGGAAGCACAATCCATGTGCTCTCCTCTCATTCAATCTAAACCTTCCATTAGCTTTCTCCCATCCTTGCATCCTAGCCCTTGATCCCTCAAGCCTTTTTCCTATTTAAGGAATCCTCTCCCAAGCCATTTTAACACAATCTAGAAAGTAAAGCCATAATGCCATTTTGAGAAGCCATTTTTTTACATCAAATCCATTCACCAAAATCTATCAAAAATCCTCCATTGAAGCCCATTTGAGCATTTGAGCATACATACATAATCAAGCCATCTTAGCTATTAGACACACCTCTACATCAAGTGATCATCCTCATTGAGAGAGCCTATCCATGGCTCATATTCTCATTTGAGGACTTCACTTTGTCTCTCATGAAGTTATGTTAAATTAGTATGCAAATATTTTTGGATTGTTTTAATTTGGTGTTTCTAACATACTAAAGTAGCATATACATTTACTACAATACAACATCATGAGAATAACCTAGGGGTTAGCTAAAGAGTCAATGATGATTAAATGAATATAGACAAGAATTTCGGATCAAGTATCAAATTAAAACCCAATTGAATCTCTAACAGATAAAGAAAAAAGTGAAAATCCTACTAGGTAAATACTCCATTCCAAAAGAGAGAAATGAATAACTAAACTATTGAATGTAAGACTCAAGCAGGCCCATGAAAGATTATTTCTATCAAAATAGTGCAAATAATTTCCCCATATAGGTATGTGCAGGATTATAGTGTGCCAAAAAGTGGTAGTCTAAAAAATCTGTAGTTCTGAAATATCTCAAACCATTTCAAATTCTATTCCAACTTTTTACCCACCCACCCCGATACTAAATGAAAACAATTAATATCTTTATAAGGTCTACTATATCTTTTGATACCAAACCTATATGGTCAACTTTAAAAACATCCTTAAAATGTGCTTTTGGCCTGTTTTTATGTGAATTTTACTTCAAACATATAGCTAATGACTTTGTTTTCACCAAAATTTGATGAAATAAAAAGGGTTTCTTAAGAATGTTCTTATCATTTCATAAATGTATGGTTTGTCAAATTATGAGTTTAATAAGTAATTATTACTTATTTTCTAATGGAGTTACATATAAAGTGGTGACTGGCACACTACTCGAAAAACAACTATAACTTTCAAATGGTACAATATTTTTTAAATCCAAAAGATGCATCACATTCTATGTTTCTTCTACTATAAGGGGAAAAAAAGAAAAATTGAATTTTGTAGAGTTTTGAATTAGTTAAGGTGGTTAGACACTAGAGCTTTTTAATTTCAAAAATACTAAAGTCAAAAATTAATTAATTAATATTTATTTATAATAAAATACCCAAAAATATGTATCACATACAGGCATGAATCTACTACTTATATCTAGAATATTATTAAAAAAAATCATCATTTGATTTTGATTAAGGTGGTCAAAACATACGTGTACTTCTTATTTTTGTTCTAAATTTTTTGTAATATTGCATTAAAATTCAAAGTTTTGATCTAGAAATTTTTTTCTTTTTTTTGAGATAATTCCTAGTAGTTTAGAAACTAGATTCAATTTTGTAGAGATTAATTTCTCTCAACTTTTTGATATAAAGTTAATAACATGTAGAAAATTACACGTCAAGTTGACATAACCCTAATTTTATATTTTTTTATTACCACTTAAGAGCATAGTCTGGTTGACCATGATCCTGTACATACCCATATAAAATATGGAAAATGAGTATGTAGTACTCCCTAAATAAAGAGGGATCTCTTTTGCCAATATTGAATTCTTTGTGATAAAACACAATCTACTAGAGACATCATAACCCACATCTTTAAAATGGAGGAAATTAGAATCTAAATTTAAATTGTGTATCTCTAGAAAATGCTTAACTATTTCTATGTTCATAAAAAATGATGATGTGACAAACAATTGATGTAGACACCCAAGGTGATAATTTTGGCCTTGTGAAACATTATCTGAAATAATTTGAGTTTGTTTGGAATCATCACATAAATATTAGTTGTTCCAAAAATAATTGATATCATTTGTTTGGAATCATCACATAAATATTAGTTGTTTCAAACATATTTATTTAGAATTTTTTTTAAATGGTACATATATCGTTGGCTCACTCCTCATTATCCACTATTCCACTTTTAAATCAACAATGATTTTACAATCAATAGCCCTTATTTGGTGATTGGATCTAGATTATCTGATTTTGGATTCCTTAACCATTGCTTTTCCTTTTTAATAAAAAATATCTCTTAGATAGTATTTCAATTTTATCTATATATAGCTGAAAATGTTTTATCCTAGTTTCATGCTTTTTGTAGCTTTTTATACTTGTAGCTTAAGCATCTCTTTGTTCAAGGTGGACATTTTATTTTACATATGGAGTAAAATATTTTTATTTATCTTTTAAATTATTTTATTGATACTCATTTGTCATTGTGTACTAAAGAAATGATTTCAAGAATTTTTTATTGTAGGTTTGCTCCTTCAGGTGTGATCCATTAAAGTATTCTTGTTAACCATCAAGGAAATGTCATTTGCACAATTTCTAGAGTTCTTCCATATCCCTCTTCCTCTTGGGTCACTCACCTTTTATAGAATTATCATGGATGAAGTGATTTTATTTAATTTAACAAGACAAATAACTCTCAACATTGTCTATTTACTAGAAGAATAGATTGAGTTTAAGGTTTTTGGTCATTCCTTGGTCTTGGGTTAACATGATTTCAGTATATGATAAACATTTCAACATGGTTCATGGTGTCTGCATGACATGTCATCAAATACTACATGAAACACTTTTGACCAAGAGCTACCAACTTGTAATGCCACAAATCAAGGCCATCATCCTCATTTGACAAAGTTAATGTTAAACCTTCAAAGTACATTAAATCAATGAAAGTACAAGCTTGTAATCACAATGATCTAATAGAATTTTTGAAGCTTGATGAAATATAAAAACTTTCACTTCACATTAAAAATATTTATTATACTTTTAACATTTAACATTATATAAAAAATCACATTTACCCTTACCATACATTTAAAATCATATGTACTTCCTTATAAAATAAAAGTTACCTATGTATATAACATCAAATAACTTGTTGAAAATATTGTATAAAACTATCGTTGAAACTTTATATAGCTCTCAAATCAAATCATGTATTTTCTTTTAGAACGGGTAGAAAGTATACTTTATAGAGAAATTTTCTCAGGTCTCGGAAAAGTCTTTCAATAGAAGTTGAACCTAGGATAGCACATGGCTATGCCTTATCATGAACTGTAGGCATCCGCTTAGGTTTGGTGAGCTTGAGATTATTTCGCTACCTATTTTCGAACGTAGTCTGAATGAAGGAGATTCCTATAGAAGCCCACATTGGAAAGCATTGGCTAACCGTTTGAATTCTATCTCTCCCACAAAACAAGCTTGCGGATGATGTCTACGCAGCAGAATATTTGCACCCGACATGACATTTTTTGAAATTTATTAATTAATTTAAAAGTTACAGAACCATTGTTTTGTCACTTTTAAATTAATTAATTAATTTTAAAAAACGTCATGTCAGGTGCAAATATTCTGCTATTTAGCCATCCGTAATATGATAGCATCACGACAAGCTGAATCTACAAAGTTTATAAAGGCCAAATATTCATTGGAAAGTAGTGCAGATTAGATGGCTATGTTATAATGTCAAGAAAATTATGTAGGGGTCTTTATGGTTACTTTATTTGGAATAATTAAAAATTGAATGTATGGCTTAAATTAAAACAGTCGTACGTACAAGATAACATCTAATGTGATCAAACAAAAAAATTGTTAGAAGGTCTTATTTACCTACATCTAAACATTATAATGAGAACATTTTTTTAATGTACATAACTTTTGACTTTAGAGTGTCTAATGAAATATATAGCTTATACTTATGATTAATATGTCATTAATTAATAAATATATAGACACACTATTCTAACTAGTTAACCTAATAAAATGTGGTTAAGTTTTGTAAGAATTGTGCATGTAAGCACCTACATGTTCAATATTTTTTAAATTAAAAGTAACCAAAACTAGGGGCTAGCTGGAAGTAACAATATGCTAGAGAACAACTATAAGTTTGAAGTAACAAATTTTAACCTAGTCCCATCTTAATTTAGAAAAACTCCTACATCAAAGTGTCCCTGAATATAACCATTATTAAAAAGCTACGAGTAGTCTAAACCATAATATATACATAAATTGTATTAAAAAAGAGTTTGGGGAAGTACCAAGAACAAAGGCCATTGGGGCAAAGTGTCACAATAACCATCATAACAATAACAAAAACAAATACTAAAATCAAGAGGAGATCTAAGTCTCCTTGATCTTATCTTTCCCTTCTAGCTTAGCTAATAGTAGTTGTAGCCAATCATCCTCTAAGAATCTATAAAGGAAGCCCATGGTGTCCACCCCCACCATAGAAGTGAGGCCTTCTTTCACCACAAGTAGAAGGTGAAGAGTCAACACAGCCAAGTGCATCATCCTACCATAAACCTAGTAACATCATTAAATCTCTTCTCAAGAATCTACTACCTCTAATCTAACTTCTTGAAGCTCATGCCCCTCCACAATATTATGACTTACACTTGCAGAGGTCCCCCACGGTTGTTATAATTTTTTTTTCCCCATTCCCTCCTGATAGGGGGATGAGGTGAGAGTCTTCCCTTTTCAACCACCCTATTTTTTTAGGGTGCCACTCTTTTGGGTGTCAAGGACATAGGAGTGAACTAGGCTTAAATGACTACTTTCTTCATCATTACCCTCACTAGTCGTGTCCTCATCCTCATCCACAATGTATTTGTTTTGGGAGGCCTTGTTTTTCTACCTTTTCTAGGGGGCTTGTGTTTGCCACTGTTAGTGGAGTTAGAGTGAGATGGGATCTTTGGTTAAGGTATGGGTTCCACATTCACATGTATTTTCTTGTTTCTAAGGGATTTCCTCCTAGCACCTTTCATTTTGACATCCAAGTCTAGGATCTAGATATTCTTCTCCATCTTAATTTTTTTAAGGATGTGGTTCAAAGGGGACTTGGAGTTTTTAGTATCAATAGTAGACATCACCTCACCTAATATTTAGGAGGTTGACTAGAAATAGTTAGGTTAGGGAGGACAACCTAGACACTGATAGGTTGGGTAGGGAAAATACTTTTGTGGAAATTTTATAGTTTGAACATAAAAAGCCTAGTGGAAGATGTTATAAGGTTTACCTTTATTCATCTTCTCCATCAGCATGAGAATATTTTCTTCCATGGATTCAAGTATGAGGTAGGGAAATGAGATGAGATCATGATTCTGAAAATGGTTTAAAATGAGAAAATGCTAAGAGTAAAAAATCTAGATTTTACCCTCTAAGTTGAGCTAGCATAATAACATAGCATACCTCTTTGAAGGAATCCAAAAAATCCATTTTGACAAAACCACCATGCTTACAAGTCAGACTTTGACCTAGACAAAAGAACTAGGTCATGTTGGTTTTGTCTACAACATAAGTTTATTTTTCCACTTTTAGCTATATAAGGAGAAACTGCCAACTTTAGCAATTATTTCCTGACTGATCTCAAATGAGATCTCATTCATAATCACTTGCCTATTATTCCATGTATTAAAAAATTGCATAGATATGGACTCATCATAACCCTCAATGCACTACATAAATGACACCAAGCCACCTACCTTGAGATAAGTCCAGGCAGATTCATTATATTTCTCAATGGAGCTCAGCTCGATGTGAATAGTGTTAACACCCATTTCTCTTCTCTCCATGAAATCTTAAAAAAAATCTAACACTACCCTGGCTAACTCAAAATACAAATTAAATAGTCATTTGACTATGCATTTGATAATGAATCAAACTTTCTAATAGTTTATTAAGCTGATACGCTTGTTTATTGTGGCACACAATGGCCATAAAACTATCATACATCAGAATAGTCTCTGATGTTGGATGCTGCCAAATTGACAATTTTTGGATAAGTTTAGATGCTACCAATATTTTAAAATAAAAAAAATATATAATGAAATGAAAATAGTTACCTTTTTAGTCATATGGAGCTCATTATTAGGAGTGGAATAGAAATAAGATAGGGATACCCATAATATCATGCTGATAGATACATTTTAGGGAGGCAGTGGCAGTTACACACAGAAGGAAGTAGTTAAAAGTATGGGTAGAAATGATAATTGTGGATTATGGAGGGTGATTGGAAGTGAGACAACAACGTTGTTGAAATAGGTTCCTTTCTTGTCATTACTTTCTAATTTCCATTGCAAATATGAAGGATCTGTGAAAAAAAAAAACTCAATCAAAAACTTGAAATTTTGCTCGGCACATGAAGGTGTCTTGTGCCAGTTTTTGCTCGATATGTGAAGGAGCCGAGTGGCAGGAAGGTGCCGAGTGAACTCAACAATAACTATAGAGAGAAAAATTCAAACAAAGACAAGATCGAGTGACCAAACTTATAACGTGAATGTTTTGACCATTAAAACCAGAGAGCCAAGGCTCGAAGCATTCAACAATAAACGTCTCAAATGCAATGAATAAGGAAGAGCAATGGATCTAAGTATGTCTACTTGCTTGCTATTCACTTTGATTAAAAACTATTACAAAATCTAGGAGCATTCGACTTCAACCAAAAAACTCTAAAATAACCCTAAAATTTCAAACTGGTGAAACTTCAAACTTTAAACTTTGAACTTGCAGCTCTAATGGCTATATACAATAACACCTAGAGCAATAAATGCTTCATAGATTGAATCAAACAATAAAAAACTTATAGTATAACCAGCAAAGAAACACATGCAACTATAGGCATGAAATAGGCTTCCTTTTGTCCTTTGCACAATTGGATCTATTGATCTCTTTCTTTATTCTTCCTTCTCTGGAACTTCTGATCTCTTCAACTCTCTATCATCAAATGAACTAGATCATTCCTTTTGTCTTACTAGCAAAACATTTTCCCTCTCATTTTTTAGATTTAAAAACTCACCTACTAAGCTTTAATGTTTTTTATGTAGTCAGGGTTGTAGGTAGGCATTTGGCTCCAAGGGAAAACGACTATATGCATTAAATATTTCAACACTCCCCCTTTATCCTGAGCCAAACAAAACAAGGATCACTTTTGATCCACATCAACTACACCAAGACACTCTCTTAGGTGTATGAAACTTCCAATGCCTAAATGCTTTGTGAAAATGTCTGCTAGTTGTTGTTCAAACTTGCAAAATTCTATTTTGATATATCCATTCTCCACCAACTCTTTGATGAAGTGATATCTGATCTCAATATGCTTGCTTCTCCCATGAAAGACTAGATTCTTGGACAATGCAATTGATGAGATTTTGTCACAATAAATTGTGGTTCCATCCTCTTGCCTTTCATTCAAATCTGTAAAGATCCTCCTTAACCAAATAGCTTGACATGTTGTTGCATTTTCTGCTATGTATTCAAACTTTTTTGTAGATTGAGCAACAATAGGTTGCTTCTTGGATGCTCATGAAATTGCACCCGATCCCATATGAAATGTGTATTCAGAAGTGCTCTTCCTATCATCTAAACTTTCAGCACAATAACTATCCATATAATCCACCAAACTAAAATCATTTTCTATAGTATACAAAATTTCAAAACCCTTGGTACCATTCACATACCTTAGGATCCTCTTTATCGTTTGCCAATGGCAATATTTTGGTGTTTCCATAAATCTAGAAATTAGACTTACTGCATGCATTATGTCTAGCCGAGTTGTAGTCAAATACATCAAACTTTCAACCATGCTCTTATATAGTGTTGGATTCACACTTTTTGTACAATCTTCCATGCTCAACTTTAGACCTACTACTGTTGGTGTTGGGGTTGCCTTATTGTTCTGCATTTTGAATCTCTCCAACATCTGCCTTGCATACTTTTTTATAGAGATGAAGATACCATCATGCATTTTTTTTCACTTCTATGACTAGAAAATATCTCAAGAGGCCTGGGTCTATCATTTGAAATTCATTTTTCATAGCCTCTTTGAACTCACCAATTAGAAAATTATCATTTCCAGTAAAAATTAAATCATCAACATATAAGACAACAATCAACACATTACCATTTGCTACCTTAATGTAAAGTGTGGGCTCACCATCGCTTTTGCTAAAGCCATTGCTCATCAAATATGAGTCAATCCTACTATACCATGCCCATGGAGCTTGTTTGAGCCCATAAAGAGCTCTCTTCAATCTATACATTTTGTTCTCTTCACCTACAATTTCATAACCAGGTGGCTGCTCTATATACACTTCTTCCTTCAATACACCATTTAGGAAGGCAAACTTCACATTCATTTAATATACCTTCCATTTTTGCTAGGCTAGAATTGCTATGATAGCATGCACGATTTCCATTCTTGCAACCAGGGCATATGTCTCATCATAATCTCTGCCATACTATTGCTTGTACCCCTTGACCACTAAACATGCCTTATGCCTATCTATTTTTCCTTTAGCATTGTACTTGGTCTTGTATACCCATTTCACTCCAATTATTTATTTCTTGGGAGGAAATATAGTTAATTCCCATGTCTCATTCCTTTGAATAGCATCTATTTCCTCATCCATGACATTACACCATTTCTCTTCTTTCATAGTGTCCTCAAAATAAATTGGATCACTATGAGAAAATAATGCAAAATTTACACTCTCATCATAATCTTTTTCATACCTTTCATCTTGTTATATCTCCCTTAGACTCTTGGTCTTTGTTGGCAATATAGAGGCAAGAGTAGGATTTGAATTTTTATTTTTGCTGCTACTATTTTGGACACTAGCTCAAGGTTGTCTTGAAGTGATAGGAGTTGTTACTCAACACTTTAAGGGTTGCTTCCCTTTTTACCCTTGTCTGCAATCTATGTTTGCTGCTTCATCTTCTTGCTGATCACCAATGTCATCTTCTTCCTCTTCAGTAGTAGGCACTTTACTTTAAGTGCTTGAGGATTCATCTATCGAGCCATCCCATGATTGATTTTCAAGAAACTCCACATCTCTTGAAATGATGATCTTCTTGTTAATTGGATCATATAGCCTATAGGCCTTTGATTTTGAGTTGTACCCTGTGAAGATGCACTTCACACCTTTATCATCCAACTTTTTCCTTTGTTCCTTAGGCACATGTGCATATGCTACACATTCGAACACTCTCAAGTGTTCAACCATCCATTTGCCCCTTGACCAAGCCTCAAGAGGAATCTTATCACGAATTGATTTTGTAGGACACCTGTTAATCAAATATACTATTTTTGGTACAACTTCTCCCCAATATTCAGTTGGGAGCCCTTTTTCTTTCATCATGCTTCTTTCCATTTTAGCAATGGTCCTATTCTTCCTCTCAGTCACTCCATTTTGCTCCAACTATAGCTGGTTGTAAGCTCTTTTCTTATGCCATTTTTCCTACAAAAGTTTACAAACATATTGGAGGTATATTCCCCTCTTCTATATGATCTAAAGACCTTAACATAGTGTCCACATTCTTTTTCAACCAGGACTTTGAATTCAACAAATTTATCAAAAGCTTCAGATTTATTCTTTAAGAAATACACCCATGTCCTATGACTGAAATCATCTATGAGTGTCATAAAATAAGTACTCCCCCCAATAGAAGTAGTTTGCATAGGGCCTACCAAATTAGAATGCACCAATTCTAATGGTATTCTAGCCCTTCTAGAATTTTTAGAATTAAAAGGAAGCCTATGTTTCTTACCCAATATGAAAGCCTCACACTTGTCATATGAATTTACAATGCTTGGCAAACCATCTACCATTCTTTTCTTGGACAACAAATTTAAACCAGCAAAGCCAAGATGTCCATACCTAAGATGCCAAAGCTTGGAGGGGTCTTCAATCATGCTCCTAAGAGCTGATTGCTGATGTAATGCTGTATATGCATGTTTGGGAGGTGCAACACTAACTTGAGAAGAGAAACATGTCTCAATTCTCAACAGGAACATCTGGTTCTTTGTCATTTGGAATCCCTCAAGTAATCTATTACTCCCATCCTTATCATCAATGACACACTTGTCATTTTTCATCAGTACCTTGTATCCATTTTGAATGAGCTGTCCAACACTCATCAAATTGTGCTTCATACTGGGGGAAAAATGCACATTTTGTATCTCCTTTCCACCTTGCTTGGTGCAGATCATAATAGATCCTTTGCCCACTATGGGAATGGTTCCATTATATGTCATTTTAATTTTAGACTTTAAAATCTTATTAATGAAAGAGAATAAACTTTCATTACCACTCATGTGGTTGCTACAACCGTTGTCCAAGTACCATAGCTTAGGGCTTCCTTCTTCACCAATGTTACACATGATGAAGGCTATGGGATTACCTGCATTTTCCATGTTCACATCAGCCACATTAGCATTTTTCTTTGACTGATCACCCTATTTCTTCTTCGAGCATTCACTTGCATAATGTCCATACTTATGATAGTAGTAGCATTTGACATTACTCTTATTAGAATTGTAATTCTTCTCACTTCCTCTAGAGTTTTTTTGAGAGGTGCTTCCTCCCTCTTGGTTGCTTGCTCTTCCTGAGCTTTCTGCACCAACATTCCTTTGACCATTCCTTCCATGACCTCTACTTCTTGAGCCTCTACCAGAGCCATTTCTACCTCTCCCCTTGCCTCTTGAATTCTCTTGAGCCCTAAAAGATTGCTCTTGGGAAGTAGTTGCTAACCTATTTATCTAGTGCTCATGGGTTTGAAGAGTTCCCATCAACACATCCATGGGCAATATGGTGAGGTCCTTTTCTTTCTCTATGGTCATGAAAAGATTTTCATATTTCTAAGTTGAACTCCTCAATATTTTCTCTACTATTCTCTGCCCATCATAATCTTCTCCATTTGATTTGAGCTAGTTTATCAAATTGGAGATTCGTGAGTTGAACTCTATAATAGGTTCATTATCCCTCATCTAAAGGTTCTCAAACTCTCTTTTGATCATCTATAGCTTGACTACTTTGACCTTATTAGTTCCCTTGAAGTTCATCTCAAGGATATCCCATGCTTCCTTTGCATAATTTGCTGGTGCAATTTTGGGGAAAACTGTCTCTGTCATTGCTACCTCAATCAAACTCAATGCCTTAGCATCCTTTCTCCTTGAATCTTTCAATTGAGTCTTTTGTGGATTTGTGAGGGTAGCATACTGAGCTGGGCCTATCACATCATTGAACCAATTTATCACAAATTCCCATAAATCATTTGCAACCATAATGGTTTTCATCTTCTTTGCCCACGTATCATAATTCTATCCATTAAAGGATGGTGGCTACTACCATATCTTTCCTCCATCTCCTACCATGTCAAATATCCTAGAAAAAATTCCCTAACTCACTATGGATGTGGGACCTCAAAGCTTTGATACCATGTGAAAAAAAAACTCAATCACAAACTTGAAATTTTTTTCAGCACATGAAGGTGTCGAGTGCCAATTTTTTCTTAGCACGTGAAGGAGTTGAGTGGCAGGAAGGTATAGAGTGAACTCGGCAATAGTTGTAGAGAGAAAACTCCAAACAAAGACAAGACTGAGTGACCAGGCTTATAACGTGAATGTTTCCACCATTAAAACTAGAGAACCAAGGCTTGAAGCATTCAATAATAAATTTATCAAATGCTATGAACAAGGAAGAGCAATGCATTTAAGTATGCCTACTTTCTTGCTATTCACTTTGATTAAAAACTATTACAAAATCTAGGAGCATTTAGCTTCAACCAAAAAACCTAAAATAACCCTAAAACTTCAAACTTCAAACTTTAAACTTGTAGCTCTAATGGCTGCATACAATAACACCTAGAGCAATCACTGCTTCATAGATTGAATCAAACAATAAAAAACTTACAAAATAACCAGCAAAGAAACATGTGCAACTGTAGGCATGAAATAGGCTTCCTTCTATCCTCTACACGACTAGATCTACTGATCTCTTTCTTTCTTCTCCCTTCTTTGCAACTTTTGATCTCTACAACTCTCTATCGTCGAATGAACCAGATCATTCCTTTTGTCTTACTAGAAAAAAAAATTTCCTCTCATTTTTTAGATTTGAAAACTCACCTACTGAGCTTTAATGTTTCTAATGACGTCAAGGTGGTAGGTGGGCATTTGGATCCAAAGGAAAATTACTATATGCATTAAATATTTCAATAGGATCATGTTAGAAACTATTAGATTATCCACTCCTAAATTGATAAAATTATTACTATTGTGTACATTTCTTTATCATCTTTGTGTCATTCTTAAATTTGAATATTTCTCCTATGCAGAACATGGACTTGGGGCTATCATGGTTAAGTGCATTCCACTCTATTGAATTCCCCAAAGATGTTCAACTATGTTTAAATTTTTAACTTAATACTACACATTGTCTATCTATCAAATGTTTAAACACATGAGTTTACCAAAAGTTTTTTTCATTTGCCACCTTAATCATCACACTAGATTCCAAATAATTTAACTATTTTAACTTCTGAGTATTCATTATTTTGTGAAGTTAATTAATGGTGAAAAACCTTGATTTCTTGATTGTTTTGAATTTTGATTTCCTTGGATAAAGGAACAACTTAATGCTTCATTGATTTTTTCTCCTAGGTTGATTCAAAAGTAGGATAGATAGAGTTGGTGTGGGCACAAACTTGGTCAGTGAAAGGCATTTCACATGGGTGTGAGTAAGATGATTCATATTGAGGCACTATTGTAGGTATTATTGATACACAATGAGAGTTATGAATCAGTCTCTAGGTGTGTCTTTGTTATTACCATTACGACCTACATAGAAATTAATTTGGGATGAAACCTAAACTAGCCTATATATTTACACAGGTATCTTGGTTGGAAAACAATATGAGTGTTATAATTTCATAACAATGACTAACATAATTTCTTCCATTGAATTAGAAGCAAAGATACTTGATGGGCGGTATTGATTTAAAGAAAACCACTTCACCAAAGTTCTATTTGAAATTGGTTGGTGTGTAACTCCAAAGGATTGGTTTGGGAGAATATTTCAACTTTTTACCATAGATGTAGTGGAAACCAAAGGGGTTTGTTTATGGAATTCTCTACTTACACTGGCATCTGGCACATATCGATGGATGCTTTAAGGGTTGAATTTATCCTTAAAATCTTTGAAGGATCTACCTTTAGAGAAGGAAAAATAGTCAATTGACTAGAATCAATTCTAAAAAAAAATCTACTCATCTACAAAAACAAGCATCAACTCACAAACTCACATTGTCTTTTTCTATGATTGAACATGTGTTCTATTGTGAAGTGAGATCCTTTTAGAACACATATTCTAGGAGATGGATACTAGTAACATCTCCTTGAAGAAAATAAAATGGTCATTGTCTTGGAGTAAATAATGTTTAAATTTTGTCAAATTTGCAACATTGCGTAGGCATGTTGTATATATGACATTTACTGATCACAATCATGCTATGGTTAGAAATAGGTTTATATATGGAGTATTATTTTTGTATCTAGTTCAGAATAATTCTACACTGAAAAGATTATAATTTAAAAAGTTGTCAACAATATGGGAGACTATATTCACAAGAGTTTTTCTATAAACAATATAATTTAAGTAAAGTTATTATCCTTATAACCGTATGGATTTTTTTCCTTAGACCTTATTGACTCCTAACTTGACTAGATTGAAAAATGTTTCATTATTTTGATCAATTATGACAACCTTCACCATGGTATTTTTGTAGAGCTCATATGCAGTTATAGACTTGTAGCACGGTGTGGAATCTAACCATCATTTGTTAATAATACAAATCTTAAGATGATTAAAAAGGAAAAAGGAATGGAAAACAAGTAAAAGTGTAGCTACTTTGTTTTGAATTCAACATTTAAAAAACAATATTACAACTTGAAACCTAATAGAAACTATACAAATTTTCTTTTTGTATAGCTCATACGTACTTATAGGCTTACAACATTGTGTGGAATCTCACAATCGTTTGTCAATAATACAATTCTTAAAATGATTAAAAGGGGAGAAAGGAATAGAAAACAAGTCAAACTATGGCTAATTTTTTGTGAATTCGACATTTAAAAAATAATATTACAACTTGAAACCTAATAGAAACTATAAAAATCTTATTTTTACATAGCCCATATGCACTTATAGACTTGCAACAATATTTGGAATCTAACCATCATGTGTCGATAGTACAAGTCTTAAAATGATTAAAAAGGAAAAAGGAATAGAAAGCAAGTCAAACTGTAGATAATTTGTTTACAAATCAACATTTAAAAAATAAAATTACAGGTTGAAACCTAATAGAAATTATATAGATTTTAATATTTTAAAACTGAAAATCTTAAACTAAATATGTAACCTAAAACTATATAACAAATACCAATATAACAATCCCCACATAAATATCTTGTATTTTTACAAAATTTATGATGTGTATTTTTTACAAATGGTTGAATTTGATGCAGACAAAATGTTTCCTCCTTCTATCACATTGAAGAAATTATACATCATATGCTATTATCAACGTACACATGTGTTAGTAATTATAAAATTTGAGATTAGTAATCTTCAAATATCAAAAAATAGTATATAGATTGCTTCAATAGTCCAAGGTGATTGGTCATGATAGTAAAATGTTGTTATATATCACCTATTACAAATCAATTTTTAGTGTTGCATTGAGTAATAATACAACATTCTACATGATCAAGTGATCATGAAGCATTAAAAAAAAACTTCGATGAAATAGATTGAACCTTTGATTTACGCCTTGTGTACCAAAGAGGTTCTTGTAACTAAGTTGAAGTATATTAAAGAAAGACTCACAAATACATTTAGTTGCATAATGCAAGTGTATATTTGCTCAAGATTAGGATCTCTAATAATAGCTAATTATAGCTATGTTGTTGTTAACTCAAGAAACATATCATTGCACTAAAGGATTGTGTATATTGAAGTGATGGATTTGATCTTGGATTTATTAATTTATTCCTTGGTGGATGGAAGCATCTCATATAATCTTGGATTTCATGATAACTTACATTTATGGTTGAGTGGGTGTAGATAGCTCACAACCATTAATTAATTATCTCATGTTTTTGATGAATAGTCCTTTTCAATTAATAAAATTTACTAAGATTACAATTCATAAAAAAGGGCTGGGGGATACAGGATCACCCTGCGAATGAGTTCAATCGGTCGAAGCCAGAGTAAACAACATGGCTGCAGCCAGGAACTATAAACTATTCATCAAAAAAAACATTTAAAACAACCTCATGTTGCCAAGGCAGTACCAGCAGAGGGAGGAGGATCATCTTTATCAGGAAATCCCCACGCATTAGTGGGATTGTGAGGCGGACTAGGAATAGTCCAGCCGTCAGTAGCATCTACAGGATCTGGGGTAGTTGCAGTCTTCGCATCCTTCTTGTCTTGCCGTGGAGGAGAAATAGCCAAGGCCAACTAGGGAAACTTGCTAGAGTGCGCCCGTCCAGGGGGAGGAGCCAAAGATCGACCAGAAGCCCACCCAGTGGGGGGGAGCCGAGGACTAGCCAGAACCACCACGTGTTGGGGAAGCGGAGCGGCGCCTCCAACCGCCATGACCACCACTGGGAGAGCGGTGGCGGGGACCCTGGGAGGGCGGCGTGTGTCAATGGCAACCAGAGAACTGGCATCTGGAATGACGACCATGAGACAAGGAGCCATCCGGAGGCATTCTGGCAATGGTACAAGGAGCATTGCCCTAGTGGTTTAACAATTCTTGTAAGTGGGCAACCTCCAGGGAAACTTTATTAGCTTGCACCTGTATCTGCATAATGACATTGTTACAAATGCATGCCTTAGTGTACATTGCAATGTTAACATCCAAAAAAATGTGAGTGAATAAAACTGCATTCCTATCTTTCCATAGAGAAAACAAAATTTCCATCCTAAAGGTATGCCAAATCTGGGAAAACTTCTGAGGAAATCTGGGGGAATCACCTAGCAGGATCATGTGCCATGAAAAAAGTTCGGGCCTGAAAGGCTTGAAAAAATCATGGATCTAGTGCCAATAATTTTGACCACGCTTGCAAAACCAAAAAATATGCAAAAAGGACTCAGGTTGGCCACAGAAGGGGCATTTGGGATCAGGAACCCCAATGTGCTTGAGCCAAGGCCCTAGGGAAAGACCTTGGAAAGCAAGGCACCAAGCAAAGTGAGCAATCTTAGGTTCTGTAATGGCACTCCAAATGGTGTCGAACCATTTTCTCCATTGAGAAAGCGAAGAATGCAAATGCCACCGTTGATTAAGCATGTCCACCATCGAAAGGTGGGGCGAAAGCCATCTGTATCCCATATTGGGCTTATAATTGGTAAATGGAGTCACAGGAAACCACTTCCAATCATACCACCAAGGTCAAACAGACTGAATCCCCACTTTATGAAGTGAGTGCACAGGGATGGAAGACAACAAAAGCTCATAAGTCTGGCGATCGGCACGTACAAGGCGGTATTGAACTTGCATATCCTCCCAAGACCTGAAATTCATGGTGACTCTTGAAAAAATGTCCTTGGTAGTACGAATGCACTGGCACCTTGAGTCTTAGCAAGAGGAATACCCTAGAAGGCAAACAAGGGAGACCACCAAATGTTCTGCTGATTTGAGGACAACCCATTGTGAAACTCATCACCAGCCCAATGAAGCCAAGGTTTAACAACTTCCCAAGCTTTCTATATGCTCTTTATAATGAAAGAGCCCTATATGACCACTGGTTCACGCATAGTGAGAAGGGTCTGAAAACCAATTCCCTTCCACGCTGGTCTGTTAGCAGGGAAGCCGAAAGAGATGCAATGCCTAACAAGAATTTTCCAGGTTTCATCTCCAGAAATAGCTCTAATAATCCATTTAGCACAGAGGGCTAGGCCCTACTTTCGAGTGGAAAGTAGGCCAAGATCCCCAGATTCCCTTGCGAGACAACAAAAATCCCAAGCAACTCTGTGAAAACCATGATGGTCAGAACCAAAGGCACAAAGAAAATCTCTGAGCAAACGTTCTAATTTGAGATAGGAAGCTTTGGAGGGAGTTCAACAAGAAGAATAAAACACATGGGTGGTAGCCAAAATCTTAGAACAAATCTAGAATTTACGAGCAAGAGAAAGCGGCTTAGTGATCCAATAATCAAGCTTTTTGGTAATCTTTGTAATCACAACATTCCAAAGTTCCACAGGGGAAGCCTGGAAAGCAAAGGGAATGCCAAGAAAGCAAAAAATTTCTCCATGAGTAACCCATTTCCATTGGAATTGGCTGAGCCAAGGTGGAGCTGGCAAAAAAGACTGTCGATAACAGGGCATTTTATGCCATTGAATGGCAGAGCCAGAGGCTTGACAAAAAGTGTGAAGACAATTTAAAGCATTTTTGATGTTTTCTTCATCCTCAAGAAGAGTAAGAAAAGAATCATCAGCAAAATGACCATTGACTAACTGGGAGGAAGAATTAGGCAAGGAAATGCCACGAACCAGCCCTGAAGACAAAGAGTGAGCAAGTAAATAACCAAAACCTTCAGCAGCAAGGACATAAAGCGCTAGAGCTAACGGACAACCTTGTCTAATGGAACAAAAAATTCCAAAAGCTTCAGATTGCAAATTATTGATGGTGATGCAAGCATTAGCGTCACCAAAGAGCATCTCCACAGACTGAAGGAAATTGGGACCAAAACCCAAAGCTTGAAGCATAGCCAAAATGAAAGGCCATTCAATGCGATCATAGGCTTTAGCAAAATCTATCTTTAAAAAGATAGCCTACTGCTTGGACTTACATGCCCATTCCATACCTTCCCAAACAACAATGATGTTGTCAAGAATATACCTGGATTTGATGAAGCCAGTTTGTTTAGGCCGCACAATTAGAGGAAGCATATGGCAGATTTTGAGAGAGAGTGCCTTAGCAATGATCTTATAAGACACATTCAGGAGGGTGATGGGCCTCTAATTGCAGATGTCCTCAAGATCACCAGCTTTAGGTATGAATTTAATATTTCCTTTATTTATGATCACTCCTAAGCTTTTAGAATGGTATGCTTCAAGATAGACTTTGTGTAGATCAGGACCAATTTGCTCCCAAAGATGTTTGTAAAATTCACAGGGAAATCCATCACTCCCAGGGGATTTGTCATCTGCCATGGAGTAAACTACCTCTTTAAGGTCTCGGAGGGAAAGAAGTTGCTCATACAAAGCACGTTGCTCAACCGCGAGGCAGTTTGGAGTAACAGTAATACACTTTCTGAGAGCCTCCTCCTGAGCAATCGAATGGCCCTGCGAAGCAAAAACGTTCTCATAGTGAAGAACAAAAGCTTGCAAGATGTCTGGCAGACTGGAAAGAACATTAGTTTCTTGTTTTATCTTTTTAATCCCAATATTGGTATGATGGGCTCAGAGAGCCTGGAAGAACTCCTTCGAGGCTTTGTTGCCAACTTCTAGCCAGTGGAGACAGGCTTTGATTTGAGCTCCTCGGGCAGCATAGTTATCAGAAATTTGCTTTTCATGGTGAAGCTTCGCAAGCTAAAGTTGAAGATCCACATCAAAGGGGTTGAAGGTGAGCGCTTCAGAGGCCTTTTTGAGGGCAAGGGTGTCGGCTTCATAAGATCATTTTCTGAAAATTGCCAACTGACGCTCGTAGATGTGCAAAAAATGAGTCGTTCTGGTAATGGCATCATTCCACCATTGAATCCAACCTCGATGGGAATGTGGACGTGGTTCCAAATTCCAGACACGTATGTGGGAGATGGTGGAGGCATGTAATAGCACAGACGTGTTGAGGAAGAATTGAGACTTAACCACTTTGGGGACAGCTGTTTGCCAAGAAATGGAAAAATAAATGGGATAGTGGTCTAACAACATCACATCTGTCAGGGGAATGACAGGTAGATCACGATCTTCAGAAAAATTAAAAAAAAGATTGTGCCGAGATCATAGCACGATCAAGATGTTTCAATATGCGGTCAGGACCGGCTCAAAAATTGGACCAAGTGTGCCAAGCCCCATTATCATGACAGCATCTAGTATTGGGATCAAAGAGGCCCAATTTATGACGCATGTAAAACTAGGCTTCTCTTTCCCCAGCTGTCCAACAGAAAGGCAGAATGCCATCTTTGTTAAAGGCCACTTCAACCATATTGAAGTCCCCACACAAGACCCAAGTAGCTAGTGGCAGGTTGTCAGCAAGCCAAACCCACATTTGCACCCTTTCTACAACATCATTGGAGGCAAAAACATTAATGACTCCAAAAGAATGATTGTTAATGGAAAGCAAAAGCCAAATAATACGATGTGTGGGATCAGAACCGTGCGAAATAATAGCAGAATGAAGGCGAGGTGACAGGAGAGTAACTACACCACCTCGACCAGCTTCATGCTGAGAAGAAAACATGGCGTTATCCTGCCAAATGATGCAGCATGCAGCAAAAAGCATGAAACCAAAAATCTTAACTTCTAGCAAGCAAAGAAAATCTAAATTCCCAAGTCTATGACGGGTATCCCAGACATAGAATTTTCTAGGGATCTCTATAAGACCTTGAACATTCTAAGAGAGGAAGTTCATGAAAACTCTTCCATATCATCCTCGTCCTCGAGAGAGGAGTAACTATTCTGCAAAAAGATAGAAATCGGGTGAAAGTCAGACGGGAAATCCTCTAGACTTACAGCCTATCGTTTGACCCCTGAGATCTTCTCACGTCCAGAAGGACTGCGAGAATGCCTTGTTGCTGGTGGTACTATGGAAGAGATTGCAAGAGGAGAATGAGCCCCAGCCAAGGACGAGGTCCTGGCGGCTGCCTTAATCCCCTACGAGCCAGCAGGGTTTGAAACCTGCGAAATCGAGACAAGTGCAACAGAAGCTACTGGCTTCTCCACGCTAGCAGGCGCTGACACTTCAGTGGAAGCAGGAGGAATCGTGGTAACTACCGCATAGGATGGCTTGGGGGCCAAAGGATTCAAGGCAAGCTTGCCTTTGCGCCCAACAGTAACCCATTCTTCTTTTTTTCCTTTGACCTGCTTGACAGGCATAGCTTTAGGCTGGGGTTTGACCCTAGGCGTTGCCAAAGGGAAATCCCTGATCTTGTGTTCCACAGACTGGCACCTATAAAAGGTGTTAGGTAGGTTCAAGTAAAGCACCTTCTGTGCGAAGGTTTGAACGCCAATCTGGATTTCCACAGAATCTTTGAGATCTTTAGAAAGATCAACTTCAATGCAAACATGCCGCTGAGGGCGAGCATTAAAAAATTTCTCTGGCTCTTTGGTAACAACTTTGCCAAAGGCTTGGGCAATAGACTCAATAAAAGGCCAATAGGCCAAGGGTAGACCTGGGAATTCGACCCAAACAGGAACCCTAAGCTTTTTATCATCTGAGATAGAGAAGTCTTGGGACCATTTCTGAAAAACAAGCAAAGAGGAATGCACAGACCAAGGACCGTTGGTAAAAATCACGTCAGCTTGTGATGGGTTAGCAAAGCGAAATAAAAAAAAACCTTTGGTAAGGTTTTGCACAGCTTTAAGGTGGACGCCATGAGGAGTCCAGCTTTTATTGACCCATTCTCTGAGCATAGCTTCAGGGGGAGTCCTACCAACAAAATACCCTATCAAGGTATGTTGTTCTAACCAGTCGCATGCAGCATCAAATTCTTGCAAAGGAAGGACAATATCAGGATTACCTCGTGGAAAACCTTCGGCATAAACTTGCGTGGGCGTTTGTTCGGTGGCGACGCCATGGCAGTCTGAAGCAGCAGCGTGAACACCAGAAACAACTGGTTCATCGCTGGCTAGAGCCATTATATCCTAACCTAAAGCTCTCGCAGTAAATGCGGTATGACAAGTGCCAACAGAAGGGGAGTGCAAGCGAAAGGTCGTACGCAAAAAAAATTGAAAGTTTGCATGAAGCAAGAAAACCCTAGCAGAGCGAAAAAACCCAAAATCTATAAATTCATAACTATATTTATTTAATGAACTAAATTTATTTAATTATTTGTTAACTATATTGATATAGTTCATTTTGTATTTTAATGATTGACTTTTTATAGATTTTACATAGTTCATAAGGACATTTTATCTAGTTGAATTGAATTGATAATCTGATAAATTCAAAACTATAGTTGATTAATGAACTAAATTTATTTAATTATTTGTTAACTATATTGATATAGTTCATTTTGTATTTTAATGATTGACTTTTTATAGATTTTACATAGTTCATAAGGACATTTTATCTAGTTGAATTGAATTGATAATATGATAAATGTTTTTAATTATATATTTGGTTGGAAAATAAGTTATTTGATAAGTGAACTAAAACTATTGTTCAATTAAATTAATTTTGGTGAAAGAAGATTAATATGCATAGAATTAATTATTATAAAGAAAATAGAAAAGTGTTAAGATTTTAATAGCAAAAATGTATCCCTATTTGATAGAGTGTTATCCATAAACAAAAGAAATTTTATTGTGGAGAAAATTAGCAAAAAGATTATCATTGGATGAAGTCATTTGCAATATGACTTAGTCTGAAGGGAAATTCGAATAAAGGGTGAAAAATGAAGAACAACTCCAAGAAAATAGAATTAAAAGAAACAATAGAAAAATTGAATGAAAAACTACAATAGTGATAGGAGGGGTGTGGGGAGTGCAAGGGGAATGTGGGTGTGAAAATGGGAGAATGAAGAGCTTAACTAATAGAGGATAGGATTTGAAAATAATTTGGTATTTACCCTCTACATAAAAACAAGTCCTATGAGCGGAAACACAATATGTATGTTAGATAGTGTTATATTTGATATACTTGATGTGTAGTGGAACTTGAGACTTCTAAAGTTTAGCCAAACATCAAAACACAAGAAGCCAGTGTTAGTGATGGAATAAGAATACATATATAAAAAATTAATACAATTTTTGAAACATATTTATTATTGTTTATATTGAATAGGATTAAATATAAGATCTTTGCTAGCATAGTATTGTGTAGATAGTGGCATATACGTAGCTATAGTGAGGTACGTCAATACACAAAAGGATTCTTAGGATAGAGACGCCATTCACTTTCAAATTGGCATGTTCAGAAAATGTAGTATGATTAATAATATAAACGTGGTAGAATAACAGCAACCGTACTTTGAAAAAACATTACGGCTTAGTTATCTCCAGCTATATAGCACCTAATCATACCTATAACCATATAATTTACAGCCTAATCTTAGGTTCGGCCTGCACATTTTTAAACCCTAGATTGTGTCGTTTATCGGACAAATGTGTCAGTCTGACCAATCAAAGCTTTCATAGTCACATGATTTTAAAATGAAAATGTGATATTTGCTTCTACACATTTTACGCGTCGACTCTTTCTCCTAATTCCACCTCATCTATATATTCCTCAATTCGACTCTCATCTTCTCGCATAATTGTCAAAATCCTTATATTTATCTCTTCCTTCTGCAAGACATGTCTGGTATTGTTGTTTACCCTTGCGCTGCTTGCAAGATTCAGCGAAAAAAATGTGGAGATAAATGCGTGCTCGCTCCTTATTTTCCTCCAAATGATCCTCACAAATTCTTACTTGTACAGAAATTATTTGGAGCAAGAAACATTGCCAAAATCCTTCAGGTATAAATCAATACAATTAGAGAAACTAATCAACAGGGCATTCCTATCCATCTATACTATAATTGGCTAGTTGGACTTTATTTCAACATCATTTCATTTCTTATTGTGCAGGATATTCCGGCAGAGAAGAGGGAAGATGCTGTAACGAGCCTTGTATACGAGGCAAGTGTTAGACTGAATGATCCAATCTACGGCTGCACTGGCTCCATTTGTCGACTTCAGAAGGAAATCATACATCTCCGGTCACAATTGGCAACCGTTCAATCAGAGCTCCTCAATTCGCAGACTTATTTTTCCTCTCTCTTCCCCGGCTTTTGTGATTCCAGTGAAACAGCAACTACATTTGATGTTGTACATCAAAACGGCACATATAATACCGATGAATCAGGGAGTAGAATGGATTTAGTTCATGAAAACGATCCACATAATGATATTAACAATGATGGAGTAATAGTTTTGCAAGAGTATGAGGACCCCTTTGGATTGTGGGCACCACCGTGAACCTCGTTTGGGCTATATTCGTTCTATATTATTCCATGTTATGAATCCTTACAAACATACCTTAATGTGCAATCATACTATTTGGTAAACAATTAGGAGTAGTCCATGTATGGAAATGGTGCTGAATGTATTTACATTTGTAGCAACTGCAAACTGAATCGTTGTCCGCTCCTACTGAATGCCATCTACCTATTTAAAACCTATTAGACTCTGTTAAATTCTATAATGTATTTTATAGTTTCTCAAATTGAATATGTATTAAAATCATTTTTTAATAATGGAATTTTATTTAATGTATTAAAATGGACTTTTGTTGAATGTACTAAAATGAACATTTTCATTATATAAAAGGAATGCTATATTTGTTTTTGGATAATATCCTATTTCTCTTAAGCACAATGTTCAAAATTTTAAGGTTTGTTTGTATTTAATTATAATATATTGTTATATTATATGTTCATATGGATATTTTAAACATTTCACTTTTTTCAATTTTTAAATTTTTAATTATGTCACTATTTTGTATTAGGATTGTTTATATGTTTTTTATGCACATTTGATATCATAGTTGAGGTTTATTTAATTGTTCGAATTAAACAAGTGTCACATAGTAGCATGTATTTTCTTTAATGTGTATATTAACTAGTAATAAGAATTTAAATAATAAATTTAGTACTTTGTATCTTTATAATAATTTTAAAAATAGATTATAGTTTAGTAATTAGAAATATATTGGTTAAAGTAAAAATAAAAATTTGGAAATGCTAACTTTAATTCAACTAAATTTTATATCATAAAAGAATAAGTATTATAAATTTTAATTTTAACTTTAATTTAGGCATTATCATATAAATTAGTTCATAATTAGACTAAAATGGGTTACCAAATTTATTTATGACATAGTTGGAATTCGATATTTAATTTAAATGTTGAGTTCACCTCAAAAAAATTAATAATAGTAAATTTATTATTGCCCATTTAACTAGAAAAGTTCTAAAAGAATGCATAAATTAATTTTAATCTTATAGATTTAATATAGGATAGAGGAAGTCTTGAGAAAAGGGGTTCTATAACACCAAATGAAATAAACCGATCAAATTTGAGAGGAATAATTTTCATAATATATACAATTCCTTAAATATATAATAAAACTTTACAAATATTTGAATGAAAAAACAATCATGTTCTCTAATTTGTAAAAATCAATTAAGAATAAGGGAAAGTGGTATAATGCAAGATTTCTCAAATTCTAGCATTTGAGAATTTTGTAAATTTTAAATCAAGAAAATTGTATTCTAAATATGACTTCATTTGATTTTACTAGTATTCATAACATGGCAATATACCTTTTTTTTCTTTTAATTCCATATTTTTAGAACTGGAATACTACTGATTTTTATCATTTATTTACAAAATATTTTAAAATTCTTTACGCTATGAATATTATATGCTATGTTCTCCAATGGATTCATCCATATGAGTTACACAAGAGACTTTTTTTTTTCACTTTCACTAGTTTGTAATTGCCTACAATATCAAAGTTGATAGGAAACTTGAAGTTCAACTTTTAGGAAAAATTTCTATATGCAATTTGAGCCAAATGAATGAATCTCTCATGTCAAGCATGTAATTAAACTGTGATAGATATAAGTTTGTCTGATTAGCATGGTTTAGAAGGGCTTTCCTTTCAAAAATCTTCACTCTTGATTTGAGCATTAAACTAATTACTTGTCCAAATGTTAATTCCATACCTTTTTGTCATTTCAATCCAATCTCAATTATAGTTTTATGTGCATCTGAGATCCCATGTTTTCCCATGTTCTCTTTTTTACTATTTTTAATATAATAAGAGTCTCTAAAGAGCACATACATCTTCTCTTTACATGTGTAAAGAATATATGGCCTTTCTCCTAACAATGAATTAGACCCATAGTGGAATCAAACTCATAATATAGAATTAGTGAGAACCTAATTGTTGACTATGCACGAAGGTCACTAAAAGGGTGGAGGTCAAGAAAAGATTGCATATGTTGACCTTGAGATGCTAGAGTTTTGGGAAAATTTTATTTGCATATGGATTTAAAAATATTATAATTTTTCTTTACCCCCAATTCCCATTTAAGTAATTGATGCAGGAGCATCCAGAGGTATAAGGGCAATCCTGTGTCACCCAAAAAAATGTACTTAGACTTAGTTTATGTTTCATTTCTTTACATTTTTGGATACCCATTTGGCTCAAATAAAGGTTCCAACTCTCGTAGTTCAACTATCAGTGCGTTTGAAAATACCGAAAAAATAAGAGCATGTATTTGGGCCATCATTTCGGTAAACTAGAAGGTGTGAATTGGCTAGATGAATGTAATCATGATTTAGAGCATTCCAGAAAAGGAATCAGGTCAATAGGCCCCACAGTTTGAAAGTTATTACAGTTTTTTGGGTTTTGGAGACCTCCTAAGAATGCTTCAAAGTCAGGTTTGGGGCATTAAATGACCTTGAAAAGGGTTGAAAAATGGGGGACAAGCAAAGCTTGTCCATAGGGCTATAGAGCGCTTCGAGAGCTTTTCAAAAATGTAAACGGTTCGTCAATCGGAGCTACGGTTCAAAAGTTATGCCTCTAGGAAGTTCGGCTACCATTTCTGGATTCTTCTAGATTTGCACCGACTTCTAACGCAGCTTCTGGAACCTTCTATTTTGTCAGTGGATGCCTACTAGCACTTTCTAGAATGTACTCCTAGTCCTTAACCCTTCAGGGTCTATTTAAGGAGATTTCTGGCATTGTAAAAGGCAGTTCGGATTGGAGCTTGAGAGGAGGTGCTAAAAGGAGAAATATTCTCCAGATTTATGCTATTGTAAGCCCGTAGGGCATGTTTTGAAGTTTATTTTCTCTGCATTGTTTGTACTAGCTTATCTTCTCAGTTAATGTAATTTCCCTTTTCTATTGTGTCCATTCTGTTGTTGGGTTGTGTCCCCATCAGTAATATTGGAAATGATTTTCCAATTCCAACTATTTAGACAAAAGATTCAAATGCTAGTTTTGGGGGTATATGAGAATTAACAAATCGGTTTCTAGTTTCATGTTTTGAATATTAACATTTTAACTATCAATTTGAGGATTTGATATTCCTAATTCTAGTCTAATTCTACCAAACAAATCACCCCTTGGTGATCATACAAGAATAAAAAGAGAAAAATTAAACAAAAGGGAGTGGACACAAACCTAGGAATGAACAAATAGATAATATAACAAAATTAATAAGTAAACAAAAAAGAGAAATAACATAAGAAAAACCAATTAAGAGAATATGCTAAACTTGTAATAGTAATAAACTTAATAAGACTTAAATATAATAAATGAACCATAAATTATGCAACTCGACTATGTCAAAAAATACACAAGGACATTAACAAGCTATATATACATAAAATAGCACATAATGATATAAATATAAATTGGAATAAATAACCATATAAAGAAAGGAAAAATATTATTAGAATATTGATGAGCAGGACTAGAGAGGGAGAGAGAGGCAATGTATCCCTAGTTCCTAGCAGTAGTTAAGAGGGAAATGGAGAGGATAATGATGATCTTGTGGGGGGTGGGGAGTGAGAAGGTTTAGGAGGAGGTTTGGTGTCTAGTCCCCTCTAAACTAGAAGGGTTTTTTTCATGTGCTCTGCTCGTGTGGTAGATAGTGGCCTATAGTGAGTTTTTTGAAATGGGGTTTTTCTCAGCTCTTGTTGTTATGCTTTCTATTACTATGGTATTCTTTGTGTTGCATGTTCCTTTCTCACATGAGAGGTCCTCTATCTCTAAAGGAATCTCCTCTCTCTTTCCTTCCCTAATGAGGGCCTATGTGGATTTTTTTTTAGGATAAGAATGTTGGAATTCTTTAGAATAACTACGAGACGAGTGAATCAGCTACGAAGGTCTAGATGCACAAATAATTTTTTTAAATTCTTATGATATCCACATACAAAATACCTTAACATGCACAAATCCATTAGACCATATAATACTTAAACTTTGTAGGTTATTATCCTAGGTCAAAATAACTTTGGAGAAATGTAAACATGAAATTATACAATAAAAAAATTCACATAATTTGACTCAAGGATTTTACATGGAAACCCAATTTGGGAAAAACCACGAGTAACATGCTACCAATTCTCACTCTTTTGAGGTAATGCCCTATGAAAGGCCCACCCTATTAAAGGTTGCAATACACACTGTTAAATATGTCCCAGTCAAATGATTTCAATCACCATGTTAGGAATGAGCCTTGTTCAAGGAGTTTACACCATTCCATTAGAATGTCACCTAACTAAAGGATTTACAAATGAATATTTGGTCAACCTTAATTCAAAGGATTCTATCCATACAGGTACATTTATTAGAATGTAATAGTAGGACTTGATCTGATAAAAAATTTACAACTCACTTGAAGATTACATATCTCTGTCTCACTTCTCCATTCTACTTGGCATTCATACTCTTTGGCTTTGATATATTATTCTTCCTTCAAGAATTCATCTCCTTAAGCTTTCTTGGTTTGTATGCCAATGAAAATCTCTTCTATTTGTCCACTAGATGAAGAAATACCCTAGACTCCTTCTCTTTCTTAGGTTCTTGCACCTCACAACCTTTGCTTTCGACCAACTATCTCTATAAATAGATAATTTAGATCTTTTTTCGCTTAACCATAATCACCATTTTAGGGTTTGGTAGGATTAAATGAATATACCCACTTTTCTATTTTGTTTCCCTACATTCTTCCTTGAATTTTATGCCACTGGCTCATCATAGTTATCTTCCACATGCTTCACAACATTGAAGAAATCAAATTGCTTAGCTCTGATTTATAAAATCTTTGATTTAACACTATTTTCTTTCGCTTGACATTGATATTATTCTATCACTCGGCCAACACTAGCTCTCTTAGCAAAGACTAAAATTTATCAATGCTCGACACAAACTAAACTTTACTTGGCATATACTAACATTCACTCAGCTTGCAATATTTTTCATCTTGTCTTGGAACCTCTTGATTTTCAATTAGGTTCTACGAATTTCTACTTGACTTGTACTGACTTCTGGGCAAGGCTTAGCAGATGCTTTTCTTACTTGATCTTCTTCCAATCTTAACTTGATTAATCTTTCATTTCAAACTTTAAGTAGATAAAAATTACAATATAGTATCAATGTCTTAATTGGTCTTAGTGTTTCTTTTATATACCAAATAACTCAATCTTTCTCTAGGTTCTCTTGTTGTCTCCCCTTTTGAAACCCTCTTCATCAATCAGCTAAATGATAGCTTTTAGACCAAAAATAAATTGTTTTGCAAGCAGGTAGCAGGTTTGACATCATTCACCAGATAATGGTTGTTCCATTACATGTTCTTCACTTCAAAAAAATCTCATATCAACAAAGAATTCATGTCTTGTGCTGTGTGACTTTCAACAAATGTTTTGTGGTTATTTTGGATGTGCCTGTGCTTGACTTCTCTATTTTTAATTTGTAGTGAGAGTTTGGTGGGGTATATTCTTATCTACATTTTGTGGGGCTCTAACAAATGAGTTTCTCTTTTTCTATATGGCTCATTGTAGTAAGCATTTGCACTCTACTCTTCTCCACATATGTGGTATCCCTAGCACCATCTTGGGCTCTTTGGGTACATGCCTTTTTTTAGGAATGGTAGTTGTCTCTTGTGGGCTTCTATTTGGTGGATCTACACATGGGGAAATGTGTTCCCTCTTCTTAGTTCATGCAATGAATATTGGACATCCCTATTTTATCTTTCCCTATTTCCCACATTTTTTGTGTGTATATGTTTGCAAAGAAAATAGTTTTTTAAAGAGATGTATCTCATTGGTTTTTGTCACCATTTCTTATTATTGGAGGTTTCCCAAAACTAGATCCTTGATTTCTCATCTTGGAAGGAATTTTAATTTGAAATTTCTTGAAGTTAGTTGTGTGGCTTGTTGTTGTTGTTTCCTCTCCCTTATTGAGATGGTTGGTGTTATTTATTATCCTTCTTCTTTTAGTCTTTCTAGTGCTAATAGTTTTAATGGACCTAATTTTGTCTGAAGTTTTTGGATGATGTCTTTCAATTGGGCTCCTATTTTCCCCTTGGTCTTCTAGACTATTGTAATTCAAGGTTGTGACCCCTCTAGTTTAACTTCTATAGAGGTGAAGTCTACCCATATTGAGGTGTGTTTTTAGTGGATTTTTGTTATGTGGGAAATTTGTGTTTCTCCTTCGTTGTTCTTTATCTTTCTTTAGGTTGAGATTGTGACTCCTCATATTGAGGTGGGGGAATTTCTTGTAGGAGTCCATGTGGGTGAATGTTGGATTTGTTATTCTCATTACAATTAGTTTTTTAGAGTTTCTAATGCTAGTTGGCTATATCCCTAGACTATTATGGGGGATGATCTCTTCCCTATTATTGTTATTGAGGTGAGCTTCCATCCTATTAACAAGGAGGGAATTTGTACCAGTATGGTTTAGGAACTCCTTGTGAGCTTTAGTAGTTTCTGCAATGGTTTTGATCTTGTAAGATGAAGGGCTTTTACCCCTTTGTGTTGCATGGGCTTCATTTCTTGAGGGTTATTGAGATGATGAGGGTTCACTATATGATAATGTAGGGGTTTGTTATTCTTAGTGGCTCTGAGGCGAATCTCTTCACTTTGGCCTTTTCTTCTTTTACCCAATTTTTTTTGGTGTTTCTTTGGTGGAATTTTCTTATTTTTGGTGGGTGCTCTTCTATTGTCACTTCTTTTTGAGTTTCTTTGACTATAGCAATATTGTAGTGGAATGACAATGAATTCAATGCTTCTAGTGTTAGAAGTAAGAGAATCTCTTAGGATTTTAAAATTTCCCCATAGTTGGGCCTTTTTCTTTGTTTTTGCATTTCATTTAGAAAGATGTAAATTTTCAAGGGGCCTTTTGTCTAGCTATGTTTTTTCTTATATTGAATATGGGCTGTAAGTGAGCTATGTTGCTCCTTTTGCTAGTGAGCTATTTTTCAGCTATTAGTGACTCTATTACTAGTTTTTTTTTATTCGGTGAGTCTCCCATTTTCTACACCTTTTTAGTATAAAAAATAGTATTAGCAATCTAAAAACATTGAGACAATAAAACAACCAAGTGACAAAAATTAAAAACCAAAAACCAAAGAATGAAAATAAGAAAACTTAAGTAGATATGTTTAAAATAAAAATTAATATCAAAATAAAAAATAACTAATTAAGTACATAATTAATTGACATTCTATCAATAAATTAATAAGTCATTCAGTCAATCAATCAATTCACCAATCAATTGATTGATCAATCTATCTATCTATCTATGGTGGGTGAAACTATTATGTTATTATTAATAACAAAATGATTTTTTTGAAAAACATAATACATAAAATATGTAAATAATGGATTTCCTTAGAGTTGTCCAATATAGTCAACCATCTACTTCTACTCATAAATACGGAAAAAAAAACATATATTCTATATAGTTAAATCATCCCCAACTCAATATCTTCTAACCTTCTATATATATTAAAGAGGGATGTCTATTAAAATAGATAAATTCATAAAGCCTAATAATAATCAATATATTATATATTTAGGTACAAGAAATACAAAGTTCTTTTCATCGTAACAAAATTTAGCACATGACAACAACAAGGTGTTGTTAATTATCACCTATATTCATCACCACATTCTCCCAAAAAGAACCAGATCACCCATGGGAGTATAAAATATATATATAATTTTCGAACTATATGGTGATCCAATTGCCATGCCTTAAGGATTCTCACCATCATAGCTTTGTCCATGAACATATAACCCAATCTATTTATTCTCCATCTAGAGAAACAATCATATGCTCTAGATGTTCCTGTTGAAACATTAAGGAAAGTTAGGATGTTGAGGTGGGGCTAAGCCACTATCCTCTAAACCTTTATATACATTTTTAAATATTATTAGTTGTAAATGATTTACTCACTTGCTAGACATAATTATACATTACTTCAATACTACAATAAAATTAAATGTAACCAATTTATATCAACATATGCATGTAAACATAAACCATAAAAGCCTGAATCATAACACAAGTATTTTCTAACATAGAAATCCTTGGTTAGAAGTAAAGCTATTGTAATTTCCCACCAAGGAACCTAAAAGAAATTAATATAAGGTTTCACTAAGTTTTTCAAACTTTAGAAAAAAAAAGATTAAACAACAAGAGATACAATAGCCATAGCAATAACTGACATACATACAACCATCCAAAATATGTTACATCTCTTAAGGGTTCCATGATGTTGAATCACATGTATAAGTTTATTGATATTAAATATAAAACAACCAAAATCCAAAGCACTAAATAAACCCAAGTAAAAATCCAATTAAATAATAAGCAATCACATAAGATGCCACTTGGTATAACTAGAATGCATAATCATCCACTGTACATGTCATAGGGAATGAAAAAATCAAAGAATACACATCATAAAATAGATTACATCATCTTGTAAGATCTATGAAATCAAATACAATACAATAGAGTATAATCATCCATCATAATGCACAAGAAAAAAATGAAAAGAAATACAAAATAGGGAACTCCAGCAACGACATCCAATGGATGGATCTCAATGGTATAAGTAGAAACCATAACCACCCAGCCTTGTGGTAACTTAAATAGTCGACTCCCACCATGCTGGGGAGATAATCTCAAATACCATACATGTTTCAATCCAAAAATTTAAATCCAACATCTCGATCAAGGAGAACCTGAAAGCAATCTAACTCAAGGTACCAATACACAAATGACATCTAAACCTAGAGGCAACAATGACATGTAGGAAATCTACTATGTAAGTTAGAAAGTGTCATTGAATGAGAAAAGTCTAGAGTTACCCTGGTAGTCTCTCTAGATAAATTTCTAGGTATCCATCTCATCATGGGCTTCTATGCTTTCCATAAATGGGATAAATCCACCCTTTATCAAATAGGACCACAACACTTTGTCATCCCTAACAATATTCTTCATTATTCATGGTTATAGTCTTGAATTCACCCCTTCCATAACCTCTTCATCATCTAGTTCAACAACCAACTCCTTGTCTTCCTCATTAATCCTAGCTACCATCATTTCCACCAAACTAATCAAATTTTCAGCAAAAACTATCTATAGACAAACCCGTACAAAATGTATAGTGGAATTTATGGCTAAAGGGACCTCAAATGGATAAATATCATTTAGGAATCATAGCAATTAAGCTAAATTTAAGTGGCTAGATCAACAAATCCTCATGACATCTCATTAACTTCCTGACTCGAGATTTGGAACCTCATCTTGGGTGGCATGATAAATCTCCCTAAATTAAGTTTAGAATATGAAATTTCCCCTATCCATTATGAATAATGATAGCCATTTCTTGACTAGAAGTAGCACCATAAATAGAGGCTACTTCTAAAATTATTGACATCATAATATACCAAGATAAAATGTTAGGATAACCCATCATGAAAGGATAACCCTTATCATATGCTAAGTTGAGCATCATAATTTAAATGACTAGAAGTTTTATGAGAAAGTGATTTGATCATTGCTAGGAGATCTTGTTGATCCTTCTAAACTTGATCATTAATAATTTCATGTCGTTATCCCACCAAGCTATCCATCACTTGGTTCCCTTCCCTATCAGCATGTTGTATTTTGACATCATTAAGATTGTTGATGATATATTGGACATCCCTGATAATCAATGTGGTGTTCCAACTCATCTTATTCTTCCCCTTAGCTACTTTAATAACTATCACAGAGTCTTCCTTCACAATCAAATTTTGAATTTCCATGCTCCTAGCTAACTCAACTTCCCATGGAAGAATTGTTGAATTGAGAATGAACAAACATTAGATAAATAAATTAATGAAAGGATGAAGAGTTAAGAGGAAAGCATAAAAATAATGGATGAACAACTTAGAGCATAGAGGTTACCAAGAGACACATTACCACTAGGCTATACTGAGAATTCCAAAACTAATCAAAGAGAATTATATAAGCACCCTATACCAATCCCAAGCCAAAGAACCCTATATGATATCATTTTTGAAACTTGGGACACAACAAATGTTTGCAGTAGCGAAATTGGTAAGTCCAATGTTACTCCTAAATTTGATGGTTATTATTACAATTCTAATAAGTGTGGTCACAAAAGATTACGAATGTAGATCCAAGTTATGACATAAGTAGCCTAGCTAGACACAAAGAAAGAAGGGAAATAAAATCAATTGGGACTATAATACAAGGGTATAGTTTTCCTGTATGTGGAAAATATGGTCACCTTGCTAGTTACTACAATGAGGACACTTTGGAGGAGGATATAGAAATTGGAGAAATCCTGGAATGACATTTAATCATTCTGACAAGGTTAGTCATTTAAGAAAGAACTATATGGGTAAGTGCAAGAAGTTGGGTCTCAATTTTGGGCAAAAAGTGGAAGTGGTTTTCCTATTTTTGAAATTTCTTTTCAATTAATGTCAAAATTTGATGCATTTAGAAATTGAACATAAAAAATCTTTAGAACTAAAAATTGTGGTGTTTGGAATCTACTTTTTGAATATGCAATTTATTTGTGAACCCATATATGGTAGTTCTTTTTTTTGGTATGGATATTTAGAAATCACTTTTTAAAAATGCCTATTTCTAGACCATACCATACTTGTGTATGGACACCATAATTTGACACAAAAAAATAATTTTTTGTAAATACTTTTAAGCTAGGTTACCTAAAATACAAAAGATTGATGATAATGTTTTTGTTGGTGTAAATAAGTATTTACTTATTACACTTACTTAAGTTTTACTTAGGTTAATGCATTATTTAATTATTTTGCATTATTTTATTATTATTTTAGGTGAGACACTTAGGAGTTTGTGAACTCTCATTGAGTTACGCAACTCTAATTAGGCACATGGTGTCTACAACATAGGAGTATGCATCATTTACTTAGTTGTCATGGTGACAACACAATTTTTCGCACTCCTCATTTAGCACATGTTGTCTACTCCACTGATTTCCATGCTACACCATTGTAGTCTTATCCTCACATCATCGCACTTATTCCCGTGCTTAATGGAGGATAAGCCATATCTGGTGGACATGTGCCTGGTTGTATGACATGTCATGGTGCTAACTTCTAGGCATTCTAGAAGCTCTCTTGAGGCCTTTATATTCAGACACTCCTAGTGTACTCAGAATATGTTGGCTTTATCCATTATTGAATGAATATCATCATTCTAATCATACTCTGCCTATTTTGGTCTACTGTGTGCTATTGTTGAGTTTTTTTGTTCTTCGGTGAATTCTGGCCTAAGCCAAATTCTTACATGGTATCAGAGCTGAGGAGAATTCTCATCACGTAGCCATTCGAGACCATTCATGCTTCAGCACATCAATTCTAGAGGATCCGCAGAAATTGGGAGCGTCTAGAGCCAGATCTGACCTCTTCGTTGCGTCCGAAGCACTGAATCGGTGAAGATTGACTATAAATTCGCCTATCTTGGGTGAAAGTTGATCGTGAGGCAAAAAATTTTTTGCAAACCGGCACCCGAAGGCACCAATTTGCAAATTGGGTATGATTTTTTCGGATCTATCTCATTGAATTTTCAGATTTGAAATATATATATTTTTTTTTTCTGCCATTATTCGAATATTTTCGAATTTATTTTTTCTGCTCGAGAAATTTTTTGGCAGAGCCGGGCTATCAACCCCCGGTCTGCATATTTGGTCGGATATATTATTTAATTGCAAGGTTAATTGTATAAATCTATGGCCTCATTACCCTGGCCGTACCTGCGCATGTATTCCTAAAGCACGTCGTAATAGTACTGTCTCTGAGAATTTCGACAAGTTACTAGGTGAACCCTTCACCAGCGGTGCAAGATCCATTAACTCGCAGTTTGTTTAAACACTGCGGCCTATTTATTTTAAACACTTTGCAGCCTGTGCGACCCACGAATGTGGGATTATTAAAACTGGCAATTCTGACAACGGTACTCTACGACAATTTTCGGCAAGTTGCCCAAAGCTTCAGCGCTGTTTTTTAAATTGGCATCGTCATCCAATTTTTGGAAACCGCACTAAAAATTTGACGATTACGACCCCGCACTAATCCGCCTCCACCACGTGGACAGCATCGACAGCTCTTCACACATCATCGCCAGTCAGCAATCTGACTATGCATACAGTCAGCCTACTAGGACAGACACTATCACCTAAACACGTGGAATACAGTCATCATCCAACTCGGACATCCACATCATCATTTTCTGTACAATTCGTATAGTACGGACATCCCAGTCAGCTGCCACATCAGCCAGTGGGTCCTTTTTTCGCTGATGTCATCAATTTCATGGGCTTAAAATTGACGCCCGTCTGAACGTCAACATAGGCCATTTTTCAATTGATGCGACGACCAATTGACCATCAAATTTAACCCCATCTTTTGCTGGTGCAACCCCTTACCAAATTGATTTTGGCTTTGGCAGTCCGACTTCAAGAGACCATAACTCGCACATCCGAACTCCAAATCAAGTGCAATTTTTTTTGACATTGGGTAAAATTTTTAAAATTTTTTAGTGGTGCAGCTATTTTTTGATTTTGGTGTATGGATATTTCAGAATTTGCATTTTTTGGCGACTGTACTAGATAATCCTGCATTTTGCAACTTCAAACACTCCATACGGGCACATCTGGAGTTGAAAACAGGTTCTATTTGTTTGAAAGTGTGTATTTTTTTATCTACTTTCTAGATCTGGCATTAGATTGTAGTGTTGTGTGGACAAAATTGTCACTTTCAGCATAGGGCCTTTCTTTGCATTGTATTGCTTTAGTATTGTAGCACATTGTAAAGTTTCAGATTTATACTCTATTGCGAAGTTGTAACAAGCAAACTCAAAAGTCCACAAAGGCCAAAATTGGCAAGTGGCCCATTGTAATCGCACTACTGATAAAGTGCCCAAAGCATCTCTTTTGGGGGGGTTTCTTGATTTAGTGAAAAGGGGGGGGTATTCTTGGTGTTGTGTTCTCTCTTTTCTGCAAATTTCTTTCATTTTTCTGCATCATGGGCAACTTTAAGTTTCCTAAGTTAACTCCTCATAACTATGCTATGTGTTCTATCAAAATGTTGTATCACTTAATGCATAATGGAGTTTCACAATATGTAGATGGTACTCTTCCTAAACCAACAGGTGATAATGTATCAACAAGTGAAATTTCTGAATGGGTAGCCATGGATAGGAAAGCCCTAGGTGATATATGTTTGGGGGTAGATGATAAGATCATGTATCAAATCATAAAATGTACTACATCCAAGGAAGCTTGGGATACCCTCGAAAACCTTTATGGTAAAGTGTCTGAAGAAGATGTGTTCAAAATAGAAGATGAGCTAGTTTCCTTAGATCCTAAGTCGTATGACTCAATACAGGACTTCATCATCAAGGTGAATGAATTAAGGACAAAGCTTACTGATTGTGGGAATTCTATCAAAGATGATAGACTGATCTATCTTATTCACAATAAGCTGCCATCTGAATATTCCACATTTGTATCTTCGTTTAACACATCAAAGACTACCTTAGGGTCTGCCTACAAGAAAGTAACTTTTGATGAATATGCTAAACTGTTGGATGATGAAGAAAAGAAGTTGAAAACAATGGGGATTCTCAAATCACCTTAGACCAAAGCATTGGTGGCCAATGAGGGTTCTCAACATTCAGCTGGACAATCTTCAAACAAAGGAAAGGGTAAGAAAAAATGGAAGAGCAAATCTGAGGATGCAGAAAAGACAACACCACAATCCAATCAACAAGGCAAGTCCTCGAATTCCAATAAGAAAGGGGAAAACAACAATAAGGAGAAGAAGAAGTGTGCTTATTGCAAGAAAATGGGTCATGAAGAGCATGATTGCTATCTTAAAAAGATTGATGAATTGACCAACATCATGAAGAAACATAATGTTCCATTGCCTAATGCTTACAAGGAGAAGGGATCTTCTTCAGAATCAAAGAACAAAGGGCAAGCACTCATGGCAAATGCAAACTCTTCGAAGGAATGGATATTTGACTCAGGTGCCTCATATCATATGGGTTCTTCAAAGGGGGATTTTTCTTTATTGAATAGCTCAAGGGTACCACACATATTCATGGGGAATGATAGCAAAATGGAATTTGAAGGAAAAGGAAACGTGGAAATGGAAAATGGAGAGTTTCAAGAGGTTCTCTATGTTCCAAACCTAAGTTCAAATCGCCTTTCAATCTACCAAATTACACACCTCGAAGATGGACATAGAGTTGAGTTCCTTCCTGACTCAGTTCAAGTGCACAGTCTTAAAGATAATTCCTTGGTTGCAGTAGGGAAAGTGAATGATCACAAGAGGTTGTACTCTTTCTCGCATTTTGTATCCAAGACTCCTTCAAAGGCCTTGTTATCACAATCACATTCAAACATGCAATTATGGCATGAGCGGTATGGTCATCTTGACTATCGCTATCTTCAGCAACTTTGCACATACCAAATGGTCAAAGGTCTACCTCAAATAAACTTTTCTAAGGGTAAGTGTTCATCAGATTCAGTGGATATGCATCCAGAGGGGAAGTTACAAAGAGGGAAGTCTTCTAGAGCAACAAGTGTTCTTCAAATGGTTCACATGGTATTAGCAGGTCCTTTTGCATTCAACTAGGGTCGCTACATACCTACCTTAGTTGATGACTTTTCAAGGTTCACTTGGGTCTACTTTCTACATAGTAAGGGTGAAGTTTTGGATGCATTTCTAGACTTCAAGGCTCATGTAGAACGACAATCCAAAAAGGCCATCAAAGTACTCCGCATGGACAATGGTAACATGGATGTGAACAGAAGACTTAAGGATTTTTGCAGACATGAGGGCATTGATCTTCAGATTCCTTTAGCATTTAATTCGCATAAGACTGATGTTGCAGCTTTGAGGATCCGAACTCTTAAGTCTATGGCAAGTTGCATGATTCATGCCAAGTCTCTAGATCCATCATTAGAAGTCGAAGCAATCTCAAGTGCCACTCACATTATTAATCATTCTCCTCATCCCGCCTTAGATGGCAAAACTCCTTTTGAGGCATGGTGTGGTAGAAAACTTATTGTGACACACTTTAGAGTCTTCGGTTGTCCTGCTTGGGCAAATAGATCTTCCAGGGGTCACAAGGCATAGACATCTCGTCCTTGTACTTTCATTGGTTATGAAGACAGTGTGAAGGCATATAGACTTCTTGATCCTGAGACACATCAGATTTTTGTGGATAAGGATGTACATTTTGAGGAAAGTTCTTTGAGCTTGTTCTCTACTCCTCTTCGTACATCATACAGTGTGGATACTGCTAGTGACACTAGCGATAGTGCTTCAATAGCTTCAGACATGTGGAGTTCTTTCGAAAGATATAGTGAGAGGTCACTTCATCAGTTCAGTCCACATGCATACATCACCACAGTGATAGGTCCAGAACAACAGGGTACATTCAGTCTTCCAGATACAGGTTCAGTGACAGATTTGGGGGACAGTATTCATGATTTGCCTCTTCTTCTTGATGAGAGGTCACTTCATCAGTTCAGTCCACATGCATACATCACCACAGTGATAGGTCCAGAACAACAGGGTACATTCAGTCTTCCAGATACAGGTTCAGTGACAGATTTGGGGGACAGTATTCATGATCTGCCTCTTCTTCTTGATGTAGAATTACCTTCTTCAGTTGTCACAAGAGTTTCAGACTCTCTTGTTCATTCTCTACATGATCGATCCTTACAGGTTGAAGTGAATGTGGATACTTATGATCAGCAGTTGCAGCAGGGTTCTTCATTAGTTGCAGGGATAGACAGTTCTTTGGGACAGGTTCTTCAGCCAGATGAGCAGGTTTTAGAGACATCACTTATCCATGGGATTCTTTCCACACACAGCGGAAGCATCTCATTTGTACCCTTGGCATTGTTTCTTCCTAAGGGGAGGAACACCATTCTGCAGTCTTGGCTTAGCTTCTTTACTGGAGCATTCACTATTCGGCATTCTTCTTTGGGGGGGGCAGCCCATTCTGTCTCTCTTCCTTCTCTCATTCTCTTATGTATATATTGGATGTATGTCATAATGGGGGGGTCTTGATTACTCCATCCATCCATGCATCCTATCTATCTCTCTTTTTGGGGGAGGGTTTTTCCCATGAGGTTTTCCCTCTTTCCCCGCTTTATGGGAGATTGCATATCATTATGTACATGGGTACCTAACATGGCCTAGTAGCCGGGACCCATCTTGCATTTTCATCCTAGATTGCGTAAGCTTAAGGGCATTCCCCTAACTTGCACTTAAGGGGGGGTGTTGCTGTAAATAAGTATTTACTTATTACACTTACTTAAGTTTTACTTAGGTTAATGCATTATTTAATTATTTTTCATTATTTTATTATTATTTTAGGTGAGACACTTAGGAGTTTGTGAACTCTCATTGAGTTACGCAACATTAATTTGGCACATGGTGTCTACAACACAGGAGTATGCATCATTTACTTAGTTGTCATGGTGACAACACAATTTTTCGCACTCCTCATTTAGCACATGTTGTCTACTCCACTGATTTCTGTGCTACACCATTGTAGTCTTATCCTCACATCATCGCACTTATTCCCGTGCTTAATGGAGGATAATCCATATCTGGTGGACATGTGCCTGGTTTGTATGACATGTCATGGTGCTAACTTCTAGGCATTCTAGAAGCTCTCCTGAGGCCTTTATATTCAGGCACTCCTAGTGTACTCAGAATATGTTGGTTTTATCCATTATTGAATGAATATCATCATTCTAATCATACTCTGCCTATTTTGGTCTACTGTGTGCTATTGTTGAGTTCTTTTGTTCTTCGGTGAATTCTAGCCTAAGCCAAATTCTTACAGTTTTCCCTTTATTTTTTATTAAATTATTTTATTAAATTATTAATTTTAAATTGGCTATAAAGGTAAATTTTAAAACCTTTCATGTACAAACACTATAATTTGATCAAAATTTCACTTTTTTCAAAAATAATTTTATTAACTTCAAAAGAATTGAATGTTGATTGATGAAATATAAATTAATTTAAGAAAAATCATAAAATAAAATAAAAATTTAAGTTTTATTGATTGTCACTATTTTACATTTAGGTACCATCTTTGATTAAAAAATAATACAACAATAGTAAATAAAATCATAAGACTATAAAATTTATATTTATGAAATCAAGACAGCGAGAGCTCTAATGGGTTTTTGTTTCATAAAAAAATTTGATCGGGAAGACCCTCTAAAAATTATGGCAAGGCATGAATTTGTTAGCTCAGTGCCTTAGGCAAATCTTGAGAGGTCAAGACATAGGTTTGGTCTCACCAAGGCTATCATGAAAGAAGTCTAAGGTAGGAAAAAATATCTCGCCCCATGTCAGAAATAGGCAGCTATTATTTAAAATTCAAAAAATAGGTATGCAATTTTAAAACTTAAAAATGACATTTAAAATTCCCCCAAAAATTTTTTAAAAAATAGAATTTTTAGAAATTGGTACCCATTTTTTAAAATTAAAAAATGTGTACCCAATAAATATATATATATATATGTACCCATTTGTTTACTTTTTAAAAATGGGTACCCATTTGTAAATTTATTTTTATTTTTATTTCAAAAATAGGTGCTTGTTTTTTAAATTTAGGATTGGATATCCAAGCCAAATATGGGTTCCCATTTCTTAAAATCGAGTACCCATTTCTAAAGAGGTCTCATTCCATGAAATTGACTTCTGTGGAATTGCAACCCAACTTTGTGCATTTACCCATACATACCAAGTATCAACACCTAAAGACAAAGATCCAAAAGGTATAGGAAAATTCAATGTGGATGAATTTTGTGAATAGATGACCAAAGAGTGGATAAGGAAGATAGAAGAGAAAGAGATATCAAATGCAACTAATGGTGACACCTCATCCGATAGATTTGGTAAAACCTTTACTTCTAAATAAGACATAAAGGAAGTATGGAATTACATTTTATCATTCAAGCATTTTATCATTGCAAAATAAAAAATGTTGGAGATCTCAAGGTTAGAGAGAATTAGGAGACACTTTGTGGGGATGGAAATTTGAAAGATAAAGATAAATATTTAGAAACAAAAGAGCTTACCCATGTACTACATTTTCCAAATGTATTCAAGACTGAATGGATTCATATTGTTCTGAGTTGTGTTAACAATGCATAAATATGGCTAGTGGAGCTAGTAAAAATCACCAAAAATGTAGTTTATATAGCCAGAACATACCCAATTACCAAGAGAGACAAAGCTATATGATAAGTATCAAAGAATAAAAATGAGGAAAATACCAAAGCACAATGGGATGGAAGAAGTCTAAATGTAACATCGATTGAAGATCCTAAAACTAGACTTTCTACCTATAGAGTTGTTTACAAGATCTATCAATGTAGAAAAAACTTAATAGTGTTACCTATGGTGCGATAGATCTGGCTTATAAAATTGTAAATAAATGGTTGAAACTAGAAGTTTTTGAGTTATAATTGAGATGACTATTTGAGAAGATGTAGACAATTCAAGTAGGAAAATCAAACACCTATAATTTTGGATAATTTAAAATATATATATATATATATATATATATATATTACATGAAAAACCTTTTCGATATAATTGGAGAAGTTAATTGGAAGGAGAAAACCTATCATCTACCAGATTAATGAGAATATTCGAAGGTTAGTGATAATTTAGAGAGTATCATGAATTAGGGATAATGTTAAGAAACCCCTCTTTGGAAAAAAAACCATAAAACTTTGGAAAATTGAAGATTATTTTGGGAAAAAATTTAATTTCTATTGGCAATTTTGTTGTCTGCCATAAGAGAATTCTATAAAACCCTAGAAAATCTTTAATTATTGAAGAAAATCATGACAAAAAGCACAAATACCTAGAAATAATATTTTATATCATTTAAAACATAGTAACTCGTTTTAATAACCATTAGATGATTGTAAATTGATGATATAAATCCTATTTTGGGCCTAAACGGTCAAGGACAACAAATTTTAGAGAATTTTTTTAGAACAATGACATATGTCCATTGTCAAATCCATTTGGGACCAAAGCTTAAAAGGATAATGAATTAAAAGTGGAAAGTCTCCATAATTAAGACACATGCCAAGTAGATGTACTTATCATATAACCTAACTTAAAGTTTTATCATATATTAGCAAATGTGACCATTAAATAAGACAAGGCTAAAAAATTGTGGTAGAAAATATATGATTTACCTCGTGGAAAGATTAGATTCCATTGGCAAAGTCATAGCCAAAATAAAAATGATTATGTATCATTATTGGTGATTGGTTTGAGCATGGGACCCTTTTGCATAAAGTGTAGGCAACATCACCATCCAAAAAGTGCAAACAAATTCACCAAATTCAGGGTCCGATGAGTGAATTTTTCCATTTGATGAATATTCGCCACTAAAGTTATCCTTATTATGAATGAATATTCCAAGAAATTTAAAACAAAAATACATCAAAGATAAGCAATTCCACCCTCATTGTTTGATTAGTAGGGGAAGGACAATTTTTTTTTCTTATTTGTGAATTTTGGAATGACTAGTGCCCTTTTTGAAATGGAGAAAAATGTGTAGACTTGCCTATTAATAATACTATTTTGCTTCAACCTTTTAGTGATAAAAAAAGTTTAAAAATTTTTATTGACAAAATAAGAGCAGTCCAATTTATTTATCATACTTTCCAGGAATACCTATGAATTCATTTTCCAATCTAAGTCAATTTGTGTTCTTTGTGTTGGATGTATTGGGAAATTAAAAGAAACATGGCAACTTGTATCTTTGATACAATAAACAAGTGCCGCATACAAGCATTTACTTCTTGTATCTTATAATATATAGTATAAAGATTTTTTTTTTAATAGGTATAAGAAAATAATTGAGTCATTTAATTAATGTTTAATATTGTAAGATTATTGGATAGAATATTTTGGTAGATCAAAAAGATTAATTTTTAAGTTAGAAAGTTAAGAAAAATTATTATTTATTTTTTAAAGGACATACATATTTATATATTAGAAAAATAGTACTTTTCAATAGAAAATATTGATGATAAAAATTAATCTCAAACTAATGATATAAACACAATGTTAGTTAGTTGTAAAATTATATTTCTATTTTATTTTTAGACATAATTTCTATTAGCACTACCTCATAACTATTTATTCAAGAGTAAATCGATTTCAACAATCAAATAAATCAATTGTTTTCTTTTTGCATTTGACTGTGTGCTTTTTTGGCATTAATATTTTGGATCACGCTCCATGATCCATAATTAGGACGAGTGAGCTTTTTAACTCCTTATACTTTTTCACTCATGTTGATGATGGATCAGAGAGTATCCAATCTAGAAAAAAAATAAAATTAACTATGTAGTTTTTATAGAAGAATCATTAGATGAATGACTCTACTAAAGATTTTGATATATAATTAGTATCATTAATAAATTTAATGACTAACTAATAATTATGTTTTTTTATATAAATTATTATCATAAATAACTTTTTAATACTTCATATTAAATCCCATGTGTGATTATTATGAGACAAACTATTTGAAATATTATTCATTAATCAATTATTTAAATTTCATATCTTGTTAAATAAGTTCCATTTTTTATATATACAATTTTATATATAATTCATCTATAAATATAGTGCAACTATAGTGATAGTGTTTCCTAAAGGTTCTTCCAAGTAATAATAAAATAGGATTAATTATTTAGAAATTAAAAATCTTACAAATAAATATTAGAAAAATTAAAAGTTAAAATTAGAAAAGATACAAAAATACTTAAATTAAATCTAATTGGTTGATATAGAAAAGATTAAGTAGCTACTTAAGTTATTACAATAGTATATTGCCTAGTATATACAATAATTCAATATCATGTAATAATTGCTCAATACCATGTAATAATTGCATGGAAAATGCCTAATAACTATTCTCGAGTAAATCTATTCAATGTTTCAAGTATATGGACAAACAATATTTTACTTGACCCCAATAATAAGTATGTGAACTATAAGAGTGTGTAATGTTTAAAGTATAGAAAGCTAAAAGGTAAATGATTTTTCCACATTTTCTTCTTGATAATGGACTATTAAATTGGGAAATTTCATATAAAATTTATGCTAATTTCATAAGCAAGCAGGTAATTGAGAGGGGAATTATAGTTGAACTCTTGATTAAAGAAATTGTGTACTAATACAAAATAATATAAAAATAGAATTTTTTTAAAACAAGAAAAATAAAATTGAAGTAAAATTTATAAGATATTTAAATTTTGAATAAAATCAATATTCTAATCATTAAACAAATCTATACCTTTAATTTTATGATTTTCAATATTTTATATGCGTATGCATTGTTTTAATTGACTTAGCTTATATATTTTGACTCCAAATTATTAATGACCAATTGTAGCTGATTTGATACTTCTGTCATAGCAATGAATAGCATTGTAGGCGCTTAATTGAAAATCAAACAGGCGTGCAACGTGCAAAACAAAGCAAACAGACGCGCAGTATAGAGGAAAATGTCTAGACTCCCGTCCAGCTACGTTAACTGTATATTTTATCAGCGTAGAAAAAGTTGGGTGACGTACTAAACAGCTGTAAATTATGAAAATCAAATGCTATTCTACTTTCTGCTATTTCCTCTCTATTTACCTGGAATATACGAGCCTCCAACTCATTTTGACAGGCTTTCACCGTTTGACAAATATAACAACAGTGAAAGAGACGTATGTCTGTGTTAAGCTCATATCATAAAACATCATTATTCAAAGTCTTCTAGTCAAGCAATATGTCCCCCGTAGAGAGCTCTGGCATGCGTTGAAATTCCTACAGATGGTTTTATTCATTTTTAAAACCATGGTCTTTACCCATTAGTATAGGTTGTTTAATTGATCGCATTGATGGATTACTGTGCTCTACATCAAGCTGATTCTCTCTGTCATAATGGCTTTGTCAACAATTTTATCATGTCAAGGTTAATTCTATTTATGGTGAGAACAATAGGAAATATAAGGAAAGGTATCTCAAAATTAGTGTAAATGCTAAATTCGAAGAATGTAATTTTGAAACTATTGAATTTTCAAATTCAATTTTAGGTTCTATTAGTTTTTGACTTCGATCTATTAAAGCAGTATAATTCTAAAAATAGTCTTCCTATCTCCTAGATCAAAATTTATGACCTATAAGTATCGCTTATTTTACACAAAATGTTAAAATGCTTAGGAGATAGAAAGCGGTTGTAATACATATATTGACCAGCTTATGTTGTATATTAAAGTATTTCAGAAGTCCTATTGGAATGAAAATATTTGAAAGCGTTGTTTATTGTGTTCACAAGGCTTTGTATCATCTTTAGTAAAAAAACAATCACATCTATATAGAAGAAGTAATGATTGACATTATACAACCTTGGATATATTGATCTAAATGAGAATGCTACATTGAAATTCAATGTGATTGAATTAGACGAAATACAATGAATAATACAGAAAACATAAATTTGAAACAATAGATGAAATAAAAGGAAGCTCGAAATTAATTTTTTATATCATAAGAAATACAAAAATATATGCTAAAGAAATCTCAATATGATATAAAATTGAAAAATGTAAGTTGAGCTTCAAAAATTAAAGTGCCTAAATATTAAATTAATTATATGCTGTCCTTATTACTCCATTTCAACTAAATATTAGCTCAGGGATTGTATAAAGAGTTAATGATAACTGTAAGCATCAATGAATGAATGGAGGGTCTTAACAACTAGACATGACAATACACCAATGTAAAAAAGAATGAAACATTTCACATCCTAAAATAGGAAAAAGCTCTCATGAACGGAAAGCTTCACCAAACAAAGAGAAAGAAAAAATGTTCTACATACAAAAATAAGAAATGGACTAAAAGTAGCCTTAAATTGATCATGTCTTCCACAATAGTACAATTGCTGATCCTTTTTTTAAAATGAGAATATGAATCATCTAAATAAGAAGTTTCGTATATATATATATATATATATATATATATATATATATATATATATATATATATATATATATATATATACTCTAAATTAGGAAAGGACTAAAAGTATCCTTAAGTTGACTAGGTCTCATAATCTAGACGTATAAATCCAAATCCAAAATGTGTAAGCATCAAGAGGGTTCTCAAATATTTCTATGTCTATGAGCGATGATGATACAAAACAAAAAAAGGTAACATGCCCAATCATTACACAATGTAATATAACAAGCTTATAAATGTTGAATTGCACTGATCTAAGTTAGAAAAAAACTAATGAGGATGTAAAAAAGATGAGATTACATCCTCTTCATAATCAGGCAATCTATAACATGAAAGTATATTAAGAAAAAATAATATTTTTCAAAAATTAAAATCTCTATTAAGAAGAAAATTAGATACCTATTACAATGACATATAGATAGACAATGAATTTAATTTTTTATTATTATTCTATATGAATAATTGTCTAAAATAATTAATGTAAGCTAGCTATCTTTGTAGATCACTAAGGAGTAACTTGTGATTTTAAAGTAGTATTATATGATGGAAAAAATAAACTTTCAATGAAGATTTGAATAACATAATATGAGATATTAGGATCCCACCTATGTTCATGTAAATTTTTTCAATAATATTTATACCTGAAATATTTAAGATGCTATCCAAATTACATTAGAAGAAAAATATATCCTTAAAAGATATAAATTCTTATTAATTCTTTAAAATTAAATAAACAAATATTTAATGCAAGTCAATTTAATCATAAAGAAATTCCCGCAAACAATTTTTTTCAAAGTTGAAAAATGTGATTTGAAATAAATTAACAGACAATACAAATAGTAAATTAATAGAGAGTTCAAATAAAAGAATAAAATGTATCATTGTGAGAATAAAGAGAATTATAAATATATTTTAAAACATATGAGCTTGGAAGGTAAAATGTAGATCTAATTACTATGTAGAAAAATATTTTGGAGTAGAGTCTATAGAAAAGAAAACTATTGTTGAAGGGTTATTTAAAATACCTTTCAAATACTATATTATTAACAATTTTTTACAAGAGTTATAAAAATAATGGAAGAAAAGAAAAGAAGGTTAAATTTAGGTAGCCAATAATAAATAACCACATCCCTACCTTGTGGTGCTAGGGATTGTTCCATGGGTTGCACACTAAAGCCCTCCCCATCATCCACACCCTTTGGAAATTCTAAAAATAATGGAACTAGAAATAGTCAAAAGTCAAAAAGAAAGAGGAAATTGAACTACTTCATTTGGAAGAAGAGAATGAGGGACATAAAAGGATGTCTAGGAGACTTGCTAAAATTAGGGCTAGGATAAAACAAAATGCCTATAGGGAGGGAGAGAATAATGAGAAAATAAAGCCTAAAATTAGAGGGAAAGAAGAGAAAAAACCAAAAAAGAGAATGTCAGAGGATAAAAAATTAGAGGTGATGAGAACTAAAGACACTATTTTGGCATCAGAGGAGATTAGATCTAATAAAAGGAAGAAAATATTTAGCTAGGAAACAACCCATGTTTGGCTAGCTTCATTATGAATAGTATGGATTTTATTTTTGATGTGGTCATGGAAAATAGAAAGGCAACTCGTGAATCACTGCTACTTACCTTGACCATGTGGATAAAAAAATTAAGAAAATAGTTTCTACTAACCCTATACTAATGTGATAACTGTGATGGCTGCCAAGAGTTATTTGGCAATGTCAAGGACATTAAGCATGACTTGGTAGCACTCAAAGAACACTTTGAAGCCTTAGATGAGAATTTCACTACTCCATCCAAATTATCTCTCAAGGTCACTCGTGTTGTCATTGTTACTCTTCAATTATTTTAGAAAAATGAGGAGAATAACCTTGGGGCAAAGCACCCTATTAGGATTTATGTCATTGTGATCGATTATTGGGCCAAAGTTTTGTTGGCTAAGAAAGAGAAGAAGAAGGCCAATGTTTATGCCTAGTGGTTTTTTTTTCTTATCATGAAACTTTATTCCTTGTTATGTTCATCATTTACCTTTTATTTTATGTCATTGGGCCTTAAAGAATGTTTAGTCAAGTTTTAAACTCTATATTAGATATGTTGGTAGATGCATAGTTTTACTTATGTTTATGAGATGGAAAATTTTATGCAGTTTAGTAGATAATATCTTGATTATGTGATGATATGTCTCTCCACTGGTGGTTTTTATACTTCTACTAGTGGTTATGTCAATATGTATGCTTCTAGCTAGGATGGTTGTACTAGAAGGGATACTATGGTCTTGATGTTATTGCCAAGGTAGGTTGTTGGTAATGGTTTAACCATAGTTATGTACTAAAGGCCAACCGTATTGTTTTGGTTTATATTCATATATATAATTTTAAAAAAAAAAAAAAAAAAAAACCCACACCCCTTATAATCTATTTTCAAAAATATTCACTCCTTTTTGGTAAAGTATGATACTAATTTAGATGGATTTTAAAGGAAAAGAGAAAAAAAAATATTGTTTTCAAGTTATTAAAATCACTTGGAGAAAATGTAATGGCCAAATTTTTGGATTTTAGCTTTTTAATTTTTTTTTTACATTCTTAAAATTTTCCATTTCACAAAACCTATTATATAATGACAAACTGAGAGTAGTCCAAATTATTTTTCATAGTTTCAAGAAAAACCTATACATTTATTTATCCAAGGTATGTCAATTTTCATTCTTTGTGTTGGATATCAGAAAATTAATAGGAGTATAGTAGCTTGGAGCTTTGATACCATAAATGGCTCAAGATCATGTGATAATTGCAAAGAAAATTCCAATAAAATTCAAAGAGAAGAAATAATGATTAATTATTTTTTAGCCTTTAGAGAAATTGATTTAAATAGGAAATTGGTATTGATATTTGTTAGATTTGGTAATCTTTCCTTGGTTTTATTTATTAAATGGGATAAACCAAGGTATCCCTTATGTTGTTTATCCTCTAGTTCACATGTGAGGACAAGTCTATTTTGTAATTCCTTTATTAAGGAAAATAGTTATTCCTCCTTAAGAGGATTATGACACTTGTTATGCACGCAGTTATGAATGTGGCAATTATTCACATGGGAGTTACAAATAACTCCTCTTCTCATCTCTTTATCAAAGATTCTTCTCTCTCATTCTACAACACATAATCATGATATACTTCATGTAATGATGCCTATGGCTCCACATTATCTCCTTCTCCCTCTTTCTTCATTCTTAGGCATTTGCCTTATTCATATAATTCACAAGGGGTTTTCTTTGCTTTCCCCTTTCAAAATCCTTTCCTCCTCTATGTGGTGATCTTGGAAATCTCTCATAAAGTATGAGAATTATGTTCATCACAAACTCTCATGGATTAAATTATACTTCTTTATTTTTAGTTCATTTCGAATTTATTATTTCTAACAATATTGACCCAAAAATTAATTGGACAAATTACAATAGATATGTGATAACTACTTTTAAAAACTAAAAAATGAAATGCTACATACAAATCTTAGAATGTTTTGAATAACAAAGACAGGTTAGTGAATAAGTTATCCAAGGTCAAGATGTACCAATTGAACAAACAAACACTTAATCAACTTTAGATCTTATCATTCCAATGCTCAGTCTCTACTATAAACTTTAGCAACATAAACTAGTAGTTCACTATCCTAAATATAAGACCTACAAAATGTAAAAATTAATCATGAAAAAGTCACAATAAAATGCACACAAGTTTGACACTAGGATTTAATGTGGAAACCCAATTTGGGGGAAAGCACCAATAATATGTCACCACTTTTCACTCTTCTGAAGTGATGTCTATTAAAAATCAACCATGTTAAATGTTACAAAACACACTTTTAAATGTGATCTAGCTAAAGGATTTTATCAACCTATTAGGAGTGGCCTTAATAGAGGACTTTAGAACATTACATTAGAATTTCATCTTGCTAAATGATTTACATATGACTATTAGGTCAACCTTGATTAAAGGATTTCAAATAATGTTTACAATGGTAAGAAAGTAACAATAGTTTTTTATCTATCAAGAATAACTCATTTTGCATGTACACATCTATGTTCAACTCATAAATTGATTAACTGTCTAGCCTTCATTTTCATCTCTGTCTTTGATTCCTTTGGCAACCCTTCAAGAAATCACTCTTCTCTTCTTCTCAATTCATCTTAGTCCTCTACTTAAATTTTCTATCCAATAACACCTACAACTACTCCAACTCCATACGATTTCTAAAGAATATCAAAATTTTCCCTTATGCCTCCTTAAATAGGAAATTATGGTTTTCTTCTACTTAATCATCACTATATCTATCTTATGATTTAGGATGAGATGCATTTCTTGTTATGCATTTGATCATCATCATGTTTATCATTTTATTTTCTAGAAGCTTCTCTTGGAATCCATTTCTTAGGTCACTTACCTAATCCTCTCTTGGAATTAAATGATCTAACTCATCAATCATTATCTTCAAGAGGCTTTCCATATCCCAAGAAATATAATTAATCATCCTGAAATTACAATTTCTCATAAGTAGTTAAAATGTTATCCCTTGACCAACACTATATTTTTACACTTAGTCATCACTGGGTTGCTAGGTTGCTACTAGATTTCTTGCTTGGCAGATACACTACCACTCCATATTGATGGTCGGTCAATAATAATTTTTCTTAACTTTTTCTAGCACTTAGTAAACACTAGCATCACTTGGCATATACTACAATTCATAATCTTCTACTACATTACACAGTTAAGCTTGTGCATTTGATATGTCTTTTATTGCACCTTCAATAATTTGAGGATTACTGTCTTGTCTATTTTTAACATGGTTTAAGAAATGAATTTATCTTGTCATATTTGACCTAATCAATATCTATTTATAGTTTTCTCTTCATAACTCAAGCTTTCTTCTAGATTCTTTTGTTATGAACAACTTCTCAAATACTCTTCATCAATCAAATAGATATGACATTTAGATCACATAGAAAACTACCTCACCAGAAGGTTTTACATCAGTGACAACATAAAAATTGTTCCAATTGTAGTTTCCAACAATCTCCCTATTTGGTATTGAGTGCAACACCTCTAAATATCTCTGCAATACTTCTAGTTACCATATGATCCAAAACATTTATTGACATGACAAACTCACGCTCTGATCTTCACTATTATTCTTAGTTTCATTCTAATTGTCATCTTTGTAACTCTGATATGCAATACCTCAAGTAAATTTTATGAACTCCCTCTAAGTAATATCTCCCTCTTTCATGGATATCTCTTTCAACTTTCTTATTGTAACTACTTCAATATCTCCCTAATGATGACTAGATAATATCTCCCTCTTTGACAATAATGCCAAAGACATATCAATTCATGCATCTTTCTCATGTTCATACCTTCATGCCAGTTCTAAATTCTTGATCTGTCATCTTGATATGACTAATCAATTATTATGTTCTTCTTCTTTCACTACTACCCTAGGAAACTCTTAAAGTAGAACTCTTTACATCAAATTCAAAGTTAGTCTAATTAGCACATTTGATGCAATGCTTTACTTTAGCTTAAGTAGCTTTATCTAGTGGAATCACCCATAATTTACCTCTAAGATATTCATGAGAATCTTTAGGTAAATTTTCACTAAATATATCAACTATTTTCGCTTTTGTGTTTACATACTCCAATTTTACTTCCTTGTCTTGAACTAGCTCTCTTAAATAATGATACTTCATAAAAATATGCTTTGTTTTTCTGTGCATTATTGGGTTCTTTGAAATATTAATTAAAAATTATGTTATCATAATAGATCACCACTACATTAGAAATCGCTTCCTTCATACCTTTCAACAATTTCTTGATCCGTATGATATCTAAACAATTCACCATTATTGTCACATACTCAGATTCAACTATTGATTGGGAAATTCCCTTTTGTTTCTTTCTTGTCCATGAAATTAGTCTCTTTCCTAAAAGAAATGTACCACCACTTGTGCTCTTTCGTTCATCAACATTTCTTTCCCAATTAGAATTAGTGAATACCTTCAGTTCAAACTGATCATTCTTCTTATAATAAAATCCATAGTCTTATGTTCCTTTCAGATATCTTAGTATCCTTTTCGCTTTCATCATGTTATTTTCCTTAGGAATTTCTGAAAATCTTTTAACTATCCCAACTACTAATGCAATATCAGGTCTTCTATGAACAACATATTGCATCTTAGCTATCATTGATATGTATAATGTTTGGTTCACATAAGTAGAGTCATCATTCTTTGATAATTTATGTCCAATAACCATAGGTATAATAATAGGTTTTGAGTCTTCCATTTAAAAAAATAGTACCTCCTCAATATATTTGGATTGCATAATGAAGAGACCACTCTTTATTTGATACACTTGTAAGCCAATAAAGAATTTGATTTGATCGAACATTGGCATTTAAAATTCCTTCTTCATTTCATCAACAAATGGTTTGCATAATGCTTCGTTGTCTCCAAATATGATATCATCAACAAAATTTCAGATCATAATACCTCAATGTTCTTGAAAATCTTCAAGTATAGATTACTATTGTCCTTTGTTCTTGCAAAAATGATCTTTACCAAGTAGTTATGCATTCTTTTCATACCATGTTATAGGGGCTTGTTTCAAACCATATAAATCTTTGTGTAGCTTGTAGACCCTATTTTTCTTGCTAGGATCCACAAATCCTTTAGGCTTCTCTATTTATACTTCTTCTCCAAGTATCCCATTTAGAAATGCACTCTTTGACATCCATGGTACTAGTGTTTTAACTCCTATTCCTTCTACTACAGAACATATTTCCCCATAGTCAACACATTTTTTTTATTTCATATCCTTTGCACACCAAATCTAGTATTTTCCTTGTCACCTCACCTTTTGCATTCAGCTTGTTCCTGAATACTCACTTTGTTCCAATAAATTTTTTGTCTTTAGGTTTAAGAACCAGTACCCATGGATTTTTCTTTTCAATCTTCTCAATTTCCTCATTCATTATGTGTATCTAGTCTTTATTTGCCAAAGCATCTAAATCATAGAGCTGAGCTCAAACTCACAATGTAAGCATTTATCACTTCTGAATATTTTTCTTGTCATAAGATAAGATTCTTATATCTAATAATTTATTTAGGTGTATGATGTCTTGTCACATATTTTTCTAATATAGGTTCTTTTCCTCTTTGTTCTTCAATAGGTTTAGATGGAAAAATGACTTCAAGTTCATTTTTCTCTCTTTTCAGGTTCCAGTTCATTTTCACCATGCTTTTTATTTTCTTCCTGATGTTTGGCTTCATCTATCTATGACTTAGCATCATTTATCTATCGATTGACACCCATTGCTTTATGCTTTCTAGTTCTTTTTGCAACTTGGTATTCCTAGTTTTTTTAAAGATTCATAGTTTTGTTTTCTTGTACAAGTGGAGTTCATCGAGCACTGTCATTCACATATATGGATGAACTATAATCTTTAGGTTCTACTTTGCATTTAACTTCATTCTTTTTTGTGTATTCATCAACTTTCACATTTTCACTTTCCACAACTTTGTCAGTGTTAGAGTTGAAACACTTATAAGCCTTTCTCTTAGTGGAATAACCTAGGAATACGTCTTAATCACTTTTAGAATTAAGTTTTCCAATTGATATTACCTTTAGCTATATAAAATTGGCTTCCAAAAACATTCAAATACTTCACATTAGGTGCATATCCATAGCACAATTCAAAATGAGTAATATTTGTATCTTTATTGGCTTGTACTCTATTCAGGGCATAAGCAATTGTACTTAAATCTTCTCTCAAATATTTTTGTGACACATTTTTCTCCATCATCAATCATCTAGCATAGTCCATCATAGATCTATTTCTTCTTTTAGCTACTCCATTCTAGGGAGGGTTCCTAGGTGGAGACATACATCTTTTCATTCCTCCATCATTACATCAAATCTTAACTTCATTGGAAATGAATTCACAACCTCTATTAGATCTCAAACATTTTAGACTCTTCTCTATTTCCTTCTCAACTCTAGCAAAATACCACTTAAATAACTAAAATACATCATTTTTTTCTTTGAGAAATTTTACAGTAATCATTCTAGAGTAGTCATCAAAAAATAGAATGAAATATTTGTCTCAAAAATATTTTTGAACACTAATAGTTCCACATAAGTCAGCATGAACCAAGTCCAAATTATCATCAGATGGATATGTCTTTCTCTTGAAACAAGACTTTGTCATTTTTCCAAATTGACATTGTTTACACATGGTATTATTAGGTTTGTTCAGTTTCGAAAAACCTGTTACTCTTTTCATTTTATTAATGCTAACCAAAGTATCAAAATCTGCATTAATATTGCCAAGTGAGTGCCTTTGCAAGTGAGAGGTGTTTAAGTCTATTTTAGGTCAGTTACTTCTCATCTTTCCCAAAGTACTCTGCTATCTTTTTTTTTTTTTTCTGAGTCTTCCTTTGCATTACCTTTACCTAATCTTTCTATGTGGGTTTCTTTTTTTACTAATACACATGGCGATTAGGATATTTAAGCATGGTTGAGGTGTGATATTGCATCCTCTTGATGAGAAGTGTTCTATATTTTATTATATTTAATCCCTCTCCAACATTCTTATCCTATAGATTCTGAGCTTTCAAGCTAGTTTTCCTCTTGTACAAACTACAACAAGTGTGAATATGATGGATGAAGCCATGATAGTGAGTAATAAGATAAGAAAGGAGTTTTCCACTCCAAGGTAACCAAAAGGGCTACTTTTTTTTGGGGCATTTGAGAATAGAAATTCAAGTTACCCTAAAATGTGAATATCTTCTAGAGATGCTGAAAAGATACTTCTAGAGAAGTAGGTGTTGGAGATGTGAACGCATTATGAAGGAAAAGAATTGTTATATGCCTTAGGAAGAAAGTGGATGAACCAAGTGTGCAAGCTAGAAAAATGATTGCTTCATGTGTTGTGATTCTAAATAAAAGGAAAATTGGTTTGCAGAAAACCTATGTTCTCTCTCTCTCTCTCTCTCTCTCTCTCTCTCTCTCTCTCTCTCTCTCTCTCTCTCTCTCTCTCTCTCTCTCTCTCTCTCTCTCTCTCTCTCTCTAACACATGCTAATATTGTTAAGATTATCTACATTCTTGATTCTGAAGAAAAATGAGGCACTTCCTATAAAGCTAAGTATTTGTGTTGTTTAAATAATTTTAGTCATATCACTTTACTTTAAGTAAAGTAAGAGTAAATTTGGGATCTTAGTATTTTATGTGTAAATTAACATAAATTTTACATAGTTGTTACTCATGGAATTAAATACAAATCCGGCCATTATAATTATTGGCCCAACTTAATTTTGTCTGCTTGAGGCAAAATTCTAATTCTTATAGCTATTTCATCATAATTGCATTCAATTGGTTTCTACAACTATATTTGATGATTATTTATTAAGAACTATATCTTGTGCAATCATAGTGAATGGAAATCAAAGCTACTAGTTATGAAAGATTAATTAGCTTACAGAGTGAATTAAAAGACTTTACAAATACATCCTTCAAGTTCTACAATCTGGGTGATCTACATAGGAGGCTAAATTCTCAAACCATTCACCCAATCACTCTAAAACTCAAAGAGATAGGATTAGTAGAAGTAGTCGACTTTTCAATGGTAATTCATGCACCTCATTTGGTGAAGGAGTGCATGGAGAGATATAACCCAAAAATTAACCAAATTTTCTTTCCTAGTTAGTCCATTCTCATATCAATTAAAAAGGCTCTGATGCAGTCTACATTTGAAATTCCAATCAAAGACAAATATTGTGACATCAATTTCAGCTCCTCTACATCCATGTTCAATGAGAAGAAGATCCTCAAATGGGAAGACATGTAGAGGACCTAGTTCCAAACTTCCAACTTAAAGAAGAGAAAGATTTGAAAGACTCTATTTGGCATCGATATAAAATGATAGATTGTGGATACGCTCGCACTTCACCTCAGATTGAAAGGAAGAAAGCAGATTTTGGAGTTCATCAAGCACCACTTGTTCCTAATACAAGAAATATGTGTAGAGAATATACAAATTGACTAGGCACAGATCATCTATGATTAGCTTTCCTCAAAGATTTCATCTACCAAAGGATTCAAGTAGTTCTACATGATCTCTAATTTAATCTATGCTTTGGAAACCCACCACTTGTGTGTATTTCCTAGCATCCCAAATTATGATGAACGCACCAAAGACTATGAATTCTATACACATCTGAACCTAAAAAGGAGTTATGAGGAATATGTAGTTTCCAATGATGATTTTACAATGAGTTTGTACTGAGAATTGTAATGATGCCCAGGAAGGAGGTTCTCACAAGAGGAAATTTAAGATATAAGCTAGTTTGGATGCTCATTCATCCAATTTTTGAGTCTTTCTTATTTGTGAATAGGATTGGGCTATGATGGATTTCCTAAGAGATTACCTAGATATCAGACAACAAGGTAGTACTAGTTGAACTATGTCAAAAAATCCTTAAAGTGAAGACCCCATGTTTCAAATGTGAAGAAGATTGTCAAGATTCCCTATAGTGGTGGGCCCATATTCATGTCTCTCCATATTAGATGCTCAAAATTTGGTAAAGAGTTTTAAGACTAATATTTAATTGTTAGATTGTGAGGTGCTCAAACCTCAATATGATCTAGTGAATTTTCTCAGGGATCGACTAAAGTTAGGGTATGCCTATAGAAATATCCTAGATATTGATGATTTCTTGTCTAAATGTCTCAATGAATACTAAGCTCATGAGAGATTTTTTTCAAGGCTTACCATTGATGAAATAAAATTGTATAATGATTGTGTTGATGTCTCTAATCTTGCAAATGATGGAGCCTACATGCACCCCACTTCGTATGAGAAGATCAAGGGCACACCAATTATGTCTATGCCACCTGCATATCCAATCATTACCACAATGGAGGTTCTTATGAAGGATATAATCAAAATAATAGACAAATGGGTGGAGCAGACTCAAGCATGAAAGAAGATGACTTGGAGGACTAGTTCTATGGGTGGAGTATCTACTAGAGCTACCTAGTCAGCCATAGCTAAAACCACAAGAACCACTACAACAACATCTGTAGGACAATCACAATCTATTTACCAAGGAGTAGACCAACCTCCAGAAAAGAATGTGCCACTCACGCTAAGCCATCTTCCCTATCTAAGTCATTAATTTGGATGGTGATAATAAACCCATGGATGGCTAGAAATAGGAATCATCTTAGCAAGGGGATACTCTAGCCCTTTTGGTAATCAAAGTAGCTCCCTTCCCTATTACTTCCTAGAGGAAGGTAATTCCATTAATCTTGAGGAAGTTATTCAACCCCTCTGTATTGCAATCTACTATTAATGTGCTCTCTACAAAGTCTTAGCTTGAAGATACCATTGATAGGAAGAAGATGAGATATGATGATGCAACCCCATCAAAGGAATTGATCACACAAGTCGCATCCTTCCAGCCATGAAAGAAAATAAAGAAGTAGAAGACCATTGTAGCATTGGCTATGGTTTCAATGAATGGCCACATACTAGTTGAGATTGATGAGCCTCAGAAAGAAAGAATATTTCATGAGCTCTCAAAGGACTACTTCTAAACTAGGCCATTTGATCTTGCCATTCTAGTTCATGACTCCATGGTGAAAATGTGGAAGTAAACTAATGAGAAAATTGAGGATAAGCTAGGAGAGCTTAGAGTAGACAAGGAGATATTGAAGGCCTTAGGCAAAGAACTAATGGAATACATAAATTTTGCACTTGGGAAAACTTCTTCTAGTTAATTTGACCCAAATGGAGAGGAGAACAAGGACTTACTACTCAAGTTGCAACAAGAAAGACAATTCAGGCAAGTAGGCCAAGCATGGGTAGATTAGATAAAGGTTGAAGGTCCCCCAATGGTTGACAATATAAGAAGCCTAGTATTGGATGTTCACAAGCTTAGAGGGGAAGCTCAAGATCATCAAAAAACCATACAAAAGGTAGCAAAAAAGATGATAGATAAATTGTCCCTTCTACAAGAAGTGATAGGCATCAAGATCAATGTGGCCATTACTCACGAGATTCTAAAGAATGGAAAAGAATCACTATTCCATTGGAAGAAATCCTTGGTGTTTGTCATAAAATATTCTGTGAGATCTAAAAATGAACTCAAGGATGTCCATGATTTGGTGCAAAAGAACATTGAAAAGTTGTTTTAGTATTTGAAGATCTTGCACATAGAGTCCTTTGTGTCAATGAATAGAGAGCTCATGGACATTGAGCAGATCAATTCCAAGTTCTTAGCATTTATCAATGAATCTATTGACCCCCTCAACTTCCAAGTGTCCAAGACCTTGAAAATCTTAGCAATAGATGTGATCATAAGGAGAGAAATGGAGAAGTTCCAATAAAGTGTGACCAGAATTGATGAACCGATAGAAATGTATGAGTACTAAATGATTCAAGTACTAACAATATCCTCATTCTAGGTGTTAAGGAGCTGGATAAAGTAACTAAAGCCATGAAAGCTGATAAATATTTATGTCAGTTACTTCTATGTGTGCACTCGAAAAGAGCACTCCTTTAAACCCATCTATCCAAGGTTTTCCATAGATTGGAAAGCTTGAATAATGACTTAGAGCTCCCTATTCATGGAGTGCAAGAGGCATACAAATGAGCATAAAGAAAGATCTTAGCTAACCCCTAGGAATACAACCCTTTCTAGTAAACAATGAGATGAGAGATTCTTTGAGCAAGAGCAAGAATGCTAGTGTCAAAGAACTCTTGTGTATGCAATGCAAGAATGAGAGTAAGCTAAGATGAAATGCACAATGCAACTAGGCTAAGCAAATGAAAGTGTTACATGCATGCTAATTAGATTATGTGAGCTAAGCTATTGCAAAAGAACTACATTAACATGAAACTAAACTAGAATGTCATATGAAAAAATGCCATGGATGAAAGAAATGTAGGCAAAAAAATAGAAGTTCTCCACAAAGCTCTCAAGAATTCAAATAAAAAATTTAGCAGCATAACAATACTCAAGAGTGTGAATCCTTTGAGGGGGAAAAATCTATCCCTTTCAAAGTCATATGGATAGTATAGATCAAAATGAAGATGGTGGATGATCAATGGTGGAATTCAAAAAGAGGAGTGATCCATGTGCGCACACAAGTCAACCAATAGAATATATGTTGACTTGTCATATAAGACAAAAGTCTCACAAGCCTTTTCTTTTAATTGAAAAATAGAAAAAGGATTTTATGTGTGCACTTTAAGTGAGTTAAAAGAATGGGGTCTTTTATTTAAATAAAAGGGGACATATTCTTTTAATTAAATAATGAACTTAGGATAGCATAGTCAAACTATAGGTTATAATCAAATTAATTGATTATTAGCAATTTGGCCTATGTAAACGATTAATTGAATTAGCCAAAATGTTGAGATGGGGGCTAAGGTCTAGATGACCATTTTTAGTTGATTATATTTTCTCCTCTTTGACTAATGTGTGATCAATCTAGGAATGCATTATGTCAAAGAAAACAAAATCCAAGTAGGTAGTGATAGATATATATGTCTGATTCTAAAGAACGGAATGCAGATAGAGATAACACATCCTGAGTGTACAACCTAATAGCAGTAGTACTAAACACTAGGAAAAAGATGATGTCAAAATTCAAGAAGAATGATAACACCTAGTAAAGAAGATAAATCAAGAGCAAATGAAAATATCGAACAAATGCTCCTAAGGAAAAAATGGTTGTAGCAAGCGATGATAGAGTATTTCTGCCCCCATGGGACCAAAATTGAAATGAGGTAAGGGGATGAAGAAACAAGCTAGATATGATTAAATTGGAATATAACAATTTCCAAGATGAAAAAAAGGTGATTAGAACCAAAGAGTGACTATGAAGGAGTGACAAAATGCCCCAATTTTACTAGAGTTGACCATAAAGGATACAATATATAAAATTAGGTCAAATCGAGTAGAAAGATGATTTTAGATATGAAATCGTGAATTTCAGTACATGTGAAGAATTAAAATTATGAAGACATGAAGAAATGAAGATACCCCAGCAATGAATTGAAGATTTGACCTCATAAGGTCAGATAACTGCTTAGAAGAAGGTAGAATTTTAAAATACAATGTTGACCATCAAGATGAACTTGGATTTCAATTTTGATCCTAAAAATAGATCCAAGATTTCAAAATTAGAAAGGGGTGCAATTTTCACAGAATTCCAAGGAGTTTCAAAATTAGGTCAAAATGAGGTTAGAAGTTATAAAACGGGCCCAAGCGTCATTTTCAAAATCATTTTTATTTTGTGATATTTTGAGAGCTTGTGAGTGGTCTAGAGAGAATCTTGGTTTTGATGAACATTCCAACTCATCGACATCATTTCAAGCACAGCCAGTTGCACAACTAGCCAAAGCACTACAAGGCACCAGTATGTAACTACTATTTTTGTCATTTTTTGAGCTTTTTTGGTGTTTTTGCACATTTTTTGGTTTTAAATGCAAAATATCCCATGATAAGTTAAAAGTGTCTCATGGGTACTTGAAAAAATATCGCATGATATTTCACAACAAAAAAAGTGTCACATGAGTAGCTTTAGGTTTGTTGTATGGGCCTTACCAAATTGTCACTTGCATTGGTGTGAAATGTCACATGATAGAATTGTATCATACAACTTTACAAAAGGTATTATACGATATCTATCTAGAATTTTGTATTGCCTGTGTGTGGAAAAAGTATTGTACAAATTTTTGAGCATTTTTTTGGTTATTTTCAGATTTTGATCATGTTGGCCATGTGTTACTAATATTTACTTGTTGTGTTCTTATAGGAGGTACTTCTAGCATTACTCATCGGAGCCCCCAAAGTAGTGGGGTTGAGAGTTATAGAGCATTTCACAAATGATGAGCAAGTTGTGATAGCAACCATGGTTTTTAGACAAGTTATTCGAATGCCCCATATATGGGCAAACCATGGATTGTTGATTGTGTTGGATGAGCAATGGCATAGTGAGCATAAAACCTTTCATCTATTGAATGAAGAGGCCTCGATTACTTTAGAGGATGTGTATTGCATTCTTTGAGTGCCATTCTATAGTGATCCAATAAGTTCTACATTTTTTTGCTTTTTTTATGGCTTGATATTGATGCGAGGGTTACTAATATTAAGCTTGTTTATTTCATAGGTGTACTATGATCAGACCCCAATAGAGGGGTGATTCCTAATGCAGTGGTTGTTCTAGGATGTCACTATCTTAGAATGTCATTTGAGCTGGGAGTGGCTCACCGATAAGTATGGTGTTGACAACCCCTTATTGAAATTGTTATGCTCTTTGGTAGCCTAGGCCTTGGTGATAGATAGGGGCCAGAAGGTCTTCGCACTAGGATTGGGTTGATTGGTGGTGGATCTAATCATAGGACCTCACAAGATGGCATTGGGTTTGGCTATTCTAGCCGACATTTATCATGAGCTCCATGAGGTGGTATATCATAGTGGTCATTCCTAGGCACACAGGGCAATATTGGCATAGATCTAGGTGTGGAAGCATATTGATGTGATTCGACCATGAGTGTAGCAACAAGAGCAGAGCCAGCCATACATTTTTTGTTATAGAGGATTTATCCCATTGACTCATAGTGAGGATATTACCTATTATCGACATTTTTGATGAGCTAACTACTTTCACATGGTGACCTTACTAAGAGTGTCAGAGATGGTCTAATGCCTAAGAGTTAGATTATATGGGGTATAGCAAGCCATTAGTAGGCAAGCATACAAAGATTGTTGAGTGGTTTGTGATCAATTGAGTATGGTGATAGTTTGTGAAGTGATAGGTGATATTGATAGAGACCACCACCTACACTCGTTTCCATTTTGATGAGGCACATGGCTAGTTGCCTATGCTAGATTACCACATAGTAGTACAGGATATAGTGGCTCTAGTTCAGGCTCCTTGGGATTATTGCCTAGACATGGTAGATGTAGGGTTGGATCTAAGTATTTGTATGAGATGCAAAAACACTAATTTCCTCAGTTTATAGAGCCTGATGCATTTCTTGCAATAGGAGGACACAAAGGGGGTGGAGGTGGAGGTAAGCAGGTGTAGGTTTGAGAGAGTTCCTATTTTGGGAGGAGGAGGACATGGGCATGGGCCACTAGGGAGGAGGAGGAGGTGCCTTTGAGGCGGCAATGAGTTGGGCGAGCAGAGTGAGCGAAGGTGTAGGCATAGTAGCTGGCCCATGGGGATGATGTTAAGGTGTGTGGATTCATGCCCTAGAGGAACCTTAATAGGCTAAGTAACTATGCCCCCAAGATAAGGATAGGAAACCATCGCAAACTATGAAGTGTGTAGTAGAATGGGAGATTGAGATTGATAGACATAGGTGAAAGAGTCTCAAGTAGCACTTGCTTCCAGGTTTTCAACACTTGGAAAAATTTATTTTTTTCAAGACCTTTTTTTTTCATTTTTTTTGTATTTTTGAGATATTTGATTTTTTTTGGTGATACATCATAGTGCCTATTTCTAGGTTTTCACTAAGATGATCATTTTTTAAGGATTTTTTTCAAGATCATAGATATGTACAAGATAGCTAAGCAGTAAGCCTTTAAGAATAAAACTTCTTTAAGTGTAGGACATTGATAGGCTCTGTAAGTTCTTAACCTTTAGGAGTAGACATTTGATAAGCACCAAACCTGAATGTTGTTGTGATAATGTATGGACCTTACTAGTTGGGTTCAAAATTTCACTTCTACTCTCTATGTTGTTGATTTTTTGAATTTTCTCTAAGCACAAGGTCACCTACTTGAAACTCACGTGGACAAACCTTCTTGTTATACTGAGTAGACATGGGCTTCTGATAAGTCCTCATGTGATCAAAAGCTACCTTATGACACTCATCAAGAGTCTCTAATTCCTATATTCACATAGCTCTATAGTCTTCATCCATTATCAAACCATGTAAGGAGACTCACAAGGAGGGGATCTCTACTTATAATGGGAGAATGACCTCAGAGCCATAGAATAAAGAAAAGGGTGTGGCCCCTATAGGAGTATGGATGGTAGTTCTATAGGCCCAAAGTGTTGGATTTATTTGTAGGTGCCAATCTCTCCCAAACTTATGAACAGTGTGATGCAATATTTTCAAAAATGTTTTATTGGAGGCCATTGATTGGCCTTTCCCTTGGGGGTAGTAAATAGAAGACCAGTGTTGTTTGATTTGAAACTTCTTGCATAGTTGCATGAGATACTTATTTTTGAATTGTACTCCATTATCAATGAAAATAGAGGAAGGAATATGATAATGAAAAATGATGTGATTAGGTATAAATAGGGCAACGTGTTTTCCTATAGTAGCAAATGGTGGCACAACTTCAACTCAGTTGTTGTAATGAAGAGCTTGTGACCACTAGATAATTTTGGGTGGATTTTTCCTACCAAGTCAAAGGCCCAATGTTGAAATGGTCAACATTTTATAGAAGGAATTAGCTCACATCTAGGAGCATGAATTAAGTTACCATGGAGCTAGCATTTTTGACAAAAATTGGCATTGCGAACAATGTCAGCTTGCATAGTTGGCCAGTAATAACCCTCCCTAAGTAGCTTTTGAGAAAGTGTAAGGCCATTAGAATGTGTCCCACAAATTCCATCATGGACTTCAACAAGTTCCTTTTTGGACTCTTCTATCTCTAAACACCTAAGCAATGTTTTGTCTAGATGCTTCCTAATCAAGTCACCAAAGACTAGAATATAATGTGAGGCATTACAGAGGAATCAGTGATTCTGGTTGCATGTGAAGTTCTTAGGAACAATTTGATCATGTAGGTAAGAGAAGATGGCCACATAGTGGGAGGAATCATGACCTACAATGGTGTAGATCACATGATTATCAGAGGAATCATAGGTAGGATGATGCAGTTCTTCCACCAGGAACTCAAATCAAAATTCATGTTCTTGTAGTTGGAGAATGGATGCCTGAGTGACCATTGCATTAGTAGCTTTGTTTTTAACTCTAGGAATTTTCTAAATTGTCACGAAAGTGAATTAGTTCATTAAAGCATCTATCAACCTTTTGTAAGGTATCAACTTGTTATCTTTCATTTGATAGTCATTATTTACTTGGTTAACAACAAGTTGAGAATCTCTATACATATGCAATTTAGTTATTCTCCATTCAAGACCCATCTTGATCTCATTTGTTAAAGCCTGATATTCTGCCATGTTGTTTGTATAATGGAACAAGAGTTTGTAATATTTTTGGATCATATACCTATGAGGGGAAACAAATAAGATACTTGCTCCAACTCCATTTTGTATGTGAGACCCATCAAAGAACATTTTCCAAGTTCTCTTGGTGGTATACATAATTGGGGCATCTAGAAATTTAACTTGTATGGGTGTTGTATTCTATAGCAAAAAATCAGCTAATTGGTTAGGTATAGCTTGTCCTTTGATGGCTTTATGTTTGACATATTGAATGTCAAATTCTAAAAGAATAATCATCCATTTAGCTAGATGATTGGTAAGCCCAACTTTGCTCAACAAATATTTTAAAGGATCAATGTTACCAACTAGGTGAACTATATGTCCCAACATGTAATGTCAAACCTTTTGAGAAGCAAAGACCACTGCAGGATAGGCTTTCTTGATGTTGGTATAGTTCATCTCATAAGAAACCAAAGTTTGACTAATATAATATATAGCATGTTCCTTACCAGTCTCATCACTTTGAGCTAACAACACTCATAGAGAAAAAGTTGTAGCTGAGATATAAAAGGTCAAAGGTTTGCTTGGAATAGGTGGCATCAAAACTGGAGGTTTTTCCAAATATCCTTTGATTTGGTCTAGACTTTTTTGACACTCATCATTCTAGATATGAGTAGAACCTTTAAGAAAATTCTTATTAAAAGGTTGAGCTTTATCAAATAATTGACAAATAAACCTTCTTATGGATTGTAGACATCCTTGCAGACTTGTAAGTTGACTGATATTTCTTGGAGGAGGCATATCCATGATAACCTAGACCTTTTCAAGATCAACCTCAATACCTTTTACTAAGATAATGTATCTTATAAATTTTCCAAAAGTGACACCGAAGGCACACATTTTTGGCTTTAGCCTAACTTGAAATTGTTCCATGCAGTCCAATATCAAACTAAGGTCTTCAAGATGTGTATCCAATTTTCTAGATTTTGCTAGTGTGTCATCAACATAGTCTTCCATATTTTTATGCATCATGTCATGGAATATGGTGGTCATTGTGCTTTGATAGGTAGCACCAACATTCTTGAGCCCAAAATGCATGGAGTTTTAATAAAAAGTACCCCATCCACATGTAAAGGTTGTCTCCTCTTGATCAAATGGAGCTATCTTAATTTGATTATACCCAGAAAACCCATACATAAGGGAGTACATTACATAACCCATAGTCATGTCCACTATCATATCAATGTTTGGTAGCAGAAAGTCATCCTTGGGGCATGCTTTGTTAAGGTCTCTGAAATTAGTACAAACTCATATGGTTTTGTCATGTTTGGATACAAGTATAATGTTGGAAATCCATTCTGCATAGTCAATAGCTCTGATACAATTTTCACTCAAGAGTTTTTCCAATTTTTCCTTCACCAACAAGGCTACATGTGGATGCATCTTTCTCAACTTTTTTTTAACAAGCTTGGTATTAGGAGAAATAGACAAATGATGCATAATAAGATCTATATCAAGCCTAGGCATGTCCAAGTATGTTCATGTAAACTTGATCTTTTTGTCTTGATTTTTTTTGGAAAATTGATCCTTTTCTTCAACTAACAATGATTGAGCTACATGAATGATTTTAGAAGACTCCTCTATCCCCAAGTTGATTGGCTATCTAGGCACAATGAGAACCAATAATTTGTCTTGAAAATAGCTTGGTAGAATACTAAGTACTTCATTTGCAGGTGCCTCAAAGAGGTTTTCACCATTAGATACATCTGTATTTTTACTATTTTTAGGCTCAGATACTACCACAATGTGGTTTTTTTCCATCTGACCATTTATTTTTTCTTTTGATTTTATGACTAAGGTACTTGATATTTGATTCCATCATATGAATCATGGGTTCATTGGTGGAAGAAGTGATAGGTTGAATAGTTGTTTTGGAATGATTAGATTTCCAGTTTTTGATGTTGAATGGACCAATCTATGAGATCGAGATGAATCAATGAGAGTGAGGTAGAAGATTCAAGGTTATTGATGCAAAAAGATTCATCTCTGGTGACATGCAAAGTTGAGCCTGTAGTGAATGTTGCAAAGGTATCTGGATCAGGAATAGTCCTAAAGGGACCAATGTGGCCCACTAAAGCATTTTGTGAGCCAAACTCATATGATCCTACACTAGACTTGTCTACTGCACTTGGTTGGATTGCATAAGTGTAAATAACATCAACCCTAAGTTCACAAGAGATGTCGGACAAACTTTCCCATTCATACTCTTGAGAGTCTATAGCAATTAGATGAGCAATATTTTGTCTAATCCGTCATCTATTTAAATCTTCAAGGTCAGATTCATCTTGTTCTAACTGTCTAGAGGTGGAAGCTTCAACATCATTATTGGTAGTGGATGTTTCTTCTTCCCAAAGAAGAGAAGTTATGGGTATAAAGTATTCATCTTGTGAAGTGGCAACAATAAAAGGAGAATCTTCATCCTCTAATTCACTAGATATGGGTGCATTTTGAGTAGATGCTAGTATATTATCCTTTAGCTCAAATCCTAGGTTAGCAGTATCTTGAGCATCATGACCTTGAGTGTGACTTAAAGGTTTAGCTAGGGCTTTTTTTATTACCAATTAAGGACCCATGACCTTGATAGCCCATGTTTGCAAGAATCTTATATCCTTTTCCATATTGTCTAGGTGAAATAGGAGTGGTGACTATAACATCTTCCTGATCGTCCTCTCCCCTATATATCCAATCTTTAATAGCTTGTTCTTCTTTTTCTACTTCTATGGGAACTAAGGACTAGACAAAGGTGTCAAAAAGAGTCATACCAGATGCAAAAGGTTTCTTTTTGGTAGACAACTTCCCATAAGATTGAGGGGAAATAGATAAATTGGCAATAGAGTCTAAGGTGTATTTGCCCATTCTAAGGCTCATCATCTTCAATTTCTATTCACACTCTATAAAGGATGGTGTCTACTTATGAGAAGAGTGATTATGTGGAACCGGTGTTTCAACGGTAGATAGTGTGTTGATAGACATTGAGTTGTCACCTAGAAAAACTACTTTAGTACCATTAAAAGTGAACTTGATGCACTAATGGTACGTAGAGGGTACTGTATGTCATGAATCCATGGTTGTCCCAACAAAAAATTGTATGCAATTAGTATGTCTAGGACTTGAAAAATGACATTCTTCTCAACTGGACCGACTCTAATTGGGAGCACAATTAGACCTTTGGAAGGTCTTTCAACGTCGTCATAGGTTTTTATAGTGATTTTTCATTTAGGGTCAATGTTAAATTTAGACATGTCCAACTATTGGATTATATTGAATGAAATGATGTCTAACCCTACACCATTGTCTATCAAAACTCAACAAACGTGAGTGTGGAAGTTTTGGACTTTGACATGGTGAGCAAGGTTGTGGGGATGACTAAGAGCTTGGTCATCTTCTTTAGAAAAGGTGAGATAGTGAGGTGAAGAGATATGGTTCAGCATAGGTTGGAATCATTCCACATCAATATTTTTGGGAACATTGGTAGAATGTAAAGCCTTTTTGATGATATCCTTGTGCAAAGGGGATAATTCCAACAACTCAAAAATTGAAATTTCAACCGGGGTACATTGTAGTTAACCAGGAAGGTTGTAGTTGGAGATCTTGGAAGGAGTTGGTTGTTTAGAATATGAAGCATTCTTAGGATCTTAGGCAACTTTTAGAACAACCTTAGATTTCCCCCTAGTAATAGCATTAAGTGGTTCACTTTGTAATAAAAAAGAATCAATCACCTAGAGTACCACATTAGGTCTATAGTCATTATGGTATTGAGGGACATTGTGTGTCTGTAAGAAAAATTTGGGTCATTCATCTACATATTTTTGTCAACATTAGAATTTTTCATGCATAAATACACAATGGGCTCAAGAATGCCTATGGCATTGTCTATGTCAGCATAGGCATAGCTAATCTTAGCACCATGATTCTTTTTAGCAGCTTTAGAGGTTTCACCCTTTTTGTATTCTGGTAAGGGTTGTTTAAAAGATTTGTGATCATAATTTTTGGCAAGACCATTTGTGACAACTTTTCCTTCCTCAATAAGATCTTAAATTATATCTTTGAGCTTGAAAAAAATTTCAATGTTGTGACCCTTGCTTCGGTGATAACTGTAGATATGATCCTCTCTCCACCACGAGGGCTTGACAAGTGGGTCATAGGATCAGGAATTATCTAGTTAATTAATCAACTTGTTTGAAATTAGAGTTTTTAAGACCACTTCATAGGGCTCAACCATTGGTGTGTAAACATGTCATTTCTTGGTAAACTTGGAGTTCTTCTCAACTATTTTTGGTTTCACATTTTCTTGTTACTTCGTGGCATAGATGGAAATAGAATGATTAAATACAAGTTCTTTGGTCTTAGGAGTTTCCACTACTCCATCATTGATAACATACTTTTTTTTATTCCAAGGTTTACCTTTGTCTTTACCATTTCCATTGTTGTTCTTGTCTTTGCCTATAACAATATCACCCCTTTTGATAGCAACATCTTCAATGCAATACACACTCTCAACCATGACATTGAAGGATGTGAATAACTATTTCCTTAGATCAAAGTATAGTTCTGGTATGAGTGTATTGATTAAAATGTCAATTTTTTCAGCCTCAGGAACTTGCTGAGGATATCAAGAGTCTAAGGATCCCCATCATTGAAGATATGTTGCCAAGGGTTCTCCCAATTTTTGTTTGATGTTGCATAAGTCCAACACTATTACAGGATGTTGAATTTTATAGGAGCATTGTTGGATAAAACATTGCACAATCTTGTCAAATATTTTAATAGGAGGACTCAATTTGGTGAACCATTCCATAGCTTGCCCTCTTAGACTCCTAGAAAATAATCACACAAGAAAGGTGTCTTCATGCATAAAATCCATGTTAAGAGCATAAAAATGCCTTACATGATCATGAGGATCACCATTTCCATCATATTTGTCATACTTAGTAACCTCTATGTCCTTTGGAAATGGTAGCATATAGAGATTCCTCTCAAATGGAAGAGGACATATTGATTCAACAAATGATGTTCCGAGTAGTTCTTTTGAAGTTTGCAGTTGTACAAATTGTTTCCTCAATTCTTGTATTTCTTCCCTTAAGATTTCAGCCTCAGTGGGTTCTTATTTTGGAATTATGCACTCTATATCAAAATCTTGAGGGAGTTTTTGTCCTCTTGCTACTATGTATCAGAAGTATTAGTCTCCATTTTCCTCTAAAGCTTTAAGCATCCATTTTTGAGTGAAGTTGTCTTGCTGGAATTTTATAACATCCTCTCTAGTTACCTCTTCATCACTTTCATGATGAGAAGGGCATGTGCCCATGGTGACTCTAGGATTCCTTGGAGGTGTGTTGTTGCCATCATTTTACTCAAAAGGATTTCAAGAGGAAGTACCCTTATTCCCTTTATGGTGGGTATGGTTACTGTTTTTAGCTTGTTGATGTTCTTTCTCCATAGCATACATGGCTTCTAAGATCCTTTAATTTTCACATGCTTATTCTTTTAAATGATGTTGGACTTTATGAGAGTGCACCATGGTGACCAAACCATTGTCACCCTTAGGTGTCTCATAGGGTGTGCCGAATGGGTTTTCAAAACTGTAAAGCGAATTATTCCTAACATTAGCTATTTTTGATTCAATAGGCTTAGGGTCTTCCATGCAAGGATTTTGATGAGGAAGTCTAGGTGGGGCTTCTAATTGTTTGAAAACAAAAGGGGTGTGACTATCACTCATAACTTGAAATCTAGTTGTAACCAACATGTAAGGACTTGTCTTTGTTTAATACAACAAGAAAAGTAAGTCAGATATGAAGCTCTTATAATCAAGATTTTTCACTTCTCAAAGTATAACAGATGGTTGGTCAAATAATGCTCATGAATTTATAGCACTAGTGACTCGGGCCGAGCGAGTGAGCAAGAAGCTCAATGGCAAATAGCTAAAATAGAATGGTAACCTGATCTTGACAAGTGATTTATCAATGATGTTTCAAGACTTACATCTAATGGACTAAACCCATCCTTTTAACTTAAGATAGTTTCCTAACACATGGATATGCAGCCAGGACCAGGGGGATGGAAGCAATGAAATCGTAGATTAGAAAAATCTGAACATAAACTCTATTTTGACAATAAATAATCTCAGGCAATATTTTTCAAAGGCCATGCAATATTAGGATAGCATAATATATCGTGCAACACAGTTCAAAAAACCCATGCAATACTTTCCTTTTAGGAAACAGTTTGCCCAAGGCAAGATGACAAACTTTTTTATACTGAGGTGATAGACTTTAGTAAAGGTATGTGACACAATTTGTTAGAAATATTGTTGTACAATATTTCTTCAATGAGTAGATGATAAAGTGGCAGTTTTGTGCAAAAAGGACAATTTTGAACCCAAAATTCTATGTTTCAGTTGATCAATCAAGTGGTGTTGGATCAAATAGTGAGAAATTTCAGTTCGCATAAATTACTAGCAAGGTTTGCAATTAGTAGGGGTGCTAACATGTCTCAAACAGTTGAACAAGGGTAGAAATAACCTTTCCAACATGAATTTGTGATATTAGAACAACCTTTCTACCAATATTACTAAGATTGTTTGATGTGTAAGAACATTAACACTGGTCAACACATTCAAAAATAGTAGCCAAGCAATCTACCTTAAGGTCACAGTCCAATACTCAACAACTTGGCCTACGCTTGATGCTCCTTTGCCTCAAACCAAGTAGTTGCCCACAAGAGATATTGGCTTTTTCATGGAAGCATCATAAGCACAACCAAGGGAACACATATGGTGAGTGTAAATCTTGGGGTGATTCGAGTAGTCCATTAGGACCGATCCTTGCACTAAGAAGTTGAGCAAAAAAATAGGGTGGACACTAACCTAGGGTGTCTAGAAAGGGCTTTGTTTCATAGTGTTCCTCTTGCTCCCAATTAAGGGACACCCCACTTTATGGTGGATAATAGACCTCATGGCCACAAGAGCACTTTAAGAGTTCTTTCCTAGTGATCTCCCTATGGTCAAAATCCCATAAGCAATCACACTAAGTGAAGACAAAGACTACGTCTACCAAGGTTTTTTTTCCTTAATAGCCTTGAGTTTATAGTGCGTTGGAAGAGCTGGGTAATTTTCTTGTCCCTACGTGGGTTGTTCCTCTTAGGTTTTTTGAGAGTAGGGTCTCTGAAAGATCCTAACTACCACAAAATGGATCCATTTTCAAGGGTCAAGATTTTTGATTCACCTCAAGGGTGAAGATCATACTCTTCTACCTATATTGTTTCCCCCAAACAGGCCAAGAAGATTCAATTATCCCTTTGCTTTTTGAATCCAAAGGTGGGTCAAGATTTTTGATTCACCACAGGGGTGAAGAGCATATTGTCCTATCACCAAAGAATCTCAATCAAAAGTTTAATGTTCCTAAAAAAAAGAAACAACTAGTAGATGCTACACATGAAATAAAAAAGAAAAAAAAGTTGGGTTTTTATTTGTTGGCCAGCCCTACAAATAATCATTAGTAGCCTTTATGCATTTGAAGCTTTGACATGCGTTCTTTTAGGAAATTTTAAACAATGTTTAATACTTAAAAGCAATACCTTGCAACCACAACTGTTAACACCACAAGTTAGCCTTAAAGAAAGAAACAAAAAGAAATCTATAAATAGAACTCTGTAGAACAACTAAAGACTTGCAAAAAAGCTAGTAACTAGCAAGTAGAAATTGAGAACTACCAAACTTGATAATTAATAATTTCATGTCGATATCACACCAGGCTATTTGTTACTTGGTTCCCTTCCCTATAAGCATGTTTTATTTTGACATCATTAAGATTACTAATGATATATTGGACATCCCTGATAATTGATGTGGTGTTCCAACTCATCTTATTCTTCCCCTTAGCTATTTTAATGACTATAATAGAGTCTCCCTCCACAATCAAATTTTCAATTTCCATGCTCCTAGCAAACTCAACTTCCCATGGAAGAATTGTTGAATTGAGAATGAACAAACATTAGAGAAAGAAATTAATGAAAGGATTAAGATATCAAAGGAAAGCATAAAAATAATGCATGAACAACCTAGAGTAGAAAGGCTACTAAGAGACACATACCACTAGGCTATATTGAGCATTCTACCACTAATCAATTGAATTATATAAGAATTAAATAAAGGAATGTCTATACCAATCCCAAGCCAAAGAAGCCTACATGATATCATTTTTGAAATTTGGGACACAAAAAATGTTTGCAGTAGCAAAATTAGTAAGTCCAATGTTACTCCTAAATTTGATGGTTATTATTACAATTCTAATAAGTGTGGTCACAAAAGAATATGAATATAGATCCGAGGCATGAAATAAGTCACAAGACTACATATCACAAAAGTAGCCTAGCTAGGCACCAATAAAGAAAGGCAACAAAATCAATTGGGACTATAATGCATGGTACAGTTGTCCTACATGTGGAAAATATGGTCACCTTGCTAGTTACTACAATGAGGACATGTTGGAGAAAGATATAGAAATTGGAGAAATCCTAGAATGACATTAACCATTGTGACAATGTTAGTCGTTTAAGAAAGAGCTATATGGGTAAGTGCAAGAAGTTGGGTCTCACTTTTGGGCAAAAAGTGGAAGTGGTTTTCCCATTTTTGAAATTTCTTGTCAATTGATGTCAAAATTTGATGCATTTAGAGATTGAATATAAATAAACTTTAGAAATAAAAATTATAGTGTTTGGAATCTACTTTTTGAATATGCAATTTATTTGTGAACCAATTTTTTTTTTTTCATAAGGATCTTTAAATACCAATTTTTGAAAATGCCTATTTTAGGATCATACAAAACTCATGTACGAACACCATAATTTTACATAAATAATTTTTTTTTTGTAAATCCTTTTAAGCTAGGTTACCTAACACACAAAAGAGTGATGATTATGTCTTTCCTTAATTTTTTATTAAATTATTAATTTTTAATTGGCTATAAAGTTAAATTTTAAAACCTCTTGTGTACAAACACCATAATTTGATCAAAATTTCACTTTGTAAAAAAATTATTTCTTTTAACTTCAAAAGAATTGAATGTAGATTGATGAAATATAAATTAATTTAAGAAAAATCATAAAATAAAAAAGTTATTTAAGTTTTAGTGATCATCACTATTTTACATTTAGGTACCATCTTTGATTAAAAAATAATATGACAATAGTAAATAAAATCATAAGACTATAAAATTTATATTTATAAAATCAAGATAGTGAGAGCTCTAATAGGTTTTTATTTCATAAAAAAATTTGATCGAGAAGACCCTCTAAAAATTATGGCAAGGCATGAATTTGTCAATTTCATGCCTTAGGCAAATCCTAAGAGGTAAAGGCATAGGCTTGGTCTCAACAAGCCTATCCCAAAAAAGATCTGAGGTAGGAAAAAAAAATCTTGCCCCATGTTGTCAAAAATGGGCAGCCATTATTTAAAATTCAAAAAATAGGTACCCATTTTTAAAACTTAAAAGAAATATTTAAAATCCCCTAAAAAATATTAAAATTTTGAAATTTTTAGAAGCACGTACCCATTTTTAAAATTAAAAAATAGGTACCCAATTTTTAAAAAAATGTGTGTGCCCATTTTTACGTTTTTAAAATGGATTCCCATTTCTTAAAAAATTAAATTAATTTTTTTTCGAAAAAAGGGGTACATATTTTTTGAAAATAAAAAATGGGTGCCTGTTTTTTAATTTTAGGATTGGATACCCGAGCCAAATATGGGTGCCCATTTTTTAAAATTAGGTAGCCGTTTCTAAAGATATCTCATTCCATAGAATTGCAACCCAACTTTATGCATTTACCCATACATACCAAGTATCAACACCTAAAGATGAAGATCCAAAAGATAAAGGAAAATTCAATGCGGATGGAATTTGTGAATAGATGACCAAAAAGTGGATAAGGAAGACATAAGAGAATGGGATATCAAATGTAATTGATGGTGACACCTCATCTGATGGATTAGTTAAAACCTCTACTTCTAAATAAGACATAAAGGAAGTATGGAATTGCATTAGAATTGAAAAATCTTACATCATTTACTCAACATTTTTGTTGAAATAAAGTCCATATATTCATATAGTTAGATGCTTGAGGAATACTTGTGATGTTTCTAAATATTACTAAGAGTTGACAAGTCTCACTAAGTGAAGCAATTAAGATTAGTGTTAACCAACCCATCAAATTTTTTTTGTATCAAATGAGTGTTGTGATGTAACCAAGTGAACAATATAAATGTGTGTGATGACCAAGCATGGTGTATGGAACATTAATTGGGTATTGATAATCATTAAATACAACTTTGTAACAAAAAAGTGGGAAGAAATGCTTCATTCTTTATCTTGCATTCATGAGAGAAGAGGAGAGTTGCCGAGAGAATTTGAGCTATTTATGTGCATTATTGAGAATCAAACTGTGAGAGTTTACATATGGTCAAGGATTTGAAGTGAAAGGAATTTGGAGTGAAAGGAAAAAAAAATAAGCTAGCAAGCCAATTATCTAGGAAAACCTTAGTGAAATGGCTTCAAATTTTGCATTTACGAAGACCACAAAAGTCAAAATGGTTAGATTTATCAAGCAATAAGATTGAAAAAATGAAATACAAACTATACCTAAATGTAGCAATGAAGTCTATTGAATCTAGTTCCCTATCTATAATTCCACCTAGCATTTTGCTAGCATATGACATTTGAGCATTTTACCATTACAAAATGAAAAATGTTGGAGATCCCAAGCTTAGAGAGACTTATGAGACACTTTATGGGGATGGAAATTTGAAGGATGAAGATAAATATTTAGAAAGAAAAGAGCTTACCCATGTACTGCATTTTCCAAATGTATTCAACACTAAATGGATTCGTATTGTTTTGAGTTGTGTTAACAATGCACAAATATGGCTAGTGGAACTAGTAAAAATCACCAAAGATGTATTTTATATGATCATAACATATTCAATTACCAAGAAAGACAAAGCTATATGATAAGCATCAAAGAAGAAAAATTAGGAAAATATCAAAGAACAATGGGATGGAAGAAGTCTAAAAGTAACATCAATTGAAGATCCCGAAACTAGACTTTCTACCTACCTAGTTGTCTACAAGATTTATCAATTTAGAAAACCTAATAGTGTTCCATGTGGAGCCATAGATTTGGCTTATAAAATTATAAATAAAGGGTTGAAACTAGAACTTTTTGAGTTATAATTTAGACAGTTATCTGAGAACAAGTACACAATTTGAGTACGAAAATCAAACACCTATAAGTTTGGATCATTGTTAATATATATATTCTTTTACATGAAAAGCCTTTTCCATACAATTGGAAAAGTTAATTGGAAAGAGACAAACCTATCATCTACTAGATTAATGAGAATATTTGGAGGTTAGTGATAATTCTAAGAGTATCATGAATCAGGGATAGCATTAAGAAATGCCCCTTTGGAAAAATATATAAAATTTGGGAAAATACAACATTATTTTAGGGGGGAAATTTTAATTTCTAATGGCAATTTTTTTTTCAAAATTGGGTAACTTTTAATTTCATTGGTAATTTTTTTGTCCATTATAAGAGAATTTTGTACAACCCTAGAAAATGTTTAGTTACTGAAGAAAATCATGACAAAATGTACAAATACCTAGAAACCATATTTTATTTCATTTTAAACATAGCAACTCATTTTTAATAACCATTAGATGATTGCATTTTGATGATATAAATCCTATTTTTCACCTAATCGGTTAAGGATAGCAAATTTTAGAGAAATTTTCTAGAACAATGGCACCAATCAAATTTCAAATCCATTTGGGTCCAAAGGTTTTAGGATTAAAAAATACAAGTGGAAAGTCTCCATAATTGAGACACATGCCAACTATATGTACTTATCATATAACCTAACTTAAAGTTTTATCATATATTGGTGAATGTGACTATCAAATAAGACAAGGCTTAGAAATTGTGGGTGGAAATATTTAATTTACCATGTGGAAATATAAGATTTCATTGGCGAAGTCATATCCAAAATAAAAATGATTATGTATCATTATTGGTGATTGGTTTGAGCATGGGACCCTTTTTTAATAAAGTGTAGGCAACATCGCCATACAAAAAGTGCAAAACAAATCACCAAATTCAGGGTCCCTAATGAGTGAATTTTTCCATTTGGCGAATATTCGCCACTAAATTTATCCCTATCATGAATGAATATTCCAAGGAATTCAAAACAAAAATACATCAAAGATAAGTAATTCCACCCTCATTATTTGATCAGTATGGGAAGGTCATTTTTTTTCTTAGTGATTATTGGTGAATTTTAGAATGACCAGTGCCCTTTTTGAAATGGAGAAAAATGCCCAAACTCATCTATTAATAATACTATTTCTCTTGGGCCTTTTAGTGATAAAAAATGTTTAAACTTTTTTATTGAAAAATTGAGAGTAGTCCAATTTATTTATCATACTTTTGAGGAAAACCTATGAATTTATTTTCCAACCTATCTCAATTTGTGTTCTTTGTGTTGGATGTATGGGTAAATTAAAAGGAACATGGTAGCTTGTATCTTTGATACAATAAATAGGTGCCACATATTCACATTTACTTCTTATACGTTTTGATTAAGTAAAAGCAGGTTTTAAAGGACCCAAAACCTTTTTACATAAAGTCTAGAAAGAAACATAGAAGAAAGCAATAGAGAGAGAAACTCAAAGCATACATGAAATAGACCTCCAAAAGGAACACTAAAGAGGTCATTAAGAGAACTACTAAAAAGACAACAAAAAGATAGCAAAAGAAACAACAAAAAGCCAACTAAGAAGACTTGATCAGGTCTAGCGCCTAGTCTGCAAGGATGTGCACATTTTCAGCCACTACCTTCATCTTGTCCCTTTTGCCCATGTTCTCAATCTTCTTTGAGTGAGCCCGAGTGCACTTTTTGGGTCCCTAACCCTCCATAGCCTAAGGGGAGTCCTGACCTTTCTCAATCTCCACTTTCTTTAGCAGAGTGCTTAGATTCTCAGCAATTTCTTGGACCAGTTTTTCTTGATTGCTCATCTTAGCTCCCAATTTTGTGAACTTCCCATGGTTGGAATTAAACTCTTTATCCATTGCCCTATTTTTAGCCTCCAAATTTGGGATATTTTTCATTAGGGTTACCATGCATCCCTTTAGTAGACCCTAGCATACCTTTAGACTTTTCACCAAAATCAAGGTGTATCCCTTATTCCACAAATTCCTCATTATCTGACTCCCCTTTATAACTTAAATGCTTCTCGTAATGTCTTGAGGGATATTTTTTCTCTTCAACCTATAGGCTAAGGGCTCATCATCTAAAGGGGAAGAAGCCCTCAAAATAGGGATGCCCTTGTTCCTCTTTCTCTTGCCCTCACTTTTCTTTTTATAATCCCTCATCAAATCCTCCATAAAATCACTTTCCTTGTCTAAATCAGAGTGAACCAAAAAAAAATTCTTCTTCTTTGAACTACCCCCAAGGCCCTTTTTCAAATTATACTCACCTCTATCGACTTCATCCTAGGTTTCAGAATCATAACCCTTCTCTGGAATGCTCCCTTCTATATCATAATCAACATCCTTCAGATGGCCTCTAGTCCTCACAATCTTCTTAGATTTTAGTACATTCATGATGAGAACCATGAGACCCTAATGGTAGACATGTTATCCATTCGCGTCTTTCTAAATAGCTTGGATAGAAATGCTAAGAGACTACCTCAAATAGTAAGGAAAATTGATCTTAACATTGTGCCTAAGGTGGTTGGCCAACATGAAGTGATACCCATAACATTTCATGAATATCCCATCAAGAGTTAAGTACTCCATCATCACAAACAAAACAAAGTTCCATGGGTGAGAAACAGAGGCTAGATTGATATAGAAATTACCTATTTTGACTAGATGGCTCTTCTCATGCTCGGACTCCACAAATTCCTCAATAGCTCTATTTGAAAGTTTCTACTTTGTATAGAAATTAATACCATCCAACTCAAAGCCTGTGCCCTTATCAATCACATCCTTTGAAATTTCTATTCACTGGTTACCCACCATAATTGAGCCCTCCTTATAGGTTTTAATAAACTATTTTGTAATGGTCGGGTTATTACCATTAAGCCTCTCCATATACTCAGTAAAATTACCCCGCCTCAGAATATCCCACACCTCCTCCTTCTTCATCCACTCTGAACAAGTCACTGGTTCCACCCATTTCCTCTTACCTCCCATTTTCTTGTCACCAAAAACCTAGTTCTTCTTTGTCTAAAACCCCAAAATGAATGTGACAGAAAGAGTCTCATAGAAAACCAAGAGGGAAATGACATAAATGACCTAGAATCAGCACAAAAAAATGCTAATATCATTGAAAATAATAACCCAACACCCATGGCCACTTATCTCCACATAATTAAATTGTACCGACACTATCATATTAAAAAAATTTTTTGCAATGACCTCCATTTGTCATGATGAAAGAATTGGCATCCATCTAGAGGTAAAGGATCATTAATTCCCCAAATGATAATATGATCACTATTGCATGCCACATTCACTGCCTAGTTAGTAGTACCATTAGCTTCTTTGAAATTATGAGTTATAACACAAGTATCAAAGGAATTTATAATGTTAATAGCCTCATAGATAATATTACTAATTGTCCACGAAGGTATAGAAATTTTATTAAGGCAATTAATAATATTCAGTGAATCCCCTTCCACCCATATATTTTTCATATTCATTTTCTCCGCATAAATAAGACCATGAAGAGAAGTAGAGGCTTCACTAATGTGATTTTTTTGATTTCCAATTGGTATAGCCATACTTCCCATATTATCACCATTTGCATTTCTTATCACAATATTGCATATTTCTTTGCCCAGGTTTCCTTTCGAGGCCCCATCAAAGTTCATCTTAAATCAATTCTCAAGGGGACAATCCCATCTAGCATGTTACCTATGATTAGGTCTATGAAAACCCATACTCAAATTTTTTAGATTCTAATTATGAAGAAGATGGGCTTCCCACTCATTACATGGTTGTTGTTCAAATCCCATAATTTTAATGTTCTCAATCATAAGAATCTTTATCTTATGGAAGACCTGATTAGGACTGGACTCCACATCTCTAAAGATCCTATCATTGTGCTCCTTCCAAATACCCCATCCCACATATAGAAGAATGAAGTCCCATAGTTTAGCAATCAGAGTATTCTTGGAGGGAGCCTTCCAACTCGTAAAGAACAATTGAATAGTGGAGGGGAACACCCATTCAACATTCAAGAAGCTGCAAATTTTATCCCAAATCTTCTTAGTAAAAGGACAATGCAAAGTGATATGGTCAACCGATTCCCCATCATTCTTATAGAGAACACATCTATTAATAATTATAATCCCTCTCTTTTTACAATTATCCAGAGTGAGGACTTTATTCTACAAAAGGATCCAAAAGAAAATATTGACTTTGGGTGTCATAGCCTTTAGCCAAGCCTTAGCCCAACAACGTTCTTCATAATCATCAAAGGAATCATCATAAGCAGAGGTAATTGAGAATACACCACTAGGATCATTTTTTCAAATCAGCTCATCCTCATTTTGGTTTAGGAAAAACACATTTAGGCACTTACTGAGTTCAACCAAATTTGTGTCCACTTTATTGAGGTCCATCTATTTACTCTCTTTCTAATAATCTACCACAAGAGTTCCAATCTAAATCTTATAGAGATCCATGTACCTATTCCATCTTGGATCATCACATAGGGGGTAATCCAAAATCCAAATGTCTTCCCAAAAAAAAACTCTCCTACCATTAACCCCTTTTCTAATAATATTATTAAGTTTCTGAGCATTCTTCCAAATAAGAGACCCCCCTTCATCCATATTACTATTTAAAAAGTGGTTAAAGTTAAAATTATCTTTGTTGTATTTATCAGTCCAAATATTCTTCCATTTCCCTACCTCTTTATGCTATCTCCATAAGAGTTTTGCAAATAATAAATCATTCATTGATGTGACCCTTCATAAGCCAAGCCCTCCTTTCTTTCAATGCATACAAACATTTTCCCAAGCAATCAGAGGGAGTCTTCTTTATTCTCTGTACCTATACACAAGATTTTTTTTTGAATCTTTTCAATAGCAAGAGCATAATTTCTTGGAATTTTAAATATACTCAAAGCATAAAGTGGGACACTTCGCAAAATAGACATCAAAACAACAACCTTACCTACCTGATTAAGAAGAGATCCTTTCTAGCCAACAAGTTTTGAGTGGATTTTATCAATCAACGAGTTCCAAAAGTTGTTAGGAGGGGATAACCCCAAAGGTAATCCCAAATAAGATCTGGGCAAAGAACTAATCTCATAGCTAATAATATTTTTTATCTTCATTTGTCTGTCTACATTGAAATTCATAAAATAAATCAAAATTTTATTCCAATTAATAATTTGACCTATAGCATTCCCATAGTCCACCAAAGCCTTCTTAATATTCCTAGCATTCCTCACCCAAGCCTCTCCCATAACAATAGAGTCATCAACACATTGTTGGTGAGAACTCACTAGAGTAGATGAGGAAGGATTAAGGCCCACAAATGTCCCTTTAATCACCATATTATCATCGAATCTCCCTAGACATTCTACCAGAATGATAAAAAGAATAGGAGAAATCGGGTCTCCTTGTCTAAGGCCCCTAGAAGCCTTAAAAAGGGAAATGGGCGAACCATTCACAAGCACCGAGAAGGAAGCAGATGACACCAGCATAAAGATAAGATCCCTAAATCTCTTATTAAAACCAAAAGCTTCTAGAACACTGAGAAGAAAGTGCCAGTCAACTCTATCACAAGTTTGAGAAAAAATCCTTCCTTTTTAAACACCGAGAGAGAGTGAATATTTTCATGCACTGTAATAATGGAATCCACAATTTGTCTGCTAGGAAAAAAACCATTTTTCTATCTAGAAATAATGAAAGGAAGAATAGACAAAATCCTAAGGGTAAGAACCTTAGAAATAATCTTATAAAAATAATTACATAGACTGATAGGCCTGAACAAGTCCATTCTATCCACACCTGGCTTCTTTGGAATAAGGGCAAGAAAGGTACCATTCAACTATGTAAGGATGTTCTTGCACCCAAAAAATTCATTCACGACTTTACAAATATCAACACCAATAATATGGCAGTACTTATGAAAGAATAGGAATGGGAATCCATAAGACCAAGGGCTTTGTCTCCTTCAAATGAAAAAATAGCCTTAGAAATCTCATCCAACAATGAAATGGAAGAAAGAAGAAAATTTTGATCCTCAGAGACATAGGTAGGGACACACTCAAGGAACATTTCCTACTTCTCTAGGTCTAGATTGGAACCTTGCAACAAATTTTTTAAAAAATCCACTGCCTCCCTTTTGATAGTCTCTTCATTATTAGTTAGTCCTTCATCCATATTAATATTGGAAATTCTGTTAGCCATTCTATGCTTGAGAGTAGTAGCATGAAATTACTTAGTATTATGGTCTCCATTCTTCAAAATGACCTTTCTAGAGCATTGTCTCCAAAACATTTCCTCTTTAGAGATGATGTCATGAAATTCAACCAATTTGCCACTTTCCTCTTCCCTAGATATAGTCTCATAACCCTTAGTTTGAATCCTATCTTGAAATTCCTTAAGTTCCTCCAAAATCTTTTTTTTGTTCTAAAAAATATTACCAAATGTATGTTTATTCCATATCTTAATATTCTTCTTAACATTTTTTAGTTTTGCTGCAACTCTGAACATAGTTGTACCTTCAACTTGAATACCCTACCACTCCTTTATAAGAGTTTCTAGGCCTGGATGCAGAGTCCACATTTTTTCAAACTTGAATGGGAAATTCTTATGAAAATTAATCTTTTCAGGAACCAAAACAATTGGGTAATGATCTGATCCCACCCTAACTTGGGCACTAAGATTACATTTACACTTTAGGAGCCAGTCATTACTAATGAAAGCATGATCCAACTTGACCTATATAAGATCCTTACTAGACCTTCTATTTGTCCAAGTGTACTCAATCCCATGTAGATCAATATCATGAAGAAGATGTTGATCAATAAACTCCATTAAATCAGTTCTATTGTCCAAATTAGTTTGGCTCCCCCCCCCCCCCCCCCCCACCCTGCCATTTTTCATTTTCTTTTAACAAAGTATTGAAGTCCCCCATAACAATCAAATTCTCATCATCAAAAAGTTTTCTTTTATTAGAGATTTCTTCCCACAATTCCTTCCTTCCCCATTTGGAATTGGGAGCATAGACACTAGTGAGGACCCATCTAAAGTCATCTTTAGAATTTTTGAATCTAACATTCATCATGTTTCTTTTTGTGAGATAATCTCCCCTTGAATCCATCTATTTATCCAAAAAACAACCATACCACATGAGGCTCCCTCCAAATCATTTCCAATAATCCTTCCACCATTGAAAATTGGAAAACATTCCACCTTATCCTTTAGCATCTTTGTTTCTTGAATAACAAAAATATTCAGCCTATTATCCCTTATCGTGTTCTTCAATATATCATGTTTATGAAGGTTATTCAACCCTTGAATATTCCACAAGATTATCTTCATAATTTATGGAAATTTTTTGCTTCAAGGATGGTTCTCTAACTCCCATCAGCAATGCTCCTATTGGTCTTAGCTATTCTCTTCTGCAAATTGGTAGGCCTTCCACTAGAGAGAGAGAAGACCCAACATCCCCATTCTTAAGAGTAGCCTCAAGAGGCTTAGAAGAAATTCCATCTATCCTACTCTTTAGGATCTCCCCTTTTTGTTAGAATCTGAAAAGATTAATAACCCAGAAAACTAGTGCAAAGAGTAAATATCTAAACTATGAATGCAAATGATACAAAATCAAAATAGCATCATAGAGTTAGTCTCCAAGAGAGTAATGCAAATGCTGGAAGCAAAATAGCATTAAGAGGATGCAAAAATAAGAGATACAAATACAAGCCAGGTAGCATGCTTATATAGGCTAGGAAGAGGGAGGAGGTGGCAACACCAACCAATGAGGAGCAACCATCTATCGGACTAAAGATAGCAAAGTATCTTCCCAAGATAGCTAATGGATGCTCACATGTAGGAAGGTGACACCTCACAACCATTCACCTAATAAGACATGCTTTATTAACCTAAGCGAGATTATTAAAAGTGTAGGAAAAACCTAGCAAAATAGAAGAATTAAAAAACTACACTAACACCCCCCCCATAAGCGAAGCTTAGGTGGATGTAGAAATGGGTCCCGGCAACAAGGCCATGTTAGGTACCCAAGTACAATGCAAGAAGATGCAACCTCTGAAAGTGGGAAAGGAGAGAAAACCATAAGGGAAAAACCCTCCCCCAAAAAGAGGTAAGAACCTAGTGAAGAACTGAGGAACTCTCCCACTAGGGAAATTGTCCCCTAAAACAAGAACAAGGAGTGATCATGAAGAAGCAGCATCACTGAAGCATGAAGAACCACAAAACTCTGTCAAAATGCTGATCTGTAGAACCCCCATGGAAATAGAAGGCATGAACCATCAACCAAAGGAACCTCCATGGAAATAGAAGGCACGAACCATCAACCAAAGGAACCTCCATGGAAATAGAAGGTACGAACCATCAACCAAAGGAACCTCCATGGAAATAGAAGGCATGAACCATCAACCAAAGAAGCATAGAAAAACAATATATCCTCCCCTTAAGGTAGGTGAGGTGACAGGCAGCTGAAAAGATGGGCCAAAAATCTCCTACAACACAGGAGCCAAACACATCGAGACTGAGGTACAAACACAAATAAAGGCATGTGTCATTGACACTACATGAGGAATTAGAGAAAGAGGGCCTATAAGTGGCAAACAACTATCCCCCCCATGGCACTTTATATAATAGTGCGAGTACAACGAATCACAATGATGAAAAGGATCCCGAATCGCAAGAGTAGCACTTTATCTCAGTGCGTTGCATAAAGATGCTTACAGTGAATATCAACAATGATCAGAAAAAATATAAGGCTGAAACAATAGAACGTAAAGCCCAACATGAAGCAAATGAAGCAACAAAATCGATCTTCGGACTTGAAACAAACAAAATATCCACCAGAATGCTAAAATGCAAAAAACTGAATAGGATGTGTCTGGAATAGAATCTGAATAACAACTAGCATCACTGGAAAGAGCATAGAAAGAGCTTTCCAATGATATAAAGAAGTCCAAAATTGGAGATCGAAAGCTCAAGATATGCCTCCCGGAGTGCAAAATAGAACATCCAACTTTGATTGCCATAATAGGCAACCAAACTATATCAAAACTCAAAAAAACCTATACCAGTATCTCTGTCTCAAAACCAGCTTTTCGACGCTTCTTTTGGATCGGAAAAATACCTTCATATGCAAAAGTTATGGCCAAAAAACCACAAGTAGGTCTTGATTTCAATGCATTACAAACCCTCATGAAGAGCATATGTTAAAAGTGAAACTTGGGCACAATAATCAAGGAAACTAATAGCACCACTGCGATCTACTCGAAAAATCATGCACTTTCAAAAAAAGAATCGCCTTGATATGAGGTCGTATGAGAAAGTTATGATCCTTCGAAGTTTCCAAAACAAGAACTGTGCACAGTCACGGCTGAGAATCTGCAATTTTTGAAGAATTCATGTATGAAAATCAAAAAATAACTCCAATAGTAGATAGAGCACAAAAAAATAGCCAAGTTCATAGCAAGAATCATCAAAATTGGAGTCCGTATGAGCAAGAACGAGACATTTGAAAACTGCATTCAAATCTGCGGCTGCCAACGGAGAGGGGTATGGCTGTAGCTCTGCATGCTCGATTCTGAAAAATATACAACTTGCATGCAAAATCTAAAAGATACCCAGATGGTTTTTCGGGGCTGCGAACAAAACCCAGAAAGCGTTTTTCTTGCTGATGAACAAAAGATGTTGCTGTAGTGTAAATCAGACGCCTTTAACAGAAAAAAATGGCTCCAAAAATCAAAAAATGACCCCAGCAACCAAAATTTGACATGCAAATGCTGGATCAGCCTCTCAAGTCCATCAATGGCATGCTGGAACCTGCAAAACTGATTGAAAACTCCAAATATGCAAGTTGGTTGTCAAATTTGAGATTAAAACCCCAGAGAAAAACTGTTTTTGTCAAAACTTTTCTGATTCTCAAGATCATCCAAAGATGCAAGAGAAGAGCATACTTCATTTTTCAAAAAACTAGAATAAAGTTTATTTGCCCCCCCCGAATCTCTCAAATAAGGAAACTAAAATCTACTCTTGCACATAGAAAAGCTCTGATACCATGTTAGAATCTGAAAAGATTAATAACCCAGAAAACTAGTGCAAAGAGTAAATATCTAAACTATGAATGCAAATGATACAAAATCAAAATAGCATCATAGAGTTAGTCTCCAAGAGAGTAATGCAAATGCTGGAAGCAAAATAGCATTAAGAGGATGCAAAAATAAGAGATACAAATACAAGCCAGGTAGCATGCTTATATAGGCTAGGAAGAGGGATGAGGTGGCAACACCAACCAATGAGGAGCAACCATCTATCGGACTAAAGATAGCAAAGTATCTTCCCAAGATAGCTAATGGATGCTCACATGTAGGAAGGTGACACCTCACAACCATTCACCTAATAAGACATGCTTTATTAACCTAAGCGAGATTATTAAAAGTGTAGGAAAAACCTAGCAAAATAGAAAAATTAAAAAACTACACTAACACTTTTGCGTTGGGTCCTTTCTTCATGTTCTTAGTAGGTGTAGACTTCTCTTTTCCCTCATTTATTTCTACCTTTGGCTTTTTCACCAATAGGAATGCAATAAAAAATAGATCCCTCCTCTCCCAACATTGCTTCCTTATCTTGAGAAACAGAAAGAAGGTCCTCAACTTCACCTCTAACAAAGATTCCTTCCATAAAAGATTACTTGGCTACAATACCCAAAGGCAAAATAGACACCATTTGGGTCCCATCTTCTACAACACCCTCCCATCCTTGGGAATGATATCCTTATCAGTTGGGATCTTCTTCAAACTATCCCTATTATCAATCTTCAGCATGTTCTGAGCACAACTCTCCAAACCTCTCTCCTTCACTGTTGGGGAATCCAACCTAGATTGACCAACCCCCACATCACAATCTATAATATCATTCTACTTCTAAAGAGTATTCCTCCTATTCTCAATCACACCACCACCTACATCACTATTTAGGCCATTAATTTGTTCCTTCGAAGAAGCATTCTCACCTACAACCACCCCATCATTTTTTGCAGTCTCTAAAACCTTGTGTTGTTCCTTTGAAGAAGTAGTCCCACCTAAAAGCACCTCATCACGCTTTGCAAACCCAACAACCCTATTCATATCCTTCTACATCCACACTTTCTTATCCTTTTTGGGCCTGTCTCTAAAGGAGGGACATTTTTTGGCCCATTGCCCAACCTTCTTACAATGAAAGTAGATAAAGGGGATAGATTCAAATACAATACACTGGTCCCATATTCCAAGTTTGGACTTTAAAGAAATATATTTAGGCATATCCACCCCTTGTGTAACTCCAACACAAAATCTGGCATAGTTCATCCTTTTCCAAGACACAACCACTAGATCTAAAGAAAGGAGCTCCCCAAAGGTATTGGTGATGCCTTGAAAAACATCTTCCACCCAAAACTCAAAGGGAAGACCTGGTAAATGAACCCACACTAGGGCTTGAATAATAGAGTCATCCAGAGAGTAAAGGTTGGGAGTCCATTTATGAAGAATCAAAGTATGCCTCCCCATCATCCAAGGACTATTGCAAAGGATATTCCATTTATCCTCATCACAAGAAAAAAGAAGAAGAGAGAAACCCTTTAGCCATCACTAAAACATCAACTTGACCTTTCAAGCTCCATTTCTTATGAATGGAACTCCTCACATCATCAATGTTGGGTCTCGCCCCAATAAATCTCCCAACCAGAGTTGAATCCATGATCGAAATGTTTTTGTCAATAATTTGGTCAGGGATTTCAATGGAGAACTTACCTTTATCCCTCATTGATGTATCTTTAATAGGAGGAAAGACAATTTTACCAGTGGGGCATATGCATGACAAGATTGATAATTTTTTAATCGGCTTGGGCCCTCTTCTCGAGTCCTCCAAAATCCTGCCTCCTCCCAAGTACTCCAACGTACCTCTATCCTCAACATTGCCAGGAACAAAGGAATCTCCAATTGATAGGGATCACACTTCTGGCACAGATCATGGAGAATTCAAAATCTCTTTCCCACCCAAACCCTCTAGACCGCTACTGCTACCACTCACCATACCCATTTTTCTTTTTAATTTACTTCTTGTATGTTATAATATATCGTATAAAGATTATTATTATTTAATAGGTATAAGAAAATAATTGAGTCATCTAATTAATATTTAATTAATATTGTAAAATTATTAGATGGAATGTTTACATTAAAAGATTAATTTTTAAGTTAGAAAGTTAAGAAATATTATCATTTAGTTTTTAAAGGACATGCATATTTATATATTAGAAAAATGGTACTTTTCAATAGAAAATATTGATAATAAAAATTAATCTCAAACTAATGATATAAATATAATGTTAGTTAGTTGTAAAATTACATTTTTATTTTATTTTTAGACACAATTTCTATTGGCACTACCTAAGATCTATTCATTTAAGAGTAAACAAATTTCAACAATCAATTAAATCAATTGTTGTTGTTTTTTGCATTTGACTATCTAGCTTTTTTGTATCACACTCCATGATCCATAATCAGGATGAGTGGGCTTTTTAACTCCTTATACCTTTTCAATCATGTTGATGATGGATCAAAGAGTATCGAATCTAGAAAAGAACAACAATTAACTATATAATTTTTATAAAAGAATCATTAGTATCATTAATAAATTTAATGACTAATTAATAAATATGTTTTTTAATATAAATTATTATAAAAAATAACTTTCTACTACTTCATATTAAATTATTATGAGATATTATTCATTAATCAATTATTTAAATTTTAAACCTTGTTAGTACTTGCCAGTAGGCTAAGTACTATTGTGATACTTTTTAGATTTTACACTTTAACTAGTGATTAATTTTTTTGATTTCTATGCATTAAAATTAATTGATTTTAATTTATTTTTTATCAAACTACTATGTTGCATACAATAGATGCAAGATTGTTAACTTTATAATTTATTTATTTAACTGAAATTTGATTTAAACCCAAGACCTCCCAAATAAGTGTGGCTCACAACTTACCATTGCATTGTAGGCTCTTGCCTAACTTTACAACTTTTAGATATCATTTTTCTAAGATTTGATAGAGTGAATTCATTTACCTCTTATATTGACCTGACAAATTATAGAACTAAATTTTAAGAGTTATTTTTTACTAAGATAAATATGATTCATTACTATTTAATATTTTTCTTCAATGTATGTAAGTTGGTTTAAATTTGTTATAGTGTAATATTTGTTTTTATAATATAATTTTTGTCATTCAAATAAATATTTGATATTTATTATATTATATAATAGTTTAAAAAATATTATTATATGTTATTATTACAAAGATATTATTTATTTCATATGATAATTTATTTATAATATAACAATATTACATGATATAACATATATCAGTCATTTTATGTATAAATAAAAGTTAAATTATAATTATAATAAATATCATAGAAAATTATAATTATGTAATATTTTTATTAATTAAAATATTTTATAAATTATAATAAATTTATTAAATTAAAATTATATTTATATAAAAACTAAAGGCAAGTACTAAGCCACTATGTGACACTTGTTAAATAAGTTCCATTTGTTTTATATAGTGTTTTATAAAGGTTCTTCCAAGTTATAATAAAATAGGATTAATTATTTAGGAATTAAAAATCTTTACAATTAAAAGTGAAAATTAAAAATAAAAATGCTAAATTAAATCTCATTGGTTGATTAGTTAGGTTATCATAACCCCAATCTATTTTAGAATTGTGCCATGGTTATCATGCATCCCTTTAGTAGACCCTGGCATACCTTTAGACTTTTCCCCAAAATCAGGGTGTATCCCTTGTTCCTAAGATTCCTCATTATCTGACTCCCCTTTATACCTTAAATGTTTCTCCTGACATCTTGAGGTAGTTTTTTCCTCTCCAACCTATAGGCTAAGGGCTCATCATCCGAAGGGGAAGAAGCCCTCACAATAGGGATGCCCTTGTGCCTCTTTCTCTTACCTTCACTTTTCTTTTAATAATCCCTCATCAAATCCTCCATAAAATCACTTTCCTCATCTGAATCAGAGTGAACCAACACTTTTTCTTCTTCTTTGAACAACCCCCAAGGCCCTTTTCCAAATTCTCCTCACCCCCCTTGGCTTCATCCTAGGTTTTAGAATCATAACCCTTCTCTGGAATGCTCCCTTCTATATCATAATCAACATCCTTCAGATGACCTCTAGTCCTCACAATCTTCTTAGATTTTAGTACATTCATGATGAGAACCATGAGACCCTAATGGTAGACATGTTCTCCATTCGTGTCTTTCTGAATAGTTTGGATACAAATGCTAAGAGATTTCCTCAAATAGTAAGGAAATTTGATCTTAACATTGTGCCTAAAGTGGTTTGCCAACATGAAGTGACACCCATAACATTTTGTGAATCTCCCATCAAGAGTTAAGTACTCCATCATCACAAACAAAAAAAAGTGCCATGGGTGAGAAATAGAGGCTAGATTGATATAGGAATTACCTATTTTGACTAGACGGCTCTTCTCATGCTCAGACTCCAAAAATTCCTCAATAGCTCTGTCTGAAAGTTTTTTGCTCTATATAGAAATTAATACCATCCAACTCCATGCCCCTGCCCTTAGCAATCACATTCTTTAAAATCTACATTCGTTGATTACCCACCATAACTGAGCCCTCCTTCTAGGTTTTAATAAACTCTTCTTCGTCTAAAACCCCTGAATGAATGTGACAAAAATATTCTCATAGAAAACCAAGAGGAAAATGACATAAATGACCCAAAATCTGTGCAAAAAAATGTTAATATCATTGAAAATAATAACCCAACACCCATGGCCACTTATCTCCACATAATTACACTATATTGATGCTATCATATTAAAAAATATTTTTGCAATGACCTCCATTTTTCATGATGAAAGAATTGGCATCCATCCAAAGATAAAGGATCATTAATTCCCCAAATGATAATATGATCACTATTGCATGCCACATTCGCTGCCCAATCAGCAGTACCATTAGCTTCTTTAAAATAATGAGTTATAACACAAGTATCACAGGAATTTATAATGGTAATAGCCTCATAGATAATATTACTAATTCTCCACGAAGGTATAGAAATTTTATTAAGGCAATTAATAATATTAAGTGAATCCGCTTCCACCCATATATTTTTCATATTCATTTTCTTAGCATAAATAAGACCATGAAGAACAGTAGAGGCTTTAGTAATGTGAATTTTTTGGTTTCCAATTGGTATAGCCATACTTCCCATATTATCACCATTGGCATTTCTTATCACAATACCGCATCCCACTTTGCCCAGGTTTCCTTTCAAGGCCCCATCAAAGTTAATCTTAAATCAATTCACAGGGGGACAATCCCATCTAGCATGTTCCCTAAGATTAGGCCTATGAACACCCATACTCAAATTTTTCAGATTCTAATAATGAAGAAGATGGGCTTCCCACTCACTACATGGTTGTTGTTCAAATCCCATAATTTTAATGTTCTCAATCATAAGAATCTTTATCTTATGGAAGACCTGATGAGGATTGGACTCCACATCTCTAATGATCCTATCATTGCACTCCTTCCAAATACCCCATCCCACATACATAAGAATGAAGTCCCATAGTTTAGAAATCAGAGTATTCTTGGAGGGAGCCTTCCAACTCGTAAAGAACAAATGAATATTGGAGGGGAACACCCATTCAACATTCAAGAAGCTGCAAATTTTATCCCAAATCTTCTTAGTAAAAGGACAATGCAAAGTGATGTGGTCAACCAATTCCCCATCATTCTTATAGAGAACACATCTATTAATAATTATAATCCCTCTCTTTTCAAGATTATCAAGAGTGAGGACTTTATTTTGCAAAAAAATCCAAAAGGAAATATTGGCTTTGGGTGTCATAGCCTTCAGCCAAGCCTTAGCCCAACATAGTTCTTCATAATCATCAAAGGAATCATCATAGGTAGAGGCAATTGAGAATACACCATTGGGATCATTTTTTCAAATCAGCTTATCCTCATTTTGGTTTAAGAAAAACACATTCAGGCACTTAGTAAGTTCAACCAAATTTGTGTCCACTCTATTGAGGTCCATCCATTTACTCTCTTTCCAATAATCTGCCACAAGAGTTCCAATCTAAATCTTATAGAGCTCCATGTACCTATTCCATCTTGGATCATTACATAGGGGGTAATCCAAAACCCAAATGTCTTCCCAATAAAGAACTCTCCTACCATTACCTATCTTCCATTTAACCCATTTTCTAATAATATTTTTAAGTTTTTGACCATTCTTCCAAATCGGAGACCCCCCTTGATCCATATTACTATTAAAGAAGAAGTTAAAGTCAAAGTTATCTTTTTTGTATTTATTAGTCCAAATATTCTTCCATTTCCCTACCTCTTTATGCCATCTCCATAAGAGCTTTTCCAATAATAAATCATTCATTGATGTGACCCTTCATAAGCCAAGCCCACCTTTTTTTCGATGCATACAAACATTTTCCCAAGCAATTAGAGGGAGTCTTCTTTATTCTTTGTACCCATCCACAAGAAATTTTTTTGAAACTTTTCAATAGCAAGAGCATATTTTCTTGGGATTTTAAATATACTCAAAGCTTAAGTTCAGACATTTTGCAAAATAGACATCAAAACAACAACCTTACCTACCTAACTAAGAAGAGATCCTTTCCATCCAACAAGTTTTGAGTGGATTTTATCAATCAACAAGTTCCAAAAGTTGTTAGGAGGGGATAACCCCAAAGGTAATCCCAACTAAGATCTGGGCAAAGAACTAATGTCGTAGCCAATAATCTTTTTTATCTTCATTTGTCTATCTACATTGACATTCATAAAATAAATCAAAATTTTATTCCAACTAATAATTAGACCTGTAGCATTCCCATAGTCCACCAAAGCCTTCTTAGTATTCCTAGCATTCTTCACTGCAGCCTCTCCCATAAGAATAGAGTCATCAACAAATTGTTGGTGAGAACTCACTAGAGCAAACAAGGAAGGATTAAGGCCCACAAAGTTCCCTTTGAGCACCATATTATCATCAAATCTCCCGAGATATTTTGCCAAAATGATAAAAAGAATAGGAGAAATCAGGTCTCCTTGTCTAAGCTCCCTGGAAGCCTTAAAAAGGAAGTGGGGGAACCATTCACAAGCATCGAGAAGGAAGTAGATGACACCAGCATAAAGATAAGATCCCTAAATTTCTTATTAAAACCAAAAGCTTCTAGAACAAGGAGAAGAAAGTACCAGTCAACTCTATCACAAGCTTTATAGAGATCAAGTTTGAGCAAAAATCCTTTCTTTTTAGACACCGAGAGAGAATGAATATTTTCACGCACTATAATAATGGAATCCACAATCTGTCTGCTAGGAACAAAACCATTTTGCTATCTAGAAATAATAAAAGGAAGAATAGACAAAATCCTAAGGGTAAGAACCTTAGAAATAATCTTATAAAAATAATTACATAGATAGATAGGCCTAAACAAGTCCATTCTATCCACACCCAGCTTATTTGGAATAAGGGCAAGAAAGGTACCATTCAGCTCTTTAAGGATGTTCTTGGACCCAAAAAATTCCTTCATGCCATTACAAATATCAACACCAATAATATGCCAGTAGTTATGAAAGAACAGGAATGGGAATCCATCAAGACCAGGGGCTTTGTCTCCTTCAAAGGAAAAAAGAGCCGTAGAAATCTCATCCAATGACAGAATAGAAGAAAGAAGAAAATTCTGATCCTTAGAGACATAGGCAAGGACACACTCAAGGAACATTTCCTACTTCTCCAGGTCCAGATTGGAACCTTGTAGCACATTTAAAAAAAAATCCACTGCCTCCCTTTTGATAGTCTCTTCATTCTCAGTTAGTCCTTCATCCATATTAATACTGGAAATTCTATTAGCCATCCTATGCTTGAGAGTAGTAACATGAAAGTACTTAGTATTACAGTCTCCATTCTTCAAAATGACCTTTCTAGAGCATTGTCTCCAAAATGTTTCCTCTTTAGAGATGATGCCATGAAATTCAACCAATTTCCCACTTTCCTCTTCCCTAGAGACAGTCTCATAACCCTTAGTTTGAATCCTATCTTGAAAGTTCTTAAGTTCCTCCAAAATCTTTTTTTTGTTTTCAAAAAAATTACCAAATGTATGTTTATTCTATATCTTAATATTCTTCTTAACATTTTTCAATTTTGTCGCAACTCTAAACATAGTTGTACCTTCAACTTGAATTACCCACCACTCCTTTATAAGAGTTTCTAGGCCTGGATGGAGAGTCCACATTTTTTCAAACCTAAATGGGAAATTCTTATGAAAAATAATCTTTTTAGCAACCAAAAAAATTGGGTAATGATCTGATACCACCCTAACTTGGGCACTAAGATTACATTTATACTTTAGGAGCCAGTCATTACTAATGAAAGCATGATCCAACTTGACCTATATAAGATCCTTACTAGACCTTCTATATTTCCAAGTGTACTCAATCTCATGCAGATCAATATCATGAAGAATATGTTGATCAATGAACTCCATTAAATCAATTATAATGTCCAAATTAGTCTAGCTGCCCCCCCAACCCCCCTGCCATTTTTAATTTTCTTTTAACAGAGTATTGAAGTCCCCCATAACAATCCAATTCCCATCAGAATTTTTTTTTCTCTGATTAGAGATTTCTTCCCACAATGCCTTTCTTCCCCAGTTAGAGTTGGGAGCATAGACACTAGTGAGGACCCATCTAAAGTCATCTTTAGAATTTTTGAATCTAGCATTCATCATGTTTCTATTTTGTCAGATAATCTCCCCTTGAATCCATCTATTTATCCAAAAAATAACCATACCACCTGACTCCAAATCATTTCCAATAATCCTTCCACCCTTGAAAATTGGAAGACATTCCACCTTATCCTTTAGCATCTTTGTTTCTTGAATAACAAAAATATCTGGCCCGTTATCCCTTATCGTGTTCTTCAATATATCATGTTTATGATGGTTATTTAACCCTCAAATATTCCACAAGATTATCTTCATAATTTATGGAATTTTTTTGATTCAAGGATGGTTCTCTGACTCCCATCAGCAATGCTCCTGTTGGTCTCAACTGTTCTCTTATGCAAATTGGTAGGCCTTTCACCAGAGAGGGAGAAGACCCAACATCTCCATTCTTAAGAGTAGCCCCAAGAGGCTTAGAAGAAATTCCATCTATCCTACTCTTTAGGATCTCCCCTTTTGCCTTGGGTCCTTTCTTCATGTTCTTAGTAGGCGTAGACTCCTTCTCTCTTTTCCTTCCTTTATTTCTACCTTTAGCTTTTCTACCAATAAGAATTCAATCAAAAACAAATCCCTCATCTTCCAACAGTGCTTCCTCATCTTGAGAAATAGAAAGAAGGTCCTCAACTTCACCTCTAACAAAGATTCCTTCCATAAAAGATTACTTGGCTACAATACCCAAAGGAAAAACAGACCCCATTTGGGTCCCATCTTCTACAACACCCTCCCATCCTTGGGAATGATATCCTTATCAGTTGCGATCTTCTTCAAACTATCCCTATTATTAATCTTTAGCATGTTTTGAGCACAAATCTCCAAACCTCTCTCCTTCACCGCTGGGGAATCCAACCTAGATTGACCAACCCCCACATCACAATCTATAATATATTGCTACTTCTAAAGAGGATTCCTCATATTCTCAATCACACCACCACCTACATCACTATTTAGGCCATTAATTTGTCCCTTTGAAGAAGCAATCTCACCTACAACCACCCCATCATTTTTTGCAGTCTCTAAAACCTTGTGTTGTTCCTTTGAAGAAGTAGTCCTACCTAAAACCACCTCATCACCCTTTGCAGACCTAATAACCCTATTCATATCCTTCCACATCACACTTTCTTAGCCTTTTTGGGCCTATCTCTAAAGGAGGGACATTTTTTGGCCCAATGCCCAACCTTCTTGCAATGAAAGCAAATAAAGGGGATAGATTCAAATACAATATGTTGGTCCTATATTCCAAGTTTGGACTTTAAAGAAATAGATTTAGGCATATCCACCCCTTGTGTAACTCTAACACAAAATCTAGCATAGTTCATCCTTTTCCAAGACAGAGTCACTGGATCTTAAGAAAGGAGCTCCCCAAAGGTATTGGCGATGCCCTGAAAAAAATCTTCCACCGAAAACTCAAGGGGAAGTCTTGGTAAATGAACCCGCAGTAGGGCTTGAATAACAGAGTCATCTAAAGAGTAAAGGTTGGGAGTTCATTTCTAAAGAATCAAAGTATGCCTCCCCATCACCCAAGGACTACTGCAAAGGATATTCCATTTATCCTCATCATAAGAAAAAAGAAAAGAGAGAAACCCTTTAGCCATCACTGAAACTTGTCACATCATCAATGTTGGGTCTTGCCCCAATAAATCTCCCAATCAGAGTTGAATCCATGCTTGAAACATTTTTGTCAATAATCTAGTTAGGTATTTCGATGGAGAACTTACCTTTATCCCTCATTGAATTATCTTTAACAAGAGGAAAGATAGATTTACCAGTGGGGCATACGCCAAACAAGCTTGACCATTTTTTAATCAGCTTGGCCCCTCCTCCCGAGCACTCCAAAATCTTGCCTCCTCCCGAGTACTCCAATATACCTCCATCCTCAGCATCACCAGGAACAGAGGAATCTCTAGTTGATAGGGATCACACTCTTAACACAGATCGTGCAGACTTCAAAATCACTTTCCTGCCCAAACCCTTTAGACCGCTACTACTACCGCTCACCATACCCATTTTCCTTTTTAATTTACTTCTTGTATGTTATAATATATAGTATAAAGATTATTATTTTTAATAGGTATAAGAAAATAATTGAGTCATCTAATTAATATTGTAAAATTATTAGATAGAATGTTTACATTAAAAGATTAATTTTTAAGTTAGAAAGTTAAGAAAAATTATCATTTAGTTTTTAAGGGACATACACATTTATATATTAGAAAAATGGTACTTTTCAATAGTAAATATTGATAATAAAAATTAATCTCAAACTAATGATATAAATATAATGTTAGTTAGTTGTAAAATTATATTTTTATTTTATTTTTAGACATAATTTCTATTAGCACTACCTAAGAACTATTCATTTAAGAGTAAATAGATTTCAACAATCAATTCAATCAATTATTGTTGTTTTCCACATTTGACTATCTAGCTTTTTTGCATCACACTCCATGATTTTGGATCACACTCCATGATACATAATCAGGATGAGTGGGCTTTTTAACTCCTTATATATTTTCAATCATGTTGATGATGGAACAAAGAGTATCCAATCTAGAAAAGAACAACAATTAACTATATAATTTTTATAGAAGAATCATTAGTATCATTAATAAATTTAATGACTAATTAATAATTATGTTTCTAAATATAAATTATTATCAAAAGTAACTTTCTAGTACTTCATATTAAATTATTATGAGATATTATTCATTAATCAATTATTTAAATTTTAAACCTTGTTAGTACTTCCCAGTAGGCTAAGTACTATTGTGATACTTTTTAGATTTTATACTTTAACTAGTGATTAATTTTTTTGATTTCTATGCATTAAAATTAATTGATTTTAAAATTTTTTTTATCAAACTACTATGTTGCATACAATAGATGCAAGACTGTTAACTTTATAATTTTATTATTTATTTATTTAACTGAAATTTGATTTAAACGCAAGACCTCCCAAATAAGTGGCTCACAACTTACCATTCCGTTGTAGGCTCTTGCCTAACTTTACAACTTTTAGATATCATTTTTCTAAGATTTGATAGGGTGAATTCATTTACCTCTTATATTGACCTGACAAATTATAGAACTAAATTTTAAGTGTTATTTTTTACTAAGATAAATATGATTCATTACTGTTTAATATTTTTTTCAATGTATGTAAGTTGGTTTAAATTTGTTATAGTGTAATATTTATTTTTATAATATAATTTTTGTCATTCAAATAAACATTTGATATTTATTATATTATATAATAGTTTAATAAATATTATTATATGTTATTATTACAAAGATATTATTTCAAAGATATTATTTATTTCATATTATAATTTATTTATAATACAACAATATTACATATTACATGATATAACATATATCAATCATTTTATGTATAAATAAAAGTTAAATTATAATTATAATTAATATTATAGGAAATTATAATTATGTAATATTTTTATTAATTAAAATATTTTATAAATTATAATAAATTTATTAAATTAAAATTATATTTATATAAAAACTAAAGGCAAGTACTAAGCCACTATGTGACACTTGTTAAATAAGTTTCATTTGTTTTATATAGTGTTTTATAAAGGTTCTTCCAAGTTATAATAAAATAGGATTAATTATTTAGAAATTAAAAATCTTTACAATTAAAAGTGAAAATTAAAAATAAAAATGCTAAATTAAATCGTTGATTAAGTAGGTACTTAAGTGATTACAATAGTATATTGCCTAACAAATACAATAATTCAATATCATGAAAATGCCTAATAACTATTCTCCAATAAATCTATTCAATGTTTCAAGTATATGCACAAACAATAATTTACTTGACCCCACTAATAAGTATGTGAACTATAAGAGTGTAATATTTAAAGTATAGAAAGCTAAAAGGTAAATTATTTTTCCACACTTTCTTTTGATAATGGACTATTAAATTGCAAAATGTCATATGAAATTTATGCTAATTTCATAAACAAGGAGGTAATTGAGAGGGTAATTATAGTTGGACTGTTGATTAAAGAAAAAATTTAGTAATGCAAAATAGTATAAAATAGAATTTTTTTAAAACAAGAAAAATAAAAGTGTAATAAAATTTTAAAAATATTTAAATTTTTATAAAATCAATGTTCTAATCATTAAAAAAAATCTACATCTTTAATTTTGTGATTTTCTATAATTTATATGCATTTGCATTGTTTTAATTGACTTAGCTTATATATTTTTACTCCAAATTGTTAACGACCAATTGTAGCTGATTTGATACTTCTGTCATAGCAATTAATAGTATTGTAGGCGGTTAATTGAAAATCAAACAGGCGTGCAGCGTGCAGTACAAAGCAAACAGGCGTGCAGCACAGAGAAAAAAGTTGGGTAACGTACTAAACAGCTGTAAATTATGGAAATCAAATGCTGTTCTACTTTCTGCTATTTCCTCTCTGCTTCCCTTCAATATACGACTGTCCAACAAATTTTGACATTCTTTCAGCGCTCGACAAATCTAACAACAGTGATGGAGACGTGTGTCTTTGTTAAGCTCATATCATAAAACATCATTATTCAAAGTCTTCTAGTCAAGCAATATGTCCCCCGTAGAGAGCTCTGGCATGCGTTGAAATTCCTACAGATGGTTTTATTCATTTTTAAAACCATGGTCTTTACCCATTAGTATAGGTTGTTTAATTGATCGTATTGATAGATTACTGTGCTCTACATCAAGCTCATTCTCTCTGTCATAATGGCTTTGTCAATAATTTTATCATGTCAAGGTCAATTCTATTTATGGTGAGAACAATAGGAAATATAAGGAAAGGTGTCTCAAAATTAATGTCAATGTTAAATTCGAAGAATGTAATTTTGAAACTATTGAATTTCCAAATTCAATTTTAGGTTCTATTAGTTTTTGACTTAGATCTATTAAAGCACTGTAATTCTAAAAATAGTCTCCTAGGAGAGATAGCATATATATATTTGCTTTTCGAATGACTGTCCAGGAAAGAAGTTTATAAGAGGAAGGTGGTTCCTCTTTTAAGCAAAATACCAATCGAGAGAATTAGAGTGGAAAGGAGAAAATTCTATGGCTGTGACTTATATATATTTATATGTGTATGTACATATATATGTGTATATATATATATATATACACACACACATATACACACATATATATAGTAACTCTCTTTCTCTTTCTCTTTCTTTCTATATATATATAATCTTTTATTCTGCTTTAAAACTTGGTGTTTGAAGTGCTTAAATCATTGTTACTTTGTGAACATTTGATTTATTGTTTGAGATATCTATTGTTGTTTCTTCTGCAATTTACATTGATCAATTTTCTTGAATGGTTATTATGAAGTCGCTATAGCATTCAATTTCTTTTGAATAAGTGGTTATGGTGAAAAGACTGTGAGCCTTTTATCTTTATTGTATGAATGAATTATAACCTCATTACCTAGGAGTATGTGAGAGTGCCTTATGCACTTTCTGGAAAAAGTGCAAAATTGGTTTTTAATTCATTAAAAAATCTCATAAAGGAAGCTATACCTATAAATACAGAGAGAAAAAAAATAACATGAAGTTTTCTCAACTATTGTGAACATTTTTGTACTTTCCAAGTCTTGGGCATAGAGTAGATTATCATTGTGTAATTAGAAAGATAATCTATTCACTAACAGATTTTTGGTGGCTCTACTGGGGAGAGTCCTTGTTAAATAGAACCAAACTTTTCAAAGTCCAATGAATCACAATGGTTCTCCCACATAATGACGTGTCCCCTATGTTACAACCTAATCTTAGATTTGAAGATACATAGGAGAATATAGTCTCATATTTAACTGTAGCTACTTGGGCATTGCATCGAAATAGCCAACAATTTCAACAAGTGTTGAGTGTCTTAGAAAGAGAAGAAGAACAAGCTGAACTATTAAGGGGTGTGCCTGAAGTTCAAGAAGAAGTGGTGGTCAATAGGCTTGCCCAAGCACCTGCAAGACCCTAAACAAAGAAGTGAGAGGTAGAGTTGGCTGCTAGGAGATATATAAGAGGAGAAAGAGAAAAAGGGATCCTAGAAGAAAACATTAAACATTTAAAGAATTTGACTTTCCTGCATGATTTTAGTGATCCCAAAAAGAAGAAAACTAAGTCTTATAGTAGAGCCAATTCCCCAGCAAAATAGTCCCCTTTCTCATCTTTAGTGTAGTCTTTACCAAACATGGTTGTCAATCAACCATGGGGGCAGAATATAGGTCCATTAAACCTTGGTGTCAATGCTACAACATCACCTAAAGACACCACAAAAATCCTGCCTAAATTTAGTGGAGATGGTAAAGTTTTAATAGGTGATCATTTGAGTGTCTTTTGCATAGCTTGTGGCATTATAATCACCCCTTCCCAAGAAATTGTTGTTAGATTATTTGTCCGAACACTAACTGATGATGTTGCTGATAATGAATGCTCCTTGTTACTTTAGCTTAGTCAAATGAAAAGGTAAATGCATGAACCTGTGAGAGAATTTGTGGCAAAATTCAATAGGTTAATTCAAAGAATTCCTTTAGCATCTAGACCAAATGAAGAAAGCCAAAAGATATTCTTTTTTACTATTGTCCCTTCAGATGTAAGTTTCCATCTTGTTAAAGATGCAATTGCTAATTTACCCATTGCCCAAAGGCTAGCTATCCAATTTGAGGATGTATTTATTACTGCAGGCAAATGGAAAAGAGAAGTTCAAGCTTTTGAGACCACTTCATCCTCTACTCCTATAGATCCTAGCATGCAAAAGTTGATGAATGATGTGGCAATGATGAAAAGACAACAGAATAAACCTCATGGCCCTTACCAAGCTTCTTATCAAGACATTCATAGGTGTCAACAACCTCAAAATTATGGCAAAACACCCACATTGAATGCCCCTCAAACAAGGTTGCAAATTGAAGAGGCCCTTAAAGAGATGATGTGTTCTTTTCATATGACCATGGATCATGATGGACGAACTTGTACTGATCTATTAAATTATGTTCAATTAGTGAAAGATGCTCTTGTAGCAGAAAAATCACCTGAAAGTGAAAAAGTAGAAAACAAAAGTGTAGGTGTTTATTTCCTTGAATATGAACTAGATACAGAAAGGGGAGGTGATGTTTTTATGACACTTTAAGACCCTGCTTGTACAATAATGACATGAAGTTAAAGAAATAAAAAATTCTATGCAAGAACTGATCCAAACCCATCAAATGTTAAAGGAAAAGAGTGCATACAAGCTAATCCTACAAAAAATGTAGAGCCCAGAATATTGTCTAGAATAGAATCAATAGTTGGTACATTGGCTTTCGATATTGTAGAATTCTGTATCCATTTCTCCAGCCAAATATTTAAGATTGAATCCTAAGGAATTAGACAAGTTAGTCCAATATGTAAAGGGAGGTTTTGCTACTAATGCTCAGTTTACTAATAATATGATTGAAAACCCAAGGGCTTCAAGTGAATCTATTTTTATATCTAAAGGATACAAAAAAAATGCTCCTTATAGGGAACCAACTATTAATACTATTGATGAAGAAATAGAAGAGAAGAAGCCCAATCCTTTCTATGTATCCTTATTATTAGATGGATAGAAACTTACCAACTATATCATTGACTTTGGAGCATTGGATAATATTATGCCAATTCCTGTTGCAAAATCCCTTGGCTTAGATCTTATGAAAACTTTTGGGTGTTATTATTCTATGAACGAGAAACAAGTACCCCTAATTGGTCAAGTGAAAGATGTGCATGCTATTCTTTATGCCTACCTAGACAAAAGGCTAAAACTTACTGTCCTAGTAGCTAACATACCAATCAATTACGGAATGTTGCTCAGTAGTAGGTTTTGTAAAGATATGGGTGGAGAAATCAAGATGGATAGGTCTAAAGCTTACATCTCGATAGGGAAGAAAAAGATAAAACTGGAGCTAGAACTAAAGAATAAATACACAATTGTACCTTCAGACAATCCTAAAGCTCAAATACTATATGAAGAATGCAAGTTTAGAAACTATGTTATATTGCCTGAGAAATAATGTTAGGGAATTGAAAAAGAAAATTGTCATGAAGCCTTGTGGACTCTGGAGTTTGATGGAATCTGCTCAAATTCAAAGTCAGACGTGGGTGTTCTTCTAATTTAACCTTTAGGAGACATATTTCCATTTTATTTTAAATTAGATTTTCATAATACAAAAAATGCTATGGAGTACAAAGCATTTCTCCTAGGTTTGTAGGAAGCCAAAGCAAAGGGGGTGAAGTAACTGAAGGTGAGAGGTGATGCTGAACTCATTGTAAAACACATAACGAAACAATTTTCTATAAAAAATGATAGGCTAAAACACTATAGAAATCTGGTTTGGGATGAGATTAAATCTTTTGAAGCCTTTTCTATTGAATTTGTACCTCATTCTCAAAATACTAAAACAAACTCCTTAACTATTTTAGCTTCCTTGTTGTCACCACACCCAGAGTTCAAAAGTGATACCCACAAGATTGAAATGATTTATAGACCTAGAGTCCTAGATAATGTGAATCCCTGGTAGGTTTTCGATACTGATGCACAGTTGAAGGATTTCATTGAATGTGTTGGAAATTCTATTGAAACTTTCTTTGAAGGATTAAACCATGAGGGTAAACCTGTCAGAGAAAAATCAACCAAATTATGAGATTTTGTTCAATTGAAAGGTAATTGGATCCCAAAGGGGTTGGTGTCTTTAGAACATCTCTTTGGAAGAAAAGATGATAGCATCGAAAAAGGAGAATTTGCCCTAATGAAGGTGCAAAGGAACATGACACAATAAATATCAGAAGTGAAGAAAACCCCAAATGGATTTCCATAGGCCAAACTTGCTCCAAAAAAGAGAAGGATAAGTTGTCTAAACTCCTTGCCCAACACCATGATATCTTTGCTTAGGGATATGAAGACTCGAAGAACCTCAAAAATGGAGAGTTTTTACATCATATACCTTCAAATCCAGAAGTTACTACCTTTAGACAAAAGATCAGAAACTATAATCCTAAGGTATTTGAGGCTATGTTTAAAGAAGTGGAGAAGATGTTGAGAGCTTGCATAATCTATCCAATTCATCACTCAACTTAGGTAGCAAATATTGTTCCTGTGAGAAAGAAAAATGACAAATTAAGAATTTGTGTGGATTTTGGGAATCTGAATGAAGCCACTCTCAAGGAAAATTATGCACTTCCCACTATGGATAATATTTTCTAGAAAGTTGTTGGGTCTGAAGTTCTGTTAATGTTGATCTATGGGTATTCAAGATACAATCAGATTAGCTTTGCACTTGAGGATCAGCACAAGACAATCTTCATTACTCCCTGGGGCACTTTTGGTTACAATTGGATCCCATTTGGTTTGATCAATGCAAGAGCACATTTTTAGAGAGTAATGAATTCTTCCCTTAAATATTTGAGGGACAGAATAATTGTAATATATCTTGATGTCTTGACTGTATACTCTAAAAGAAGGAAACATCACTTGAGAGACTTGGGAATGGTGCTGAACTGATGCAATCAACATGGTATATCCCTCAACCCTAAAATGTTTGTATTCTTTGTAGAGGAAGGAAAATTGCTCGAACATATTATTTCTAAGGATTGTATAAGGATTGACCCAGAAAGGGTGAAGGCAATATAGAAACTGGCACTACCCACTAATAGAAGTGATTTGAAGTCCTTCTTTGGTCAAATTAAATTTTTAAGAAGTTTTGTTCCTGAATTTTCTGAAAAGGTAAGAGATGTGTTGGGTATGATGAGTGAAAAACATCCCTCCAAATGGAAAGAAGAGGGAAATAAATATTTTGAGAATATTGAAACAACCATTTCAAATGCTCCCATGGTAGTGAGTCTGAATTTTGATAAAGATTTCATCATTTACTACTATGCTTCAGAACATACTCTGTCTATTATTCTGAGTCAAAAGGATGATAAAGACAATGAAGCCCCAATTGATTTCATGAGAATTCCCTAGAAGAAGCATTAATTAAACTATACCCAAATGGAGAAACATGCATTTGTTGTGTTGAAGGCATTGAAGTGATTCAGGTATTACATTCTGCATTCCCATTCAATTGCCTATCTGCCAGAAACAATGATAAAAAGCATATTAACTTAGTAGGAAATTAGGGTAAATAAAAGAGCTATATGGGTAACTAAGGTTTAGGAATATGATTTAACCATTGAACCTATGTCTTTAGTAAGAGGACAAGGTTTATCAAATTGATGGCCGAAAACAAAGATTCATCTCCTGACAATACTAAAGAAATGTCCATTGTTTTGTTAGTAAGTTCAACAAACCCTTATTTCTCCAATGTAGCATACTTTTTGACATATGGTGAATGTCCTCCAAACATGAGCTATGAAGAAAAATAGAATCTTAGGTTGAAGGCTATGAAATATGTGATTTCCAATGGTATTTTGTATAAGAGAGGGATGGATGGAACCCTTTTGAGATGTGTACATGCAAAATGACAGGAAAGGTTTTTAAGAGCGTATCATTCAAATGTATGTGGAGAGAATTTGTTATCTATAGTGACTACTTTTAAAATCCTCATAAATTTCTTCTACTAGCTGGGTATGTTTAAAGATGCTTACAAGTTTGTAAAAAATTGTGAAAAATATCAACTTTTCCCTGGGCACCCTCAACTGCCAGCCTTACCCCTTAGGCCAATAGTGATCAATGAACCCTTCTATCAATGGCGTATCAATTTCATTAGACCTCTGAGTCCCCCACAAAATGCCGAGCATGTATACATATTAATAGCCACTGATTATTTCAGCAAATGGGTGGAAGCTATCCCAACCAAGAAGGCCAATTCTCAAGTGGTGTGTGAGTTCTTATTTGAATATACATTTGCCAGGTTTGGGGTTCCTCAAAAGATAGTCTTAGACAATGCAACCTATTTTTTATTTGAAGAGATTTCTCTTTTTTTGCTATGAGTATGGCATATCCCTCGCTCATTCCTTGGACTATTTTCCTCAAGGGAATGGGTAGGTAGAATCTAATAACAAGATCCTGGTTACTACAATGAAAAAATTGGTAGTTGATAATCCGTAGAATTTGCATAAAAAACTGTATGAAGCATTGTGGGCTGATCGTATCACTCCTAAAAGGGCCATTGGCATGGCTCCATTTGAGCTGGTATATGGAATTGGTTCTCAAGTATCACTACCTCTAGAGTTGTCTGCTTCAAAATTTCAATCTATGATTGAAGATCATTTTTTTCAAGACTTGCAAGAGAAGAGAATAATGTATTTGAACAAACTGGAAGAAGAAAGGGAAAATCTTATTGATCATATTATAGAACATCAGATGAAGGTGAAGCAAACTTTTGATATGAGAACTAGGCCTCACAGTTTCTTATAAAATGATGAAGTTCTTTTGTGGGACAAGAGGAGTGAACCTAAAAGAGCACATGGAAAATTTGACTCCCTCTAGAAAGGGTCATTTATCATCTTTGAATTTTTTGGTCCAAACACTTTTCATCTAAGTTACCTAGATGGCACAATTCTACTCTTTACTTATAATGGGTAGGATTTAAAGTTAACAAATATCTAATGCCTTGAAGGTTCTGATCATGTACATACATTTTGTTTTTGGTTTTTTTTTAATGTTTTCTTTCATCTTCCCATTGTTTTCTACTTTGGTTCTAGTGCTATTCTTTTTTCTAGTTTTTGAAGTCCTATGTGTACTTTGCATACCCAGTCCCTAGTCAGAGCCCCTGTTAGCCATATTATGAGTCGCCCTATTTTGAACTTTTCCTAAATTTCCCATCTAGTTATTGAAACTTCCTATCATCACGTCATGTTCTCCTAGTCATCAAAAATATTGTACAAAGCCTTCCAAAGCTTTCCATCATTCCTTGTTTTTGTCTAAGCCTATTTAAACCACTTTGAAACCCTGTTAGCCATATTATGAGTTGCCCTATTTTGAACTTTTCCTAAATTTCCCATCTAGTTATTGAAACTTCCTATCATCAAGTCATGTTCTCCTAGTCATCAAAAATGTTGTACAAAGCCTTCCAAAGCTTCCCATCATTCCTTGTTTTTGTCTAAACCTATTTAAACCACTTTGAAACTCAGTTCAAATTAGTTCAAAGAAGTTTGATCAAAGTGTTCTACACTGGCTATTTTCTTATGTAGGTAATTCGTGCAAGACTATAGAGCATTCTTTTGAACTACTTCGAACCCCTTTGAATCTTGGTTTCAAGCAATTTGGAGTGGTTCTACCACTAAGGGCCCTTGGTAGAAATTGATTGTGGGTTATTGAAAGCCACTATTTTTTCATGGCATTGATTACCATGTTATGAGGTAATAATTTAAATGAGTGTCTTAATTTCAAGCATGGGAAATTGTCATCATGATTTAAAGTGGGAGATTTTTCGTTGAAAAAGATGGATTGGGTGTCAAACGAAGTTAATCATTGTTAGTATAGCCGTAATAGGAAATATTTAATAAAAAGGTCACATCAAAAGATTTCAAAAGTGTGAACCTAGTCGCAGTTGATTTGTTATGAATGCCTCATTATGAGGCTATACTTTTGCATGTATGTTCTCTTCCCCTCAAAAAGAGCATAGATTTTCCTTTTTGTTTATCATGCAAAAAAGGGATTTGAAGAAGGAGGTACTAAGGGACAAGAAAAGAGGTCATTTTTCTCAGCAAGTTGTAGGTGAGAACACAAAAAAACCTTCTTTTTGTTCTACAATCTGTGTGCATTTCAAGATAGAATCAGTTCGAGCCTTGCTTTCTTTGTTTAAAATGAAATCTGTGTTACATTTCCTTGGAAATGTTTCGAGTTTTGAATGCAAGAGACTTTTTATTTGTGATACCAATTTAGAAGGTGCTAGATTGGAAAGGTTGCAATCAAATTTCCTTGAGTGAGCTAATGAATTGAATGGTTGTATGGAAATTTTGACAATCCCCAACAATCTGTTGATGACACATGGAAAGGTGTTTGAGGGAGAAGACTATTCCAGTAGAACATCAATAGTGTGAGGCTATCAACATGGACTCTTATTTTCTTAACACAATTATTATTGATATATAATCAAAAGCACATACTCTTATTTGCTTTCTATGAAAAAGTATCTAGATTGTACATGATAATAATCTACCTTTTCTACAAATATTTATTTTCTTATTCAAGCAAGAAGCTGGAGTAGCTTAGTTGGTTAGAGCATGTGGCTATTAACAAAAAATTCGAAGCTTCAAGACCTCCTCCTAGCGCTTACATATAATGTAGTGATTTTATTTACTTCACTCTTGAATTGAAACTATTCAAAAATCTAGAATCTTTGTGTCAAATAGGAATGTAGAATTCTGATAATATGTTGAAAACTTTTAGAAAATCGTTATAAAATATGGTTTTAAATTTTCTTCATTCATTAATCGAAACAATTCAAAATTTTAGAATCATTCATATATAATAGCTGTCTAGCAAAAATTCAAAATTCTAATAATATTTAAAAACCTTCTTAAAATTATTATGAGGGAAACATATATTAATGAAGAGAAATTTTTGTAATATTAACTCCCACTTTGGAGTTTAGAGCTTATTTATTTACTAAAATACTGATAAAAGTACTGCTCAGATAATATAAACCACAATTTATAGTACACGTTTCAAGACTTCAATGCATCAAGATTTGTTATAGGGTGGGGCTCTTACAACTATTTATTAATCTCAGTTAACATAATTAATCTCATTTAACATAATTTTTAGAAGATCTATGAATATTAAGAAAATGAAAAAGACAATATACACCTTTCTTTGTTTAAGATGAAATTTGTGTTGCATTTCTTTCGGAATGTTTTGAGTTTTAAATGCAAGAGATTTGTTATTAGTGATACCAATTTAGAAGGTGTTAGACTAGAAAGGTTGCAATCAAATTTCCTTGAGCGAGTCAATGAATTGAATGGTTTTATGGAAATTTTGACTACTGGTCTGATTGAAGCCGCAACTTTCCCTCCTGCCCTATTAAGCCCTGAATTGCTCCAATTTTGTATTGATCATTATGATGTGAGGAGTAAAACTATCCTAAACAAAGATGGGGAACTTGTGCTATCAATCTCCAAGGAAACTATTGCATCGATGTTATGTCTACAAGAATGCAAATTTGTTGCATTTTCTCCCATCCAATCCCTAGCTAAGTACCAAGAAACCCCAAGAGAATACCGTAACATCCTAGCCAAGAAGTGGACAAAAACTAATTACAGAAGAGGTTAAAAGCTACCTAAGATAGTTACAAAAGATCATCTAAAACCTCATATTCATCATCTTGTAGTATTGTTACACTGAGTTAAGGGTTCAACCGATGTCTTCCTTTTTGAAGAATGGATGTTTCCTTATGTAGAGATCATTTTAAAGGGAGAACAATAGATGGACGGGGCTGAAATAATTACTAGCTCATTAAGAACACAACTTAAACATGCTAAGGAGTCTAAGGAAAATTTATATATGGCCTCTTATCTCAAATACTGTGCATTGCTTGTGTTAGTAATCCTACTTCCCTCCCTCATGAAATTTGGAGTGAGGAAATAATAGTCTATTAATATTGTCCCCTACTTCAAAGAGATAAAGTGTTGATTATTTTTAGAAAAGTAGTTGATGTATTGGTCAAAAGTGTGCATCTATCTCTAAAAAAGGCACCCGTGCCTAGATTTTCCTGAGAAGCCTAGAAAATAATTCAAAACTATGGAAGTTATTACATATATTTTGCTAAGTTCACCTATTTGAGAGTAGGTGGGTTTGAGGATTAGCCAATGAGGTTACCACATTATGCTCTTAACTATTTTGTTTTAGCTGAAGTTTGTAGGCAGTTATTCATTATCATTAATGATAATCTACCTCAAGAGGTTTGGGAGTCAATTTTTCCTATGAAACTCAATTCTTTGACTTGTAGCAACATATCAATGCCTCAGTCATAGGAAGTAATTTTCTTGGTTTTGGTCTTGGGTCTTACCAAGGAAGAAGAGATTTTGATAGTAAAAGATTTGTGGCTGAAGTACTTGGTATGAAGGGTTAGTCATCCATAATTCAACACTTGGAAGACTTATGGGAGGATTGTAAAGATGATAAAGAAGTGTTAAAAAGAAACTACTCAAGATTAACACTTCAACAAATTAATTCCCTCAATTTAAAATTTCAACTAGAAGGAGTAGTCGAAGATGGTTCAGACATTGTTGAACCAGGGTGGAAGGAGGCTAGCGAGTCAAAATAATTAGAAGTGGATTGGAATCAAAAAGAAGAAGATGACATAAATCTAAGAACTAGATCCATTCTCACCCATAAAAAAAATTGGCTAAGGAGGCAAAGCATGAAAGTAGTCAAAGAACCATCTCCAAAGATGGTTTCTCTTTATGAACCACTGACCTCTGACATCCAAGATTCATCTCCTGTTGTAGGTGGTGTGTCAATTCCTAGTAAGTAGAAAAGGATTCCAACTCATACATAGAACACAACTCCTCAAACCAGTTCTAAAACTAAGTCTGAAGCTCTCATGCAGCAAGAAGTTCAGAAGGAAAAGATGCTTACCCAAGGACACGATTCAGGTGATGGTCCTAGTTTCTCAAACAATCTTGATAGTGATGTGCAATTCATTGAAGCTCCTAAGGTGGGCCAACCTAAATTAATGATCCCTACATGGGATACTCAAACAATCTTTGCTAATCTCATTGTTTCATCCTAGTTATTTAACTCAGTTAGTAAGAAAAGAAATTTGGAGCCAATATGTACACCTATGAAAGATATTGTAACTAAGTATGTAGCTCATGGTTCCAAGGTTAAAAAGCTAAAAATTGATGTTCATTTAGTTAAATATATAGTAACTCAAAAAATCACAGTAGAATTGACCACATATAAATAGAAAACCTAATCTAGATAAAGTGACAATAAAGCCTTCAAGGTTACTCTAGTTGAACATGGGACCATTGATAGAAATACAGGTAATAAATTCTTCAATTTTTCTACTGATCATATTTTTACCTAGTCAAAAAAGGATAGCAAAGAGAAGAAGCAACTCAAAGCCTTAGTGGTGACCCTAGCTACTTATATAGATTCACTGATGAATCTCGAGCCCTACCAGTTGTTCAGACTCGTCAACCTTTTGATCCTAATTCTACAGACAACCAACAAGTTGTTAAATAGATGCAAAAGGGGAAGTTGCTTTAGGATGCAATGTAGGACTAGATGAATTCCATCATCAAAGAAGGTAACAAGTTCATCATAGATTTTATCACTATGTATCATAAAGAGGAAACACTCTTGGGTGAAATTCAAACCCTTACTCAAGGGTGGGAAATTGAACAGACTTGGTGTCAAGCTATTGTGTTCCAAGAAATAGAAGCTAAAAAGTATGAAGTGCTCAAATTCCTAGGTGAGAACCCTATGAAAATTGTAGATTCTTGTATGTTGTTCATTATGAAGAATAATATGGGCTGGAAAGAATCAATCTACAATGAAGCTATTAAATACATGCAATCCATTGAAAATAAGATTGTTGGGATGCATGAGGAGCTTCTTAAGGATATGAACATAGTAAATCCTATATGAATTCTATAGTTTGATGATGGAAACATGGATAATGAAGCATTAACAAAAAGCTTCAATAATACTATTGCAAAGATTAAAGACAACAAATAACCTAGCACTAGTGATTTCACCACACTAACAAATATTGAATCCATACTATGTTTAAACAAGAACCTCATGCCATGACAATGTCTAAAGATCAAAGAATTCAAATGGCAAAAAGATGCTTGTAGGTCTAAGCTACTAATTTTGAAGAACCCCCATTTTCATGCAATGCAAGAATTTATGAACACCTTCAAAAGTTGGAAGCTAGTAATGAAAACTGTGGGCAAGGGGGAAAAGGCTGATGATGAAGTCTAATCAAGATAGTTACTTTCAGTTGTGTCTTTGGCGACAATTTTAAAATTATTTTTATTTTACCGTAATTGTTTCAACCAAATTGGCTAGGCTTTAATGGAGGCATTTCTAATATGTCACAAGTTTTGGAATGTCTTAATGGGAAGAGTGCTTCTGAGAGCAGGGGGTGAATCAGAAGTACTGACCTTTTACTTGTTTTAAATCCTTAATAACATATAACTAAAATTAGCATGCATGCATATAAACGTTAAACAATCATGAGAAGAAAACATGTATCACCACATAACACTTGAGATTTTGGTGACCCAAAAACCCTCTAGGAATAAGAAGGTAAACTTGGGGTGGGGATGATGACCACAAAATTACTGCAGCAATTGATTTCAACCACTTTTGATGGTTTGGACTATTAAAGTCCTGCCCTGTTAAAGGCTTTACACACTATCAGATGTGACTTTTTGAAAGGATTTACAAACACTTTACATGAAGTGTCATCCTATTAAAGGTTTTACATAAGGCTGTTAAACCCACCGAACTCAATAGGATTTCCAAATTCCTAATACAACTATGAGAGAGTAGTAGAATAATACACTTGATCTAATGCAATATTTGATGCTGATCTTAGGTACTAGATCTACCCTTCTATCATTGATCTCTGCTAGATTTGATCTGTTGATTGTGTTCCTTGTTCTATTCTGATCAACTAGATGTGTAAATGCTATCCTTTCCACTAAATCTTTGATACCAAATGTTCTGCAATGACCTTAATAATAAGCTCTTCTTTTCCTTATTCTTTCCACTCTTTGTTTTTTATTGTTTAATGGTGTCAAGAATCCCTTATAAGGATTAGTGGTTTGTTATGCATCCTTGATTCAAGTGTTCCCGCTCAAACCATTAAAATTCACCCATTGGTTGCATGCAGTCTCTAATTTTCTAATTGGCTGCATGAGGATTGCATAGGTGGTTGGGAGGATTTGATTTTATCCTTTTATCCTTTCATGAATCATGCATAACCATTTCACATCATGGTTTGTGATTGCACAAAATTTCATGCTAATCCCGCATTGCTCGGCACATGAAGTAATATTGATGCTCGACACCACCTATTATGGATTGTTCAGCATCCACAATGTTTCCTGCTTTACTCAGTTGCTATAGAATTATTGTGTCACTTGGAACCTATAGAATTCCTATGTTCCTCAACACCTATTAACTTCCTGTGTTACTCAACACCTATTAACTTCCTCTGTTACTCAACACCTATTAATTTTCTACATTGCTTGACTTCTATTGATTCTTGAATCACTCGGCACTATTTATAAGTCGACATGTGTTAGATTTTAGGCTTGGCTTCCATTGTATACTTAGCATGTATAGTGAAGATGGTTAAGTGTGTTGACACTCATTTATCAATCTTACTTATTTGATCAATAATCTCCCCCTTTGACATGAGTGTCAAAAACACTTAACTGATCATTCATGATCCAATCCTTGTGTGTCCATTCTACACTTACAAAATTTAAAAAAGATATTGTGAACAACAATATACCTTATTACTTCCCCTGAGTTGTTTATGCCTTGTCATGTCATGAAAATTATGCCAATGTGCCTGATCTACTTTGTTCTTTGACCTGTTTCTGACCTATTCCTAACTTCTGAACTTGTTATCTCCTTATCTTCTTTCTATATGCATTTCTCCTCCTTTAATATATCTCCCCCTTTTTGACACTGATGTCAAAGGGTTCTAAATAGTAATGCCATGCTTGGCCAAAAATGTCTTGTTTATCTCAAGGAGTATTTTGAGAGTTGCATCCTAGTTATTCAATGCAATATCCAATGACTTGTGTTGGATTGCAAGCTCTACTACTAGATCAACAATTCCTTCATGTGTAGAAATATTTGGATCCTTCTTGAGGATTTTTTCAACATACATTTTCTCCTTGTGTAAGATTTCCAAATGAGGAGTAATTGAGGCTTGAATTTGCATCAATTTTTCTTTAATAGTGGCCTCTTCTGCTGATAATGCAACTAATTTCCTCCGAGTGTGAAGCATTTGAGTAAAATGCTTCTCACTGTGTGTAGGATTTGAGGGTAGTTGCATACTGGAGAGCTTTAGTTTTCTCTCAAGGTTCAAAATTTTAGGATTTATTTCTTGTGTGAACCTGGAAAAATCACACAATTTGTTGTAAAGGGAAAATATGTTCCCTAGTACAATCTTTACATTATCCAATTTCTTGGCTAGGTCAACCTATCCTAGAATTATGTTATTGACTATCTTTTGGTTGACCTTTCTTAGAAACTTCTTTTCTGACCATTCCATTAGCTTTTTAGTTGTATCATGGTCTTCATTATTAACTTGGTCAACTATATTAGATAGTTTCTCAAGGATTGGCTTGCTTGCATCTGGAGGTTGTAGGCTGAAGGCATCCATGAATATATCCTTGATCTCATTCATTACCTGCTTGTATTTGTATTCCTTCCTAATTGCATGTTGCTTCCTTCTCTTGTCCAATGCACTCTATATTTCATTCATCTTTTCTTCAGTTAGAGTGCTTGAATCATAATAGGGTATTTGAATTTCTTCATCAAGCTCAGGAATACCATAATGAATGGTCTTGTCTACCCTAGTAGAACTTGAGCCTGGTATCCTAACTTGTAAGGTCAACATCTCAGTAGTCAACTTCTGAATAGGTTTGGTAGGAGTTCTTATTTTTGGAAATTCAACCAAAGTTTGTATTGCAGACTCCTCCTTATCCTATGTTTCTTTCCTATACTCTTCTTGTGCCACTGTTGCTGGGGGTGTACTTGTTATATGTATTGATGTACTTGTGACTTCCTCTGTTATTGCACTCAGTTCCTAATGAGCTTGCATGGCTATTCTTGGTGGTGATGGAGGTGGTATAAATGAAAGTCCACTAATTTGAATGTTCAGAGGTGGTTCTTGTGTTTGCACCTCACCTTCCTTGATTTTATCTATTGAATTTCATAGCTGATCTACACTGACCAAGATAGGATCTGCACACAATTGTGCTTGAAGAGTTGTTTGGTTAAGGATCTTAGTGAGATCCTCTACAATTAGTGGACTGATGTTTTGACTTGTGGTGTCAGTAACATCCTTAATCTTTATGATTTTTGTAGGTGTGATGGAAGAGTGAGGAGGGCTAGGAGGTGGTAGTTGTGTGTCTTGCACACTTTGGTCTTGCTTCCCATCAGTACCCCTATCTTCATCTTTTTCTTCCTCCTCTTCAACCTTTTTCTCTACTTCTACCTTCTCTTCTCTCCTCTTTCTTCTCTCTTCTAGCTTAGCAGTAGCTTCTTCTTTGTATTCCTCTTCAAAGGCATCTTCAGTTTTCTTATATAAATTCTTCCACGATCTAGTGGTTCTTTGTACAACTTCTTCAATTTTGTTTTGGAGAATGGAGAATGCCCTATACTTAGGTTTAAACCTACTGTTATGCCTTTTGACTACTTTAGTTATCTATTCCCTTGTCAAATTAGGTAGTATGCTTGCTAGGGTTGATTCTCTCATCTCCTTCTCCATTTTCAAACAAAAAATGCCATCTGTCTTCTACAATTTTAGACAGTTCTTTGGGCAATTGTCTATCTAGTTCAAGAGGTGTATACTTGAACTATTCCAACATTGCATAGATTGATTCTTCTATCCTATTTTGTTCCTCTTTAGTGAACTTATTGAAATCAGCCTTTTTCATTTCACTTAAGTCTCCATTCCTAATCTTTCAACATAATGTTTCAACTGAAGACTTAGGAGGATGACTTGCCTTTTCATATTAATCTTCTTAATCAGTATCAAGTTGAGCCACATATCTTTTTCTTTTCCTTGGCTTTTCTTGTGCCTTCTTGGTTACTTTCTTCTTTGTGAAAACTTCCTCTTTGGCTTTTTGTGTCCAGGCCCTTGTTCTAGCCTTGGTTGTTGGCTTCTTGGGTGTTGGCATGGTAGCTTTCTTTGGTTTAGGTTGAGGAACAAGAGGTGTTGTTGCCTTTTATGGGTGCTTTCTTGGCTTCTTCTTCCTCGGCACTCTCATCTTTGTCTTCACTTGGCCTTGTGTCAATTCAAGTGGCCCTTGTTCTGGGTCATCTTCATCTTTCTCATCATTACCTTCCTCTTCATCATCACTAATCTCCTCTACTTCTTCTGTTGCACTTGTTCCTTCAACACCAAATTTCTTCTTTATTTTCTTTACTAGCTTCTCCTTCTTTTTCACTGTTGTGGCTATCTTAAGTTCTATGACAACTCTTGATCTGACAACATCATAGGTTCCAAATGCCTTTGCAGTTTTATCCATCTCCTTTGCAAGTAGTGTTGTGATGGCTGCTAAAGCTTGGTCAACATCAAGCTCATATCCCAATGGTCTGAGCCATCTTACTCTTGGAAGGATTGCTTGTATATAGGTGTAATCAATATCAACTAGAAATCATATGTCATTCTCATGTTTTTCTACCAGTGAAATTGGTATCCTCATTCTCCTTTTCATTGAACTTTTAAAATCATCAAGATATATAGTCATTTGATCATCAAAATTGTCTCCCATCTATGTAATGTAATCATCAATTTGATCAACAATTGTTTTATTTTGATCCTAGTTGACTTTGCCAAATGAAGGGAATTCATTCATTACATAAAAGAACATGCATACCAACACTGACCCAAATTTGCATTGTGCTCCCTTTGACTTTCTTATTGCTCCAAGATTTTCATTTATCTGTTGTAACATGAGCTCTACAAGGTCATAGGTGTGGTCTTTCTTTACAAGCTTATATGCCACATCCACTGCTATGCAGGGTACACTATTCAACCTGTTGGATTGACAAAACTTATGTGACATGATCCTTATAGAAAAATCTAGAAGGGGATCAGTTATGGTGTCTATGGTCATGCATCTATTGTTCCACTTTACTCTTGTGTTTTTCTCAATGGTTTCCCTCTTTTCACTTATGAGTTCCTTGGGCCGATCTAGGGTTGGAAAACTTGTGATCCTATGAACCATCTTCTTAGTAATTTTAACCTGTCAGGTTGCTCTAACTAGAATGATCCATCATGGATTCTGCTAAGTACTATACGTATCCACTCAGTTTTGAATATGATTGGAAAAACTAGGGCTTTGGTTAAACCCTTCTTCTCTATAATTGAAAATTCATCTTTTAATATACCATTATCATAGAGTTTATCATAGGTGTTGAAGATTTCTAGGTCCCCTATGGCTCCAATCTTGCAGTTGTAACACTTACACACATCTTGGACCATAACAAATTTTTTTTGAATTATAGACAATGCACCTACAGGATCATTTTTGTATGCTACCTCTGGTATGGACCTAAACTCAAATTGTTTAACCTCATTACTAACAAGCTAAATCTCATGGCTTTCCTTTCCTTGGGTAAACTTTGAACTAGACGCCATTTTGGCTGAACTAGGGTTTAATGTTTAAAGAAAACTTCACAAACTGTACAACTCGGCACCTAAAGGAAATATCTGCTTAAATGCTTGAATCGCTGCAAATCGCTGATTGAATGCTTGAAAATTACTCAATCATTCTCTTGGTAATCGCTCTTCATTTGAATGGCTCAAAATGAATCGATTTTCACCTTTAAGCAACTCAAAAAAATTGCATTTAATGTATTCTTGTACCTTCACCTGTCACTCAGCTTCCAAATATTTTCAACTTGGCATCCACTACATTTTACTTGGCAGCTATTCTCACTCAGAATCTTTTGACTTTGTCAATAACTCAACAACCACTATAGTTTTACTCAGCTCCCACTAGACTTCTTGACTCAGATTCCAAAGTAGTTTCACTCGACAACCAAAAATAGCTCGACATCATCAGTCAAATTTTGTCTTGGCATCTTATCTCA